>CM060263.1:24516352-25116352 GCA_030684275.1 Acipenser oxyrinchus oxyrinchus | reverse complement strand
TGATTATATCAACTTACTAAAGTTCAATTACTTTTGTTGAAGGGGAAAAAAGAAGGTTTTAAAAATATGATTTGCCAAAGATATCCTGTCTAAGTGCTTGGGAATGTTTTGAAATGCCTGGCAACTGATTGATGTTGCTGGAACTTATAATTTCTCTTACACTTCACCATTCTGGTAGTTGAATTTCAATGGCTACCAAAAGGGGTGCATAATCCCAGGTCAATCACAGGGTATTTACTGCAGTAGCTTGTAAACCGCTTAGTAATATTGGGCTTCATTCAATATTCACAAAGTTTTAACCCAATCTTCAAGTTAATCAAGTACTCTTTTCTTCTGTACTGCATACAAGCAACTTATCAGTTAAAACTGTGTTAATTGGGGCTGTCGTGGATGTACAGTATTTTTTTAAAGTTCTATAACCAGGACTGAAAACTTGACCTTAAAACCACATGTCCTGTAATCATTTTACATTGGTAACTATTTATGGATTTAACTAAATAAATGTATTTTTTTCAAATTATAGTAACGCCCTGAAGGGTTTCAACAGCGCTGCACTTTTCCACAACAATTTTAAGATTTATGATTACAAAAAAAATATAGTCTGATTTCCGCTTCATTACAGCACCTCTCCGAGACCACATATACTGCACTAGAAGACCTTTCAGTTGTGTTTGTCATTCAGTTGAATGAAATGTATAGTAGGCAAAAATAAATGATTTGGTTATTGTAGGGACTTACTTAATTTTAATTAGTTAAATGGGTTGCAAAAGTTAAGCAATACTGAGCAGTGGGTAAGAGTGCAACGTGCTGAATGTAATTTTGTTATATTAAAAAGCAATGCACAGTAGCTATGTATGCAAATTATATAATTATATATGGATACTATTATTACAAATATGCATTTAATTTTTTTAAATTTTTGTGAAAAGCAACTGTTTCTTGCAAACCCGATATTTTTTGCTAAAGTCTATCGATATGCAGAAAATTATAGCATGTTGTCAGCATTTAATGCCTCAGGAATATCCACACAGCATCTGTTACAGAGAGAATAATAAATCACCCCACAGGGCAACTGAACAGAAACCTGCAATCTGACAGGTTTGTGGCAAAATTGTGAGCGTGGGTATTCCTGGAGTGTTAAATTGTAGTAAAAGGAGGACATAGTAAACCATGGCACAACACAGCAAATGCACAGTATTAGGGCAAACTTCAAAATTACTTTAGACGAAGTGTGCTAGTGTCAAAAAATAAACTATTAATAATTTGTGTTGTGAATTTAGTTGTATCATTAAAGCTGCATTCACACTAGATTGATTTTAAACAGATTCAGTCTGCTTCATTTTATTTGTATCAATGTGCTTGCTGTCCACACTTACTTATCTGCAAGCAAAGGGACCGAGTTAATTTGGATGTGAGCTAAAGTTAGTTTTTCTTGGTCCATTTCCATTTTGTTTCAGGACTGAGTTAGTTTGTGTTCACAATGCAGTTTGCAAGTGCACTCGGTTCGTTTAGTTCTGTTTTGTGAACTAGATGTTTACAATATCCTGCAAGGCATCTTGATATCTTGAAAGATGGCAGCTATTGATGTATTGCTCTGTTTTTTAATAACATGTTTTAGATTCTTACATATTGCTGTGGAAGAAAGCAATGATGAACTGGAGGAGAGGCCAGGGAATCAAGGGAGAGCATCCTTGCTGTCTTTGAATGATCCACAACCGCTACTGGATATTTAATTTTTTGCTGTGCTTGTTTCCTCAGAATATGAACTAAACTAAGCGCAAAATGTTTACTTCTGAGTCAGGTTACCTTGCATAGATCGTTTCCTTTGTGTACAAGGGCCGAGTCTAGCAGTTGTTCACATTGAGGTTTAGAAGGCGAACCAGACTCGCTTCGTTTGCCAAACGGACTGAGACCACCTCTTTATTGGACTTTGTTGTTCACACTTCACACCAAACGTACCAGACCGCAATTGTTGAAGCGCTAAAGTGTTGAAGATATTGGTTTGCACATTTTGTTATATCTTGAGTGAATTTTCTGTTTGTGGATATTAGTTTCTATTGTTACTCTATTTTTGACCTTTACAAGATAATGACTATGAGACCCAGAACTTTGAATGCTAGAATGCTAAGCAGGCTATACATGCATGCATTTGTAACAGGGCAGAGGCTAGGCGTGAACTAGTGACCCAACATACTGCAAGCAAACACCCTTATAATCCGTAATTAATTCTTGAAGGCTATCTTTACAAATCTTAATTTCTCCTTCAAGACTGTTGGGAACTGGCAGTAGCCACATGGCAACTGACACCACAATGGTTGAGTCAATTGGCTTCTGTCTTCCACATTATAATTCATGTTGCATATTCCACGGGGCTTATGGACAAAGAAGGCAGTCAATTCAGAAGAGACACACTCATAGACAGGCTTGCTTGCTATTTATAATTTGAGGTTTTCCTCCCCCTCTTTGCTGGATTCTTTCTTTGCTGCACACAAGTAATAGTTGTAATCCTGAAGAAGCCTACAGCTTGTGTCGACCTACTTGGGTCTCGTTTATCTGAATGAATGGCAGCAAGTGACTCATAGTTTTACCTTATTCTGACGGCTATTCTGTTATAAAAAAAAAAAAACTTAATCCCCCACCCCCACCCCCAACAATTGTGTGCACGCGTTGCATACATCAACACATACTGGCAAACACAGTAGTGGTTTAATTTACTCGTGTCTCTAGTTTTTCATTCAAATGTCAGTGCTATTCATAATAGCCAAATGGTATTGTGACCACTTCCTACAACTAAACCACTAGCAAAGTAACATTCTTCATACAAAGCTTCTGAAATGATCCAGAGTGAGAGCTTCTGAAGTCTTCTTTTTTTCCTATTTCAGTCATTACAGTGAAAGAAGAAAAGTTGACCTTTTTCTACTTTTTGTAGATGCAGTACAACTTTGTATTTAATTTTTTACACAACGGGAATTGAATCTAGTTAATAATAGCTTTGCTAATATACTCCAAGCTAGAGCCCCTTAACAGCTTTAAAACAAAACAGAACTGTGTGCATTATTTCCAGTTATGACCTTGTGAGGTCTGTTTAGCATTGTAGTTGTAGGAGTGCTCTAGATCGTCTCCCAGGAGGCTTTAAACCACTGTTAGTTGCGTTTTATTCAGTGACTTCTTCCTGGTGATGGAGACAGTATCATGATGCACCTCCACGGCTCAGCTTCTCACCAGTTATCCAATCCTCAGCAGGTCAGCAGGAAGGAATGGTGCCAGAGATTGTAACCACATCCTTCTTATTTATCACCAACTGCTTCTAGTTTAACTTAAGTTAATATTTTGCCTTTATTTTGGTAGAAACTACCTGGGAACGACCAACCAACTCCGATGGTACTCCAAAGAGCCCTCTGACACAGAAGAATTCCATACCTGCAGGTAGGATTGACCTGTTTCTTCTCCAGTCCCATGCCCAGGGAATGTGTCAAGGCAGATGATATAAAGGGGTTGCTTTCTAATAACATGGGCACTGTACCTTGATTCTTTTATAAGTTAGGTGACATTCTTCTCTGCTTGAGAACTTCACACAACACATTGAAACTGTAAGTTACTTAATTTCAATGGTCTAGTTATTAGACTTTGCAAGAAAAAAACAAATAAACCTTTATTGCAGTAAATAAGGTTTGCAATACCGGTAACATAGGTACTAGGTAAAACTGATAAGAAACTAAGTCAACTAATGTGACCCTCAAGATCCATTCGAGTCCTGGTCTTTATTTCAAGCAGGACCTAAATCAGTTCATTTAAACTAATGATGGTAAATTAATTAATTTAGGACCTGATTAGAACAAAAGCCAAGATGGGAATGAATGTGGAGGGCTAGAACTGTGCACCACTGGGCTTTTGTCTTCATCAGTGTGTCCTATACTGCAATGCCGATTATCACACAGTACACTGTCCTTCCAACAAGTACTGTGGCAACCTGAGGGTTGTGTATGTATAAATGCAATAAACAGCACAGTTGGTGTGGCTCCGGATGTCAAAAGCCATCAAGAAAGAGGATGACCTGCTGATACCTAAATCCAAAAAGCGGGCAGGAAGCATTTGTTGACGATTCCTGAACTGCCCAAGAAATGCTACATGCATTCTTCCTCAGTCCGGATGTTAATTATATTACACTAGTTACAGATGCTACCGATAATTACACAAACTCACATAAACAGCTATTGACTAGGTATGGCAGATTGACTTCAGACAGTTAGAAGTGAAGTTTATTTCCAGGTGTTCACCAAGACACGTAAAGTTTGAGAATACACCACCCACTCGATATATTGCAGTCCAATATAAATCCACTAGGTTCTAACGAGGGCAGCGATACATCAAGAAACACATAGAAAAAAACAGATAGTGTAACTAATAAACATTTAAATGCACTTTATTGTTACAGATATAGAAAACAGGCAATCACTGTATGCTACATGGCAAACGGTAAAATACGTACATTACATACTGTTCCAGCATTACTAAACAAAATTACATGAGCAAATCAAAAGTAAAAACTTTTTTTTTTTTTTAAATCAGTGACTTACTTTTGTAGAGTCAGTCAGTGCAACTAGGGAAAGTAATCGGTTCTATTTTTCTGCTTGTTTTTCTTGTTCACGTGGATGTTCTGAGGACGTTTGAGCTCCTACACCAAATTCAACTAAAAGATCGATGATCTAATGTGGTGAATAATATTCAGAGGCGTGCACAGTTAGACTGTAAAAATGGGGAGCCAACTCCAGGACTGCGATATATCCGAACCCGCAGTACAGCAAGGGCCGATATAATGAGGGGTGGGTGTAGTCTTTGTTCTTTGAATTCCTGGTGCATCCTACCGAGCTCTTCCAAAGGACATGTAATTGTTATGAAAATGCAGTAAGCTTCTGGAGAATCCTGCCTGCTTGGGGGTTGCCTTCCTCTGTGATAGGATAGCCAGCAATTCCATTGGGTGCTTGAGCTCCCTGTGCTTGTTTTAGACAGTTCACATACTTCTGAAGTTTGAAAAGGAATTGCAGGATCTGAAATAAAAAAAAATAAAAAAAACATTTAACACATTTTATGTAATATGGTTAGCTTTCCATGGTTTTATGAGACCATATATTGGAAGAAAGCAAGGCCAGTGTTCTTTCATTGATCTAGTTATCCTGTGTTTACCCTGAGGCTAATTTTAATATGATTGATTTCAAAATCTTTATTCCAGAGAAAATATGTACTGCCTTTGAAGTCAAAGTTTCTTTATCATTTATACTAATTTGTGGCATGAACAAGGGGAACATGCAAGAACCGTAACTTATTAAAAACCTCATCTATGTATGAAGGCATTTGTCAAAAATATTGTACATTCTGGAGGCGATATTTAAAGTGCAAAATATTAAACATGGAAGCGGAGACAAATGGCAAAACCAAACCACCGGGATACGATTGAATTTTTGCTATCCTTATACAGTAGCGACTTTTAAAAAGTACAAAAATACAAACACTGCAAGAACTACGGGTACGTGTAGAAGGGATGAGCCTTGGTGGGTCAAGCAGCCTTATGAAACTTTTCTTCTTATATAACTATATCACTGCATAAAATACCCAAAACCAACATAGTCATCACACTTGTTATTGGTTTTGTCATGTGTTTTGTCGTACGGAGCTATAAGGATAGTGGTGTCATAATTCAAATCTAATTCTAGTATTGACCTGTGTTTACCCCATAGGTTAATATGAGTTAAGCAATACAAATTGACACAGGTGTGTACTGGCAAGCAATGAGAAACAGGATACAGCCAACTGAGAAGAGCCTCCTAGGAGTGTGACTGCAGGGGTATCCCAACACCTCTGCATCCACAGCCATAGCTTGTAGCTGGTAGGCTTGAGGTTAGGGAACTGAACTCTGAACCCAGTGATTGCTGGTTTGCATTCAGCTTTTTAACAATTATTATTATTATTATTATTATTATTATTATTATTATTATTATTATTATTATTTTCAGATATTTGTGTTTTTCAGTTTAGAATCAGAGATATTATCATAACCAGGCTGATTATAAACTTTAAATTACTTTTATTCATTTTATTCAGTTTATACTTTTGGCAGAATTTATTATTATTTAGCAAAAGGACAAAAAGCTATAAAACGTCTGACTTAGTGGTATTATGCACATCGATGTTGCAAGTTGATATTTTAAATTACCATTGTTTATTTTCTATTAGCTGTAAATGAATACAAATAAAAATAAACAGTACTCTGAGCATTATTATTTGTTAGCAGTGATGTAATAGTAAATCAATAACAGATTAATCATTTTAAAACTCTTCCCAGGCCTGTAAAGTATGCAACAATATGGTGCAAATGAGCCATGCAGCACTTTGATGTTCCCATTTGTTTACAGTAATCAACCATTTCAATTGAAACAAATGGGCTGAACTGATTTTTCACACAGTGTAAATATTATACAAGGATCACAACAAGAATCACACCTCTTTTATTTTCTGTAGTGCAAATAAATGAAAGTATGTCAATGCATCGATTGAGATGTGCGTACATGCAAATCTAATATCTTTCTGTGGGCACCCAGAGGCCCAAAGAAAAGCATGTCTTGCTAAATACCTACATGCCAGATCTAAGGCAGGCAGTAATAAACCAAGACGTCTCAGTCACTAAGAATCAGCATGATAGAAGCTGTTACGCTTCTACTTTGCAAATCGTATTTTCGCATATAGCCATCTCTTCCTCAGCTACAGCATGATAAGATTGGATCTGGACTCTAAAGATATGTGTATCTCTTAACATGCCAGTACTGCAGGAGTATTCCCTCTGGATACTGAATGCTACACACTGTTAGTTTCACTATCTCTGGAGTTCTCAGTCATGTAGCTCCTTACGTTACAAAGCCAGCATCCCTAGTGCTATCATTTATCATTTCATGGTGACTTACTGCTTCTTTTCAATTCCATTTTCTTACAGTTAATGGCTACCACACATCGGGAAGTCCATTACACCAGCCAGATCAGCCTCACCCATCACTGAGAAAACCAAGCAGTGATCTACAGGTAGGAGAAACACCACAGTCTAGTAGTCATAATGATTGCATCTTAATCCTACTTATTACTCCAAATGTTTGGCATTATCACTAGTGTATTATGAGAATAAGACATTCCTATTAGACTTTATTTATATCAATCAGTCTAATAGTATTCCAGTTTCCAATATTCCACAAACGGTTTTGTTTCTCGTCCACTGTTTCCATGAGAAAGGTTCAATTAAATTAAATGATGGCACGACCTTGCTTATATTACTGAGAAGTACCAAAAAAAAACAAGAAAAAACTGATAAAGATAATTGCTGAAAATCATTTGCAGTGTATTTTTTTCTAATTATTATTTTATTCATGTGGTTCTTGGTTAAACACACTACAAAGAACCATATTTGAAATGTTATCTAAATTAATAATTTAAAACTTCCCATAGAATATGTAATATTTCCAAAATCGAGTCACACGTGCACAAAACACAGAGCCTCCAGCAATAGCCTCTGGAGTAGTAATTCAAAATGAAAGATAATAGCATGCCTGGATCTATCACTAAAGACAAACAACCCCATTTGAAAAGCAAGTCACTTTATCCAGGGCTCAGTCTATATTAATCCTGGAGCCCTTCGCAGTTTGTCACTTGCGGTATTCGAAAAACATTATAAAGGTGTATTTCTCGAGCTCTCCATTTGCTGATCATAATTAAGGCACTAAAGCCCTGCCCAGATTTTTTTCTAGGGGAAAGGGAGGTGTGGTGAAAATCTGTAGAGATAAATCCTTGTTTCCTAATGTAGCCCATGTGCTGCTTCACTGGGCACAGTGTGGGTTCCTGGGGATGCAGGAAGGTCTCTCTCACTCTCAATTACCTCGGGCCACGGTGACAGCCGTGCTGGAGTCAAGCTCCTCACAGTGCAACAACTGAACTCAACGGAGCAGGAGCAAGCTGGGATCAACAAACAACTACTACTACGACTACTACTGCTGCTGCTACCACTGAAAACTGTTTGAAAAATGTCTGAAACCGACGGCAGCTTTGATGATGCTTCTTGCCTCTCTCCACAGAGCCCAGGGTCGACGTCACCCTCAAAAAAACAGATCAAAGAAACCACTATCACTGTAAGTAGAACACCAGAAGAAAAAAAAAACTGTCAAACAGCCACTAAAGTAAACAGGGAGCAATGTTGTTCCTGGGTCTGTAAATACCTGGATTTCTGTACCTGTGTCAAATGGGGAAGTTTGCTATTTATTTATTTATTTATTAATTTCTTATTTATTTAATATTGGTTATGTGTATGAGATTAAGGGGTGCACATATTGGAATGCAGAAATTAAAAGGATGGGAAGGAAGTAAACAAAGGAAATGGCTATAATTTTCTTTTGCATTCCTCAAGCTTGTCACGCTAATCTGGTTTTCACTTTCTAAAACTGCTTTTTAAGTTTAAAAAATAGGGAATATTGGAAATGTAAAGGGTACACCTATTGCTGCTATTTTAATTACTATTAGAATTTAAAAAGCTGTTTTCATTTTCAAGGCGCAACTGTTTAAAAAAAGAAATACATACAATAGCTGCTTGTTTATGGTGCAAATGATTCAAATGTAAAGATAGAAACATCTTATCCCTGTTGAGTTTGATTCTAATTTCAGAATTCAGCAATGTACCTGAAACAATATGTCAATACTTGTTGAATTATTTCATGTAAAGTTTATCTATATACATTTGCTTACAATCTAAAACCCTTAGAGCAGTCCCAGTCTTGTTTCTAGCTGTGAGAGTAGAGACGTACGCTGGGTTGATGCAGGAAAACACAGCATGTACAGTTTCCATGGTGACGGAAGCGCTACCATTGATTAATATGAGTTGAAACTGGGGGCGGGAAGGGAGATAAATCATTAGGCTATTATTGTAAATCTAAGACCAGATAATAGAATTGTGATTGGATATATGACTTCTGGTAATTAAATGAAAAATAAAGAATGGGTAATCAAAAAGGATAGTAGGATGGTTAAGCAACCAGTAGTAAATATGGTGCTCATGGATAGAAATAAATAACAGTGAGAAAACACCACAGGTGAGTGTAGGAGACAGCACCAGTCTGTCACTGCATTGAATATATAAAATGATACATCGGGGGCATCCCCTATACTGTATATTCAGCTGCATGTTTATGTCCCTCTGTTGCCGTGGTATTCCAAATATAAATGCTTCTCCTTGGCAACAATAATGTAGCATGCCAGGCTGGGGGGGGTGAGGTCGTGTTTTAATGTAACGTGTATGACCAGCTTGGCTACGGATAGTTCTCATCTGTGAACTAGGTTTCCATGCCTGGCTATGAATATGCCAGCCAGCACATTGGCACATGAATTATCAGGGTACGTACCTTGGCTAAATGAGTCTGTTGTATATTAAGTTATTGGGTTGTTTTACACAGAGGCAGTGGACATGTCCCTCAGCGTGCGAAAGAAGTATGTAGGTTCTAAATAGGTTTATAAATAAATAGCGCTGCGTTGGTGCCAGTTGCCATGGTGTAATTATCGTGGGAATACTACAGATATCTAAGCAATAAACTACAGTACAGCCTTCTTGGATGTAGACAGTTATTAATAGCAGTAAGTGAGTAATCCATTATCACAGTGTATTTTGAATATGTTGTCTGTAGGGTGCCCAGGTTCTAGCTGCTCAGACTGTGAAGTCAAATGTGCGAGTATCAAGTACACACCAAGCGCTAATTTTCCATGTCTTTTGTCATTTTTCTTGAGACAATGACCCAATACATTTTCGGTTTCCATTGGCTCAATTTATTTCACTTGATGTCATGCAAATGAAGGGGAAAGAAAGAGGTCACTATGCAAATTAGCCATGCACAGCGTTCTAGTGGTGTTTTTGCAGACAGGTCAGGAAAATGTGGTTTCTATGCACAGAGAACAGGTACAGGAGACAATCTCACCTGGAAATCCATGGTTGTCAGATGGCATCTTGTTTGATTGAAACTAAAGCACAGTGTTAATCTCATGTGATAAAGCTGTGATTTGTAAATGCCTTGTGCCTGGTTTAATAATATGTTTTACTGCTCTTCCCCAAATTGTTTTTCAGATGTCCATTGGTAGGGTGGCATATCATTAGTAGTGAATAATATTTCAACTAATTTATCACACAACTTATTAATTAAAGAAAAAAGAAAATAATTAACCTGGAGGTATATAATGAAACGGTCCGCCCCAGCTATTGCAGATCACTATGGCTGAAAACCGACGGAAACTTAGGATTATAGAGATCTGTGCCACGCATCTTCCACGTATGCTCCCAAGGCTGCCTGGATTGGGAGCAGTGGACATTTTCACATGTTAAAATGGGTGTGGATTCCCCGTGTTTTACGTCATGCACATGAGTAAATGAGATTTACCCTATCCCTCTCTGTGGCCGTATTTCCAGCCACAAACCTGATCCTCTCGAGTTGTTCTCCCAAACACGCATGCGCATTGCCACTTCACGTGTAAATAACCACACATGGAAACTCACATGCAGCTTGCGACTTTTCCAGAAACAGAACCAGTGATCGAAAAATGACTTTTTTTGTGTTAGTTGTTAGTGATTTATAGAGGTTTTCCATTTACAAACAGTTGCCACAATTGCAGAGAGTTTGGGGACCACAGTTACTTTCCAAAACCACCTCGCTTCAGAAATTCAGCTGTTAGTCTTTTCAGAAACAGACTCCGAGTACAGTACAGTACAGTAAGCCTGGTAAATAATGATCTAAGCAGAAAAAGCAACACAGTGGGATATTAAACAGGTAAGAAATGGTTTATAAAATGGTGTAAAGTATTCCTTTACCCTCTGCTGTTTAAGTAGAAAAGGCTCCGCCTTTAAACAAATAGGCATTCATTTATTTATATATTGAATATTTTGGAAACAATATGGTTCTATTTGAGTGAAACAAATTGTGACAGTAGAGAAAAGCGCAGTTCTGAGTTGGTTGTGTCTTTCCGTCTGTGCAAACTGTCATTTACATTTTTTTCTTATTTTTTTTCATCCAGTTATAGACAGTTGCAAATGGAATCTGACAGGGATGATTTAAAATGAGAAATAACTATAAAAATAAAGTCAATTCCCTGAGCTATCCTTTAATAAACCATACAGCATTGTTATGTGGAACAGTTTTTAGTTTTGAAGTATTGATGGAGTCTGCTGAGGTTTGGGAAATAAGGCTTGCAAATGATCAGTAGTAGTGTCAGTTTTATGAACCAAGATAATGTATCCTTAAAAAGGTACTTCCCAGGGTTTTAAGCTTCTTAATAAAAAATAAATAAATAAAGAAATAAACTAAATGTCAAATACAGTAAATTGACTGTGTCTCATCTTAGATAAATATAGAAATCCTATAATTATCCATATATACAATAGTGGTAATGTGTTACCTAGTAACTAGAATGGTGTGCATGATGTAGTTTCATTTACATCATGCTCTGTTGCCGTGGAAGCCCATGACTGCTATGTGATGGGGTGAGCCAAGCATTAGTGCTTATTATTACAGGGCTCAGCTTATCAGCAGTTTCTAATGCATGGGGGTAGTGGGGGAGGGGCACGTGTCGCTGCTCTCTCTCGGCTGTCATTTAATTCAGAGACAGGAAGGTGAATTAAAGCTGCAGTGTCCCACAGTCCCAATTAATTGGTGTCTGTTTGTTACATTCTTCCACTGTTTAGCCTTCATTGCACTTTATATATGGAGCAGACCTTGTTGACTGTTCAATTTGTTGATATCCCCTTTGAAACCTGTTCCTTGCTGTCATTTTCTATGATTTTTTTCTCGATTACAGCGTGTTTGGTCTCTCACGCAAGCAGCTTCCTGCTGATGTACAATGCCCCACACCCTCTACCTCCTGGGAGAGATCCGTCCCTAATCCTACTACATCAGAGGCATCAGTCTGCAGGATAAAATGTATAAATTGTATCCATTTATTTCAGTTTTATGCCCAATTTTATCCCCCTGTCCTGTCTGAAATATGCACAGTGTGCACATCGGGAGAATATATATTTTTCCCTCCATAATGAATTATAAAGTGCAATGCCAATCACATTGAATATCAAAGCTTTTTTTTCTTTAAATGCAATTCTCAAGACTGCAAAACTTAAAAGTGTCTAATTTTGGTTTGAGACTTTGAAAATAAATGGTTACCATGCACAGGCATGATGAAAAATACTGCACAGTGAATGCATCTGTATTTGTCACCTTCTTTATTTAATTTTTTGTGCAAACTCCATGGCCGAACATGTATTTAAAAAATAAACCCATGCTCAGTTCTTCTCAGTACTGTGAAAGAGCGGGCTGGAAATGTCTGCTCTGCTCTAGCAACTACCAGCGGCTCCCCGCTCCATATACAATTGGCTCGCTCCTCTCACACTGTCCCCAACGCAGGGCCGGATTAACCAAAAGGCCAATAACACTATTCACCATAAAATGCATAGGGCCTCCAAAATATGGGTAGTGTACCCCCACATCCTTTAATCCGGCCCTGATTTTCAGACTGTTAACGTAACAAACACAACCTTCTTGATTTGTAAAAAGCTTGTATGGGGCACTATACAGTGCATTTAAAAAACAAAATATATTTGTATTATTTAAGCTTATATTTTATAGAGTTGTAGTACAGAGAACAAATATGAGGGAATATCGTCATGAGTAAAAGCAAACTGACCAGGGTTAATGATAACCAATAGACAGATGCTCACCGCCATATAACTCTGCTACAGCTTTACTTTTAATACAAATCCCAGAAATATGAAAAGAAACAAAAATGCCATGACAAAAGTCTTTTTCAATGTCTTCAAACTCCAATTGTTTCTATCCATAATATTTTTTGGCCTTTTCATTGGGAAAAGGTTAATGTTCCGTTAAGTGTGCGCCATTGTCATGTAAATGTTTGGAATTGACTTTGAGGGAATTCCGAAAGGTGTGTAAGTTATGATTTGTCAAGCAGGTGGCGTCAAACATTGAGAAACAAGTCTGGTAGAAACTCAATACGGTACTTGAATAGTTTTTGCTGTAATGTGGCATAAAGCACAAAGGTGATGCTCTGAAACTGGTTATAATTTAGTATTGGAAATTGGAGTTGGCAGTGTACTGTATCTGCATGCTCACACACTGTAAGGGTTGACATAGTTCCACTAATGTGTCTGAATATTGACCTCCAGGGTTTAATCTTTTGATAAGATGCCAGGGTGTTTTGTCTCAAATTGGCACAGTGGCAGTTTCAACTTTTTTTCAGTTCGCCAATTTAGTCAGCTATTCATTGAAACAGATTATTCAGAGCGTATGGACTGCCTACTGTGTATCCCAAGAGAAATAAACTGAAGTATTGTTTAATTGCCATCAGGAAGAAAGTACTGTAGATGAGCAAATCTGTTTTGAGACTTTGCGAAGCTCAGCAGCATGCTGTTGCTAAGTTTAAGAGTTGAGAAAGGGAAGGTTTCACAGTTCCCAGAAAACAATGTGTAAGCTGACAGAATCTACAAGTCATCTACAAGAAGACAGAGCCAGCTCAGTTTATTTTTCTAAGCACTATAAAACATGAATAATTTAAACAGTTTTAACAGAACCAAATGCTGGACAACAGTAACAAATGTGCTGTGACATTAATAATAATAACAAGACTACTACAACTAATAATAATAATAATAATAATAATAATAAAATATACATTTATATAGCATATTTTATCAAAAATGACACCTAGGCACTTCACAATAAACCTATTAAAAAGAATAAAACAATGTCATGATGGAACCCATCAAAACGCTTTACAATAACATCAAATTAACAAGAAAACAACGAATAAAACAACCTAACCCCATCCGCCCAGACATGACCACATCTTCAGATAGCAAGGCCATCAGGTTTAAACGTCATAGACCAGTGAACAAGTGTGTTTCCAGTTTGAACACAGAAGTACAGCAGCTATCTCTTTAGGCAGCAATTTAAATATTGCACAACAAAGAGGCACGCTTAAGTTGATCTATAATTCCAATTACTAACTTCAAGTGGCTTAAGCAAAGGTGCGTTCTAAAAAGGCGCTTTGATATATATTTTTCTGTGACCTTTGACTGAATTTCATTAATTAATACTGATCTATAACAAAAGAAATGACCTCTGTTTTGCATTACCTTGTTGTTAAAACCAATTTCTTGATTGTTTCATCTTTGTTTTCTATACAAAGCCTCACCCTCATCAAGATTCAACTCTTTAAAAAAATCAATAAAAAAGGTCTTTCTTTTTAAATTATGACAGAAAAAAGTCAATTCTAATACAGTTCTGTATTGCTACCTTTGGTGACCAGTGAATGCCACAAAACCAACCCGTTGATGGATTTAGTTAAGTGAATAGAAAACATTTGTTCTGTTTCTCAAAACATCTTGGGTCACCGTGATTGACTGAGTTAAAACACAAGCTTTACCTCCTAATACAGCTCTACACTATTGAACTTTAGCCCAAAGGTAACTCCTGTGCCCCACTGATTCTTACATGCTTTGCAATATCTACTGTAATTCAAAAATATTTTCTACTAAGACAATTCAGTGGTGGAACTAGCTGATTTGAAACAAGGTTAAGTTAAAATATGGTAATGTACAGTAGTCATGGTGTGTGTGTTTGTGTGTGTGTGTGTGTGTGTGTGTGTGTGTGTAGCTCTTGCCTTTTTACAGTGCTTATCCTCAAACAAACACTTAATTGTTCTGCAGGGTCCTGCTGAGACTGCTGTGCTGTATATGCTGTTAGTGTTTGCGTTGTGCCTTGTGCTGGGATTAAAAGGTGCCCCTTAGGGTGCCGTCTACCTCCTGACATACTGTATCATACAAATGATTGAATATATGTCAATGGTATGTTGCCTAAGAAATGGTATTGCTCAACATTTTTAACATACAGTGGGGGTTGATTTGAAGAACCTTATCTCCAGATGGAAAAGCCACAGCTGGATTTTTAGAGCCTTTCATCAGTACTGGGAATTCTCAATGAATGACTTCAACCACTTACTTTAGGGGTGATCCTGGGATAACTGCAACTAGGTGGATGAAGCAATGCAGGGTTATTCCCAGTGCTGGAAAAAAAAAAAACAGGGGTGGCTTGTCTGCTTCAGTTTAAATGTTAAGCAATGTTTCAGCTGAATTGCAGATCATTATGCAATTATGGTGAACTAACTGCGCAACATTTTATATTTGTTCTTGTTTATGCTGCTGTAAGTGTGTCAAGATGACATGGATATTAGTCTGCCATAAAGTATTGTGGCATTCTTATTTATACAAATAACAGGAAGTGCCAATGAATTGTATGTTTTTATTTACGTTTCGTTGTATGTTAACTGTGTAATGGGAATATTGTTGCTATAGAAACCAGTCAGCTGATCACTTTGTAGAGGAATGCAAGATGTAACAGTCAGTGGGGATGAAAAATTGTAAGAAACAATATATTGATTGGAAGAACCTTGTGTGATTATTATTAGTCCTCTTAGGCTGGATTCACACTGGGTCCGTTTCAAACGGACTCGGTCTGGTTTGTTTCGTTTGAAACAATACATCAATGTGCTTGCTGTTCACACTTATCTGCAAGCAAAGGGACCTAGTTCGTTTGGATGCAAGCTATATATATATATATATATATATATATATATATATATATATATATATATATATATATATATATATATATATATATATATATCTCTCTTTAAACGTCTAGAGTTTTTTGGCCCAGGCAAGTCTCTTTCTCTTATTCTGCACTCTTAACAATGGTTTCTTTGCAGCAATTCTTCCAGTTAGGCCAGCTTCACGCAATCTCCTCTGAACAGTTGATGTTGAAACATCTGTACTTCTAGCAGCATTTAGCTGAGCTTGTATTTCAGGGGCAGTTAATCACCGGTTTTGCAGACTTGTGACTCGAATGAACTTGTTCTCTGATTCTGAGGTCACCTTTGGCCTGCCTGACCTTGTTCGGTCCTCATGAGTGCCAGTTTCTTCAAATCGTTTGATGGTCTTGGCCACAGCAGTTACAGACACTTGCAAAGTTCTTGCGATTTGTCTTAAAGATTGACCTTCATTTCTTAAAGTAATTACAGACAGTCTTTTTTCTTTGCTTAACTGAGTGTATTTTGCCGTTTTCTGCTCCCTTACATTCAGGAATAACAAACTTGTGCCTATGCTACCTATATTTATAGTAATCATGGACCCTCACCTGTTAACAATAATTGGTGACAAACGGTTAATTAGGTAACATGCTAGTTAACTCGGAGAACATCTAACAAAGACAGTTTTATACATAGGCCAGTGTTCTAACACCGTGTTATACACATTTCAGACTTTTAACTGACTTGAGCTTCAGTCTGAAATCCCCTTGATTTGGGTGACCATTTCATTGAAATTGTCCAGATTTACATTTTCATTTAAAAATAAAATTTTTGAATGTAATTCACTTATGATTATCAGCTTATATAAGTACACGTATCATATAATGAAATATTAAGTGTTTATAGACAAGTATATATATATATATATATATATATATATATATATATATATATATATATATATATATATATATTTCCCTTTCATTCAGGCAATACAGCATATAGGGGATCAGGTGATGCTCTGTATACTACCCTAGCTTAGAAACCCTACCCGTCCGGATGGCTGACAGCTGCTGAGGAAGCATTCAACACCACGCTTGGGCAAATACGGACCGAGGCCAACTCTTTTGGTTGGACTCAGTATGGTTAATTTCCCAAGTGGACTTTGTTGATCACAATTCACACCAAACATACCGAACCGTACCGAGTGCGGACCAAACCCTCTAAACGGACTCAGTGTGAACACAAAATTAATTGTAAAATAGAAATAGTTGTAATATTTGTATTTGCTTTTATTTATTGATAAATTAACAAAATACCAGTATCAGTATTTTAAAAAGATTAGTTTGTGGGCACACTTAACAGAACACTAGTGTGTCATCCAAACCATTACATAATTTGTTTGTGATTCCATGCTAACACTAGTCTAAAATTCTAAATTATTACCCTGACAGGACAAGAAAAGCCAGCCATTTTAGCATTTATTGTGGCCCAGTACAGCTAATCTATGCAGATGAGTATAGGAGATAGTTAAGTGTGTGTTTATGAAGCTCATGTTATAAAAAAAAACTGCATGCCTTGGAAATCAGTTTAGTGGCAGTGAAACCAGAAAATGAATAAAATGACATATTTGATAAATGAAGGATTGAAGCCCTCAGGAGAGACATCAGTAACAAGTCTTTAAACTGACTGTAAATATATTTTTAATGAATTGCAGATTCTAGATTTGGATGCAGCACTTAAAAATTATTTGATTGGTTATTTGTTGTGAGGAAAATAACCCTTTAACCCATTTAAACAATGTGGTAGACTGCACAGCAAAACTTTTTAAGGGTGGCATGAAAAGTTCCAAATGGAAATGCTGAGCTTCAGAAAATTTTGGCATCCAAGAACTGAGTATATTGTAAATCATCATAAATGGAGATCCATTCACAGGACAGGCGCAAGGGCTGCGTGAAGGGAGAACCTCGGGAGAAAAGTGCTTGTGACTAAGAAAAGAGAACAGGGTCTCCTCTTGTCTCTCGGAGAGCTGCCCTCGCAGAGGTGAAGCCAGACCAACCAGGAAACAAACAAACAAAAAAGAAATAGGGAAACAAAAAATAGGATAGGGGGAGAATCGAAAAGATGAAGAGAAGTGCAGAGGTTTCTCTGGCTTGTAAGGGTCGCCTTTGCTGAGAGAGGTCAGTGCAGCTGGACTTCCAAAGCAAGTAGTGAGCTTCACTTCCCTCTTGAAAAAGAAAAAATAAACATGAAAAGGGGGCCAGGGGTCTACTCACGGGTCAGAGAGCCACCTCTGAGGAGTCAAGGCCATGTGGCTGGACTCAGAGGTGGTGAACAAGCTTTCTTCTCCAGAGAGAGAGACTGGCACTAGTGAAAAAGGATAGAGTGAGCAGGGGAAAAAGAAAAAAAAAGAGAGTTAGAATTGTTTTGGCCAGGGGTCCCCTCTTCTGGCTCGCAGAGAACCTTCTTTGCAGAAGACAAGGCCAGCAAGGTTCAATTGCCTCCAAAAGATTATTATTACTCTGATGGGGAATTAAAGACTCATTTCAACGCTGAATGGAGAGGAAAACCCTACCCTTGGGGGAAGATCCGACAGAGAGATGGCCTCCACTCCAGGCATACTAGCAATACTCTGTTGGGCAAAAGAAATCTCTGAGAGAGGAACAAATATAAGACTGCACTGCATTTGAAGACGCCCCATCATGATTTGGAGAGCTACACTGAGACAGGAGAGCTTGAAACCTCAGGATTTTATAAAAAAGACAAAGGATGTGATGACTGATGATAGTGAATCTTGTAAACAAGAAAAATACATTACTTATATAATTCAAGTTGCTTTTTAATCATCGCTCTACAAGGCAATCACCACATTCTGTGGATTTTTTTTATTCACATGTCATTTATCATTAGTTTTCTATTACTGTTGCCGCCCAGGAGGCTGTGTGCTGAATGCCCAGCAATTGGATTTGTTATTGCTTAACAGAATATACGTGATTCAGTTACTCAGATCTTTCTGGAATGATCATTACAATTAAATAGGTGGTGGATACAAAAATATGAAAAAAAACACCAGAAAACTCTCTGCATTTTGGAAGGATACATCACCAATGAGGTTCTCTATAATGGCCCATTGAGTTAGAACAATTGAAACTTTTTATCTTAAAGTAATAATTTGTTTAGTCGATAATCATGTTTTTGACAGTCATCTAAAGCTAAAAGCATCAGCACCATGCTATCAAAGTGTTTTGTTCCTTTGTCCATAAAGGAATGCTAGGGGAGTGCCATGTAATTAAACTGGGTATCAAAAAAATATTAATCTTTGTTTTAATATTGATTTATTTATAAATTGAATTTGGTATTGGCTATTTACTTTAATTCACCCCACTCCCCTCTATTGTGAGAGATAAACCAACATGCAAAAATCAGACAGAAAAAAGAAAGGCGTGTGAAATAACTACTAACTGGAGAGCAAGTTACAATTAATGGAAGATAATTACGGTAATAATCGCCCCACACTACTTGACCAGGTTTGTTGACTGTCTTACGCATTGTACCTTGCTACAAGGAGAAGGCCATATATTGCAGAATACGAATCAGGAATGCCATTTGAATAACAAATGAATCAGCCAAGTAAAGTCCATTTGCACAGAATTGTGTGCTGCATATGGCAGGTATTTACCAAAACATGTCACCTCAATGAGTTATTAAAAGAACAGAAACAAATATCTTTACATTGCACAATATAACTTTCTTCATATTGCTTTTTGAGGTGACCAATGTGCAATAAAAACAGTTTTATAGTCAAATAAACCATGAGGGCCCTGCATTGTATTTCACTTCATATAGGCATTAAAAGGACGATAGGTATGCAGCAATCTGTGAACAACTGTTCATTTCACAAGCCTTCCAGTGTTCACACAGCTTGATTACTTCACTCCTGGGATCCGAGTCATTTCCGTGACTGTTGACAAACCATTACTATTCTCTCCATGAATGTGGAAAAAAAGGGCTCTGAGAGACCCACATAACTCACACTTGTCACTTCCAATTTACTTCTCTTCTCTCTGCTCCATGGCCCTTCTCCTAAACAATTTGATTTCATTTGCAGGTATTTTTTATGCACTGTTCTGAGAAGATAATCAACCCTAAATATAACTATAAACCAGAGATATGTTCTCCCTTAGGCCCACAAAAAAAAAAAATCTTATTTTATCAAACACCATAACGACACCTTCGAGAAACAAACTGACAGCACAAGCAATTATGTAGAAGGGTTCTGACAGTGCTTTTTTTTTTTACTGTCTTCTAATGCTTGTGTGATGTTTGCATATATTCTGAGTGGTTATTATTGGAATTACTCAAGTACAGTTTTTTTTTAATAAGTGTTAGGGTGCTTTTCACTTGTAGTACATATATTATAAGAATAAGAATCAGAGTAGAACATTTGCTTGGCTTTTTTGGAGAGTGGCACTTTCCTTTTCAGTTAATAGCCTCTGCTTTCAGAGTGCCATCATTGTACACTAACTAACAACCCACAGAGGGCATGTGGCTGAGGTAATTTCTTACTAAATGTATGTCACTTATTGTTTTTCTAAGCATACTTGCGTTAGTCTGCTCTTCCACAAATTATAGAATTTTAAATCTGCAGGCCCTTGTTGTTTGTTTTTGTTTTGACAGTGTTTTGTTGTGTTTATGTACTTGTAGTAGAGTTTGTCTTTAGAAATTGAGGGTTTCAGATTTATCTTATTATACACGGATCTCATGTCATCACCTAATCTTATTATAACGGGTCTCAGACCATCACAGTGTTAGTAAGACTGTAAAACTCAGAGGTTTATAGGAAAATTATAGTTCACCATGTATAATAATAATAATAATAATAATAATAATAATAATAATAATAAACAGACAAAATAAATCTTTCACAGAGGACATCTTAAAAACCTAGTTTTTAGCATCAAAAGGGAGAAAGAGGTGGAAAGAGGAATTGATGGAATGAGCTATTTCAGTCAGAGCTGGGGAGACCCAAAGCATTTCATTACACTTTCATGATCAGTACAATAACATTATTACACTGTCAGTTTTCAAATTCCCTGAGGCTAAAGTATGAATTAATATAGTCAGGTAGTACAAGAAACCCTTGAGGCAAGAGAGGATTTCTCAGAATTAGACTGGTTACAGGACCCTTCTAGCCTCAGGATGGGTAGATCTCAAGGAAGGTGAGAGGTATTTGATCAGAGCAGTGTGAGGTTTGGGTCTCCCGGTGGTCAGTGATAACTGTTATGTTTAATATACATAAACAAGTGCTGCCATAGTTGCAAGAGCTCAATGAAATAGAAAGCATCTCGAGAAAAGGACACCATTTCTGTGCACGGGAGTGTTTTCTCTTAGATGATAACTATCTGATGTGTTTTGTAAAACGCTTTACCACAGATTTTAACAGAATGATGTTTTAGCATGGCGCAGCAGGAACACAAATGTTCTATTTCTGTGGTGGTCAAAAGATCAAGAACTGAAGTCTGTGGCTTCAAACATTTTTCAGCCGTTTCAAACATCAATCTGATTTTCATAGATACATTATGTGCATTTCTATAATAGCAATTATGCACAAGGATTTACCAGATGTTTGAAAACATATCCCTGAGGTGATTACTAAACCAAGCTCCTGGCAGACTCTTAGGCTGACAAACAGCAGTCCATAAGTACATCTGTCACACTGGTATTTCTATTTTTAAATGGTACACTGTTTCAGAAAGACATTCACAAATCTATTTTTGAAATCATGCACCTTTAAAATAGATCAGCAAATGTATAGTGTGAGAAAAACACACTGCAGTATTCCAACAGGGTCAGCCAGAGAACTCTGAGTTAACTAGAATCATGTATTCTGGTATCTTCAGCCAATAGACAACATAATCCCAGCATCCCAGCATTGTGCCTTGGCGGGCATGAATTGGAATGGTGTTCTGTAACCTTGACCTGGAGGACTGTGTGAGAGTGACCTCCATGGCCTACATGTTTGTTAGATATGGAGCATGAAAGACAGACAGACAGACAGAGAGCATCATTTTATTAGGTAGAATTGTGCCTTGCTTAGCATGTCTGCAGATACAGTCTAAATCTATATCAATTTTCCTTCTTTGAATGTAAAGTATCCAAGCGGGGCGATCTGTTGGCAGAAAGATGATCTGGATGGTGTTCATTGAAGCGGTACACAATATCATGTGTAATAAAATAATAAAACATTTCTTTCAAATCCACGTGAGGGCTGTTTCATCATTACCGTTTAATTTTTGAATGTTTGTTGGCTTTAGTTATTGATGTTGCTAAAGATTTATGATGGCTACTTTAAACTGTTTTGGGACATCTCCAAGACTTTTATAAACACTTTATTTGATCTAGGGGAAGAAATACTCTGCAGTTTTCTTTACTGCAAATAATACAACTATGTTTAATGAGCAACGTGGTAAAGTTACTGTATCTAAACTAATGTATTTTTTTTTAAATCACTGTGTATATTATTTTCTGGTTAGTCATCACATCCTGGTAACTTTTTAAAAAGATTAAAACACCCCTGTGGCTCTCACACATGTATTTTCTCTTTGTTGGTACACCAGAGTATAACCATTAACTGTCTTCAACATGCTGCCTCTAGTGCAAGGGTTCTGAACGATTTATGAATCACGCCCCATCTAAAAAATGTTATCTTACTTGGAGCCACCCCCACCCTGCCACAATAGAGTGAATGACAAATTACATCAGAAATCAACAAATTGTAGTGAAGTATTTGCCATAATTCACTGATCGCAAATCTGACTTTAGCCCCGCCCAGTTTTCACGCCCTAGATACTGTTGCTACGTCGGACAGGCTACCGAGATAAAAATGACAGCCACGGCAAGTTATTACATAAAGCAGGCATGTTAAACATACGGCCTACATGTTAAAAGTTAATGTTTGTTGTGTTTTACTCTGATGTTTTTTTTGTTGTGTTTTTTTTTAGTACTAAAAACAGTGCCTCAAAGAACTAGTATGATCGCTGTTGCAGAGTTTTAAAATTTGTCTAAAACTTATGAATATTTGTAACACGCAAAATAATAATAATAATAATAATTATATATATATGTATATGTATATATATATATATATATATATATATATATATATATATATATATATATATATACACACACAAAATAATAACATACAAAGGGGGTATGT
Source organism: Acipenser oxyrinchus oxyrinchus (assembly GCA_030684275.1). Classification (NCBI taxonomy): domain Eukaryota; kingdom Metazoa; phylum Chordata; class Actinopteri; order Acipenseriformes; family Acipenseridae; genus Acipenser; species Acipenser oxyrinchus. The sequence continues at coordinate 25,093,476 of CM060263.1, read as the reverse complement.
TAACATGCTACTTAAACATCTTGCAACTGTAATTTAACATATAACTATAGTACGAACAACAAAAACAACAATAATAATAATTTAAGAAATATGTAATTATTATTTCTGCACTTCACTTGCATTGTATCATTTTACTAAGTGTCTCCATTATTATACTACGGAAACATCCTTATGTACCCTTTAAACTGTGTTTGAACTATTTTTTTTAAATTGTATTATTATTACCACAGTCATTTCCAGACAGTTTCTGAGATATATTTAATTATTAACTGTTACTAAACTTTGAAAAAACAAGCCTTTGAAAGAGAGTCCACAACAGCAGCTAAAGTGCAAAAACTGCAATGTCTTTATTGAAACATTGTGAAACTATGTCAATATGGCATTTGTTTGTCCGAGGTTATGGCGGTTATACCGTAACTAAGCATAGCTGAGCACGCGGTGGGATATGAGCGCTCTGATTGGCCGATTAAGTCGGCTTTGCGATCGGTGAATTCCAGTACATCTTACCCTGTGTACAGGTGTCGTCCCGTGCATAGAACGGCACAGCCAATTCCAAATGTTCAAAATCAAAATAAAACAACAATAAAAAATACATACCTAGTACCTTTTGTAAAAATCGTTATAAACTTTTAAAAACACTCGTTTCTCCAGCTGCACTTTAGTTTTTAATAAATAGTCTGTAATTAGCAAATGCATCACCACAGACGACACACTGAGGACGAGGTTAATCTGCAGTGCCAACAAAATTAAGTTGAATCCAATTTCCAAGCAACTTTCTGCATATTTCCATAATTTTTGGCTTTTAAGACGATGCACAAAACTCTTTATTCACGCACCACAAACTGATCCATTCTTTGTACTTAATAAGGGTACAATGCGGCAGGAACAGAACTGTGACTCATTTCTAAACAAAAAATTGTCCATGATTGGGTCTCTGCTCTATTAAGCGCAGTTTTCCAGACTAAATAAGCACCAGTATCACAAGTAAACTAATGATATATATTTTTTTAAATGCAACAAAAAATGTGCAAGTTTGTAAAATTCCCATTTACACTACCCCACCGGCCCCACATACACCACTGCTCTCATAATCTAACATCTATGATTTCTTTATAACAATAAAAAAGATGGCCAGGAAATCATATTGAAAGCATTCCAAATAATACATATTTGTGTTATTACTGGCACATTAACTTCATGATTTGTTGAAGTCTGGACTGATAATAAAAAGTTACTTCCATGAAAACCCTAACAAAAAAAAAAAAACTTTTGAAACTAAAAGATATCATTATATCTGTTATGTTTTCTATACATTAGCTCCATGTGAAAGTTCTGGCATGTTTTACAAGTTGTGACTTCTTGTATTAAACCTGATCATTCAGTTGGGTCCGAGTCACAGATCGTCTTGATTTACTTTTAGGGGGCTGTTGCTGTGCTGTACTGTTCGAATTTTGGGGATTGTGTTTCGAAAGTTCAGATGTTAAACACATATTTCAGTGCTTTTCCCAGTGAACCTTCCAACTTTCACTCGGTGACATAATTCCCATTAAAAGCAGGTCTAAGAAGCATGGTCTAATGATTCTTTAATTGGAAGCAGATACTGGTTGCAATGGCCCATTATTCTGAAGCTGAATTTGAAGCCAGAGTAAACACTACAGTATTATAGAGATTTGTCTGTAAAAAAAAAAAGCAGCATATACAACTAGTCATTATAAATGCTTCTTTTTAGATATAAAAACACGATTGTGGGTAAAATAATTAGAACATTAGAATAGCATAAGCTTAGTTTGCTAAGCTTCATCCTCTTGTGCATTCATTGCTGTCAGATTTTGATAAACAGATACCGGTTGCATCGAAACTTAGCCACAAAGCCAATTAAAATAAATACAGTGTTATTTCTTATAGAAGTGGGAGTGAGAGAACTGCTTTAATTGGGAAAGACAAACCTTTCATCCGTAGAAAAATCTTAATGGTGGTGTATGAAGTAATACTACAAATAACAAATAAATTCTAAAAGAATGATGACGTTTTGGAAACGTTATGCCAATAAAACTAGCAATACCTTGCAAAATTTAAATATGTAGAAGGTAAATATTAACAGGAATAAATTATACCTTTTGTAACTGTCACAGAAAACTGTCACAGGGAGAAGCTCTTTTAAAAAGATATTGGCATTTGTGATGGGTGTGTGTGTGTGATTCAGTGAGGGAGTCAGAAAGGTTTAATTGACAACGCCACACAGGCGCACAAGATTTATTCAACACAAGGGGGCACCCTTTTGCCGTGGAGTTAATACCGACAATGGTAATTTTGTTTGGTGCACAGTTCTAGTTAAGCATGCACTGGTGCCGCAAAATAGTAGTCCAAAAACAAAAGTCTAAAGCAAAAGAGAAAATAAACACTGTTAATAAAACTACAAACAAAAGGTGCTGCTACACGTAGCATCTCGCAGCCTCTGCTAGTCGGTGAGACCCGAGTTTCAGTGACACTCTTCTATTCCCTCACTATAACTAATGGGGCTGCCCAGAGTCCCTGTATGGGTATGTGAAACAAATGTAGCAGCTGTCTTCTTTCAGCCATCTCTGTTGTCTTTTCCTCCTTCTCCGTACTCTTTTGTTCTCTCTGTTTACTCCAGCTCCACAGCCAGAGTTTCCTTTGGATTGTATCCTGCAAGGGCTCACACAGGAATAGGACAGCGTCATTCTTATGGGATCGACCATCGCCCCAAGGCTTGCCCCCCAAACAATCAAAGAGGTCCGAGTGACACACCTCCACTCAACCTCTTTGTGTCATTGCCATGATTGGCAGGCGGGTCAAACAAGGCTTATTATTTTTTAATGTGTGATATGCTGACATTTCAAACAGAATGCTGTTGATAAAAAGTTGCTGCAGCTTACATGTAATGTAATTACTTGGTTTGACTGTGACAGGGTAGATGAATTCCCTGCACTGAAAAGGTCACCTCCCACCAGCAGGGGGAACATGGGAGACCTGTCCATCCAGCAGGCGCTGGCGATTACGGGGTTGATATTCTGTAGAAGTCGGCCTGCTTGGAGGCTGGTGGAAGGGAGCGAGGTACACCTGGTTCCAAACCCAGGTAATCGGGTACTGGGTGGAGCCAAGGTGTACAAAAGGGGCAGCTTCTCCACCGGTTGGGACAGTGTTCCTGGGACAGAGGAGAGAGAGTCTACCAGTGCTGGATAAAAGCCTTAACCTGTCTGTGTGTTTTTTGTCATACTAAGCAGAGCTGTTTCCTGCCTTTCGGCTGCCAAGGACTGGTCAAGCATGGGACTGTGTATTTAAAAGGCCAGGACTTATAAATATGTGCTCCTCTCAGGACCGTTTTTTTGAAATGCTTATGTTGGATTTCAAGTAATGTATATGTATGCCCTGTTCAAACTTAAAAGACTTCAGCCCAATAAAATGGGGACCAGTGATAATGTTGCTAATGACTACTACGACTACTACTACTATTACTACTACTTCAAAAATCAAGTACTGATGGTTTAAATGTGTTATTTAAAAAAAAATGGTAAAGAGCCTCAGAAAACTACCCTATTTATAATCTAAGGAATGGCCATTGAGCATTCATTTGTGGGGACGTCCTGTTGACAAGATATTCATTATGTAATTGCTTTAAATCGGCATTAATTGAAGCTGTGTCTTCCAAAGGGATGGCTTGACAATACTGTGTTGCTGTTCTAATAAGTAGATGCAAGGCTGTTAGTAGTCTTACAGACGTAGTTATTTTACCTGTCTGTAATAATCTTGACTTTTTGTTGTAAGGTAATACAGTAGATGCATAACTACATCACTCTAATTCCATAGTGTGTTTAGTTAAACTAGGTTTTCCACTATCCATATCCAATGATGTATGCTCAATACTTGAGATTGCCATTCACTTCATTCAATCACAATCTGGTTTTCAAAATGTGATGCTTGTGCATTATATAGGTAGTTTGAATAAGGTACTGTAAGTGTGCAAAATGTTTCAAAACGACACATGCAACAGTATGACAATCTGTTTGTTTTTAAAATACTATGCAGATTATGGCATACATCTCACCAAGTCACCAAACCAGACATATACTTGTTTAAAAGAATGCTAACCAAGGTTTTACCTTTCTTCTTACCCCCTTTTCCTTCTGTTGGAGATTCTTGTGTTTGATACATGTACTTCAGTTTATTAGAAGTATCGACTGTGATGGGCTGAGCTATTGAAGGCTACATCTTGAAAACCAATTGTCTGGTTTCACAAGCTAGTCTATGTGCATGCTCTAGATATTGGTCAAGGGAACCTGCATTTGCATGACTCTGTCATGAGTTATTTATCTGGAGGATATGTACTGTACTGACATACCTTAGTATTCAAACGGGTGTACTGCTCTTGTGTGCAGTGGCAGTACAATGGTATTGCAATCAGAGATCACCATAATAGTGTTATCCAATGATATGAACCGTTGTGCAATGTCTGCGAAGAGTCAGATAGGATTGTGATTCTGAGAATTTGTACTTGAGTAGTTTGTATGGATTCTCCACAGCAGGGTGGCGAACTTTGCCTGACCAGAGAGAGGGAGATGCAATTGCAGAGATGGGGTTGGGGAGGGATTGTGGGGTGAAAAGTTAAAAAGAAAAAGATAGGGGGCTTGACTAGGGGTTTAAATAGCATGCTGATTGAAGTTTGTAAGGGGTTTGCTCAGACCCCCTGAACTACACCATAGTTGCAATTATAATAAATCCTAATAAAATCTCTTTTGCGTCTTGCAACTTAGTTGCTTAAACAGTACAAATTAAGCTTCTGAGCAGTGTTTCTGGTATCCGAGCGAGAACCTGTAAATGTAACACATTGGTTAGCACTATCATTGACCTCGCTTTTTGCATTTCTGTCAAGGTTCTCATCTGTTATTTTCACAGGTAAATTGTGTGACATTTCCCCATCCAAGCACCATGCCCGAACAGGAGCTACTGAAACCTGGCGAGTGGAGCTATTGCGACTATTTTTGGGTAAGAAAAGATAATACTGCTGCAAAAATTCATGAAAATCCTCCTGCTGAATATTGACTGGCAGAAGTTGTGAATTGCAACCCGTATTACGCAATCACAACTCGTTAGTAATACTAACAAGGGGTTCACTTTTAACTTCGTAGATCTGTAAATTGGAGCAACTTTTTATTCAGTTAATTTTTCGTGAACTAATATTACCCCAGTCTCTTAATGTTGGGACTTCACCTCTTTCCTTGTGTCATCAAATTTCTTTCCTCCTCTGCCACACTGCCTTTTCAGCTGCATCTCCCTTTTGGTGGTTGATGTGTTGGTTGAACTTTTACAGCTGGCCCCGTCTCACCTCCACACAGGAGAGCAGCTTTATTACCCAGAGTTCCATGCAACTTGGATTGTCTTTGTTTGGGTCTGAGCACAGTATAAAGGTCTGATAAAGTGTGAAGTGTTCTTTGAGAAATGTCTGAAACCTTTATTTCTTAGGTGCCCCCAAGAAGTAAAGTTGTGTGGTTTGTGGTGCCATTTTGTTTTATGCTTGAAATTGTGATGGATAAAATCCATCACAATTTATGACCAACTAAAACACAATGCTGGTATTTATAACATTGCCTTGCACGCTGTGCACACCAGAATGAATAACAAAAATACATTTGGAATGGAAAAAATACAGCTGTTATCCCCATGGTATATTTTCTGAATATCAGCCTAATTAAAATATCTTTATATTTGGCAACAAGGCTGCATTTTCATAGAGGCAATGTGTTCAGCAACAGGATTTTATCGTGTTAAAAGAAAAAAGAGAGCATTAGTGGCCACCTTAAAAAAATCCAGCATAGGCGGCTGTGTGGTCCAGTGGTTAAAGAAAAGGGCTTGGAACTAGGAGGTCCCTGGTTCAAATCCTCTCTCAGCCACGGACTCATTGTGTGACCCTGAGCTAGTCACTTAACCCCCTTGTGCTCTGTCTTTCGGATGAGAAGTAATTGTAAGTGACTCTGCAGCTGATGCATAGTTCACACACCCTAGTCTCTGTAAGTCGCCTTGGATAAAGGCGTCTGCAAAATAAACAAATAACAAAATAATAATTTATAAGAAATGTATAAATAAAAGTGCAAGATTAAACGTGGTAACAAATTAGCAATGAAAAACAGCATAAACTGTTCTTTGTATTTCCCTGAAAACACCTTTGTAAATCATTGCCCAAACAACCATCACATGATATTTTATGTATTCTTTTTTTTGCTCTTCAGGATGATAAGAAGGATCCCCAGGGTAACACCTCAGTGTCAGGGTTTGAGGTTCTTCTTCAGAAACAGCTAAAGGGCAAACAGATGCAAAAAGAAATTGCAGAATTCATCCGGGAAAGGTAAACTGGAGTTCTGAATGCATAATTCATTTCTTGCCCTTTTCTCTGTGAAATCTGCTTGAATTTTTCAAAAATATTTTTTCTTTCTTTCTTAAATGTGATATATTATAGAGACTTTATTAAACTTACATGTTGCACACTTCCATTCTCGACTCTTGTTGTAGGAAACGTGTATAACATGCACTACACTAGGATAAAACTGTCTTAGTTTTCCTGCTTTACTTTCAGGACGTCTGTTACGGCTTCATTTCCTAAGTCATCTCACCTTAGCAGTCTCTTCTAGATCAAATACTCATGTACTAAATACATATATTTCGTTTTTTAATTTTTCTAATTTCAGCACTGTTGAATGTTTATTGGTTATGGATGCATGGTCTTCTAGATCAAAGTGTGGTATTCGCTGAATGCAACTTAGTCAATAGGAAAAGCAGCTGTTTGCTCAATGACAGGAAAAAACTGTTCACTCACAGGTGAAATGCCCAAGAAAGTACAGCACTACATTTTAAAATAATTTCAGGCAGCGTTAATAGCACTTGGTGTTTGCTTTATACAATATACATTCATTATAACACCCCTTATAACAGTTTACCACAGTATTTTTGCATGGTATTTCCCCCATGGTTTGCTATGCATTTATCATAGTTTACCATGGTTTGCCATGTTTTTTAATATGCTTTACTATATGTGCTTGTGGCAAGGTGCCCGCCCCTTCTATTATTTATGTATTATTATTATTATTATTATTATTATTATTATTATTATTATTATTATTATTATTATTATGTTTGTGTGCGGACAGACGAAAGCCGTCTGACAGTATTAGCCGGTCTCTTACAATGTGGTTGGCATTGATGGGGTTGAATCCCCCATCCTAAGTAGCTCGTGGGAATGTGGCTGGAGCCTTAATAAGGTAATTGTTTAATGGGTAATTAAGGCTCCAGCCACAGTATAAAAGACCCACTCCGGGCTCAGAGAGGAGAAGAGTTGTGAGGAGAGTTAATGAAAGTAAGAATGAATGCTACCAGCCAGCGAACAAGGTACTCATGTGCTTAAAATAATTATAGTTTTGTGTTTGTTTTACTTTGGCATTTTTGTGCCCTTTTTGTTTCTTGTGTGTTTTTGTTAAAACTGTTTATTTTTGTTATTTAATAAATATACTGCTTCAGCAGTTTTAGCCCTGTATCGTTTGTGTTTGTGCTGCTTCCTGAACCTGACGTCACCACCCACACGCACCACTCTAGCTCCATGACAGTGCTTTATAAGGCTTACCTATGTGCTACAGTGCCTTATTGCACTTTGCTATGTTTTTACTATGGGAAACATTTATAATGTATTGACTATTCAATTTAACATTACATCTAACTGTTCTTTCCCAGGATAAAAATTGAAGAGGAGTATGCAAAGAGTCTTTCAAAGCTTTCTCAGAATTCTTTAGCAGCACAGGAAGAAGGGTAAGTTGATAAAAAATAAAAAAAGTTATAGTGAATGACCCTGAAATCTGCAATCCTCTGAAGCAACACACTACATTTTTCCATGGTAGACAGTTAAACATTTACAGATTCTGTCTAGATCCTTTTATACACACCCCATTTTCACAAATTTAGCTGTTTATCCTAAAACTGCAGTAAGTCTGTTTTAAAAGCCTATAGTACAGAGACTTACATAGGTGAATAGACACCACAGAATCAGTGTTAGGGAGTCCCTGTATTAGGAAAGCACCCCAGTAAATACAGTCTGTGCCAGGAATGGGCTGCAATCCTGCAGACTAGGATTTCTGATCCTGTCCACACAATGTGTAAGCATGTCCCTGCCTTGCATAAGGCAAAGGGCTGCACCACACAGTATTAACCCCTCTCATAGTTTGCCAGTGCTATGTATGGTTCCACAATACACAGGTGTTCTTTCAACTTAGGTGTCTGTTTACTCTCTGTATAAATATTGAGCATGTTCTACCTTATTGCTGGCCATTGTTTGGTTTGGTGTAAGATATAGTAAGATTGGTCTTACGAGATATGATTTAACGAAAGGAGGACCAGTTAGAACCATTTGCTATATCTCACGAGACAGGCCTGTCTTCTGAAACTGATATTCCGAAAATCACAGGCTCTGATTGCTCCGGATTGCTGCTTCATTGTAAAAACTTTGCATCCACTGAGACATTTCATGTTCCAATCCACTGTTAGACTCCTAGTTGAACCCTTACATGTGAGGGGAGAAAAAAGCCCTTATCCAATGGAACGCTGGGTTTTGTACAGCAGTTAAGACGCTTGTTTGGAACAAGCTGTGGTGTTGCCAGTTCTTGCATCCTCTTTTTAACGTTGGTGATGTAACGCAGAGTCTCACAGATTGGCAAGTCACGTCTGTCATAGAGGGGAGGAGTGTTGTACTGTTATAGATTCTGATGAACCCTGCTGGTGAGACAAGCAAATGCAATTTAAGTTTGACCAGAACACTTGTCGAGGGAGATTGATTCTTTTGCAGTGGGTGAGTTGTAAAGTTTGTATGGGAACTGTCAGGTCGACCAGGATTTTCAGGTTCAAGCTTTTCCACAAAGACCATGCTTCATGCTTTCAAGGAGAATCACTCAGCACTTTTGAGATTTAAAAACTCACTCATAGACAAAATGTTTCTCTTTGGTAACCTACAGTTGCTGCCTTACATTAACTGAATCTAAACAACCCTGAAAGTAATCGCGATGAAATTTGAACCCATACCTTATATTTGTGTATCTTGTATCTTTCTGAGCAGATACAAAGCTTCTTAGTTGTCACTATCAGTGTGAAGTATCCTTGGATAGCTTATTAAATTAATTGTCTAAAAGAAAGACAAAAGGCAAATACATATACGGGCATACACCACATTAGTTTTGTGGTGCGTTCTGTTCAGGTGTTACCTTTATCTTTGCAATACTATTGTGCAATAGTGCAGTTTAGAGATATTTTCCCTAGACCTCTGTTAAGATCTGCAGTGATACAACATGCTGACATGCCAGGTGCTCTGCACTTCACAGGTTCCAATGGCTGTGCAGGACACCTGTGAAGAGAGCACTTGTGAGTGAGTGCAAGCCTGGGTAGGTTTGATTTCTGTTCAACGCGCTTGTTCCTGGGTTGCACTAAAGGAGTGTTTTAAAGCCTGATTTAGATCACTGATCATATTCAAAGGGGTCTTATTAAAATGCTGCTGGATCCTACTTTTTACCAGTTTTAAAATACACAATGTAATCAAGTGACCTTTATCAGGTTTTAAAAACTATTTTGCTCCTTCTGAAACCACGCTGATTGTGCTTTTTTCCATTTGCATTATCGGTATTATAGGGGTATTCTAAGGTTATTATAGTGATATAACTTTACCAGGGTTGGGCAATCGTCTGCAAATTGTCAAGATAATCACAGTGGCTTTTTAAAATAAGCCCAAACATCTCTTATGGATAAATCAGTGGTCTACAGAAAAAAGAGGAGCAAAATCAAAACATCCTGGTCGCAGCGGTGTGTATTCTCTTTTGCTTTTGATGACTATCGTAAAATACGTTTTGAGTACAATAAATAATCAACATTGAATATCACGATCATAGATTATTGTGCCAACCCTAAATTGTACCCAATTAAAGGCGTACAACACATTGTTTAGACTAAGAGCTCATTTTTCATCTGAAATAATGAAGAATTTGTGTTTGTTTTGCACTGGCAGGCAGGTTGCATTGATTCTTGCAGCCTCTAGATTATGGCACACAGTTCAAGCTTCCCCTGCCAAAGACCTTTTGCACAGCACAATGCTTGCATTATGTTGTCATTTTAGCCCTATTGTTGCACAGCACTGCTGACTCGTTCTTGCTAACTGCTTTTGCTGGTTGGTGCTTTCCTCCACACTCAAGTCTTTTTTTGTCTTTGTTGTTGCAAAGTATCTGTATGCAGTTATTGTTTCTTATTCTTGGTGCTATTTCTTAAATGTCTTATAAAAATAAAATAAAAAAGAATGCTATAAATTGCATATTTTATTTTTTTTGTGCAGTAAGTCCTATCACAAATTGTTTTTTCCTCAGGTAAACAAAGTTGAAATAAAGTTATTTAAGGATATTTAAAATAATAATAATAATAATAATAATAATAATAATAATAATAATAATAATAATAATAATAATAATAATAATAATCTATTTATTAATCTGCCAAGTCAATTATTATTTACACTTCATAATGAATAATAAAAAAGCTTGAGAAATTATTTGAGACACCTTGCGTATCTGTAATCTAATTCTCACACGGTGATGAGAATGTAACCCTAAAAGTCTATACACACATGCAAGAAATAAAGTAAATCCATGTTTTGTACACATTATCTCTCATCCATTTTGGCATTAACATCTTAATAAACAGCACAGATGTAGTCCACTCAAACCTGAGATAACGTATTTTATATTTATTAAAACGACACTGCCAGAAAGCAAAGTTGCCTATAACAAGTTAGCAAATTATTTTCTCGTATTTTAGAGAAAAAAGTTACACAAGTTTGCTATTCACACAATGATCTTCACATCTTTCAAAGCAACCAGGAGCCCCGATTCCTATTTCAACTAGTGTGTTTGGTTGAGCGGACAGTTCATAAGTGTGGGTTTAATTGTAAATATAAATGTTCAACAGATCTGCACACAACAGAGACATGTTTGCTTTTGCATGCTCACAATGTTTTAGGAGATGTCCATTTATATCATCGTTTTTGTCTCCAGATCATATTAGGTCCTAGAAAGAAATTCATAAAAAATAACCATTTGAAAGCATCTGCTTTCGATATGATTAATATCTGTCCTAAGGGGTACTGGGGGTACAGTTTTAATTTGCCTTAAGTTAATAATGTTAAAACTGCTAAAATCCATGATATTGTATTTATTTAATGTGCCATGCTTTATTAAACACTCCTTTCAAGAAACCTTAGGGATAATGGTGATTTAAAATGCAATCCTAGCCTTCAAATTGAATCCTAACATTCAAGGAATGGAATTGTGGGTGTGTCCTTGGAGAGTTATCTGCCTTGAGAATAAATTACCATTTCAGTTGATTTCAGAGTCAATATGCTGACAGATAAACAAGTTTCAAATACCATCACATGTTCTGAAGGGAATGACTGCAGCTGATGTTTCGTTTTCTAGTTTCTTATCATTCATTCTCCTTGAATTACACCAGTGACCTGAGACCTATCAGTCTTAACAATGAGCCCTTTCTGTTTCAGATCAATTATTCAACTCAATCTATTTGTGAATAAAAATACCACAAAAGAGCAGGCATATGTATAAGAAACAAAGTCAAGCAGACAAACATGTATTATTCTGATATGTATACAAAACTGAAACTTGAAATGTTTTCAGTTTATGTCCAGATTTAATAAGTGCATTACGGCAGGGCGTCTCACTGTCAGTCTCCAGTGCTCTTGCCTCCCATTACTTTGATCAACATGCAAAACAAATCACAGGTCCAACAACCCAACCCCGACCAATCCTAAACCAACCCACATGTCCTTTGCTCGTGACCTAACCAAGGCATACCAATAACAAACCAAAATGAGAAGATTTAGCAGGGCCCAGATTATACAAACTGCAAGGCAACTCCAGCTGAGTGATTGCACATCATTCAGTAACTGGACAACTAGCCCTCACAAATGGGGAGCAGTGCATTTGTTAAGTGCTTTTATACAGAGGGAAGCCCCCACACCCTAGCTTGCTACAATATTAGCCGTGACATTGCATCACAATATAACCAAAGAGAGCATCTGAAAGGTTCTTAGACTTCCAGGCATTTCAGTAAAAAATAATAATTGACAGGGATTCCTACAGAAGACCCTGAATTGACCTAACATGCATGGTTACTGAACTCTTGAAAGGCAATACACAAACAGCATAGGCGTGCCTGTCGATAAACTCATCACGCTACTCTTGCAATTGGATAGTGTGTTTCATTCCCCAGGGCTGTCAACTTCTTAGCTATGACACTTAATGCTTCACCACCTGCTATGTATTGACTGAGGGGGAAAAAAACAACATGTAAATGCAGTTGAAGAACTCTGTACAATTTGCTGTCTGTATTTTGTCCAGCACGCTGGGAGAAGCTTGGGCTCAGCTGAAGAAAAGCTTGGCAGATGAGGCGGAAGTTCATCTTAAATTCTCCTCGAAGGTAACTGCCAAGACCAACAATTGCATTCAAAAAAGTCAAATGATATCTGTGAAAATCATTATATATATATATATATATATATATATATATATATATACACAGTACTGTGCAAAAGTTTTAGGCAGGTGTGAAAAAATGCTGTAAAGTAAGAATGCTTTCAAAAATAGACATGTTAGTAGTTTATATTTATCAATTAACAAAATGCAAAGTGAGTGAACAGAAGAAAAATCTACATCAAATCAATATTTTGTGTGACCACCCTTTGCCTTCAAAACAGCATCAATTCTTCTAGGTACACTTGCATACAGTTTTTGAAGGAACTTGGCAGGTAGGTTGGCCCAAACGTCTTGGAGAACTAACCACAGTTCTTCTGTGGATTTAGGCAGCCTCAGTTGCTTCTCTCTCTTCATGTAATCCCAGACAGACTCGATGATGTTGAGATCAGGGCTCTGTGGGGGCCATACCATCACTTCCAGGACTCCTTGTTCTTCTTTACGCTGAAGATAGTTCTTAATGACTTTCGCTGTATGTTTGGGGTCGTTGTCATGCTGCAGAATAAATTTGGGGCCAATCAGATGCCTCCCTGATGGTATTGCATGATGGATAAGTATCTGCCTGTACTTCTCAGCATTGAGGAGACCATTAATTCTGACCAAATCCCCAACTCCATTTGCAGAAATGCAGCCCCAAACTTTCAAGGAACCTCCACCATGCTTCACTGTTGCCTGCAGACACTCATTCGTGTATGCTCTCCAGCCCTTGGCAAACAAACTGCCTTCTGCTACAGCCAAATATTTCAAATTTTGACTCATCAGTCCAGAGCACCTGCTGCCATTTTTCTGCACCCCAGTTCCTGTGTTTTCGTGCATAGTTGAGTCGCTTGGCCTTGTTTCCACGTCGGAGGTATGGCTTTTTGGCCGCAAGTCTTCCATGAAGGCCACTTCTGACCAGACTTCTCGGACAGTAGATGGGTGTACCAGGGTCCCACTGTTTTCTGCCAGTTCTGAGCTGATGGCACTGCTGGACATCTTCCGATTGCGAAGGGAAGTAAGCATGATGTGTCTTTCATCTGCTGCAGTAAGTTTCCTTGGCCGACCACTGCGTCTCTGGTCCTCAACGTTGCCCGTTTCTTTGTGCTTCTTCAAAGAGCTTGGACAGCATATCTGGAAACCCCTGTCTGCCTTGAAATTTCTGCCTGGGAGAGACCTTGCTGATGCAGTATAACTACCTTGTGTCTTGTTGCTGTGCTCAGTCTTGCCATGGTGTATGACTTTTGACAGTAAACTGTCTTCAGCAACCTCACCTTGTTAGCTGAGTTTGGCTGTTCCTCACCCAGTTTTATTCCTCCTACACAGTTGTTTCTGTTTCAGTTAATGATTGTGTTTCAACCTACATATTGAATTGATGATCATTAGCACCTGTTTGGTATAATTGTTTAATCATACACCTGACTATATGCCTACAACATCCCTGACTTTGTGCAAGTGTACCTAGAAGAATTGATGCTGTTTTGAAGTCAAAGGGTGGTCACACCAATATGGATTTGATTTAGATTTTTCTTCTGTTCACTCACTTTGCATTTAGTTAATTGATAAATATAATCTATTAACATGTCTATTTTTGAAAGCATTCTTACTTTACAGCATTTTTTCACACCTGCCTAAAACTTTTGCACAGTACTGTATATATATATCAGTTGGAGTCAAAAGTCTACAATTAATTATTTCAACATTTTTTTGGTAAAACTCCAAAAATGCTAATTCAAAAGTATTCATACCCTTTCATAGTATTGTTTACAAGGTGCTAGAAATTTCAATATGATAATGCAGAACCTCGTTCTAGAAATTTCTAGAAAATGCTGTATTGTAGGTGAACATTCTAGAGAGTATTAAAGGGTTAGGCATAGGATGATCGTTGTCATTACCAATAAGTCAATATGAGAAAAAGTAAAGAGCTATCTGAAGACCAGAAAATTATTTACTGTCATAAAGCTGGAGAAGGATACAAGAAGATTTCCAAGCATATAGTATCCCAATTTCAACTATTGTTTCTATTATCAAGAGTGCAAGACTCATGGCACTGTCACAACTCTCCCTTCACCAAGAACAAGCAGAAGAATTGTGAGGTTAATAAAAATCTGAGATTGACTGCCAAAGATATTCAAAGTGAACAGGCTGCAAGTGGGACTGGGCTTTCCATTTCAACTATAGGTTGAGTATTGCATGATGAAGGTGTCAATGGTCTCAGGACAAGGAAGAAGCTTACATACCCCAATGGAAATTTATCATTTCTAGAAATTTCTCCAAAAAAGGATTATAGGAAAGATCTTTTGTAGCAAAAGTTTTGCTTTTGTGGATGAGGAAAAAAAGTTTCAAGAAATAGTTACAATTATTTATTTCAGCAATTTTTTTTGCAAAACTCAAAAATGCTAATTCAAAAGTATTCATACCCTGACACAGAAAATTAAATTAATAGCTAGTTGAGGCACCTTTAGCAATAATTTTAAACAATTAGGATATTTGTCAATGAGCTTTTGGCATGATTCTTTAGTAATTTTTGACCATTCTTCAACGCAAAATTGTTCCAGTTCATTCAAATTCCAAGGACTTCTCTTGTGCACAGCCTTCTTCAACTCATACCAAAGGTTCTCAATCGGATTTAGATTGGGACTTTGACTAGGCCATTCCAGAACCTTGATTTTATTCTTCTTTAACCATTCTGAAGTAGATTTTGATGTGTGCTTTGGATCGTTGTTGAGTTGGAACGTCTAGTTGAGCTTTAAACCAAGTTAGCGGAGGGTTTCAGATGATTGGCCAATATCTTTTGGTATACTATGGAATCCATTTTGCCATGTATTAGAACTAAATGTTCTGTGCCATTAGAGGACAAACAGCCCCATAAAAGGATATTACCATCTCCATGATTGACAGTAGGTATTGTGTTCTTTTCTTCATATGCCTCACCAGACTTTCTCCAAACTTAACAATTATCAGCGAGACCAATTAGCTCGATTTTTGTTTCATCACTCCACAAAACCTTTGACCAGAGCTCATATCTGTCATTCAAATGCTGTTTTGCAAACTTTAAGCGATTGTCCTTGTGATGTTTCCCTAAGAGTGGCTTTTTCCTTGGCTTTCACCATGCAATACTCAACCTATGGTTGAAATGGAAACCCCAGTCCCACTTGCAGCCAATTCACTTTGAATGTCTTTGGCAGTCAATCTCGGATTGTTATTAACCTTCCTCACAATTCTTCTACTTGTTCTTGGTGAAAGAACCTTCTTTCTTCCAGACCGAGGGAGAACTGTGACAATACCACGAGTCTTGTACTTCTTGATAATATAAATAATAGTTGAAATTGGGATACTCAAATGCTTGGACATCTTGTATCTTTCTCCTGCTTTATGACAATAAATAATTTTCTGCCTAAGGTCTTCAGATCACTCTTTACTTTTTCCCCCATATTGACTTATTGGTAAGTCAATCATCCTATGCCTAACCCTTTTATACTCTAAGAATGTTCCCCTACAATCCAGCATTTTCTAGACTTTTCTAGAATTAGGTCTGCATTATCATATTGAAATTTCTAGCACCTTGTAGACAATACTATAATAGCACCAAAGGGTATGAATACTTTTGAATTAGCATTTTTGGAGTTTTGCAAAAAAAAAAAAAATTGCTGAAATAAATAATTGTATACATCTATTTCTTGTAACTTTTTTTCCTCATCCACAAAAGCAAAACTTTTGCTACAAAAGATTTTTCCTAAAATTCTTTGTTTTTGAGAAATTTATAGAAATGATACATTTCCATTGGGGTATGTAAACTTTTGACTACAACTGTGTATGTGTGAGTGTGTGTATATACTTTGTTAATTAGGAAAAGCTGTTTAAATTAGAAAATGAGTACATACATTGTGTTAAACTAATGTATTAATGTATTATTTATTTTAATTTTACTATCACATTTTAAAATGTGTTCATTTTTTACAGTTCATGTACAGTAATTACATTATAATTATTTTGGCCTGAGGCTGGTGAAGTCTTTTTTTTTTATATGGGACGTCAATTACAGGGGAGAAATGCCAAAATAGTGGCTTTGTAATTACGAAAACATTACAACATGATACAGGTGCAGTGCAGGTAGTGCTTACACTGTACTAACACTATAATTGCTTAGTGGTGGATACGATGACAAATGCAGAGCTGCCAAGTTCTATGGTACAACAAGCAATCTTCCAAGAGCCAATACCTGCACACCTGGTAAGAGCACATCCTGGTGGTGTGGCGGTTCATACAGTCAGGGGAGTAGCGTCCTGGCTGTGCCAAGTTGCCGGTCTTCTCCAGACAGCGTTACATTAGCGCTGGCTCTGCTGTCAATAATCCCTTCATTTTTGTAACACATACTGTGCCACTGGAAAGTTAAAGATAATACATTTCATGTTTACCGCCAGAAATGCTTACTGACGGCATACTTGACAAACAGGAAAATGTTTTCAGTGCAAGTCCATCAGAAAGAAGATGCTTTATCTATCATACTTGAACGGTACAGTCTGCCTGTCCCTTAAACAAAGATCATTATCAGCAAATTAAATGTGTGTTACATTATAATTTGCCCCACATCATAAACAAACATTGTTCAGAGACCCAAGATGAGACCAGAAACTAAGAGGAAATGACCACTGTTCACTTCCTTTATTTATACGAGGAAAGCAAGTAACACGTGGAGAATTTCTTGGTGTGGAAGTCTCAGTTTTGATAACTGTAAAATACTCATTTTGTATTATTGATGGCATGGTATAATATTTCCATTAGAGCATTTTAATTAGCTTAATTTGTTTGCGGTCTGATGTTTTGTGTATTTTGCCATGACAGATACATTAGTGTCATGCTGTGATATAAGTCACCAGACCATGAAAGCTTAGAACAAGAAGAATCAACAAGAAACAAAAAAGCTCTTGTAAGAAAGTGTGAAATCGCGATTTCACAGGCTGCGTGGAAATCATGAAATTAGCCCAAAACCGCAATTTTTACAGTATTCTTAAGAAATAAAAATCAATTAATTCATAATTATTGAATTAATTGCTCTTGACAGTCCTGTGCAGTGATTGTCGTGTGACTATATGCAATCTAAGTGGGAAATTAAAATACTACACACTGTAAACAAGAAAATGGATGTCTCTAAAAAGGCTAAAAATGTGTGTGCTGCAGATCACGTAAAGCAGTATCCAGCAGGTGTTTTACACAGCGATGGAGGTAAGCTCTTCTGTATGTCCTGCAACGTTACTGTAGGTCACTACCGAGAATCATCTGTTAACAGGCATTTAGATTCAAGTATTCACTGAAAGAGAAAGGTGGAAATCCAGAGCAGTACTGCAACTGCTTTACTTGCAAAGAAACAAAAAACGGTGACTTTCATGTTCCAAAAGTCCACTGAAAACCATGGCTACCGAAACACATTACATTTTGACCTGACAGAAGTATTTGTTTGCGCAAATATCCCTCTTGAAAAATTGGACAACCAAAAGTTACTTAAGTTCTTCAGACTGAGTGTAGCAAATGGTGGAGTGATTCCTTCCTCAGCCCAGCTGAGACATGAATACTTACCTAAAGTTGCTGAGTAGCACAAGCAGGAGATTATGGAATTAGTAAAACATTCTGTTTGCTTGTCAGTGGTCACTGACGCTGAAGATCAGTATGTTTTACACATTGTATTTGTTTTGCAAGGCCTAAATGGTGAACATGCATCTGATGTACTAGAACTGAAAGCTGTCCTTGCAGATACACCCTACCTACAGGCTGTTAATTACAACACCGTTTCACAAGCTATTGTAAAGTGCTTGAATAACTTTGACGTTGATTTTGATGTCAGTGCATTTCTCTCTATATTTGATGTTTAAAAAAATAAGAATAACCTGTACACATAATTTATAAAATAGTTCCATATACATTCCGTGAAATACGATACTTAACCCGTCAAACTGCCGTGAATTTTAAAGAAAATTTCAGAGATTTTCACAGGGCCTTAGTCATAAGTCATAACCTTGATATATATCTGAGGAAATCGTCTATCAGTATACACAGAAAAACAAGCAAGTGGCAGAACATCCAGTATGGAATTAATTAGTGCATTACTGGAACATAGGCCAAATCTGAAAGCACGTTCAGCAAAAGGGAGAAACAGCTTGACTTGGAGTACAATTGTAAACCACACTCTCCTAGCAAGGTTTGTAGAGCAATTTAATGTATGGAATCCAGCAGTGGGACAATAGCGTCTCGGTGCATGTGCCCCTCTGAAACTTTCCAGCTTAGACGCGAAAAGAGCCAGGCTTGTTTGCATCTGTGGTTTTTGAGCTTTTAACATCATCTCATCTCACCAACGGGACTGGACAGAATCAGAACGGCAGTGTATCACACAGGACTGCTCGTTACACGTTGTCAGACTGACTAATATGATTGGCTGTATGTGGGCGTGTGTGACAGATACCATCTGACACATGCATCTGGAATCTCTTTGATTTGTGATTGGATGCACTCACATCCTGCATCTAATCCGAGGACTGAATGTAACTCTCCATATCCTGTGTTTGTAGAGGTTCATATCAAACATTAACCTCCCCCAATTCGACTTTTGCCTTAGCCTGAACATGAATTGTATTGGTCAGTGTTAAATGTGTTATATTTCTCATATGTCTTTCCAGCTGCAAAGTGAAGTGGAGAAACCTCTTCTTACATTCCGAGACAACTTTAAAAAAGATATGAAAAAATTCGACCACCATATCACTGACCTTCGAAAACAGCTATCCAGTCGCTACGCTGCAGTAGAAAAGGTATGACATACAGTAATAGCTAAACAATAGGAGAACATAAAAATGGGTTTGGATATTCTCAGTACCCAAACCACAATGCCATAGCCACATGTTGTCTTATTACAGTATCTTTCTAACAGCTCAATCATAATGGTAATGGTTAAGCAGATATTAAGTTAACACCAACCACTTTTAGAATATAAGAACATAAGAACATAAGAAAGTTTACAAACGAGAGGAGGCCATTCAGACCATCTTGCTTGTTTAGTTGTTAGTAGCTTATTGATCCCAGAATCTCATCAAGCAGCTTCTTGAAGGATCCCAGGGTGTCAGCTTCAACAACATTACTGGAGAGTTGGTTCTATTTTCTGTTCTGAATTCCCCTTTATCTAATCTCCATTTGTGACCCGTGATATACAGTCCTTTGACATTATATTTTCAAGAAAGACCTAATGAAAGGGCCTGAGCGATCCTTTTAGTGTGTATTTATTTACTTCTAAGTTGGTCCAACGAAAGGAATCGACTTCAGTATTGTTTTTTTTTTCATCTCTGGTCCAATACACCTAACGTTATAATGGTTTAGAGATGCAACAATTAGTCAATTCATTGATTGCCATGGTTTGTATTTTATGAACCGTAGTTAAACATTCATGAGCTACATGTAGCTATCCACCAATAAATAACTACCCTAAAGATCTTCCGTTTTGCATTTGTTTTGTGATGACAAATGGTAGAATCTAATGAAAAAAGATGCTCAACAAATACTAGTGCTCTCAATCCATCGATTTATTATTATTACGGCTCCTATAATTAATGAGTTCTTGATTGCACCTCTGTTATGGTTTCGTTCAGCACAAACAATTTAAGAAAATATTTCTAGTATGTGTTGAATGCGGAAATGAACATTGCTGGCACTCTTTTTATTTTGACATTCCGTCTAAGCTGATGGCCAGTTGAAGCTGTGTCTGCATACCTAACTAAAGGTTCATTGAAAGGGTATAAACTGAGCCTGGAAGATCTGTTAGTAGCTAACAAAGATCCTCTTGAGATGTGCATTTTTTAGATGACTTTGGAAACGTGACTCTTAAAAATTTATTATGTTGTAGTTGTAGAAAAATCCAGTGCATGTCAATAGTATAAATTGTATTTAATTGTATTTTGTTATTATAAATCACATATGAGAACTCAATCAACCACTGTTAAGAATGTGTCAATTACAGGACATATTGTGTATAGATGTCATCCTGTGCATAAAACATACAGTACTGTTCTGAACTTTAAAAACAATACTAATAATGTTTTATTGTGATTATAAAAATGGCACCACCCACTCCACCCCAAACAGAGAATTGGTTGTCAAGTGAATTAGTCACAGTCGTTCTGAAAGTCCCGAGCCATGCTAAGTGGTTCTGAAAGTCCCAAGCCATGCTGAGTGGTTCTGAAAGTCCCGAGCCATGCTGAGTGGTTCTGAAAGTCCCGAGCCATGCTGAGTGGTTCTGAAAGTTCCAAGCCATGCTGAGTGGTTCTGAAAGTCCCGAGCCATGCTGAGTGGTTCTGAAAGTCCCGAGCCATGCTGAGTGGTTCTGAAAGTCCCAAGCCATGCTGAGTGGTTCTGAAAGTTCCAAGCCATGCTGAGTGGTTCTGAAAGTCCCTAGCCATGCTGGTATGGTAGATTACACCCTCTTTCCTTCACATGTTATAGTAAGGGGTTTGAATGTTGGTGCATGTGAGTTCAGTAATTTACCAATGGTACTGGCTGCAGTCAGCCAGCTAGCCCTTTGACAGACAGTCAAGTCAAACAGGAATCACAGATGCATAGCATTGAGTACAAAACCATATGCACCAGCCTCACTGACACTAGTGAGATCCATTGTATTTATTTATGTTAGCTAATCAAAGGTCACAACATAGAACTGCATTTCCTATCTTTTAGAGGTGCCATCAGCAACTAATTTCCTAATCGAATATCATAGAAGTAAAAATCAGCAATAATTGATGCAGTTTTCAAAAGCAAGAAGCAAAACAAAAGCCTGAAAACATGCATGTGGTATCATTATACATAGTGATGTATGTACTGAGAAACTTTATTATTAAAAAGCAAGACGAAATACTCTTTTCATTATATACTGAAATTTCACCTAAAAAACCATTTAAAAAAAGCAAGTGCTTTAGTGTGGCAATGTGCAAGGAAAGCATGTGTTACTGGGTAGCAACGCTATGTGATTTTAAAATAGGGCTGCAATATGATTAATTGGTTACTGAATGTTTAGTTGAGGCTTGTAAAATAAAAGCCATCAATAATCGATTAGTTAATTGTTGCACCCCCATCTATCTGAAAGATTCAAGTTGTAATTGTTTGTTTGTTTTGCAAGGCGCGGAAAGCGCTGACAGAAAGACAGAAAGACCTGGAGATGAAAACCCAGCAGCTGGAGATTAAACTGAGCAACAAAACAGAGGAAGACATCAAGAAGGCCAGGAGGAAATCCACGCAAGCAGGTCAGAGTTCAGGGTCCCTGCTCGATGACGTCAGCACTAACACACAGGCCTGTTCTGCCAGGCGACAGCAATATCTACCTTTCAGTGTGTGTGCCAACAGAGCAGATTGAGGCTGAGTTTCTCATGTGTTTTCAGTCCGCTTGTCAATTTCAAATAGGGTTTTAGTCTGCTTTATTGTCCTTCCCCTGAAATCTACAACTGTTTGGTAAAAACCTTGTAATTATTCAGACATTGTTATATAATTATTTAATAGCATGAGTGCTTGGTGTTCCCATGTAAAGTATGTCATTGATATACATCTCCAGCCACAGCTATAAATTCAAAATTAGAGTATGATGAAGAAGTTGATGACCATGGCATATCAACAGTATGCACAGAATAGTACATGCGTACGACCACCACCATTATATCGCTTTTACAGGGGATTACCTTCCCAGAGGGGGATAATATGGGGTAACAAACTGCCAGGCATGGGGCAGGACATATATTACTTTGTATTTACCAGTCCATGGTAAAATATAGCACTGTTTAGTTAAAGAGTCAAGAGTAGTGATAACAAACTAAAATTGTGTCTTTTGTAAGCCTTTGTACTTTCAAGTCCTAGTCAAGATCCTCATTGATGGGCAGTATTTAAAAGACTCTTTCATCAGTACTGTGGGTGTAAAACACATTTTTTTAAAGATGTATGAGTGAAGATAAAGCAGATGTTGCTAAAAGTACAATAATAAAAAATTAGGTAGGTGAAACAATACAACTTGGGAAACAATAAGCTATGGAAAATTATTTGGCGGGGGTTGTCTGTATAATTGCATACATACTTTAATTTTGTAATAATATACACCCTGGGAGCCTATGCAGTGTGTTAGCGAAATGTCGGAGTAGTAGCGTCAGTGGGTGTTACCCATTTACATGCTCCCCAGTGGCTAATCTCTTGGCAACAGCTGAGAATTGTATAAAAGAAGGTTTTGTCTGGTTGAGGTCACCCTTTCTAAACACACAAAAATAATTGGAAACACACACACACATGATCTGAATAAAAACCACTGGACTGACTTCTAGACAGACATTTATCTCTGCCAGTTGGAGGAGATCTTGTATAGGGAAAAACAACAATGTTAAGCCCACTCTCCTTAGGTGCAATTAAAAATGATGTCTTGTGAATAAATACACAGTGACACAGTCAATATTATTTTGAAAGGTTCTGTATTTTGTCTTTGCACCTAAGCTTGCAGATTCTACTGGAAAACACAGCGGGTTTTGGTGGAATAGCTATGGGTTTGTGAGCCAACCCTTGGGGCAACACACAGTTTGAAATACAGCCAGATCGTCCCAGACTTGGCTGACTCAACAAGGTTATCTGAGCTTACTTGTCTTAGTAAATGAAGTCTAGGGGAGGACAGGTTAGTTTGTGTACAGCATTTTAAGATGACAGAACGTCTCTTAGTAGTAACCCTCCCACATGCATTATTGTGCAGTCTTTTTTCAGTGTTTAAAGCATGTTCTAAAAATAGCATCAGATGTGTTCTAACAAGCAGAGTTTGACCAGCGGTGTAGCCTGTACTTGTTAAATGTGGTTATCAGGTGGTCAGGACACTGACGCAGTTGTTCTTATTTGTTTGTGAGTGTATGTGTTTTATATCTGTCCAAGTTGCATTGAAAATGCATTCGGGTAGCTTTCACATGTCTCTTTTCTTTAAGAATTACAAGTACTTCAATAAATTATGAGTTAAAAAAGGTGCTCACAGAATCAAGGAACATGGAGCTATTGTATATGATCACTCTATCATAACCATGTGGCGTTTAAATATTAAATAATAATAATAATAATAATAATAATAATAATAATAATAATAATTAATAATTGTACTTATAGTTTAGCACTGTTATGGCTGTCAGTTTCGTATTTCTTATAAGATTGATTTTGTTATTACTGACTCCTCTGTGCTAGTGTGTGAGCATGTTACTAATTATTTGCTGGGTAATCTTGTTGTATATAGTTAATTTCAACAGATTATTTACTTATGTATATATGCACGCCATGAATGCACAGGATGTATGTATTCTCATATAGTTTTGTCCACAGCTATTGATCTCAGAATTTAGTTTTGATAGTTTGACATATTTAACTTTCCAAATTGTATTAAGTAAAACATTTTCTAATTGATTTATTTAAGCAGGCTACAACCATTGAAATATACATCTAATTTCTAAGGTTTTCTAAGGTAGTCCTGGCAAGAGATGTGTGCATGGCAGCGGTTTCTATAGATTATATTCTAACAATGGATTAGTACTGGTACATTAAGCTTGACCGGTTTATATTATAAAACACGTGCAGAATGACAATTAGATTGTACTTCTCATAGGAAAAAAGAAGATGGAACTATTGAAATAGCGACAGTATAAGCCTTTGCTGCCACCTGCTGTATTAAACTAGTATTACACATTATAAACACATCAAACAAGATAAATGCTCACAGTGTTGGATGTTTTTATCATTTTGAACTAATTTGAACTAAATGAGTTTTCAAGTACACTATACGTTTGAGTAAAATTGTAGAGTTAAAAAAGACTATTGGTATTTGTTTAGAGCAATCCCAAGAATAAAGATTTAATTGCCACATAGTGAAAGCGCTCTATACATATTGGACAATAGAAGGTAACATTGCAGGAGCAATCGGAATTTAAGCTCAGACAATGAAATGGGCTGAATGAAAGACGCATACTGTAGCAGTTATTGTAACCAACCTGACAATTCTATGAGCAAACACAATGAATAATTGTGGTTTATTTTCATTGCAGGTGATGAACTCATGCGCTGTGTGGATCTCTATAACCAGGCCCAGTCCAAGTGGTTTGAAGAGATGGTGACAACAACTTTGGTATGGGGAAAAAAATACTTTCATATTGGTTTAAACATGCTTACTTGTAGGCACCACATTATCTGCCATCTTACATAATGGTTGCCCGCCAGTGTCCAGCTATGGGTTTCACCGATTCAGTCTTTTTAATAATAGAGCTTGTATTTAGTGTTACACAACCCTTTGCAATAATTATGTTACTTTACCTTTGCTGTATCCCATATTGTCCATATTGAAGCATTTTTTCAGCATGTTCCCAATAGTTTTTATAATCTTTTTGTTCACAAGGCAGCAGTGTGGAGTAGTGGTTAGGGCTCTGGACTCTTGACCGGAGGGTCGTGGGTTCAATCCCAGGTGAGGGACATTGCTGCTGTACCTTTGAGCAAGGTACTTTACCCAGATTGCTCCAGTAAAAACCCAACTGTATTAATGGGTAATTGTATATAAAAATAAAGTGTAAAAAAAAATGTAATTGTATGTAAAAATAATGTGATATCTTGTAACAATTGTAAGTCGCCCTGGATAAGGGTTTCTGCTAAGAAATAAATAATAATCTGGGGGGGATTCCCTTTTTTTAAATTTTTTTTTTTAATTTTTTTTTTTTCTTAGCTATTAACACATTTATGACAGTTGGCGTAAAGTGTTTTTGGAGTGTACCACCGCTAAATTATTATATAAATCGATCTCGGCAAAGTAACAGAAAAAAACTCAAACAATAAGGCGGTTGTTTTTACATTACGCACCCCATTGGTACTTGCAGAAGGCTGTCTTGGGAAGTTGCTATTTTATTTGTCCACAAACAAGTACAGTAGTTATAGTGCAGTTCTTTATTATAAATGCTTTTCTGTTAAAAAAAAATATATATATATATAGGCCCTCAGTGACGGTACGCTTGTGTAAACAAGCATCTTTTGAAAAACAAGAAGTTGCCAGACATTTGATTCCCATAGAAGACGCAGACAGCGTGAAAAATCAAGTGGTCATTTTAAACTTTTTTTTTTTTAGTTTCAATGTTTTTATTATTATTATTATTATTATTATTATTATTATTATTATTATTATTATTATTATTATTATTTTCCTGTGCAGTGTAGAATTGATTTTAAGATGTTGCTGTTAACCTACAAGGCCCTGAATGGATTAGCACCTAGTTATTTGCAGGAGTTACTCACCTGTAACTTCCAAACCGCACTCTGAGATCACAGGATGCACGGCTGCTGGTTATTCCTAGGGTCAACAAAAGCAACACGGGAGGTAGTTTCTTTTTCTTGTAGAGCTCCTAAATTATGGAATGCTCTGCCTTCGTTTGTCAGGGAAGCTGACTAAAAACTCACTTTTATAAAATGGCTTTCTTATCTTAGTGGGTTTTAATGTAACTTTAAAATTGCTGCTTTTCTATTATTATGTGTATACTGTTATTTAAATGGTCTGACTGTGGCAGTTGTATGTGTGACATGCTATACAAATGTATTGTGGTTCTTTTATTTCTGCTATGTGCTGTACAGTGCTTTGCGATACTTTTGTATAAAAAGCACTATATAAATGCAATAAATATATAATATAACAATAAAATACCTGCCTTTTATTATAGACGGTCATGGGAACTTCAAATATTTAAGAATAATCTCAGTTATTGTGTTTGTCTACTAGCCATTTTCACAGTCTACACAAGCTGGGGCAATGGTAGAGTAGTCCTGCGAGACTCAATTCAAAGTGTCTTCTGTTGGTTTTTCAGGAGCTGGAGAGATTGGAGGTGGAACGGGTAGAGATGATACGGCAGCACCTTTGTCAGTACACACAGTTGAGACATGAAACCGACATGTTCAACCAAAGTGTAAGAGAACACGCTGCTTTGTTAACTGACTCCCATATTATTGTTAATGACTGCAAATGAATGTTGCCAGACTTTACTTAATTGAAATAAGAAGTTTTCAGAATGACTGACTGCACACCATAAAAAGGGGACAGAAAATGTAATTGATGCTATGGCTGTGCTAACTGCATGCACTGTGTACAATATAATCATTACTATTCTGTATATAGCATAAAACAGTTTTTTTTCAATATGGTTCACGGGTGACATATGCATTACCTGTCCAATTGGAATTGATTTTTCACAATGCTCATTTTGAATTCCTTACTGGAAATGACACTCCTCAAGAAAGAGCTGGACAGATAGTTTCTCAACATGTGTTGCTGCTGTTTAACATGACAATTCCATGCCTGGATGTCTACACTTCATGAAGCAATGTGTGCAATGTTGAAAACACATAGGCGAGGGAAGTTACTTCATGTTACTCCCCAGTTGCTCTGAGAAGTGTGAAGTACTGCTGTCAGCTGATCTAATTTGATAGAAGGAGAGCACTGATATCTTTCAAAATGTTACAAATAAACAATTCAGGTCATTTAAGAGGTTACTACACTGTAGTGCAGCCAGATTCCATCTGGAGGGCAAAACTAATATATGTAAGAATACATTATTATTAACTATTTACGAGGTATACAAATATGCTGTCAGAGCTAGTCTCAAATTACACATTCAGTCGATTAGTGAAATGTACTGTAATAGGAAAGCCTGCCAACTGTTGATTTCACAGTTGTAATTTAGCTTTATTGTTTTGGCCAGGACTGAAACAAATAAGCATAGTTTAAATGATATTAACTTTTTTTTTTGCTGGCCAAACCCCATCTCATCTGTCTCTCCACGTTCAGCCAGTCCCATACTGAACTGACAGTCAGTCTTCTTTTCAGCAATCAGTTTATTTCTAAGAGAAGGGTTGTTGACTGAGATGCTGATTTTTTTCTAATTTGTTCTCTCCTATTATCAGACTGTGGAGACGGTGGATCAGCTGCTTCAGAAGGTTGAACCTGCCAAGGATCGGGAACTCTGGGTGAAAGAGCACAAGACTGGGGTCATCCGGCCGGTGGACATGGACATATAGATGAGCTTCCCACTTTTACTTATTTTGGTTGGTTTAGTGAAATCAGATTATATATATATATATATATATATATATATATATATATATATATATAGCGTGAGCTGATATGGTGTGTGTATGTGTGTGTATATATATATATATATATAGATAGCTTGAGCTGATATGGTGTGTGTATGTGTGTGTATATATATATATATATATAGATAGCTTGAGCTGATATGGTGTGTGTGTGTGTGATATATATATATATATATACATATATATATATATAGCTTGAGCTGATATGGTAACAGACTGGTATAGTAACTTGGCTTTTCAGAGGTAACCAATACACAAGAGATACTGTAACACTTTTTAGCTTAATGATCATTATAAAAACTGCAGCGGGACTTTGAGCTTTCATATTTTACAAAAAAAAACATACCCTATTACAGAACCGAAGCCAAATGTATACCACCTAACAGGAATAAATTCAACCAGTAACACTTGCAAAGATCATATACACATTTAAACAATATATGTGTTTTCACAGCTTGGTTTTACATTTATTAATATACTTGAATGTGGCAGATTAAAATGCAATATAGAATATTAATGTAAATATGCTTGTCTTTATTTCATCTTGTGAATATTTGTCTATGGAGATGAACTGCAGGAACCAGTACTTTTCAAATGGATAACCTTTTAAATTAATTCAAGAGATTACAGCTAAATAAGCCTTGTGACTTCTTTTAAAAATAATGCGTTTTAGGAATCAATTACTTTGAGGTGCAAATATTGACACCTATTATTAATTTCAATGTAATTCTGCTGAGTTGCACACAATATACTCAAGTTTCTTAATTCTCAACCCAGACTCTCCAGTTCAAAATCCAATCTGGCATTACTGGAAAACAAGTAACAGGACATCCAGACAGCTACATGATTCACTTAGTATCTAAAACCACAGAGTGACAATGCTTATAGTGATTAAATATTTTAATTTTTTTAGGTAAATTGGTAAATATATATATATATATATATATATATATATATATATATATTCATTTAGCTGGTTTCACAGATCCCGATTAGCACTAATCTTGAACTATCTTACTAAAGTTAAAGTGAAGTAGTTACAGAGTAGTATTAATCATTACAGAGTAGTGCTAATCATTACAGAGTAGTGCTTATGTCCATCCATAACTATAACAAATCCAGTAGTGCTAAGATAAGAAATATTAAAAGACACTAAATAAATTCAATAACAAACGTTTCGACTGGAAGTCTTTTTCAATGACGATTAGTTACCGGTAGGTATAGTTAGATTACCAGTACTTTTGAAGTACAGGGATTAGACACCTGCCAGAACATTATCAATAGGGTAGAGTTAAAACAGCTAGGGAAGCACAGTTGTGTCAAGCATGCTGGATATTTGAATTGTTCTGAAATGATACTTGACCATTCATGAATGATTACTGTCTCAATCAGGATTCAATTGGGAAATGATCAGCATTGCATAAAATAATCATCCGTTCCTCTGAATCTGTGCATTACCCGTCCTCTATCAAAGTCAGGATGTGCCGACTTGCAACAGGGAGATGCAGCTTTTATATGTAAAAAAATAAATAAATGCATTCAAATGAATGCATCTGAGCATAATGAGCATCTCACAAACTGTTATTTATATACCAATGCAGAATAACTGGGTGATAGATTTATAGGATGGTACAAAAGTTGAGAGCCCAGTTCAGTTAGTAAGCATGAGGTTTGAGTGGGGTAAAACAGGCTGCAATACCCTAAGTAGTTCAGAATGTATTCAATTATCCCAATACTTATTGGTGGCGGGGTATATCCCATTGGTCTGTGTACTTACTTTATAAAACGTTTTTTTAAAGTCTTGGCAGGGCAACTGCGTGTATCCCCCATAGACAAACAAAAAATACTGTGTAGGGTGCTGTACAATACAAACAGACATACAAACCTGGAGTGGGCTTCTGGGCAACTTGTATCTTACACAGTATGCTACCATATATATATATATATATATATATATATATATATCAGGAGGCTGTGTGGTCCAGTGGTTAAAGAAAAGGGCTTGTAACCATGAGGTCTCCGGTTCAAATCCCACCTCAGCCACTGACTCATTGTGTGACCCTGAGCAAGTCACTTAAGCTCCTTGTGCTCCGTCTTTCAGGTGAGACGTAATTGTAAGTGACTCTGCAGCTGATGCATAGTTCACACACCCTAGTCTCTGTAAGTCGCCTTGGATAAAGGCGTCTGCTAAATAAACAAATAATATATATATATATATATATATATATATATATATATATATATATATATATATATAGATGGCTGTGTCACCTACATATCAGGATCTACTATATATTCTATACAGTATACATATCTGGACAGCCCCAGGAAGGTGTTACAGTCTCTTTGCATCATACAGTAGGATAACTGGTTCTTACAGTAATGCCATTTTGAACTTCCACACTTAAGGGCAAACAACTGCTATAATTGACTTTACCAGTCTGTAACAACTTGTTTGCACAATGATGAGTTACAGAGCAAATTTGTATTCAGTGCCTTTTGTGTAAAACAGAAAACAGGAAAGTTACCCAGTTTACCCGACTCCTTGTTTACTTTCACTTATACTCCATGCCTGTTCACTGTCCAGGTGGAAGAGCTTCTCCTTTGCATGCTAAGCATGTATATAATTATACAATGCAAAAAATCAAAAGCCAGAATGCTTTTGCAGTGACTGACTGCAGCAACAATTCCTAATGCTCGGTGCATTCCAAAGTGTTGGTGTTAAAAGTGATTGTAGCTAACAAAATAATTCTGTAACATTTCTTTTTTTTTTACCTCGTGTGAGAACCAGATGTTTTAAAAAGGAAAATATTTGTTTCAGAACTGGGCATTTGAGACCCAACTAGTGAACAGAAGTGCACTGAGGGTAAGATTGCTGAATGTGTTTTGTTAGCTGCAACCATTTTAAATGGATTTAATGGGTTAGGCACTTTCATGCTAAACTCATAGGTTAGAGGACTTGTTTATACTGTATCGGTTACATAAATGTATAAACAGTCCACCTGCTCTTTGTAAGGAATTCTGATACACATTGCTTCGTATAAGCACCTTTGAAATTGTAAGAACTCTGTGCTGTTTTATGCATTTGTATTTCTAAATTACAGTATTTGTTAACAATTGTGCTACACATTTCAGTCATCAAGTTACGTACAAGTACCAGATCAACAGATTACACTATGAAGCATTTCTGTAGCCTTTTTTTAAAACAAATTTTGACAATTGTATTTACTGAAACGAGTGACAACCACCCAGTCATTTTAAAAAGTCATTTCAGGATATGTAAATATTTTAAACAGAGCTGCTGCATTCTGGTACCTTCGCTGTTGGTCACTTGGTCTCACTGCAGCTAGGCCATTGCCATGAATTTGAACTTTTTTTATTTGAAGTATAACAAACAAGCAAGGCTATTTAACACAATAAGGGGGGTTACAATGGGAGTTGTGCTAATAAGAAAACACTGTGGTTAACAGCACTCCTTTAAGCAAGATATCCAAATGAATTACATTAGTCCCTGTAATGCCATGCTTTAAAAGCGAGGTAAAATAAAGAGCTAATCGGCTTTGTAGCTCCCAATGATTCCAACAGCGTTATTCCAAGACCATTTCGTCAATAGAATTATAATGATCCAAAGAAAAAGGGCTCATATGCCTTTGTACACAAACTTGTATGAGCATTTAATAGCAATTGCAGAAGTCTAAAGACATTGAATGAAAAAAAAAACATTACAACCATCATCACCAACCATTCCTGTAGGTCATGTACATAGCTGAAAGGGATTTTGTGAATATTGTCGTTGTCTTGATGGTATACTGTATCTTGCTGCCCTTTATCAGAGTGGCAACTATGTGGAAAATGTGAGGTTTGGTATTTCAAAGTACAGTCTTGAAAGATTTTTATATATATATATATATATATATATATATATATATATATATATATATATATATATATATATATATATATATATATATACAGTACTGTGCAAAAGTTTTAGGCAGCTGTGAAAAATGCTGTAAAGTAAGAATGCTTTCAAAATAGACATGTTAATAGATTATATTTATCAATTAACAAAATGCAAAGTGAGTGAACAGAAGAAAAATCTAAATCAAATCCATATTTGGTGTGACCACACTTTGCCTTCAAAACAGCATCAAGCATCAATTCTTCTAGGTACACTTGCACACAGTTTTTGAAGGAACTCGGCAGGTAGGTTGGCCCAAACATCTTGGAGAACTAACCACAGTTCTTCTGTGGATTTAGGCAGCCTCAGTTGCTTCTCTCTCTTCATGTAATCCCAGACAGACTCGATGATGTTGAGATCAGGGCTCTGTGGGGGCCATACCATCACTTCCAGGACTCCTTGTTCTTCTTTACGCTGAAGATAGTTCTTAATGACTTTCGCTGTATGTTTGGGGTCCTTTTTCATGCTGCAGAATAAATTTGGGGCCAATCAGATGCCTCCCTGATGGTATTGCATGATGGATAAGTATCTGCCTGTACTTCTCAGCATTGAGGAGACCATTCATTCTGACCAAATCCCCAACTCCATTTGCAGAAATGCAGCCCCAAACTTGCA
The DNA here is from genome assembly GCA_030684275.1 of Acipenser oxyrinchus oxyrinchus. Taxonomy (NCBI): domain Eukaryota; kingdom Metazoa; phylum Chordata; class Actinopteri; order Acipenseriformes; family Acipenseridae; genus Acipenser; species Acipenser oxyrinchus. The sequence continues at coordinate 25,061,196 of CM060263.1, read as the reverse complement.
AGGAACCTCCACCATGCTTCACTGTTGCCTGCAGACACTCATTCATGTACACTCTCCAGCCCTTCGGCGAACAAACTGCCTTCTGCTACAGCCAAATATTTCACATTTTGACTCATCAGTCCAGAGCACCTGCTGCCATTTTTCTGCACCCCAGTTCCTGTGTTTTCGTGCATAGTTGAGTCGCTTGGCCTTGTTTCCACGTCGGAGGTATGGCTTTTGGCGCAAGTCTTCCATGAAGGCCACTTCTGACCAGACTTCTCCGGACAGTAGATGGGTGTACCAGGGTCCCACTGTTTTCTGAGTTCTGAGCTGATGGCACTGCTGGACATCTTCCGATTGCGAAGGGAAGTAAGCATGATGTGTCTTTCATCTGCTGCAGTAAGTTTCCTTGGCGACCACTGCGTCTCACGGTCCTCAAGCGTTGCCCGTTTCTTTGTGCTTCTTCAAAGTGCTTGGACAGCACATCTGGAAACCCCTGTCTGCCTTGAAATTTCTGCCTGGGAGAGACCTTGCTGATGCAGTATAACTACCTTGTGCCTTGTTGCTGTGCTCAGTCTTGCCATGGTGTATGACTTTTGACAGTAAACTGTCTTCAGCAACCTCACCTTGTTAGCTGAGTTTGGCTGTTCCTCACCCAGTTTTATTCCTCCTTCACAGCTGTTTCTGTTTCAGTTAATGATTGTGTTTCAACCTACATATTGAATTGATGATCATTAGCACCTGTTTGGTATAATTGTTTAATCATGCACCTGACTATATGCCTACAAAATCCTGACTGTGCAAGTGTACCTAGAAGAATTGATGCTGTTTTGAAGGCAAGGGTGGTCACACCAAATATGGATTTGATTTAGATTTTCTTCTGTTCACTCACTTTGCATTTAGTTCATTGATAAATATAATCTATTAACATGTCTATTTTTGAAAGCATTCTTACTTTACAGCATTTTTTCACAGCTGCCTAAAACTTTTGCACAGTACTGTATATATATATATATATATATATATATATATATATATATATATATATATATATATATATATATATATATATATACCGTATATTATATGTGACATGGTTTTAAATAATAACTACATTTAAAATGACGTATTAATCTCAAGCATCATGTTCCACCAGTTCAACTGATGTTAAATAAACAGGATTTTTTTTTTTTTTTTTTATCTTAATTATTAACATTGTTTATGTTTTAATATATAGCTATCAGCACATACTTTTCTTTTCCAGGTCTTGCTTTTTAGTAAAATCCATTTATGTATTCTGTAATTAAACATATCTTGTTTTTTTTTTTTAATACTGGAACAATATGGGAAGACCTATAATTGTAGAGTATATTTTCATATTTATTATACAGTCAAACAACCATAGCTTTGAATGCCAGTGAGATTTTATATACATCCCAGCCATTTTCGGTAATATAACTATAGGGTAACAAAGTATTTCAATGAAACGAGACAGTCTTTCAGACAGTCCCAACACAATACAATGTGCTATGCTGGGTTATTCCAGTAGGTGGCAGAGTTGATACATAAAAACAGATACTGCGCTTAGACTGCTTTACATCTCCCTCAAGCCAAATTCCAATTTTTAATAATTTATTATAAATCTCTTTATTCTTTTTTTGGATGGTGCTCAGTAATTTCTCCTCCACGATTCGGTTACAGTTTTGTGTAGTAATATTTATATACCCTTCCACTATTGGACAACAATGAAAACGAGTTTTAGCTAATTTGGCTTTTTATTCTTGGTAACTAAATGAACCAAAGGCTAACACAAGTCAAGACTTTTTTTTTTTTGTATCATTTGTTTCACAACGTATCCCTCCTTTTGATCATAGTGCTGGGACGAACATTACTTACTGTGTTTGAATATTCTTTGAAAATGTAAATAAATATTTAAAGATGACTTAATCTCGAGAGTAAAATAAACCCTTTCCCCCGTGAAATTACCTGAAGGTTTTATTTTGTAATGTATTTTATTATTTTTTTTTATACTGTCATTATTAAATTCTTTTATATGACCGAATATGAACATTTTTGCCACCAAATACTTTTCAAGCAGTGTTATTGGAATATTTGTCCAGTACAAGTTATTGACCTCTTAGGTGTAGATTGAAGGACTGAAAGGCAGATATATCCACCGCATGTTATCCTGACACAGATGAGGTGAAAACTCAGTAAAAATACAGTAAGAGTTTTACTTTTCATAGAATACTGAGGTTTGAAGTTTGGTTTTTACAGCTGCTGCTGTCAGTGTGCATTTCATTGTGATGAGTAAATTCAGATTACAGGTCATTTGGGTGAGCGAGAGTCAACCATTTTTTGATATTTTGAATAGGGCCCTAAAAGTTTACTGACATGCCTTTTCCAGTTGGTATCCAGAGTTTGATCTATTGTTAGGAAAGCTTAAATTCATATGCTATATATATTAAACATTATACATGTAGTAAAAATGCAGCTGGCATCCACTTTGTATACATTATTTTTTGCTTTATATTACATGTAGGTTAAATCACAGTTAACGGGACCGATTCGGATGCCAAAAATAATGGGCATCAAGAAGATAATATATTTTTATTTTAGCAGCTGTTAGCAACTGGGAATTTCTATATAGTCATTGTGTACCTGCTGAATAATAACATTTACTGGTAGTTCTGAGCTCAGCATCAAGGTGCAACTAACAATGCATTTTCCAAAATACTTATTTTTGTACAAAGACTAACAAGCAAAAACCTTTGCTAACCTCTGCTTGGTTCTCCACTGATGTAAAGCTAACAGTTGTTTTCAGATTACTACTCTATTCACATTGATTTTTTTACATAGTTACCCTATTACTGATGTAAATGTGTTCAGCCAGTAAGAATTACTGGTTCATAAATTGTATTAATACCTAAATATTGTGTGTAAGTGTAATATGGCCAACTTGTTCTGTTAAAAGTATGTAACTAAATCTTTAAAAGTTTTAAAAGATTGTAAATGTTGATGATATATACTGTAGATGCTATACAATGAATGTTTGGCATTAATATAAAATATGTTGATTAAATCATGTGTCAACTTGTCTTGTCTTAAATATATCTTGGGTAATGGAATTACAAAATATTCTAAACCACATTCAGTCACACATGTTGTTTTACAGGATTTTGACCTGTTTGGTTTGGCCACCCGGGCTTGTCTTTTGAGGCACTTTGTGTTGCATTGAAATTTTGATTGACACAATAGGTAGCGAGAAAGTTCGACTGCCAACCCGTGGCAAGACCAAAAATGAGGTGGTGGTCTGGGAGAAAGAGGCAAACTCAACAACACAGCAGTGACTGCAAAGAGAGGTGGGTTTAAGTGCACCTGGCTTAAATACTATTGGTACCCACCACTGATTTGAAGGTTGACGTGAGTGTAGCAGTTACTTTTGGTGACAGTTGCAATTAAGGTTTTTCTTGTCACTCATACGATCATATTTTAGCCATTTACTGTATTTTGTTGCCATAGCCATATCTCTTTGCTCCAAGTTGATGTTACAGAAAATAAAGCACTCCAATAATTAATTCAATTATATAAAAGGTTTATTATAGATTTAAAGACAAAAATATATATTTTCATAGTCACCACAGTTGCATTACATTGAGTGACACTTCCAGCAATGTTACTGGGGTCATATCCTTGAATTGAAGCTGATTGGAGGACTTGTAGATTATGTTTGCCATTTTCACATTCTTCAAGTCCGTGCTTCAAGAGTTATATCTCAAAGAGATTACTATGTGACGGAAATACTACAAATGCCTAAAATCTGAAACATGAGAGATACCTTATATTAACAAAATGGGTTCATAAAACTCACACAGGAGTTGGCGAAACACTTTTTTTTGCTAGCTTTAAACGACACTGTCCCTCCTGTGTTTATAGCTTTTGAAATACATTTTATCAGAATAATAGTTCTGGGTAAATTCTAATTGTTTCCAAGTAAACTAAACAATATTACCTCAGGAGGAAAGTCTTCGACCAATGCATGCTGCCAGTGTTAACTTACGGATGTGAAAATGGACCCTCAATGCAAAAATGACTCAAAAATTACAAGCGACTCAACCAAGTATGGAAAGATGCATGCTGGGAACAAGAGACAGGAAAAGGAAGGAATGCATAAGAGCGCAAAACAAAAGTATGCAATGTTATTATAAGAGCAAAAAAACTGAAATGGCAGTGGGATGGACATGTAGCAAGACGGACAGACCATCGCTGGACCAAGGAGATACTAGAGTGGATCCCATGAGATATAAAGCGACCAAGAAGACGACCTCCAGGAAGATAGCAAGATGGAATTAGGAAATATGACAGAGCAATGTGGATGACGGATGCAGCAGACAGGCTCTTGGGGAGGCCTTCATCCAGCAGTGGATTGAAAAAGGCTCTATATATATATATATATATGCACATTAATTCCAGTCTGAAAAGATTTGGCAACCCAGGTACCATTATATTCATCAACGCAGATACATGTGGGGGGTGGGGGAAAAGTGCTAATAACATGGAAGTTAGTGTGAAGTATATGCACCATTATTATTATAGAATTATACAAAATACATTTTATATTTTTAAATTTATACATATTAGTAAAATAAAGTGAGGCCTAAGCGGCCTTCAATCCAGGACAACCAGGGCTAAATAAGGAAAACTCTTTCACAGTCACACACGTCAGTGTGGTTTGCGGCGTACATTGTACAGCAGGCATCACCGTATTACATTTGTGTCAAAGCGTTAGAGAATATTACAGTTTTAATAATACACACGTTGCTTTCCAGGTACTTCCTTGCTATTTATAACTTGACGTTCTAAAGCAATATCCAACTAAGATTCTGATTCTGTTGGTTATTCTTGACTGCTCAGAGCCAGCATAAAGTACCTGTATCATATCAGCTATACATGCTTTTGCCTCTCATTTTTGGTGTCCTTTCCCACACCTACGTTAGGCTTCTTGATTGTTGTGCACTTTTGGGTGTTGTGATTGTACCCCACGCTGTAGATCAGGGTGTGTTTGGACACACTGTTTTCCTCACTATCCCTAGTATAATACGTACATCTTTAATTTCAGTTGTGCAGTTATATTTCAATCATATCTGTCCAAGTTTGCTATAACACATTTTATGTCCACAGAAGTTGAGCAAACAAGGCTATTTTCTTTAATTATTTTTTTCTAAACCGACATTTTCACCTGTTACAGGACACCGTGTATAGCTGATATGACTTTTGCTCATTCACTTTTCTATAGTATAAAAACAAATGCAGGTTTAGCAGAACAAGGTGTATTTCATTACAGATGTCAATGCTCCAAATGACCAGCCTGCAGAAATCCTGACTGCATCCCTGCTATTTGTCTTAGACCCTCAACATATACATATCCATCAATTCCTGTTTAATTGCATGCCAGAACAGGCAATGAAGGAACAGTAGGTAATGTGTTTATTATGATTTAATTTTTTATGCTCTCTAATGTTTAAATTCCCTGAAGCTTCAAGTGGTTTCAAGTTTTTTTTTTAATAACTACTGTAAGCAAACAGAAGCTTTCTTGACAGAGCTCTTTGTAGCCTGAGTAACATTACAGTACATCTGTCTTAATAAATCATTGTATGTTGGAAGGTCCTTTTACTGGGAAAGACATGATGGGCACTCGCACTTTATATAAAAAAGAGCAAAAATTAACTAAAGTAGCATTTATAAAAGAAACCTTCTACAATCAGCAACCAGATGAAAAAAAAAATCATATCTGTCTGGTATTGAAACTTGCAGAAGGTGGCAAATACAGCCATGAATAAAGTATTCACTTATTGGTAAATGAAAGTAATTTTTTTGTGTAGAAGGTAGTACAGGAGTTCACGCTCATATAAAAATCTGATCTGTTGAGCTGTCCTGCTGCTGGAGGTTTTTATGTAGCCACATGGCTCATCTTTACAAGCATAGCCAATGAAGACAGATTTCCATGGGTATTAGGTTTACACCCAGTAGCAATATGTAAAAGAAGGTTGTAATATATTTGATAGGAGTTTACTTCTTGAAATATTAACAGCAGGGAACAGCAAGAACAAAAAGTCCTGCGACCACAAAGTCATCTGCCTGTATCAGCGTTCATTATTCTAGAGTTAGGGGGAATTGATTTTTAAAATAAAGTAGTTATAGTTACTTCATTTTAAGGCCTTCTATATGTATTTAAGGTGGTTTGTCTTTATTCGTAATCTATTAAAATTATATATATATATATATATATATATATATATATATATATATATATATATATATATATATATATATAAGCCTGTGGATATTATAGTTCATTTAATGCCTGTATCTAAGAGATAAAAAGCACGATTCACTTTGACTCTTTATTTTAAGATGGTTTCATTAGTGTTAGGTTAGCAAGTGTTTTAAAAGCATGAACATTAACTCCAAACCTTCTTTAGAGATCAAAATAGCTACAAAAACAGTATTTAAAAGAGTTCTGAATATGGCCTAAAAGCTATACTGTACATTAGATGCCCAGCATGTAGTAGCTGTTCTAATAACTTCCCTTTAAGTTTAATTTCTCAATGGGATTTTTACCTAACAGAATATGGAAGTTTTTCAAGGGAGAATCTCAACTCCTCAACATTACCATACACTAAAAAATGTTTATTAACAAGACAATGGGACCACCTCTATACCGCCTGTGTGTTCCATGACCAAATGCATTGCTTAGTAAAGTACAAAAATAAAAACAGCACTATTCTACACTGAAGTATTGTGTTCAATTAGAGGCCTTAAACCCTAATAAGACAAACCATGAATATGCAGTTCCAATATGATATTGCTGATTTGTTAGAAGCTGTATTATTAAATCCTGGCCTAAAATCTGTTAAGTGACAATGGTTCCCAAATTCAGTTCTCAGGGATAAGTGTCTGTCCTGGTTTGTGTTTAAACCAGGTCTACAGCTTGCAAGCTTTACATTTTCTTTCTTATTTTTTATGTTCTTATTGCAATAGCTCAAATACGATTTTTGAAGTGTTAGAAATCTGTGTTTACATGCTTTGACTACGAGTTCAGGAGCTGCTCTTCAATTCCAGTTGCATGCCATAGAGATAGGTAAAACACTAGATGGCGCTGATCTGGCCTAGATTGCATACGTCTCTGTCAGGCAACTAAAACTTAGCAGCAGCTTTTGAACTCATAGCAATTGCAATAAGAACCACATAGAATGATTCGATCATCATAACAGAGGTAAGGGAACATTAAAGAAAACTAAGAACATTTCATTGGAAACGACTTGCCAACTAACTTAAAAGTAACGTGACACTTTAATAACTAGTTACTTGCAATACAAGGTGACATTTAAAATAAAAACCTAGGCAGTTGTGAATTAGGGACCGCTGTTCCGTCACACAGAAGTAAAGTCAGTTTGTATCTCTAATTAAACAAGTCTGATTATTCTTCCTATCATGTGCTGTTTAGATTGTATAATATTTGAATTTCATTATATTATTACATCTTCTATTAGTCAATCATGAGTTTTTTCAGGGAGTTGAGATAGGCCGGGATCAGAGAAGCTGTGTTCTCATCATTCATTATCTTTTCTCCTCTTCCCTCAGAGCCTGCAGAGCTTGGGGATCTGACAATGTTGGTAAAGGGAGTACTGTAGCCCTGTGTGTGAAAAAAAAGATAAAGGCATTATAAATTATTAATATTAAAGTTAGAGCTCAAACAGAAGACACATTTTTTGTTGTACACCTGAAAAAAACTTCACTCAACATGCTTTACTGTATGTCTGCTTTAAAAGGTAATTCATTCTAATCAGAAGTTTCAGCTTCCACACCCAAATTCAAAATTGTATTAATGTTTCAATTATATTAAATTAGTCTATTAATCAATGAATCAAATAAATTAGTCTTTAACCCACGAGGACACCATGTGTGACCGGATGGCAGAGGATGCTGGATTCAGATAGAGGGTATTTTAGCAAATGGTGGTGGGGGGGTATTTTTAATAAACCAAAACTTAAACAAAACAAAGAAACACCACACGGCAAAATAAAGGGCACGGTGGCCAAAACAAAGATTTAAACAAAACAAAAATATCTTAAACAACATACAAAACTCAGTCATGAAAGCAGAAACAGCACTTCAGTGTTTCTCCTTTGTTCTCCCTCGCGTGCTGCCGCATGGCCAGCTTTATATTTGCCAATTACATAATTAATTATATAATCCCCCAATTTGGTGATTGGGATCATGTGTTTAATTGGCAGCCATTCCAGCTCTGGTATGTAGCTCCACTCCAGAGCCAGAATGGTCGCCCATCACATGACCCCTTCCCTTAAAGGGATAGGACAACTTTGCCCTGCAACACTGTCTTAAATACATTTAGAGATATCTTCAAATTCTTCCCATATACCTTGAAATATACTTAACAAAAAACACAACAAAAAAAACACGGTATTAGTTTAAAAAAAAAAAAAAAAAAAAGTAAAAATGCAACAGGTCCCTACCGAAGAGTATCCTTTGCCGAAGCTGGCTCGGTTCTTGGTTCTGATCTTTGTCAGAGCCGTCTCTGCGATGTCCGCTCTCTCCTCTGCATCGTCCAGCTCGTGGACTGTCTTCCTGTATTTGGCCAAGTTCATATTTGCCTGCTCCTCCTGAAGGGAAAATCGTAGGATTGTAGGTTAATAAATGTGTCTGTTATGCAAGAGGTCATTGGCTTTACTGTCATGACCTATTTTCCTTCAAACACAGCAAGATGTTTGTACCTAATTCTGAAGGTGTACAAAAGTACAGAAAATGGGCCTGGTGTTCCTTGTCCGTCAAATACAGTAGTTCAAATATACATATATCATTTCACAAACAAAACTATATTGCAAAATACTTCATTTAATTTTGATACATAATTGAGAACAGAAGGAGAATATGGACTGCAGAGAAAGGGCTTGATTACTGTAACATAGCATTACTCACAGCCTCCTCGACTTGTCGCTTGTAGGCCTTCAGTTTGTTCTGCAGCCTCTCCACCAGCTCCTGCATCCTCTGCTGGTTCTTCTGGTCCTCCTCCGCCTGGAACACCAGCTCCTTGAGGCGCCGCTCGTTCTTCCTCAGGGTCTTCACACTCTCCGCATGGCACTTCTGCTCACCATCCAGCTCCAGCTCCAACTCCTTCACCTGCAAGTACCCTCAGCTCAATACATACATGAAGAGAAAGCTCTCTTCCATTCACCTTCATTGGGATCCCAAATCCTGTTATCCTGCGATAACACAGTATGTCAACTGTATGTCACAAAGTTTCCCATTGATAGTATGCAACAGCAGCCTGTCGCCAAGTATAATCACTGATTCAACTGTACTCATAACTGACTTGTAAAAAAATAAATAAAATCAAGGACCTTAAAAAAAGGAAAGACCGAAAACACTGGTCATATAACACAGTAGCTAGAACTAGAGGAGACATCAAGTGTTTTTTTAGCACTTTTCTTACATTTTGTATAAAGGTGCCTGCTTTGTTGTCTATGCTGTGTTACCATCCCCTGATCTTATTGTGCTCTAACAGACGTTCATAACACATCCTTTGTAATTTTAAAAAATGCTGATTGACAGCTCTAATGAAGTGTTAGTAGAACATACAGCAATATGGTGTTACTAACTGTTACGTACAGTCTTCATAGAATGACACACATACACTATAAAAAGCATAGTTTCTGCCTATCAAGTCTAACAATGTTATTTCAAAACTAGATTAAAATAGTATGGGTCTCATACAGGTTCAGCACACTGTATGAGCTGTCAGTATGGGTCTCATACAGGTTCAGCACACTGTATGAGCTGTCAGTGTCCATATGTCCTACTCTAATGGGTTAAGTTTATGCCAGACCAGTGCTTAATATCTAAAGTTAATGTTAACTAGAAACTGACAGTGGTTAGTGCTGTAGTTGGAAAAAGAAACAGACACAGCCTCCCCAACCACCATCAGCTGTAAGAGATTTTCAATCCCTCCTGACATGGCTGTTATTAATCTGCCAAGCTGAAGGTGAAAGGTCTCATATATCCCATTGTCAGTCCACAGAAACAGATGACCTCCAGCTGAACTCTGACTGACTAGGAGCTGCGCTTTCAGCAGAGAGCATGAAGGATTGGGGTTTCATAAAAAGTCAAGACAGCAGCAGATCTAAACACTAATGCTATACCGTATTTCAGTGTTTTGTACTCACTCTTCCTTCCAGTTTCTGAATGATTTTCTTGCCTCCCTTCATGGTCAGCTGCTCAGCCTCCTCCAGTCTGGTGTTCAGGTCCTTTATCTGCGTCTCCAGTCCTTTCTTGACTCTCTCCAGGTGGAGGGTGTGGTCTTGCTCCTGACGGAGTTCCTCTGACATCCTTGCAGCCTGGGTGTCACAAAAAAGCTTTGGTTAAGGCCTGTTTTGAAGTGCAAAGCCAAAGTCATAAAGATAACAGATCTCTGATATTTTATGCAGTGTAATTGCAGTTACCCTCTTGTGTTGTTATGGGGGACTTTAAAGAGAGCCATGCAATAGTGAATATGTAATCCTAGGGTTAATTGCAGAAATGAGCAGTTACATTATGTTTCTAACTAATTTAGTCGTCTCTGAAAATGCCTGTAGAATGCATTTTTTTAATTTCTTTTTTATCACACACAAATTAAATGACTCTTACAAATGTATTATTTTTGAACAAGCAGAAACAAGGATACCTAATGATAGTGTGATGTCACAGTAACATACCAGTACCTTAGCGATTGTTGCTAATGGGTCGATCATGGTCAGTCAAGCATGTCCCTGGCTTATCCATTCCTATGCCCCTCTCCCAGGGGTTGGCAAGCTACAGTCTCATTTTCAAAGCATACATTGTATAATACACTGTATACAATGTAGAAGCAATATTTTGACAGAATTCACATACCTCAGATGTGGCTTTTTTCATTTTTTCTTCAGCAGCTCTGACCTCACTGTGCAGTTCTTCATGCTCTGTGTTTAGCTGCTGCAAGTCTGCTTCCAGCTTCCTCTTCAAATTTGTTACTGACTGGAACTGCCATTGAGAAAGATTTCAGAGAGGACATAAATAAAATGATCACTGTCTTGACAACATTTTCAATATGCTTTCTTGTTCTATCCTACATATATATATATTTTTTATATTCAAACTTAATCTCAAATGGATGCCAAAAATATTCTTTACATTCATTTTTATTTTACTTATTTTAACTCAAAAAAAGAATGGCCTTGACTTCAACCGCATGTTACATATACTGTTACTGAAAGACCTTTATTTGTCTACAAATGTGGTAATGTTGTACACTGGTCCATTCTATTAAAACTGCCTTTGTGCTACCAGCTGCGCCACCACACTGTTGTTGCAGCTCACTTGCTAAGGGTTACTATTCATTTACCACGGTATAGCACACTTTTTTAAGTAAAGGTTACACTTTTAAAGAGAATTGCTTGAGAGGTGTACAGATCCATTCCCTCACCTGAGTGTTCATTTCGTTGTACGTATCGTTCATTTCAGTCAGCTCTTGCTCTAAGATCTTGCAGGCCCTCTGAGAGGCGTCCACGCTAGTCCGAGTTTCCTCCATCTCAGTTGCCAGAAGGTTGCAGCGTCTCTCCATCAAGTTGTACTGTTCTCTCGTCTCCTCTTGTTGTCTGGACTCATCCTCCATCTGCGTCTGCAAGTCCTATGGAAAGCAAAGCCTTTAGAAAACACTCTCAACTCTTATAAAAGTTTATTATGGTTATTTCGCATATTAAATACACTACAGTTTACTCTGTGATTTGTAATGATTTCACTATGCTTCACAACTTTTTGCTATGGATTTACCATACAATACTGTAGTAAACTTTAATAAGGACTAGTCTTCTGCATTAGGAGTAAATATGTCCAAACTAATGTCTATATTAGCTACAAGAATCATGAGAAGGATCTCAGTGATGTCACAAGGCCTGTGCAATAGGCTCATTTATTGAACAACCCGTCCATCAAGACAGTCTCCTGGGTGGAATGGCAGCATTTGCAGAAAACCACCACTGGAAAACTGGAAAACTATGAGATTATGAGGGTCCTCCGTATGTGACTTAAAACAGGAGGAAGACTATGTAATAATTATAATAGCTGCTGGAAATTATGTGGCAAAAAAATATCCCTATATTAAGTACAGGCTGAAAGAAAGCATGGAGGACAAACAGAAATGAAATGAAATGCTAAAATATACAAGATACTGCCAATTTCATTTAGCGATTTTCCAAATGCATGGACTTTTGTTTCATATGTTTCAAGGTATTCTGTTATTCCTATCATGCTTTGTCTGTGCACGTACCTTTATCTGCTGCTGCATTTTCTTGATGGTTTTCAGCAGGTCTCCATTATTCTTATTAACCAGGTCCAGCTGGATCTCCAGCTCACTGACGTCTCCTTCCAGCTTTTTCTTCATTCGCACGGCCTCCGTTCGACCTTTTATTTCAGCATCAAGACTGACTTGTAGTGAGTCTAGTGCCCGGAGGTGATTTTTCCTGCTGGTCAAAAACATTGAGCTTTAAGGTTTTAAATATCTATATCTATAGATATATAAATCCCTGTGAAATTATTTTTATAATTGTTCGTTTTATTTTTCATAAATTTAGTTTTATTTAGTTTTATCCACTACAAAATTTTTTATTTTCATTTTATTACAGATACACATTAATAAAATAACTCAAATAGATGTATATAAATAAAAACAAAGTATACATAATGTTTTAACTATTTACATGTTTTTATTAAACATTATCCGTTTTTATTTTGACATTAACAGACCTAGCACAGAAAAATAATTTAGTTACCATAATTTCTCATTAGCCTGTAACGTACGTGAAGTCCCTCACTATTTTTAATGAACTGCCTATTTACAGTAAATACTGCCCATGCCCTCTATACAAATACAATAAGATAAAATAAAAAAAAAATATGAAAAGACTTTTATTACTGCACAATGGAAATCAAATCAGCATAAAGGATATTAAATCAACAAACACAAAAAATGTCGTACAATTCAGCATTAACTCGAAAAGCAGGTTACTGAAAGAATTTGGCATTTTACACGTGTTCATAAGGAGCTTCAATCTAGCACAAATATTCAAATTAAGAATTAAACGCAAGCATACAACAGAAATCTAGATTTTCTTTTTTCATGGTTTGTCATCTGTCACTTACAATCAGTGATCACTTTGGAATTTTGTATTTGCGAAAAAACATGGGGTTATAAGTGTAAGCTCATAATGAACATATAAGGTGTGTATGCAATCTAAAATGTTATCTCTATAACAAGAAAATCTGTTAGAGACATCTATTTATAAACGTATATAACCACTAACTGCTGTATTTATAGATGGAGGATGTGAAAGCAAACTGAAGTCTTCTCAGAATGATAAGCCACAGAAAGAGTTTAGATAAATACCAAGGTATTTTGCTTTGTAAAGTTGAACTTCTGTAATATATAATATTATGCCAAGCGAGATTTCTTGCTTTGCAGTAAATCGCCTTCTTGTTCATCAAATCACTTTGATGATCTGTTTTATGCCAACAACTATGACTGGTTCTCAGTTACATTTTGCATGCTTTGTTTACTGCTGTACCGAGTGTAAGAATAGCTGACAGCAAAATAGTATTAGCCAAGAAGCTGTATAACTATTGAATGTTTATTCAAACCAAGCTTTAAAATGAGTGGTCAGACTATTTTTAAACAGGCTTTGCACACGTTTTGATAAATATTCATTTAGGAATACATTTAGTATTATTAACCTATGTGTCACTTTTTCACATTTTATGTGGAAAAATAATAATAAATAATTAAAAAAAAAAAAAAATAGCAAGACATGCTCTCCATATCCCCAAAATGTAATGCTATCGATAACTTATGGTAAACATTTTGTAACACATTCTCTGAATATAAGTCTATTCTCTCAATAATAGTATACATGTATGTGTAAAATACATACAGACAGATGGACAGGCATCTCCTTGTGTCTTCAGTTTCTAATACTCTCAATAACGTCTGCTAAAGAATGTCCTAATCAAGTTTAATCAAAACTGGATACGTGGCTCTCCAGACATACAGTATGTAAAACTCTGCTCTTGTACAGCAGAGGATTACTGATGAATATTTAAAGCAGCATGCTAATATTTCGTTAGAGTTAAACAATCTTTTCAAACAGCCGTTGAAGCTCTTTGGAGGGTAAACATTTTGTTTAGCCACATTTTGAATTTTATAGCAGCAGCGGCATCTAACCCTCTGAAGCTTCCCTTCGCTTTAGCTCTCCATTACTGCTGTTAAACAAATCTGAGAATCCTCTGTGGCCTAATCTATAGTTTGTTAGGCTTCACAAGATTGATTGAGGTTATTGTGTGCAACTCAGTGGGAAAGTGTAACAGACTGTCTCAGTTAGTGCTATAAAGATATCCATCCATCTCTGTGCCACCCAACAGGTTTCTAACCTCCCTGTGTTCTGAGGTTAAATGGGCTGTCTGAAGCTTGAAGGCCAGCTGACCTTCTAGGGAGGGCAAAGTAAACAGACTCCTTCCAGAAAGGAGCTCCATATGACTGAAGATTCTAAAATCTTCCTTTTTGTTTCCTGGGGGATCTGAAAATAAGGGTCACCAATTAACATGTTTCTATTCAGACCATTACCATTTGTATGCAGTTACCACAGAGTTATAAAACTGATTTAGCATTGTTTTAATTTGACTTTGCTATACAGTAGTGTGAGCAGTTCACGTATTATAGTGAAATTCTGCCTGTACGTACTTTAGAATTGTATCGAGAGAACCTCTTGAACAGACTCACCACATGAAAGACCTTGGTGTTGTAATAGACAACGAGACGGCAGGGCGCGAAATAACTAACGGCACCAGCGGCAATTGCCGCAGTGCCCAAGCTGCTTGCCGCAATGCTTCCCAAATTAAAAAAAAAATTTACGGCAAAAGTTGCCTGTAAGCCCACATGTCATTGCCGACGGTGTCCCTCAGCACCAGCACAACTGATCTACAACCCATTCACAAACTTGCTTGGTCCGTTCTCTGTAACAAAACTGTAAATCCTTTGCAATTCTGAATTTCAAGAACTGTGAAACTATATAAAGTCTCTCAAATGTAAACATCTAACATTATTTGCATCCAGCTGTTCATCATTGTGATGCAGAGCACTCTCCATTGCCTGACGAAGATTCTATTTCGAGTTTTTTTTTATTTATTATTATTTAAAGAACCTTGTTGTTTGAACAGGTTTTGTAACAGCGGTTAGCAAACTACAGCTGCACAGACACTGCAGATCGAAGAACTCATTTGACCACTATCGTTATTAAACTCCAGCCATGGGTAAAATCTTCAGCCAGTTTGCCTGAAAATCTATCTTTTCTAACTTCCCCTTCACTGACATTTCTTGTTTGTGCTAGTGTTGTATCACTAAGGCGGTATCTAAGCCTCTAGTCTAATCTTTGTATTAGTCAGTTGTGTGTGGAGTTTAGTAAAAAAAAAAAATACCCTGAATATGGTAATTTTTGCCAAATTACCCTTTTTCATTATAAAAGTTTGTTGTTTTTAAATTAGATTTTGTTATACCATTTTATTTTTACAATGGAAAAGTGACCTATATTTTATTTTTGTAACAAATAGCGTGTGAATCACTCAGAAAACATTCATTTGTGTTTTTTTGAATTAAAATTTAATCAGTATAATAGGCTCTCTGTAATTCTTTTTTGTTGTTTTATGAATGAGTATGAAATCGCCTTGGTGCCCTTGGGTTGGATTTATGTTTTGCCGTTTTTCCCCCTTGAACTGCCTTGGTGCCCATGAATCTTCACGCCCCACGAAGGCAACATTGCCTTGCCCTATGAATACAGGTTGAGGGAACTAAATCTCTTTAGCCAAGATGAACAATGAAAGTGTAAGTCTTTAAAATATTAAAAGGAGTTGACAAAGTGAACCTACAGTAGCCAATACTTTAAGTTCATCACAGAAACCAGGACCAGAGGACCCAGTTTGAAATTAAGTAGAGACAGAGGGTAAGAAACTCTTCTGCACACAGAGATTGGTGAGGGTATGGAATGGGTTACCAAGCCATGGTGTTGATGCTGAATCACCCATGGTCTTTTAAGACTTGTCTTGACAAGTTTTGAGATTAACCAGCTACTAGGAACCGGACAAGCATAAATGGCCCGCTCTCATATCTTATGTTCTTATGTGTGATGAAACTTGGTAAATACATTATTGATTGTATCTGGATACATAGGGAGATTCTTGTGCACTTTACCAGCTGGTTATTAAACCTGGGACTGCTGCTTTAGCTGCTGAACATTTTGTTTTTTACAGTTTTAGATTATGTAGCTGACAGTATAGAGTAAAACACAGAACAAGTAGAACACAGGAAAAAGAGATTTGCTAATGTAAAATCAAAAGGAATTAACTTACCATGGAAGAAAGCAGTTCTCTATTAGTGTTAGCAAGAAAAAAAGAAGGAGAAATTGTGAAAGCAGGAAAAAGCAGATTACCGTTGATTACATGAACATCAAAATCAAGTGTTAAATGATGAAAAATAAAATGCATTCATTTTAACATATAGGATGACATCCCATTCTCAATTTTCATCTCCATTCCATTAAATCACTATAATATTTATTTTCTTTATGTTAGATGAGTCGTATGTGAGGCAATACAAAGTAAAATGACATTTAGATGAACACATGTCAAAGGGTATATTCAAATATTCTTCCTCTGTCTTTTTGGTTAGTATTGGAACGTAACAGGTGACCTGTGCTTTTATTTGAAAAACTGCCATGTGAAGTTCAATATCCAACCTAGACAGGAACTCAGTTAATATGTTGTTAAAATACGACCCTGAAAATACGAGTGAGTGCTGAAGTTTGAATATACCTCGAAGCTTCAAACTCCTCCTCCTTCTCTTGGATCCTACGATCTATATCAGACTTGGTCTGCGTCAATTCTACCTGCAGTCGCACTACTTTGGTTTCTTCAGCCTGTGAAAGAAAAAAATACATGTACAAGTTAATTAAGTTAAGAACAACACTTGGTACCATATTTCTAGTCTTGTAGACACTAATTACATACAACAATTTGGCAAATATCAAGTGGTCTTAGTATGTAGCACATGGGTAATGACACAGCACCATGATACTGCAATGTTTTACCAGTCCGGCTGGTTCGATACTAATGTGAAAACACTGGCATGTCAAATCCTGTAAATGCTAATCACTGAGGTACCCATTCTCCTTTACTTATGTCTCATTCTATTCAAGCGGTCATTGAGTTACCATTACACAAATGAAAGCACACAAAACTTAGTGTTGCCTCTGCCCCTTAGATCAGAACCATTGCATTACAACTGCATTGTCAGTGCCACTTTATTGTAAATGAATATCTCACACCATTATACACGGAGATGTTTTCATTTATTCCTTTGGCCCGTTATGTATTCAATGTCCAGAAGGTGGTGTTGGAGTATATACTTATTATGTTACCCTCTCTTCTGACTGAACCCACTGTGCTTTAATTTGGTGAGGTGGTTAGAGTAATAGATTAGTAAGAATGAAGTACTTGGCAGGATTTGAAATATGGTCAAAGATAGTTTATTACAGTTTAAAGGTAAAACTATTTAGCCAATGGTCCACTCTGAATCTTAAAACTAGTTACTAGCTTCACTCCCACAATCTGTCAGCACCACTCAGATTGAATACCGGTAGTTTAGCTCGTCTCTAGTATAAATATTTGGAGAAGTTCCCGGGGAACCTTTAAGAAATGAACACTGAAACGTGTGTAGGCTGGCCCCAGGAGGTGTGTGCTTGAGCAGGAATCTCTGGTAGCAAGGGCTGCTGATTCTCTGCCTTTCAGAAACACGTAATCCATAGCAAATACTCTCAAAGAGGATTATTTTCTAAAGAGGTGGACTGGAAAATAACAGATTAAACTGAGTTAAAGGTTTGCCTAGGAGCTCAATATTTCGTCTTACATGCCAAACAGAATCCAAACCTTCATATTCACTTGGCAGAGCCCAAATGTTGGCACCAACTGGAACATTAAAACACTGTACTAGGTAGGATTTTGCATGACATCTGATCTAATCCTTGTACTGTCCATGTTCTCTGGTTTAAGACCCTTTCACTACAAATCCCTCTTCCTACAGCTATATTTCTATCAGAATCACTAAACTACTCGAGATGAGTCACCAATCTGGCTCGAGTCACTTCGAGTCATTAGTTCTGACCAATGCTTAATTTGTAAAGAAAGAGGTGCCGGGGCGCAAGCAATGACAATAATACCATCCTTAGGAACCGCACATTCAAAATCATAGCATGTTTATTTGAAAGAGTATTGTAGGTACTAGTCTTAGATGTTTACATACACATTCTACATCATATACAAAGTAGTACTGTAGTACATGCAGAAAAAATAATTAAAGGAACCGTAGGGCAAATAATAAATACATTTTAAAAAAGCCTGTATACATGTTTTGTTATGGTTTTGCATTTAAATGGTTTACAAAACAACAAATTAAAAGGCATTCAGAGGACTCCAGAAGGACGACATTGATTAAAAAAAAAAAATACGCACCCCAACACGAAAATTGGTTTGACCCACGGTCTGCACTAATCAGCGATGTGTATGGAACAGAAGCCACTGGTAGATTACAAAAACGATTAATTAAACTTAGGCTAGGTAGTTGTTAACTTAGTATGTTTCAATTCTCTATTAATTAAATTATATTCATTGAAAAAGGCAAGAGAGAACCCGATCGTTATTAATTGGTTTGGTTTAATATAATATAGCAGGCTGATGTTCCTATTGAAGTAGGCTACAATATATTTTTTCATTAAAAAGTTGTTGTTGTTCTTTGTTGAAATTAATGTTTAGCTTTCATATTTGTTGAGTACTACTCATTTAATCAAACCAACTAGTGTAAGAAGTTGCTTGTATCCTTCATGACATTTTTCAAATCAAGTAAGCTTATTTGTGTATAAAAAAAACAACAATAGAGTTGCAGCCAGTGTCATCTTACTTAAAGGCACTCAAGCTGAAATCGTAAAGTAATTTAAAGTAGGCTACAAACGTGGCAGCATTTTATGAGGTTTTTAACTAGAGGTACCGGGAATATGACTCTGCACGCCCAGAGGTTCCGGCATACCCCGTCACAAATTAATATACATAAAAAAAAAATCTGTTAAATACAAAATTAGGATGCACAATAATGTGGTCATACTTACCCCACTTTTGTTCACCATTAAAAGTCCACGGTTTCTGCTTTGTTTTCATCTTTCCATTTTAGTGAATTTGATTCCTTGGTCTATTTATAAGCACATTTTGCCACTGTATAAAGACCCCTTTCTCTGTGCTCAATTGGGTTGAGTGTTTAGTAATGAATGATACCACAAAACAAAGAACATATCGAATATTTTCTCACTTCTCAACACGGACACTCCCCCTTACAGTTTAGTTTCAGATACATTAACCAAATGAAAGGAAATTTGGTGGCATTTAATTTCATGTTGAGATATTACTTCAAGGTTTCAACACATAGGAGACAAATAGAAAAATAAAGAAACTGAGACACAATTTTATATAATTCATAGAATCTGTACTACATATCTCTCCACTTAGCGTAAGCTGAGCTATGGAGTGTCTTTTTCCATTAAATGTCGACTAGACATTTTTAAGTAACACACTGTTTCACAAAACATAATAAAAAGGTGTCTGTTGGAGTCCTAATGGCATATATACCAGAATTCAATATTAATGCTTTCTATAAATTTCATACATTTTTGGACTGTATTGCTAGAAAGACCATGTGTAACTTGAAAATGATTCCTACTAACGCTCTTTGAAATAATCTGAAGCTGACTGTTTGAGTGAGGGGAGGAGATTGTAAGACCCTTACAATACAGGGGGTTATTGCCTTAAGTAGGGCCATCTGGTAGCTATTAGCAAGACTGATATATGCAAAGATTGTCAATGTGAAGGAACAGAAAACCTCCTAGGAAGGTTCAAGTTACTAGTGAGGGCCTGGTACAAAGTGTACTGCTTTAAAACATTGACTGACATGTTTTGAAAAAAGACACTCAGTGGATGACAGTATTGAGCTAATGAAAGGATGTGGACAACAGTAACTTTAGAAATATCTTAATATCTCATCACAGTAGCAGGCGTCAACAGCGTCCTAATAAAAGAGCGTCACCAGGCATCAGCAATGAAAACATAGGTTCCAAAAACAGCCATTTAATAATTAATAATGTGCATGCGGTACAGTACCTCTAAGGCTGCCTCAGACTCCTCCAAAGCTGCTTGAAGCTCATCCTTCTCCATTTCCATTCTCTTCTTGGACTTCTGAAGCTCATGGACACTTCTGCCACCTTCTCCCAGCTGATCTGTAAGGTCAGTGATTTCCTCTGAAATTATAAAAATGACAATTGTTTTTTTATTGTTTAATATAATTTTTTGCTCCAGTTTAAGTATGCACCATAAAAACACATCCAATTAAAACATTAATGGTGTTGCTTCTTGCTAGATTTATAACACTCATAACTACTATACACTAAATAGTGCTTAATTTAGAAATACTAATAAACTTAAATTAAAAAAAAAAAACATTGAAATGTTTGTCATAGAATTTTTGCTTCTATTAGTAATTAGGTTTTACAACATTAACAGTTTTATTTCCTTTCAGGTACGGTTTGCATTTTTTCCTGTTGTAATATTTGACACATTTTCACTGGATATATATATATTTTTAGTTGGTTCTCTAAATATCTGCCCTTACTTTTATCTGTCGATATCTACTTCACTTAAGTGAACAGCACATTGTCTGCCAAATGTACAGCAGCACACACATCAACTTTATAATCACATCAGAAACATACATCAAGCGCCATGTTAGGCTGCAGTTGCATGTACAGTATATAAGTATATACAACCCTCACCTTAACGTCATGCTTTATAATGCACATAATGATGTCATAAAGAGCTACAAGGGGTTAATGTAAGATTATCTAAGACAACATTGTTAAATTAAAATACTACTATTAATAATACATTATTATTTAACCATGGCTCTCACAAACACACTGGAATAATGATGTGTTAAGACCTTTGAAATAAAGGCTTTAGACCTGAGATAAGCATCTTCCTGCTGAACCAGCCCCCTGTCCTTATCAAAGCCCACCGGACTGACTCCACTGCTCACCTTGCTGTGCTTTGTTTTCCCTCTTTAAAGCCTCCATTTGCTCAATGGCCTCTTCGTACGCGGTTTTCAGTTTGAAGAGGTCGGTGGCATGCTGGCGGCTCTCCTTCTGGCACCCTTCCATCTCAGCCATGATCTCCTCGCATTTCTGACGCCAGTCTGACAGCTGTTTCTCCATCACACGCTGCTTCTTATCCAGAGCTCCTGCCGTAGCATTGACCTGAAGAGGAAGAACAGCAAGGCAAGTCAGTATTAAAGAGAATACACCTCTAGGTTAGACCCTTGGATTTTAGTGGGCACTTGTGCAACTTATATAGACATCAAATTACATGTTGTTGTTTTTCATTTAAGTTAATAATGGTTCTAAATGGTATGTAATTCGCATCAAAATGATGTGCAGTCAATATGAGTCTGTGGCTTATGCAACATCTGTGTTCCAAACAAGCTACCTTTATTGAACAATAATTTATATGAGAGAGTTAATCAGATAATACAACACTGTACAGTGTATGCTATTAATGTCAGATCCCCAGAGAAACTCTTGCATCTTATTTATCAAGCCTCCTAGTCACAATGCAAATCTGAACGTATAATGTGCATGCAAATGTTTTTTTTTATCTACTTTTCCCTTTCTTACCTGCTCCAGTTTATTCAACTTTAATTAATCACGAGGATGCCTTGTAAATTCATAAACCCATAGCCCAACTTCAAACATTGGGATATTCCTCTGGGAATAGATTACCATCAAATGCTATTTTTCATATGTCTATATCCACCATAAATTATGGAAACAATAAATTATTTAAGAATGACTGAGGGTGGCTATTTTATTGCACATTTTTCCTCACTCAGACCTTTTACTTGCTAAATATCTTGGCATCCTGGAATAGATCATCTTCTCTTCAGAAATATGCAAAATATTTTAGTAGAATGGTACCCCAAATTGTTCTCAATTTTCTTGGAAAGCAGTACAACTGGGGATGGGGAGCTTGTTGCCGGATAACCTCACTTAATAAAAATTATCTTTGTATCCCTGAATATACAATGGTCTCGTAATTAAAAACTAAGGATTTTAAGTTCAGTGGTACCCCAAATATGATTAATTTACTAACAATGCTGAATGACTGGGTGGAACATTTGTTCTCTATTTTACCCAAAATATAATTTCCCTCAGTGGTGACTGGCAAGACTGGTACAGTATTTAATGTAGTGTTGTCCTTGGCAGTCCTTAGCCATGGTAAAATTAATAGAAAATGTCATACCCAGTCATTCCTCATTGGTATTCACAATACCACAGCACTTGTGGGACAGACACATTAAAATCATTAAAATATTTTGCATATTTTTAAAGAGTAGACGATTATCTATTCAGGGATACCAGGGTATTTGCCAAGTAAGGGGTCACTGAGAAAAATGGGCAAAAATGGGCAATATGTTTTGACTTTCATTCGAACCTTTTCCAGGTCAATGCAGAGATCCTCAACTTCTCCCTGCAGTCGCTGCTTGGTTTTCTCCAGGCTAGAGCACTTTGACTGGGAGGCCTCTACAGCTTCCTCTGCCACCTGCAGACGCGATGAGAGCTTTTTCCTGGAAAAGACACAAGTTCAGTATTTCTACTTCCAATGCTTCAAATCTGAGATAAAAACTAATTCCTAGATAAAATCAACTTGGAATTGATGATGGTTGCTTGGCTGTTGGTGGCTTGTGGTGTTTTCTCCTGTGCCAGTTTAGATGTGTTAAGGAGGTGATGAAAAAAGGTCCATACAGTTCCACAAAATACATTCTGGGGAAAAAACATTTGAAAGTGCTGTTTGATTGTGTTTTAAGGCTATCTAATTCTGTGGTCTCAACACCAGCCTTAAAGACACCTGGTCATAGGACTGGAGTAAATTATTTATGATAATAATACTTTGTGTAATTGCCCCTGCTTCACATTTTCATTTCGCTCTTAAATTACATACATTTTCATATAGGATGTGCCTAAAAATATAACTTAAATTAAGGGGCAGTTTTTAACAGAATAGAATAAGGTGAAGTGGAAACTCCAGCCCTGTCGTGACTTACTTGGCCTCCTCAAGCTCATCGGTGCGCTGAATGGCGTCAGCCTCGTAGCGATTCCTCCAGTGGGTCACCTCGCTGTTGAGTTTGGAGACTAGTCTCTGGAGCTCCAGTTTGCTCTCCTGCTCTTCCTCCAGCTGCTCCCTCAACTTTTCACATTCGTGGCTAAGATTGGAAAGGCTGCTTCCCAGTGTACTCTTTGACTAAAACAACAACATCACAAGTTTCATGTTATTCACAAACAAACATGTTCCATTTTCTTCTATAACTTCAAACACCTGAGAAATTAAGGGTCAATTGTTTAATCTAGTCCTGAATTGACTCCTGTTGTTTTAAAGAAAAAAAAACACCTATTACAAAACTAGAGCCAAACACCTGCAGTTAGTAATTAATATAATTTAATGCCTCTTAAACACTCTGAAGTCGTATGTATTTCTTTTTGTAACATTACCGTGGAGTTCATTAAAGACCAGAGTAACCAAAATATGACCTTAAGTCAAGAAGACTGATGCACAGATGAAGATGCTTGCCAAAATGTTTGTCTACTTCCATTCTCTACTAATGTTACTTTGCCCATATTTGTTCTTATTTTACTAAACGCATGTGTGGTGGACAGGGTCTACTTTTAACAAGATACTAAGACATCCTTTTGACTTTAAAAATGATTTAATATAGCTATAAAAAAATGAAGTCCAGACACTGGATTAGGCCCAATTACCTCTAAGAGGAATTCAACTAAATTGCATGAAGACTGTCCTTTCTGCATCTGCTGTATGGTGCTGCTGTCTGTGGATACCACAATTTCACCTTATTGTATACAATATTCACCAGGGAATACAGGAAGCTGTTTCCACTTCTGATGACATCATCAGCAAGGGACATGTTAATGACCAAGAAGCTTTGGTCAATGAGCAACTGTTCCAATTTGTAAAATGCTACAGGACAGAAAGCCAGTACAGTTTATGAGCAGTAGGGCTATGTTTATACCTTATGCTCTTCTTCCAGTTGCTTCTTCAGGTCTTCGCTCTGTGCTATCAGCAGGGCCTTTGTCCTACTGGTATGACTGGCTCTATTTTCCACTTTCTCCAGTTGACTGCCAAGTTCATTATTTTCAGCTTAAAGGAAGAAGGCATTTTATTTAACATCTGCTTAATACCCATTAGAACATAACTGTGGGCTTACAACAGGGTTGCTCTACTTACTGAGATGTGTGAAACTAGCCACATGCATACTGCATATACAAGCTATACATGTCAGGCATTTCTTTTCTAATTAATACCTGTGAGCCTTGTTTTGGCGAGGTTCAGTTCATTGAGCCCCTTTTGCAGTTCTTCATTCCTAGAATTTGATTCTGCAAGTAAATCTTCCAGTTTCCGCATTTGGATATCACTAGAGACCTGTTAAAAAAAAGTATATTTTTAACAATCTATACAGACAAGAAACTATACAGGAGAACTGGACACAATCATTATTAGGTCCATGTGCAATGGCACCCCTAACATTGACACCATGTGGTTTTAGATACTAACTCAACCATGAATGAATGGACTGTTACTAGGTAAATACTTTCACTGATAATTATATAAGATCACCAATGACAATTGGTACATTTATTAAAAGGTACGGTCCCACATTCATGTTACATTTTTACTCTGAAATACAATTTCTTGGTGTTTATCATTTTGGGGATTCATTGACAGTGTCCTCCTCTTTAAAATGTACAGTACTTGCCACTGCGTCACTCTGTGAACCAAATAATACAGGCTCCTACTGCTACCCTCAGAAGTAAATATAAGTGATAGGACTGGAAACAAAACAGTAATTAGAACAGAGAATAATCCCTTTCTTTCCTCTCCGATTACACTGGAAGCACTGTAATATGTCAAGGTACACCCTCCTTTTCTTGCCATAAAAACACTAGCCCTTTTAAAAGAATACCTTGGCTTTCTGCATGTTGTCTACGGTGGCTGACAGATCATCTATTTCCAGTTTCATGTTCTGCTTGTCCTTCTCCAGTTTAATGCACCCCCTCTGCAGGCTCTCGTACCGCTCAGTCATATCCACCACCACCTCGGTGTGCTTCTTGCGCAGAGCTGACGCCATGGTTTCCGACTGCAGGGCAGCTTCATCCAGCTCACGGCGAAGTCTCATCAGCTCCGATTCACGCTTCTTATTCATCTCAATCTGGAGCCACACAACAGAAATACGTTTCCTGATTTGACCATCAGCTTTATTTTGAGCATCTCTATATTTTGTGTTGGATACTTTCACAATTTTATAAGAAATAATTCTTGATTCAAGGTGACAGATAGGTCTGGGCACAAACCGGCGATCCTGCTTACCAAAAGCAAGCGTCTTAACCACTGTGCGAAAAAGCCATGCTCATCTGCATCTGTGGGTATAGAGCTTTTACCTCATCTCACCAACAGGGGCCAGAATTCATAACAACAGTGCATCACACAACACTGCCCGTTACATTTAGAATCAAACACTTCTTACCATTTACATATTGAAAGAAAATATTAATGGGTGGTTTAAGGTAGTGTTTCTAAAGTGAAAGAAACTAGGAACATGCCTACAGGTACTTGTGTGCGTAATTTGTGTGCCCTTTGTGTCATTTTGTCTCTAATAGTTTACCCATTGAAATGAAACAGACAATTTAGTTCACACCTGGGAAGCCATGGTTCCTCCAGCCTCTTCCAGCCTGTCAGTGAGGTCATCCAGCTCTCTTGTCAGGTCAGAGCGCTGCTTCTCTACCTGTCAGTGACAATCATTACAGCATTTACCACAAGAAGGGAACAGTCTCTCTCATCACATAACTCAACTAGTCTTTATGCTTAAGAGTAACTAACTCTCATCACTACTTTTTCTTTTTTTTTAAAAAAAACATAAATAAACTGTAGAGAAAAGTTATACATCCCCTTTAAACTTGACCATTTTTCATAATCTGTGCTACAATTGGCTGCAAATGTATCTTGAATTGCTTCCTGTTTGATTACTTGAACGGATTAAAAAATAAAACAATGATAATTTTATGGCACCTTTTCCTGGTTGAAATGGGCAAAACTGTTTTATTTGAATCACCCTGTTAAAGCCGAAACAAAACGAGCTTCACACTGAGGTAAGTTCCCACTACTATATTACACACGTCAGTGTCATACTAATTGCAGCTGTCCTTGTGCTCCCTTAGCACAGAACCACTGCTTGTTGCTGCAGATATAAAAGTATAAAACTGTGATGGATTATGTCCAATGGCATAGCTTCATTTCTAAAGGTCAAATGTAACAAAATTAATTTCCTGAAAGAAAATAAACAAGAGAATGTCATTTTGTTTTTATTTCAAATGGCACAACAACTTATCAGACAGAATGTCATTGTACCATTTACAGGAGAAATTGGTCTGTCAGCACATAAGAAAGTTTCCATCAATTCTAGGGCTTAATAAGCCAACACCACTCTCAAACAGATAAAGACATTGTGGGCCTGGGGTCAAAGCAGGTGAATTTTTACATTTGCACACTTTACCAGTGTACCTGCATCTTCGTCTGTAGATATAAACTATTAAAGAAGACCTAAATCAAGATTCAACACCTTGAATTGCTTAAAATGTTTGTATCTAACAAAATCATTTCATAAATATTCTCTGTCATTCACTTCCATTTTCTATATTGGTCTGAAATATGCAGTTTTGAAAGAAAAAACGTGTATTTTCATCTAAAACTTGATATCTGGTGCTAGGTAGAGAAATCTACATGCTTCCAATACTGTGAAGGTGAACCTAGGAAGTGAAGCAGTAACAGAGTTCTCAGAGTAAGGTATGCAAACTAAGAACTTTCTTTAACCTGGTGTAGTTCAGTACTAGATATCATGGCTGTAAATGGAAATACTACATTTGTTTCTTTCAAAATTGCACATTTGAGAACTAGTGATGGAATTATTTTGTTTGCTACAACCACTTTAAATTGGATATTGAATACATATGTGTATCCGTTTAAAAAAAAGAAAATTCTAAGACATGTGTACCTTTACAATTCACAGGACCAGATGTTGATTAAACAAACACACAATAAGTCTAGTGCTTTATGTTAGTTGTAATGCAGCAGATTTTCATATTCTGTAAGCATTTTTTGAACTAAATTCTTAAAGCTGTTTTATATAACGGACGATAATTAATATGACGTGATACATCATCCATTTAGTTGTTTTATAGACACTTACAGGTGTACATGATCCTATTCTGTATGTAGAGTCCATTCCATGTATTAGTTTATACCACTGCTGGCATACAGTAACTGAAATAAACATTTTAGGTGCAAACTAAGATTAAAAAAGCAATTTCGCTGAGGAATGTGAATCCAAAGTAAATGACCTTTGAAATAGCAAGTCTAACGGAGACAGAAGAAACTGGTATAATAAACAAACAGATGTTGACAGCTGAAAGTACTCTGCTTGCTTATCTGAAAACCAAACTCCAGTGCTGGCCCACAGGAATCCATCAGCTTCAATGTCTGGGCACTAGCTGTTCTCAATGTATTGCTTTCAGGCTATCCCCAGGAATATGTAGCTTTTGATTACCACTGTGGTACCATACATTAAAAGATAACAATCTGCATGTCTCTGCTCGACCCTGGCATGCTTTCCCTGTAATTTCAACAGAACATGGACAACTGCTAGACAGCTAAATCACCTTGCCTACAGGATAGGATACATTCTAATTAAAGGGAGTCAAGTGACACTAAAAAGTGTAAACCTCTTTCCTGGTGAATTACTTCAATGGAAAATCCAAGGTTTCTGTTCTCTCAGGGTGACAAGAAATTAAACTGACATGCCAGAAAATACAAAACGTATCAGTTTCTTTTTCAATAAGCTAGTTAAATTAGCATTCGCCACACATCGTCTGGCTGTCATAAAACACAAAAATACAGACCTGTCCTGTGAATGGAATTTTATCTTTTGCCACAAGTGGGCACCCTTAGCATGTCTCTGTGTTTAATTGTACTCCAGTATTAATATAGGCTTCTAATATTGCCACTTGAGGACAATAGTACAATACAATCTTACTGGTTTATGTGGAAAGCAATCCATTTGTAGCAATGCTTCATTTGTATGCTGTGGTCTCAATCAAATCAACTAGCCAGGTATAGGACTTGTTACAGAAATGCAGCAGAGGAATAAACAGCAGTCCTTTATAAATAACAATACCAATACAGAAACAGTATGGTAGAAATAGCTTGGAATCACTTTTCGGAATTCATTTGGTCATCACTATTTAGAGCAGTTCTATACCCTTTCAGTTTTCCCTTCTCTGTGTTACATGACGCTGGAGTATATGTGCTTTTACTTAGTTATTAGAATCAGCAGGATTGGGCAGCTGTCCAAGAAGCTTGAAGTAATTCATTGAAAACGCTTTTTTTTTCAAGTTTTTTTTTTTCATTTGTTATCACAAGTGCACATGTTTTTGCTAATTGGGCAGTTGAAAGAATGCGGCACATACTGTCATAGAAATAGCTGTGCTCTGATTGGCTGAAATCCCCTGTTTTCAGAGGTGGTGTTGCAGGCTTCCAGGCCTCCCTTCTGGGATACTAAAAAAAAAAATGTAAGCCCATGTGCTGCTGGAAGTGAAGCTGTTTTCAGACATGCTTAGAAAAAGTGGAAGAAATCTGTGAAACGGGGTTTTAGTAGGTGCTGCTGAAGCAAGGACGACCCACAGAACTGATTTTTAGTTGGATATTACAATATATTGTATATACTGGCACCCTTCTCTTTGTATATTGTAGTATGTTTGCAAGGCTTTTACCAACACTGGCTATTCTTAAAAATTAGTCCATTCTACAGTGCAGTACCAGCTAGTAGAAACACTGCATTTTCTTGTCTTTCTCCTAGTACTGTACTGTAGAATGGGCAGGTTTTTGGGCAGTCTAGAATACAAAACATAGAGGCTAATCTGTGGAAGGTTCAGCTGTCCACTATTCACCAATTTTCAGATGCCAAAGGTTTGTACCTAAATCCTTAACATGCAATTTAAGCCTCTCTTTCAATGCACCCCACACACCACACACACACACCCTGTTGTGCCTTTGGGGGCAGCGATGGAGGCTAAGCAGGAAGCTTTATAATACATTCAACAGATGTTTTAAGGCATTACTTTTGTACATAGTAATATGTGAAATTATATATAGTATGTTGCTTTTGTATGTAAGGTCCACTATGTGGGAAGATATTACAGATGTGCTCTCAAAGTTCATTATTCCAAATTATCATTAGTGTATTTATTTTAGATAATAATATACACCCAATAAAGTAACCACAAAACCTTAGATATTTGATTTAGGGACCGATAAGTATATTCCTATTGATTTTAAAATTGAAATAAAATTGTGCTTGTAACAACTGTGAATACAAACAAGCCCTACTAACTTTTTTTCGAAATATTGCTCCATCTATTTCAAGGTCCTGTTGCTATTCTCAAAAACTCTACATAACTTATTTTAGTAGAGTACTCTCATTCCAAGCTACAGGTAGACAACAATGTTGAAAGCATTCTTTTGGCTTTTCTTTTCTTGTACCTTAGGGCTAAATGGGATTAAGATAAACGCAAGAATTCCAGCCCCCCTTGGGCTGG
Source organism: Acipenser oxyrinchus oxyrinchus (assembly GCA_030684275.1). Lineage (NCBI taxonomy): Eukaryota > Metazoa > Chordata > Actinopteri > Acipenseriformes > Acipenseridae > Acipenser > Acipenser oxyrinchus. The sequence continues at coordinate 25,031,275 of CM060263.1, read as the reverse complement.
CGTGCTTATCCTGTCATTTAAGTCACATACCTTCGCTCTTATGAACCGTTCTGCATCCAGTTCCTCTTCTAACTCCTCAATACGCACCTATGAATGCAGGAATGGAAACAAAAGGAGAGTTTAGCTTCAAGGCTTTAGGTGTCAGAAACACTTTGTACAGGTAGGGGCTTTCCATGTACTGGCCAGCCTACTTACAGTGTGTGTTCTATTTTTACAAGCTCCATTTCATGTCTTTTTACAGATTTAAATTAAATTTCACAGCCCATTTCACAAACATCTGCAGACCTGCAATGGAAAGTTAGCGGAGATGAGTTTCAAAGAAAATTAACATACCTGTATAAAAAGTGATTGTAGCTAGCAAAATAATGCCATTAAACTTATCAGTTTAGCACTACCATTAGCTACATAGATCTAAAATGTGCAGCATTACACATCAAACAAGACATTTTATTTAAAACATGATCATTTGTTCTACATTAGGGCCACATGCCCTACATTTGAGACCTATAAAGTGAATGCAAGTGCACAACCGATAACATTTATGAAGTGAATTTGTTAGCTGCCATCACCTTAATCACACAGCTATTTTTTCTTCTTCCTGTCATACAAGTTTGACGGCCCTATTCATAAAATTGTAGCTACATTTTATTTAAAAATAATACACTTTTTTTTAAATCATTTCAACACTTTAGACAGCTCTAGTAGTATTGTAAAGGTAACCCAGCCCAAAACAAGACCCATAAACACATTTTTATTTACAGGACTCAGAATCCGTAATGGCAGTGCATCACACAACACTCCCTGCTACATGTGCATGAATAATTAAATCAGTACATACACACACATACATAATTATACTTTTAAATAATCACTTGACTATTATTATTTGTTTATTTAGCAGACGCCTTTATCCAAGGCAACTTACAGAGACTAGGGTGTGTGAACTATGCATCAGCTGCAGAGTCACTTACAATTACATCTCACCCAAAAGACGGAGCACAGGAGGTTAAGTGACTTGCTCAGGGTCACACAATGAGTCAGTGGTTGAGGTGGGATTTGAACCGGGGACCTCCTGGTTCCAAGCCCTTTTCTTTAACCACTGGACCACACAGCCTCCTAACAATGTAGTTAAAGATGCTGTGTCCATTAAGTTACATTAAAATAGTGTTTATATGTTTCTGGGTGGTTCTAGTAAAATGTTATCCTTCTAACAAAACAGTACATGATTAAAAAAAGGAGATGCTCTTTTTTTCTGTTCTGCTTCCTGAGTTGAAGTTATTTTTCATAACATCACACTGCTGCAACTAGTAGCAACAGCACATGGTGAGATCATGGAAAGCATTGTCAGAGTCAAGGATATTTGTGTCCCCAAAGTTTTGATTGCTTTGGGAAATGTTAACAAACTGGAAAGGCAGCAATGCCTAAAGAGTAGCGAAGAGAAAGGTAAACCAAAGAATAATGTAATAAGCAGACACCAAGGGATTATATTTTAGTATACACCTAAACATGATTGTGGGACACACACTGTATCTTTAAATGATATAAATTCCCTTTACATTCCTTTTCAAACAATGGCTGTATACATACTGCATGAGCGAAACTCTTGGCAGTTAACTCAACAAAGCTTGACAATATTTAAAAGTGGATTTACTTCTACAGGTTACGGTACACATTAGTTTAAATAGGTTTTTACAAGCTTTACTTATGCAGATGACTGACAGTCTAAGAAGTCAAATATATTCAATAGCCAGCTTAGGTAATCAGCAAGACAATGGAAATGCCAGACATTCTGAAGAAAAGACTAACAATATCAAACTCAAACAGTGGAGAAAATATTGAAACAAGCACAGTGGCAGAACACCCCCTGTGTCAAATTGTACATTTTAAAAAGAGATTAACATTAACATAAATGCAGCTTTCTTCCTGTAAAAGTTCCCACAGTGAATTTGCCTGGTCATTTATTCAGTTTTACCATAGTTCTCTGGGCTTTACAATGCTTACCTATGCTGTCACTGTGCTTTATAACAGGCTTGTATTGATTCTCTTTGAACTGTCAGGCAGTCTGACAAGATATCTGGTATGCCAGAATCTATTAAGAAATACAAAACACTTAAAGAATCGGTATTTGGTTTATGCTCTTTTTGCTTTAAATATGCTGGATCATTCAAAGTCTCTTTGCGTACACAGGAAACAAGTGTGACAAGAAGATAAATAGTATTTACAGCCCAAGATAACAGTGTTTGGGTAGCCTCGAGCTACTTGAATGCTGAGAACAGCCCCACTAATAAATGTTACATCGAAAAATAACTCTTATCTTAACTACGTCTCAATAAAGCAACTTAACCACTATCTGAAGGCAGATAGTAAAAATGCATTTATAAAAATGACTTACATGCCACAGCAGTACTTCCTCAGAAAGCACAGCCATCTCCTCAGTGCTGGTGTGGATCTGACAGAAGCACTAAGTAAACGCAAGCTCAATGAAACTGGATCTACCAGCATTACAGATAGGCCAAGATGACACCATTCAATGGGGTTTGCAAATCACAGAAACACCCTCAGCCCCTTCCCCTGCAGGCTCTAATCCAGCCCTGTTTGCAAATTTTGACAAATACAGCTATTTTTCACCATTATTGTTACAAACTAGCTAAAACCAACTCAGAATGTTAATTGAACTGCTCTTGTCTATGACATTAATTTACATAATCCTTTGGTTTTCTAGTTCTAATCAAATGAAAACAGTGGATTTATCAGAGAAATGTAAACAAAGCCACAGTTGTCACTGCAAGTTACCCAAAGTTTAGAAAAGTGTACATTTATTTTATTTCCAGTGTCAGGGGAAAACAACTTAAAACTATTTAAAACAAGTACACATATATATATATATATTTTTAAAAAGCAATAAAATTATAAATACATTTTAAACTAACAAAAGCCTATTCAAACGAATACATGAACTCCTCCTTTTTTTAATTTAGATAATTATAGCGTGATTACTTTACCCCCATTTTCCTCGTTTATTTAACAATGTCTCATTTTGTTCCCTAACCACAACAATTCTGTACAACAACCCACAGCAGTGCCAGAGCCAACACAACGATCCGAGTGAAATCCCAGCGAAGATCACAGAGCAGATCGAAGAGCACAGCCAGGGCATTGGCCTGCACTCTTCTGTATGCCTCTATCACATGGCCATGCTTTTATCAGGTATCATTTTTGATGACAAATAGACTAAAGTGGTGATGATTCCCAAAGCTCTGGAGTTATTTAAAACCTTGTTTTTTAAAAGTTTGTTTTAATGGCTTAAATATACCTTGGTATTCATTATACTTTTCTAGGCTGTTATGAAGAAATTCAGAGACTCCCTTTTAAAGCCCTTGTTGAAAGAAACAGCTTTGTAAATGCTTCCTGTAAATTTGATGGTATCAACAAATCTCCTTTTTAAATTCTTGTTTTGTCTCCTAAGTTATACACTTTGAAGATGTATGTATTTGTCAAACCACCTACTGTACTTATATAGCAGAAGCCTATTTTCATCACGGAGTGACATTGTGGCAAGCATGTTTCAAGGGGGGAGGTAGTGACCCAACATGAGTAAGCGAGGTGGCAACATGATTAGTGTTAGAATATTTACTAAAGGGAATAGTAGGATAGGTGTTGCCTTTGACAGCTGTCAGAGGTCAACCAAGGCCAGGTGATGGGACCCATCGACCCCCGAAAACAGAAAACAGAAAGTACTGATTAGAGGAGAAATCTCAAAATGGAGTGAGGTAACCAGCGGTGTACCACAGGGATCAGTATTGGATCCTCTGCTATTCCTAATCTACATAAATGATTTAGATTCTGGTATAGTAAGCAAACTCGTCAAATTTGCAGACGACACAAAAATAGAAGGAGTGGCAAACACTGTTGAAGCAGCAAAGGTCATTCAAAATGATCTAGACAGCATTCAGATTTGGGCAGACACATGGCAAATTACATTTAATAGAGAAAAGTGTAAAGTATTGCATGCAGGCAATAAAAATGTGCATTATAAATATCATATGGGAGATGCTGAAATTGAAGAAGGGAACTATGAAAAAGACCTAGGAGTTTATGTTGACTCAGAAATGTCTTCATCTAGACAATGTGGGGAAGCTATAAAAAAAGGCCAACAAGATGCTTGGATATATTGTGAGAAGTGTTGAATTTAAATCAAGGGAAGTAATGTTAAAACTCTACAATGCATTAGTAAGACCTCACCTAGAATATTGTGTTCAGTTCTGGTCACCTCGTTACAAAGGATATTGCTGCTCTAGAAAGAGTGCAAAGAAGAGCAACCAGAATTAAAAGGCATGTCGTATGCAGACAGGCTAAAAGAATTGAATCTATTCAGTCTTGAACAAAGAAGACTACGCGGCGATCTGATTCAGACATTCAAAATCCTAAAAGGTATAGACAATGTCAACCCAGGGGACTTCTTTGACCTGAAAAAAGAAACAAGGACCAGGGGTCACAAATGGAGATTAGATAAAGGGGCATTCAGAGCAGAAAATAGGAGGCACTTTTTTACACAGAGAATTGTGAGGGTCTGGAACCAACTCCCCAGTAATGTTGTTGAAGCTGACACCCTGGGATCCTTCAAGAAGCTGCTTGATGAGATTCTGGGATCAATAAGCTACTAACAACCAAACGAGCAAGATGGGCTGAATGGCCTCCTCTCGTTTGTAAACTTTCTTATGTTCTTATGTTCTTACTGCTGCCTAAAAAGCAAGCAACCAAGTTCTTTATAGAGCCAGTCCACCTGCATTTCTATCTGTGGGAGGAGACTGCAGAGTTCACAAGCTCCAAATAAAGGCCCCATTGTGAGCTGTCAAGAGGTCTGTGGCTGAGCAGAGAAACATGTACACTTTACCCAAGACATGTATCATCTTTCACTTCTGCAATGACTGGCAGCAAAGCAAAACAAAACAAAGCAAGGCTTTATTTCACTAAAGGTCTGCCGGTATGGCATATCTAAACCATAATGGCATGTGGCATTATTAAAAGCTGTGGATTGTCTGTTGTTTATTAGGCTTTTTCCCCCCAAACCATACAGTAACCAAAAAGGAAACTCACTTGGATTTTTTTATAAGGGCACATTAGCCATGTTATTATCAGGAACTTGGGAACGTTGTATGATATTTACATTAGCAATATATTTATTTGTATTTTATTTTAAATTGCTACTGAACTGGCAGTTGGGTTTACAAAAGAATACATTATGTATGGTTACTTCCTGCTGTGTTGACTGTATTCCTGCAATATCTTTTTCAACCTAAAACTTAACCTCCTTTAAAAAGTATACCTGAGACACCACTTGGATTTGCCTTCTACTGCAAAGCCAATTCAAAATGACCTTCACAACCAACAGTGTTGGTTAACAGTGTTGACTTTGATCTCTTTTCAATAAAAAACAACAGTGGGCTAAATAAAGGTTGGTTTAGACTAGAAATCACAGCTGTAAAACGTGTTTATTACCAGTAAAGCTGTGTATAATAAAGTTATAGGACTGAGTGTTTTTCAGCCTCGATCTGTTTACTTCTGTGTCACAAAGACGGCCGACAGTGGGTGACGTCAGACCAGAAACAGGAAGTAACACACAACAGACAGTGAGGTTGGTGAAGCTGAGCACTTGGTTGTGCTCAGCATTTAATAAACAAAATAAAACACAAAAACAGCACACGGCACTTACGCCAAAATAAACAGACAAACAAAACGGACTATCACTAAACAACACGGTGCGTACAAAACACTTATTATTCTTTTTACTATTTTATTTTCTCTCCTTCTCCACACCCGTTCTCCACTCTCGAACACCCAACCCCGAGTGAATGAAACGTGCATCTATTTATACTGTTGTGCTGGGATTCAATTACTAATTAATTATTCACTTGAATCCCAGCACGTGAATTAATTACGTGCAACCTCGTGCTCACATATTAAATACTTTAAATGCACGTGCAGTGATGTGCAATCCTGTGCCTAAATACAATTACATCTTTAAATACACGTGAAACACAGACCCGTTTATATCCCGTGTCCCAATGACTATACACCAACATTAACACACGCAACATGCAACATATAACACACACATGCACACAGGGGCGGGGCACATTGCCACATTCTGCCATTACAAAATCCCCTCATTCACAGAACTTCGCCGTCCTATAACCATATACTATAGCTTAAAACAACAATGTATGTAAACTTCCTACACATCCTCACAAGGTATACAAAATATGTCACTCTGAAAGCTTTTCTCTGTGGTGAGAGCTATATGGATTTTACAGTATGTTCAATAATTATCATAAACCAATTCAAACAAACAGTTCCCAACATATACATTGTAGTGATGCATGATGTATTAATTATGTTTTACATTATGTGTATGCATGTGTGTCTTTTATAGTTAGGTTGTTTTTAATCATTATGTTTAAATTGTGTCTGAAGGTGCTTTTATAGTCATTTTAATGCAGTATTGTCCAAGCTTAGAATTCTCACATTACATGTGGCTGACCCTGAGACGGGGGCGGGGAGTGCGTCCTGCTCAATGTAGCACATGGCGGACCACAAGGTCAGAGAGCACCGCCCCCCTTTCCCACAGAGGAAGTATGTGGTAGGCTTGCTGTGTGTAATGAGAGAACGACTACCTTAAATATTGGACAGAAACCAGTCGGGTTGAAGGGAAGGCAACAATTGTTTACAAAGGTATAAATATCAAACATTGTAAAGTTTTTCTTTTCATCTCTTTCGAATTGACCCCATGGATATCCATGCTGATACAAATATATGCACTGAGCTGTACTGAGGCCTTGTCCAAAGTCAGTTTGAATCTCGTGCTTATATGATTGCATTGGAGGGATACCTTTCTTGTATATAAAGTGTTTTTGAATCAAAAACCATTTGTCAGCTTTTTTTTTCACTACAAAACTCTATTAGCATTGATTGTGAAAACCTCTGAAGTTTGTGGTAAATAATATACCAAGTGTCTTTAAACAAGTTCTCCAGATACACCTATAAAACATAAGCTTTTAAGCATGGAGTGCATTCTGACCTGACTGCTGTGACTAAAACTGTGTTCTTATTGAAAGACTGTTTGGGTCCAAAATAGTTAATACTTGTGATATCAAATCAACTCCCAGGGGAATGGAGATTACACCACAACCCCACCACAGCTGGCATGGACGGGTACATTAAAACTCCAATGTAATGATATATTTCAACTTTAATTTACTCAATTTTGTTCTTTTAAAGACTTCCCAGCTTTCCTTAAGACAGCCAATACTGCAAAGGCTAAAGGATCGTGAACTTTGGCAGCCCTTTCTATATGATATTATATGATATTTGAGAATAATAGGAAACATCCATGTTCAACATATCAGAATATTGCTTTTTCTTCCGGAGAATAAGGAAAATGTAGACATTTGCCAAGCTTCGAAGCAATTTAATTTGAACCAGTTTTCTGCGAAAACATTTAGCATGAACCAGAACCATTTAACTAGACTGAAAAGTGAAAAAGTAAGATCTAGCAGGAAGTCCCTTGGGGTATCACAGAGTGTAATAAGTAAAGCCACAATTGTTTCTGTGCTAGGAAAGTACCATGGGTGTCTTAGAAGTGGTTGTCCATGCGTGACAAAAGTACAACACAATCTAGAAAGCCACCTAATGGTTTGATAGCTCTGTCAGCAATTGCTACCTACTGCATATTTCCACACAAACCGTATGTAGATTGTGCTGAGTTCTTTGCATATGGCTAGTTGTCCCTCCTGGGTATGCACATGAACTTAGGAATGTGTGACATGGGATATGCATTGATGGGATTCTGTACTGTTTGCCCCTGAATTTTGATTCTCTCTTCCTCTCTGTGGACCAGTTTAGGTTGGTGGGCATCAGTATTCTTGCTCAATGAGAGCTTGCTGACAGGGATGAAGGAAAGCAAGCGGCTGCTAAAGAGTATAGGGGTATGCTTCTGGAACTCATCGTAATAACATCTGTTGGAAAATCTTATTTACACATACATAAGATACCAAAGGACCACCTTCACTTTGTATTGGGTCTGACCCATACTGAGGACTTTGCCAGTACAGTAATCCATCGCATATCTGACTGCGGTGGGACCAGAGTAAGGATTGATATGTAAAAAGGCGGATAAAAAAAATCCTGTTTTAAATACCATTGTACACAGCTGTAACAATTACTATATTCACACAAGTATTGTTTTGAGATTCAGCTTTTATTAGGCAGCTCCCCTAAACCCCTTGTTTAGAAAGATACAGGGTATTAATGCTTGTGACAGAGTAGACGTCAGCCATGTGAATGTGTGCATTCGCTGCTGAGTGACAGGCGGGAGATTGAGACGGAGGTTGAAGTTGATACGCCCCGCAGGTGAACATGATTTATTTACATATCAACACACTGAACAGCTTGGCGTGACACTACCAGCAATGTTTGAGCACGGAGCACATACAACACAGTGTACAAAAACTTTGGTAGGATCTACAATAACTGAACTAATATTCTCTGTTCAATAACAAACTAACGTTGCCAGGGGAGTAGTGCTATTTTTAGAAGTGAGGGGTCACTTTTATCTGCCCCCCCCACCCCCACCCCCAACACTACCACACCCCCTACGATCCCCATTTCCCCATACACTCAAAAGAACCGCAGTTTATCACTCTACAGTAGTTACATAAATTGAACCCGCGAGTCGCTACGGTGAATGTATAATAGGTTCCATCTCTAACTTTAGCTATATTAAGAAAAGCACAGTAATATCACGCTGTTTGAGTGGTGGACTACGAAGCGAAATAAATATTATACACATGAAGTACGGAAGCGGCACACTCCCAGCCCAAGAAGTGAGGGGTCAGCGCTCCCTGCTGACCCCACAGCACTACACCCCTGAATGTTTCTGAAGAGAGTGATCATGGCCGATAAACGGCTAGGGCGGATATGTGACGGGGCAGATACACGACAGATAACTGTTCCTGTTTTAGACAAATGTCAGAGAGGTAATAACCGTCACTTCACTAACAGCCCTTTATTATCCAAAAGCAAGAAGCACAAAAAATGAAAATGACTCTAAAAAGCCTTCAAATACAACATGTACAAACATGTATGTGCTCGTAAAATAATATAAATATATGAAGTGTGAGGCTCCAAATACAGCATCACAGCGATTAATGAATGTTTCATTGAGGCTCGCAAATAAAAAGCCAACAATTGATTAATTGTTGCATCTCCAGTGTCATAAATCATTCTCAATTTACAATCATACATTTGTGAAAGGCTGAAGCCAAAGCATGTCAAGCTAGGGAATTAGCCCCTGTGTGCCTTGATGTTAGTTTATAGCTTGTAGTGATCCAACCCCGACTTTATTGGACTGACCACGGAATTTCATAGGGATACCTCTCCTAATGGCCATTTTTGGATTAGTGTATATAATTGTTCTATCAGATTGCTTCAAACACATTTACCTAATTTGGAGATGCTTTAATCTAAAAATAAATACAGTGTGATTATATTGGTTTAGTTTGAAATGTTACCAGCTTGAAGCTTGTATTGCATTACTCAAGAGTAGAGTAAAGTAATACCATCTATACAGTGACGCCGACACTGCAGCCAAAACGACTAATGTTAAAACAAATGCATTTATTTTTCAATTGTTTTAGAGAAGTATAGAAGAGTATTCTTAGTTTTCAAAGAACTGTTTAACCTTTAATAAAAGTTTTATAAAAAACATTTCTTTGAAGTGCTTAAAGTTTTCTGATTAGGGGCCCGATGGGGCATATTTCAAGCATTTACTACAGTCTTCCTTTTTTAAAAGGAGGAAAACATCTGTTAACTTTACAAAACTAGAAGCAACCAACACAGTAATATAACACAAGGGGCCTTATTTACAAGAGCGCAGTAAACATTATGGTACACCATAACTGCAATTTATGTGCATGTTCATGATTTCCATATTTACTATAGCAGGCTATGTGGTCCCGTGGTTAAAGAACTGGGCTTGTAACCAGGAGGTCCCTGGTTCAAATCCCACCTCGCCCACTGACTCATTGTGTGATCCTGAGCAAGTCACTTAACCTCCTTGTGCTCTGTCTTTCGGGTGAGACGTAATTGTAAGTGACTCTGCAGATGATGCATAGTTCACACACCCTAGTCTCTATAAGTTGCCTTGGATAAAGGTGTCTGCTAAATAAACAAATAATAATAATAATTGCAATTTTAATGATTACCGCACAAAATAGAGGGCATATTATGCCACACGCTGATTTTATTGTGCCACACTATGGTAATCAGAATGAAGATGTGATTTGTATGGTTATGCATTTAAATGAGGCACATCGCTCTAAATAATGAGATGAGCTTTATTCACATCGTATTTACTAAAGGGCGATAACCGTAGTGTGAAAATTAAAGTGAGTGATAATTAGTTAGTTTGGGAACCAGGCTTTAACCACTGATAGGCGCACTATTTAAACCTATATTAAGCGTGAGTAAACATGAATTAATGTTATAATTTCTTAGATTTGATTTTATAGTTCATTACATCGGTACAAATAAAGAATGGTTAAATAAAACACTGGACCAAACAAGGTATTATAATTTAAAACAACCTCCTCCACTAGAATTTCTAACTCCTCTGCGTGCAGTTTTAGTTTGCGTTGCCTCTGCCTGTCACCTGCAGAGGGCTGCATCTGTTGATTTTCGGTCAAAGTAAGCCACCTCCACCTTACACAATAAGCCACTGTCCAAAAGATCCACCTGGACTGGGGCTTTTTATATCACGGTGGTCACAGGTAAGTCTTGGACATTATTATGCACATTAAATTACCGCTCACAAGACATGTAGTGTGCATGCTATGGTATGTAAATTAGCCAAATAGTATGCACGTAAATTAATGCGTTCTCTGTTAGTAAATGGGGCAGTAAATTTAGACTTATGGTGCATGTTAGGCTCGCTACTTAATGTGCACGTTACAGCTACATTTACTGTCCTTTCGTAAATGAGGTCCAAGGTCTCCTCAGTTTAATTTGGTTTAAAAAATAAATAAATTATTTTGATAAATTGCCAAAATCTGACAAAATCCATGTTACAGAAAACAATTTTTTAATCAAGATAAAAAACCTTTTCAGAAAGAACAACTAACAAATGTTTTTGAACCAGCCTGAGAACCCAGTTACAAGCTGTCATGCACTGGCTGCAGAAACACAGAGTGACACTAAAAGCTTCAAGTAGATTCCAGTATGGTATCATTGTCTGTTTTTGTCATTTGTGACATGCAGGAACTCTGAAATGTACATAATTTTCAGTGCAACCGGTGCTGAAAGATGAAAATTCATGGCTATGTCAGCGCGCCCCTCGTTTCTTACTTGGAATTCCTTGTTTTTCTTCTGAAGATTCATGCTCAGTGATTCTTCCTCCTCCAGCTTGTTGTTCATTGTGTTTATCTCCAAATCTTTCCTGCAGGAATGCAAATGAAAAACAAACGGTACTTTGCACAAGCATTTCATATGTAGTCTTTTCACAGATGTGTTCTCGCAATAATGACAGGGATTCTTCATAGCTGTCATGTATTGCAGATACCAGCACCTTTTATCATCCAAATGTTTGAATCTATTTGGATACAAGTATTATCTCATAACAAAAATGTAATGATTTGTAATATTTTATGAAGTAATATGTTATATACAGCTATAGCACTCTTTCTTTATACTTATAGGGCAGCAGTGTGGAGTAGTGGTTAGGGCTCTGGACTCTTGACCGGAGGGTTGTGGGTTCAATCCCCGGTCAGGGACACTGCTGTTGTACCCTTGAGCAAGGTACTTTACCTAGATTGCTCCAGTAAAAACCCATCTATATTCATGGCTAATATATATGTATAAATAGCTAATTGTATATAAAAATAATGTGATATCTTGTAACAATTGTAAGTCGCCCTGGATAAGAGCATCTCCTAAGAAATAAATAAAGATTCTATATTACTACCAGCTAAAAAGAGGAACTGTCTTTGGATTGTCTTTTGTTTGCCTGTATGAGGTTCAGCTCCTGGAATCTTGGGGGTTTCACACAGTTATTTGAATTGTATGAGACACAGGGATTGGGAAGGAGTTCCAAAGGCTTAAGAACTACAATTCCCAGCAGGCTTTCCAAGTAACACGCTCTATGAGCCACACGATTGTATGATACCTCTTCTATGATTCCCACAAATTAGCTTACAAGCATATAAAAGTTCCACAAAATAACCATTTTAAGAAATGACCAATTACTTAATTTATGAGTTGCTGACATTAGTAACCAAGAATTTTATATTATACATAGTTTTATAGAGTCGTTTCAATTGCATATCAGGTTTCCTCTCTTCAGCTTTTTAAACTGCTGCAGATAAGTCAATTATTTTCTGCAAACTGGACTTTGAAATAATTACTAGGTCTTCTGTAAATGAATAAAATCAAACTGTTTTAAATTAATATTCAGAAAGCCATAACTGGGTGCATACCAACAGATAATAGTTTTTGCTTGTGTTTACTGTTAAAAAAAAAACCCTTTACCATCTTCATGATGTTTCAAAACGCCTCAAAGTGTAGAAAAAAAAGTAAGTCTACTAGAAAAAAAAGTAATTCTTTGCTTTTGTTAGGTGCACTAAAAATTATATTCTTATTTTTAAAGTATTCTTAGCATGAGTAAGTTTATAAATTCTAAATTGAAGGAGTATATTATAGTCTAAAACAACTTTCTACCACACCAAACATGTATGGGGAACTACACCTTTAAATGAAAATTATATGAATGCCTCATACAGAAACTACCTTACTGTAATTACCTCAAGTATCGCACAGGCATACCCTTAGCCTTGTAAATAATGGTGAGCCCTAAGGACATGTTCTCCTGAAAGATAAACCAGCTTATACCGAGCTGTAAAACATCTGGGCCAGATGCAATAATATAAACAGCTAGAGAAGATAACCAAAATTTACCAAGAATGAAAACGCAGCAAAAAATGTCAACACAGTATTGTGACTTCAGTAAAACAGCAATATTACAACTACGATTACTGGGAGGCCACACATGTGTGGTGATTTATTAAAAAACAGTTATTTCAAGTTTTTGTTTTCAAAATCTTTTGATATATTTTATTTTCTAAAGTAGCAGTGCACCTTTTTTTTTTAAAAACAAAAATATTTTATAGTTGCTTGTTGTTTTAAATTTAAAAAAAAAAATTCTGCCTTGTGCAGAGTGGGGGAGGGGCAGGCAATTAACAAGGAGGCAAAGGGTTTTGTGCCTCCTTCGAGACACCTTCTCAACTGAAGCCTTTGTAAAGGCCATGGCAAAGGTGGTGGGACCATCTGTCGCAAACGCTGCCATTGAGAGGGGTCTCACAATAGCAGGGCTGTTCAACCCCATCGAATCCCTCACGGGGATGAGCACAAGGGACATCCTGGCAAATGTGCCACCTTTTTTGCAGGATGACCTGCTCAAGACCGATCTGCAGGCCTTAAGGGAGATGAAGACGGTCATCCATCCCACCCCCCTAGGGTGTAAAGACCAGCTTTAAAAATCTAATGCTGTTTGTTAGTTACATCCCCCCTGCCACAGCTGTAAATACAAAAAAAAGATATCAGTACCATGAAAAAGTATATCCTCATGACCACAATATGTGTAAGGGTGGAATATGACATCAGATTCTGATACAATAACTGGTGGTTATTGAATATCCCAACCAAGTTCTATCACAACTGGATAATCCACTCTTTAGATATCTGTAAGTAAGAAAGTGTGACATGTATTCATGGAAAGACAAATGGACCGGACAGTCCACACCGATGCTTTCATTGATATCCCTGTCACATCCCCAGCTGAGGAACAGTAAGTGATGGGAGTTCAAATGCACTTTTATATTGTGGTGTAGTTTCCAGTTGAATTACAATGCAGTGATCATTATATAGTGATTCATTTTACACAATAACAAGTGGTGATACCTTTGAGCTCTTTATGAATGCCTCAGTCATGTTTCCTCAAATATGTTTTATTTGCCCCAATATTAACATCACTATATACTATTACTATGCAATAGTAATGTAAACAGATCCACAAAAGAGCAGGTAATGAGCTTCAGCCAGGCCAAATTAAGGTAATAGACATCCTTTTCCAATACATACATACTGCCAGTTACCGTATTTCAGGAAAGTCAGTTTTGAATTACCTTATTCAAATGAAAGTAACTTACTTTTTAATGATTTCTTCAAGGTCTGTCTTTAGTTTCTCCATCTCGCTCAGATTTTCGATGGTCATCTTGATGTCTCCCTCCAGCTTCCGTTTGGTTTTCTCCAAGTCGGTCCGATGCTTCTTCTCCTGTTCTAGGTGGTACTCCAACTGACGGGGACACCAAGATTTTTTACTTTATTTCCCTTTGTCATGCAAAATACATTGGAATGTAAATGTCGTTTATGTCAAACCCTTAATATTGGCCTGTGTTCTTGAAATATTAACACATCTATTTTTTTTTTTTTTTTTAAAGAAAACCCCTTCTCCCGTATTTAATCTCCCAGAATAAACAGCACTTGATAATATACATTCCACCTCCAAGCTTACTGAGGTGGTGCCATCACTTAGCTTGCACAGACTTTTAAATCATCAATGCTGAGGCAGAATAATAAACATTTTTTATTAGATTGTACACAGAAACATGCACTTTTCTCCATTGCACACATTCTAGTACATGATTTTTTTTTCTAACAGAAAAGGTAGACCTATAAAAGTTTCCTAGTTGTCTTCAAAGACTGCACTAAGAGCCTACATTATTAGCAACAAAAACGGTAACGGCACAAAGTCCTGGATAAGGGCGTCTGCTAAGAAATAAATAATAATAATAATAATAATAGTCATCCTAGGAATTGAGTACTTTTAACTGTATAGAACCAGCAAGAAAGTACTCATAACAACAGTTAAAACTGCTCATAACTGCAACAAAGTTGTTCAATTAATATTATTTTATATACATATACATTATAATATTAACACTAGCAGTCTTCCATTGGATTTCATTATAGATAAATAGAATTGTCATCCTAGGTTTAAAAGTATTACAGTTACTAAGTGGACTGTTATCTTTTATTGGGGCCTTGCTATGGATTTCTGATTTCACAGTGTTGTCTCTTAGATTAACACCTTACCAAGATTTTAATAGAACAAAGTACAATCGATATTGTTACTGTGACACACCAATGGTTAAAGCATTCTCTTTAAGGAATCTACTACCCTCAATTTCTTCTTTTAACTTAAATTGGGATATAGATTTTCTTTTTTCTTCACTGCCTGTAAATTAACTTTAACAGTACCAATTAAAAACCTTTCCCCCCCCATTATTATTATTATGCAAAAATAGAAAATAAAAGGAAGGAAACAGATTTCAGAGACTGTAAATCTTTCTAAAGCTGTTTGAATTTGGTGGGGTACAGATAGCCTACTTTGCTTTTTTCATTTCTCTGTATGAATTTTCTAGAGTGACTGCAATTTCTTAACTATGTCATTCTTACATTACATCAAGGAAAACATAAACGGTACATTACTTTAATCAATAAGCTAAACTGGATTTTCTTGTAGACTGTGAACTTCATTTCTTTTTTCCCTCTCAAATTAATAGCAACCAGATGCTTATATATAGCTTATGTTTTGTTTGTTTGTTTTTTAAATGTTTGAAATAATGCAGAGCTCTGGTATTTAAAAACACTTAATTAAATCCACTAAGACTACATACTTCATAATGCAGACCAGTTTGGAAACCACACTAAAAAAAAGCCTTAAGGACTAAGATAAATAATGACATGTTTTGTTAAAATAAAATAGTAACATATATTTATGATCAAATGCTCATGAAATCATGCATTAAAATTAAGAAACTACTATATAAATCTGGATTCACTTAGTGCAAAGACATAATAAAATAGTATATGTAGGTTTTCTGGAGGCTAGAGAAAGAATTCTCAGACTGTTGGATTGTTCCAGTGAATGTAACATTATCAAGAAATATCACAGCATTAGTGTAGCCAGTAGAGCTTGTAGCAACTAGTATGTGTAGAAGGTTGGCATCTGATACGGGTATGTCAATGTGCATACTTTTAGTAACACCCAACTGGATTGCCAATGTTGCGATATTTCACTCCAATGGAGCTTATCAGTAAAAATGTGTAGTTTAAAGCTCAGTTAAAATTTAGTTTTTCAGATTGCCAGGCTGAGAAGGTTTTAACCAGCCCACTGGGAAATACTGATATGCTTGTAGTGTATAGGGATTCCTTATTGGCTCATATAAGTGGGATGATAACAGGGTTAATGGCATTGCTGCTGTGTGTTACAAGTTAATAATGGAACTCTCGAGTTAATAAAGCCTGAAACCAGAAGTCGTCCACTAAAAGAGTTAGCTTTTTCAGAGCAGGGCTCAAGCGTCCTTGTGTGGTGTTTCATTAAGAACAGATGTCATTAATTAGTGTCCTCCTCTCCGTTATTGAGTATTAACATAATGACTGATCTCCCTAGAAAATAATGGCAGAGCAGAGTCTGATTGTTATATAATCTTTGATAATGGGATGGTATTGTTTCCATATCCAATAGTTTAAATGTTTGTATAGTCGTATTGATTTACTATTGTTACTATTATTAACATGTTATGATGTGAATGAAGAAATATATACTAACCCTGATTTCATTATAAATACATGCAAAACTCATGTTTTCAGTAGAATAACACATCCACGATTGGTTTCACACATGCTGAATAGCAACGATCTTGGACTGACTGCCTAATGGTATTTTCAATAAGGCAGCCCAAGATTAGTTCTAATCAGGGTCTGTGAAACTAGACAATACAAAACAAGAGACTGCCAAGAAGCTTTAAAAATGGCAAACATGTTGAATAACCCAGCTTGCTTTTTTAAACATGCTGTAGCTATTAATGTAGCGTGAATACTCACATTCTCTGTTTGCACCCGAAGTTTCGCTTTTTCTTTGGTTAACAGGTTTACTTTTTCTTCCTCAGCTTGTAGATCCTCAAAGGCTTGCTGCAAAATAAAATCTATATTTGTAATTGCTTCTTCCAGCACCAATTATCATTTTTACCACTTTGATACTTGTGTTTCCTGGTGCTCTGGTCCTTTATTTTAATTTGTATTTTAATGTACATAGGGTCGCATGCAGCTATAACAATTCATATGTATGGATACTTTACTGGATAAGGGCGTCTGCTAAGAAATAAATAATCTTGTTAAAGTTTTAATCAATGTTATGAAAAGCAATCCTATGTGGGAGAGATGTTAAATATTTATTATTCTATATGTTACATATGTGAACAACAGGTTACGTTTCTTAATTTAAATATATTTGAACAGTGAGTAGTAGTTTTCCTTTGCAGGTGTAAACTGAGACTTGGTGTATTATCCTTTTATTTTAAATAATAAGTAAATAGAGGTGACATTATTCCAATGACCCGTGCTTGCTAACATAAAATAAATATTTCACTTTCTATTGCAGACAATAATACATTTAGCTTATTTATATGGCTGACATACAAAGAAACATGTAATAAAACATGAGCTTACATTTGTATATGTCATGGTCAGTCAGTTAGATATTTATTCGGCAAACACAAACTACCAACTCAGCAAACATGTATGGTGGCGTTTGATGACATAAAGATGATGTTGTTGCCAGCTAATGAAACTGAATACTCGTGAGGCAATGCTGAAAATGTAATCCAAGATGTATAGTTCTTAAATAGTGTTATTCTGGGTTATGAGTAGACTTGCTTTTTCTTCAGATCCAGGGCGACTAACAATTGTTACAAGATATCACATATTTTTTACATACAATTAACCCTTTATACAGTTTTTTTTTTTTTACTGGAGCAATACAGGTGTTTTTTTGTTTTTTTTTACTGCAGCTTAAGGGTACAGCAGTAGTGTCCCCCACCTGAGATTGAACCCACGACCCTCCGGACAAGAGTCCAGAGCCCTAACAACTACTCCACACTGCACACTGGTTTTTCAGATGTTTATGTGACGTACTCAATAAAAATAATAATAATAATAATAATTACATCTGACTGTTTCTCCTTTCGTTATACAGTTATACAGTGTTTTGAATACAGCAGTCAGAAAGACTGCTGTGGGACTTCTAGGTATGAGTATATCTCCGGTCCTTCTAGTGTTAACAGAGAGTGAGTGGAGGTCAGAGGGGACAGAAAAGAATAAGGAGGGAGAGAGAAGACCAGTCCCACCTCCCTGTCCAGTGAGACGTGAAGTATGGGACAGGATGTAGAGAGAGGACAGGGCAGCAGAAGTTACAGTGTTATGAGGAGAGAGAGGTTTAGAGAGGCTCAGCTTCCAGGCTGGGGGATTGGTGGTCTCAACTCAATACTCAGATGCCTGTGATTCATAAAGTTACCATACTCAGAAGTGTGATCCACTGTTTGCTTTTAAGAGTATATACAATGAACAATCATGGAGCCTTAAAATGTTCTCATGTGGTAGTGATACCCACATGCAAGACTTTCAGCTAACAATCTGAAATGATTAATCAAAGGTGATGAACACACAAAGGCTTTAGTGGTATGTATGCAACAGAACTGAACTATATATCCCCAGATTACCATTTATTATCAAAAGTAGTTACGTGGAATCTTATTGTCTACTTTTTTGAGTTGATCAACCTATAGGTTTAGACTTGTTTTCAGCACTGGAGAGTCACCTTGGATTGCATTAAGGGGATATCCCAGGGTATCCCCCTAGAAATATGTGTTTGATGCCATCCAGGTGGATTCAGTGGCACAGTAATAGCTGTGTCTTATCCACTCATGTATGGGTTTATCATCTCACTCCCTTAGTTTCTTAGTTTTCTTTAAAATGCTGATAGTTTTGAACTTATATAGGAAACATATTCATTTTGTATAATAATAATAATAATAATAATAATAATAATAATAATAATAATAATAATAATAATAATAATAATAATATACAACACAACTCATACAGCATTTACTATTAATTGAAGATACCAATGCTAGTTCAAATAAAATTTCTTGTTTATACATTGTAATGTTTAAAAATGTGCTTATGCTATGTTGTAAGGCCTCAGTCCATTGAATACATAGTTTCACAACAAAGTAGCTCATGTGGTTTACTGGCAAGTAGCCTACATTTTAAACTTTTGAAATTCCTACCTACAACCAGATGGCTTCCATCTACATTACACAAATACCATCTTGAAAAGATTTACTGTCCCAGTGGTGTGACCCTGACATCGGTATCGGAATCTGTAATGTTTCAGCATCTGACCCAGGTGTAGAGAGAGGAAGCTCACTATATACTTACATACAAAGCTCTTAACAAAACAATAATTGCAGTTACAAATATTATAGCATTGCGCTTACTGTTGACTCAATTGACTTTAGGTATTTAGCTACTTTACATCATTATTCCATTGATACATGAAAGCCCATCCCTCCATTTCCATCCTAGCAATCATTAAACTCTTTCGGATGGCTCTTTGGTATCACACTGTTTTCAGGGGGTGAATTTAGGTGGCTCAGTGGATCAATAGCTGAAGTAGATATTACATATCTGTTTAAGAACAAACATTACAAAAGCCACTATAATGACTGTAATTTGGGGTCACCTTTTACTGAAGCCTATTTTTGAAGATGGGAGGATTTTTTAGGGATACCAAGATATTATGTGAAAAAGATTCCACCAGGTCCAATTATATTTAAGAGATACAAT
Source organism: Acipenser oxyrinchus oxyrinchus (assembly GCA_030684275.1). Classification (NCBI taxonomy): domain Eukaryota; kingdom Metazoa; phylum Chordata; class Actinopteri; order Acipenseriformes; family Acipenseridae; genus Acipenser; species Acipenser oxyrinchus. The sequence goes on along the minus strand of CM060263.1, from coordinate 25,011,475 downwards.
ACCTAACCGTGCCTTCAGCAGTATAGTATTAATATGCTTAAGAATGGCTTCATTCCAATCCTTATAAAAGTCATCAATGACAAATCTGCACACATTTCTCCACTATACATTTTGCTTGACTTTTAGCATGATGTTCTACATTGCAGTTTTATTATGGGAATATATGCAGTCATTTTTTATATTCTGGTGGGGAGGAACAACAAAACATTATGTTCAATGATTTGCGAAAGCGTTAAATTTACAAGTTTTAGCCATTCTCCTCCTTTCAGTGAAACATCCATCATACTGATGTGCAGGTCAAGCATGACAATAGTAAAGGCAATTCATCTATTGTCAATTATCAATTGTATAATGCTTTGTAATTGAATTTGACAAATAACTTAAAAATGACAGTGTGAACTGAATAAATTACAGTGTGTCACAGCCTATCCAGCCAACGTGATAGCAAACCATGCCATTACCATAAGCCAACCCATTAAATATTGGTTGGTTTACAGTATTACATTCATGTGAATCAGCGTGTGTATAGTGGTTATATAAAACATACTATTATAAGAAAGTAGTCTGACTTTGTGAGCAGCTTGCTGTGAAAATGTCAGAGCCCTCCTTGAGAAATATGTTTCATTGTCTTACCTGTGAACATGGCTCAGTCACCTTCCACCAAAGTATTATCCTGATAAATGTGTACAAAGACATAGAACAAGCATTGATTCCTGATAACGTACTATACATTACTTTAAAGACATAACTACTTACTTTTGTTGTATCCTCAGATCTACATTCTGTAGTGTCCCTGTATTGTTTGTTTAGTTATTTTTTGTAGTCTTGGTTCATTAATGAAATGGGTCGTTTCACCAAACTGATTACTGTACTTATCGTCTGTGCTGGCTAGTCATCAAGTTTCAACAGGCTTATGTCTACACAGAAGACTCTTACAAACATCTGATTGTGAGAAGAGACTATAATTGACATGGTTGAAAAGGGGATCTTTAGTTTGACATAAACACAAGGCAATGTGAAATATAATTTTTTTTAAAGTGGGCATCACTGATACCTAAATGGAGTTTGAAGGAAATGTGGCCGTTGATGAATTAAAACAGTATGCAGTGTATAGGACACAGTAATTAGTGTAAATACTGTAAAAAAAAGTACAATGTTCTCTTTCTCATTAATAGACATTTAGATTTATTTTAACATATTTAATGTGTGTGCTGAGAATGCAATGCATCTTTTAAATATCTTTATATCCTTATAACTCTTATAGTGAATGCACTATATATACCCTTGTAGGGCTATGTTATCCTATAACAGATGTGGAACTCGAAAGTTAATCTGTCCCTATTTATAACATTACATGTAAAGCCGTTATGTAAAGCCGTTATGTGACTTTCAACTGCATAGGTTTATAAATCCACTGTACTACACTGTTGCACCACTACTTTGTTGAGATGTGTTGCTAAAATGATAAAACATTATTTAGCTTCTGTTAAATCAGCTTCGAACTGATCACACTTATGACAATCTTTAGTGGATTACTTGCCAAAGAAACAATTTGCTTTGCAACAGATATCAACAAGACTTTTATAAAAAAAACAGGACAATATACAGAAAAGTAGATTTCCACACCCCTAAAGTAGTGGTTCATTAGATGGTTATTCTGGATTAAGAGCTGGTCACTCTGTTTCATGTCTTAATGTGTATGATTAGGAAAACTACAAAATTACGGAAAAACGTTTATTATTAAATATCAGACTCTAATACCCTACCACATAAGCCTGTCAGAAAAAAAACTTTGATGCTGGCTAAGCATCAAAGTCTGGGATTGCTTACAGCTTTTTGGACTCAATTTGAAGCTGTTGAACTGCCAACATGTAGTGTTTCAAAGTTGTGATAAATATTGTTCTATTAATCCATGTCAAATGGAGGGTAACTGTTATGGTATTTACATTGTGGCAGGTGTTAAACTTAAACTTTCCATATATGTCTACTTATTGCGCTACCTCTGCAATGGGTTTTAGGGATTACTGCATATTAGCAAGAACTGAGTGTAGTGGGTTAGCTTTATTCTTAGGTAGTGGCATCACCAAGAGTTGTAGTGACTTGATCCTAAGGCTTATCAGCAGGGACGTTTATGGCCCTTAGTATCCTCTGCTACAGTCACCACTTTCTTTAGGCTCCATATGAGACCTAAGAGGCAGCTGAGCTTGAAATGATTTCTATTCTGATTTATACAGAACTCTGAAATATGGAGCTGTACAATTTAAGTGTTACTATCATTGTAAATTAAACATTAAATTAATTACAAATCTTTAAGGAATGTTTTATATGTTTAAAGACGTTTTAAACAGTATTAAACTGTGCTTTAAAAATAAAAATAAAAATCTAAACCTCTAAAAAAGTTGAAAAAAAGTTTCAAGAACTTCAGCTGTGATTTACTTATCCAAATTTGGCTTTAAAACATACAGCCTAAAAATGTTTGCAGTAACACTTTACAGTGGTGCCTCAACATGTAACAGTTGTATTAGAATGAAATTGCACATGCTACTTCCAGAGCACACTTCTTGATGGGTACACATGAGTTCCATAATAATTCAAGCTAATCCTAAACTAAACTCATTGCAACATGTTGTCAGAATTATAAATTGTAATTGCACATTTGTTTTCCTTTGGTTTGTGATTGTAAAAGCTCACTTTAAGGCCAGTATGTTGTCTAAATGTGTGAACCACAATTCGTGGTATTCAGCTAATAAGTTGCTCAAACATCATGCTTTCCTGAAGCTGAGGTATCTAGAATTGTAATAAGTTGGCACATGGACAAAACTGGATGTCTTCTAACCAAATCACAAAGTACTTCCTCCAACCAGCCAATCGTGCAATCAGATGATGCTCTGAAGTTTCTAGCCAATATCTAGATGAAACCACCAGGTTTGCTGGCTCAGTCTACACGTTTTTGACACAGCACAGGTTTACTTGATTGAATACCCAGCGTAAGAGAGCATTCTTTCTTACACAAAGAAACACGTTTCATAATTGAACATAATGTTGAAGAGAAAGTAGCTTCCAATGTCATTCCAAAGTGATTTGAATATATATATATATATATATATACACACACACACACATTTCTAAGGTGTTTGCAGTCATTTTCAGTGGGTCTGTGTTCTGTTTGTCCTATATTGAGTTTTTACCTTTTTCCTTGAAATCTGCCTTGAAATCATGTGACAATGTAACCATCTAACTTGGTCAGTCCTGACCACTCTTTTTGTATATATATGTGCAGTACAGTAAGTGGTGCTAGCAGAGTTGAGAAGTTTTTATGGTCACGTGATTTGAACGAGATAAGGAAAGCTGTTCAGTACCAGCACTTAGGATACTCCTGTCAATCTTAAAGTCAGGCAAAGGCAGATTTCTAGAAACATGAACATTTAATATGTGAGCAACAGAAGCCAGAGCCACTCCGATAAAACAGTCAGGGAAATGTAAGAAAGCAAATACTGACTATTTTATTGTCTTGTGAAGGATATTAAAGGGTTACTCAATTTGCTCAGACACAGGTTTGTCAAAAAACCCATTCAGATGGAGTAAAGATTGACGTGACACAAGCTTTGGTTTTGCCTTTTTTTGGTTAGCTTCTTGTAGGGTCTGTATGGCCTCAAAAAAAGAAAAAAAAACGAACCATTAGTTATGATAATAGCAAAGGTACTGCTACTAGCCATTGTGTACTACACAATGTTGTTCAATGATAGTGCTGTGCGTTTTGGACCACCCACATGTTTCTGTTATTCCACAAGTTTTGTTTCTTTTTTTACCAACCTGATTAAGTTCCTCCAGGTGCTCTTTTTCTTTCTGTAGGTTTATCACAGCCTCATCACTTTGCAACAACTCCTCCGACAGTGTCCGGATGTTTACTCCTGAGGTCTAAAAACAAAACTTTTGTTATGTATTTTTGCAAACCCTTAAGCTGGAACTAGATGTGGTTTGCAGATGGTAACCCACTTCTTATCTTCATTATTCCAGTTAGAGTCTGTATAGCCCGTCTGTAATGTACATGCATCTTTGAAAGCAGACATGACATACATTGACGTCATGTGTATTGTACCCCCACATTCTGTTAAAATATCAATGTTCTTAATCTTGTTAACCAGCAGGGCTGTTTACAGCATGAATAAAAACAACAATCAAAGTTTTACTTTTGGCAGCTAGTTTATATATTGTAGCAACCCCTCTGGGTAAATTAGAACAAAGTGATTGTTATTTATCCAGCTTTTTTATTTTTCATTCCAACAGCAATAAAAAAAATAAATAAATAAATAAAAACTGGGACCTTATCAACCAGTGTTTATTTTACACTGAAACACAGAAAATCAACAGTTTGTTACAAACTAGTTACCAGAGATACATTATAGCCAATACACAGTGGGATAGGAGTTTGAGAAAAACTTAAATAATTACAGTATGTGACAAAGCTACAAATTTAAGGGTTCAGGAGTTTTCATAAAAATCTAACTAAAAAAAAAACAGGACATATGGGTCTGGCATTTAATACAAAACCCATTTAATTACACCTTGATCAACCCCTTAAAGTTTACTATGGTAAAAGCACAGGTAAGGCATGGTAAAGCATAGGTACGCATTGTGACCAACGAGGTGTGATAAAGCATTTTCATAAAACATGGTAAACCAGAGGAAACTATGGTAAATGCATAGTATAACTATGGGAAAAGTATGGAAAAAATGCAGCATACCTTGAAAAAATAGGCTCTCTTATTGTATCTTAAAAAAAAATAAAAAAAAATAAAAATAAGGTAGCAAAATGTATAATTATAATATACGTTATGCTGCCAAAGAAAGCTTTATTTAAAAAATAAAATCTACAGCTTGTCTTTTGATTTGATCTTTTTCAACTATTTCCACTTTACTGGCCATACTCGCCACCTATACGTTTGGTTTCACAGACCCCGGATAGCTCTAATCTTGGACTGTCTTACCTAAAGTGAAAACAGCACAAGTCTCCCAGAAGATTTTAGGCAGGGTTTACGTGAACCTAATGTTTGGGTTGCCAGTAACTCTCAGGACTCTCAGTTTCTTCACTTATCTCACTAAAATACAATTCTGAACTAATGTTAAACTAACCTATCTGACCTCATAAAACCAACCAATAATTGTTAAAAAAAAGGAACAAAGCTTAAACCACAGGCCAAAACGTAGTAAGACCTTAATGACAGGTGACAATTTCACCTTTCTGCTGTGTTCATTTATAACTTAGGTTTCCTGTGGAGATTCAAGAAGGAAGCTAATAAGATTCAGAAAACTGAAACTTTGTAGCATAAATAGCTGTTAGAAGTTCCAGTAGTGACCAGCGCTAGATTCAGGTTTAAAGCTGGTTTAAGATGGTCATTCAGTTACTGTATTTCAAGCTCAATTCACAAATGTTACCTCCAATTAATTCAAAGTGATTTGCCTACTATCTATTTGTAAAATGTAACCCGTAATTTAAGACCTACCTAAAAATAAATTGAAGAGATTTATTGGGGATGAGTAATTATCTTTTTTGTTTGTAGTGCTGTTTTTTAGTGAGGTTGTTTTTCAATCCCAAGATAGACAATTCTTACCTCTGGCTGGTGTTTTTTTTTTTCACAAAAAAATGTGCTAATGACGATTTGGAATAAAGACCTTTGAGAGTCACTTTGAGAAGCCTTTTAAAAGAATTCGGGCAAGTTATCAATACTAAACTTGAGATCAATAGACCTCTGTAACGTGGTAGACTAAACTGGTAATTGTTTTAAATCACAGTCATTTGCACTTGCAGTACAGGGGGATCGGGCAGCCCTTTGAACGGTAGCTGTATAGCAGAAGTAGGACATACAGGGGTGATTACAGTCTGGGGACTGTGGGCGGTGTATGAAATGAACAATGCAATTCAACAGAAGAACCTTTATTATCAGCTACCCATATGGGAAATATTTGAATGTACAGGGATACTGTGAAAACATTTTCAAGTCTCTAGAATTGTAATACTGTAGTACTACATTATTTTTAAACAGGAATAACCCATTTAGAATAACTTATTTTAATGCTAATATACCTGTATTACTTCTCTATCTCTATGTACAGTAACAGTTTTGCTCAAACAATTTATTTGATGCAAAAATAAAGGTGTAAAACTGTCCACTGAACTTAACTGAGAAACTATATACAGTAGATATAGCCTACATTTGATAAGTACACGTAAGACGTGCACACAATATTAGAAGCAACAAAACATATAGAAATGTGTGAGCTGCTGTGATACTGAATGCTCAATGTTTTGAGATTGTCATGACTAGACAGTCATAACAAACAAGAAGAAGGTCTGTCCCCTCATCTCTAGTATGGAGACCCCTACACCCTGCAAAGTACACTAGAGCCACCAGATAACTTGCAGGGATACTATATTTGTTTAGTTGGTAGTCGGTTTTTGTCCTCAACTTTGTCTTCAGTTTTACTGCAGTTCATTGAGTAGACGTCTAAATTAGCCGAGAAAGGAAACCTCTCAGGAAAGCTTCCAAACCTTAAGACATTGGACTCGAAAATTATAGTATCAAAAAATATGAAGAAAAAAAATGCAGAACTTCAGAAATACAGAAACTGTTTGCTTTTCTTTACACATTACTTATGGCCGGCAGTCTCAAACTGCATTTTCATTTCGTACTGAGCAGAAGCTGCAATTTTCACATTCTTCTGACATGGAATACAAAACACGTAATCTCAGCTGACAGGAGAAGCCCTTATTAATCCACGAAATAGGCGTTTGTCCTTCCATTCCTTAAGGTACTGTCCACTGTACAAATCTCCAGTTTTAGGTGGGGGGGCGGTTGTTGGCAGTGGCATTTTTGCAAACTGCTTCAGCCTTTTTTGAAGGAAGCAATCAGTGACATGCGTGCCCTGCGTTAAATTGCGCGTGTGCCCTGCGTGTTTTTCCCTGACCCTAAGGTTTTGATTTGCCCTTAATTTGCCCGATTTTCATCTTACGGCCGTTAGACTTGAAAACTTAAAAAAAAAAAACATAAGAAACACGGGAAACACACAAGATATTATCTCGGGGGCACGTGATAGTAAGATGTGTGCACAAGATATATTTTTGTTCTCTCAGGTCTCCTCCCGGGCTCTGTACCACACTGCAAAATAAGGCTGATCATCTAAAAATTCTGAGAATGATAAAATAACTAACACTAGCAAACTCACAATAAAAACATGTCAGTCACTATTTTTGGCAATAAAACTGTTTAGATTTACAAAAAGGGGCTTATTTCAATCATATGGTCGTATCGAGGCAAGGCAGTATCCATATTTAAAATCCACAACTGAGACCCATGTGCATTGTGGGGAATGTAGTTTCTTAGCTTAAACGCTAAAAGAATCACTTAATAATAATAATAATAATAATAATAATAATAATAATAATAATAATAATAATAATAATAATAAAACAGCAATGTTACACAGTGTGGCTGTTCTTTCTATAGTCTTTTAATAGTAAGTGATTTCTATATTAAAATGACCTCAGGTAAGTTAGGAGTCTTGGGCCTGGACCAAATCAAAACTTTGACAACCCGCTAATCGCATTTAACAAAACTGTATTTAATAGCGTTTTTGTTTTTTTGTAAGTATCTTATTTCTTCTACTCATAAAAAGAAAATGCTATTAAACACAGTTTTGTTAAGTGCGATTAGTGGCTTGTCAAAGTTTTGATTTGGTCCCAGCCTTAGTTGGATTACTTGTTTTAATCCATTTTAAAGCAAGGCTGGTGTCTGAAAGTATTCCAATCCTTGTAATAACTTCACATAATTAGAATTACGTTAGGAAATTAATCCAGGTAATGACTCATATAATACACAAAGAATGGTAATTTCACGCAAGACGGTAGCTTTATTATGTCCCCAAACTATCTGGCATAGGATCATAGTCCTTTATTTGAGTTTTAACAAAACCCACTCATAAAGCTTTATCTTTTCATCAGATTCCTTTTACTTATTTGTAGAGAAGTGTTTGAATTACTAATGTGCCAGACATTTTGTTCTTAATTTGGTTACCTGAAGGTTTAGCCAAAGTCTAAATCAAAAGAATATAGGCTGGTTATTATCCACATGTAAATATTATCCTGGTTTTATAAATCTTATGAAATAAAATGCATTAGCATCAGGCCTTCAAATAAACATACCACTTACTTTGAACAAGTGTAGTCTAATTAGCTTCAACATGTTTCAGCAGGTTGTTATTTTATATTCACATTCAGTGAAGTTTAAATGGTTATCTGTATTTCATGTCAATACAATTCAAAGCCTGGGATATCAGCAACTATAATCAAGTCCTTGCTCAACAGTACGAATCTTACCTGATTAATACCTTACAATACAAGGTAAACAGTAACTTGATTATTATTATTATTATTATTTAGTCATTTAGCAAACGCTTTTATCCAAAGTGACTTACAGAGACTTGGGGGTGAACTATGCATCGCTGAGCTGGGATTGAACCTCCTGGTAACAAGCCCCTTTCTTTAACCACTGGACCAAACCTCCTGATTGTACCTTAATATTGGCAAGCAAGAATGAAAAGATGTGCTTATCTTATCTTGAAAAGGGTTCAGTCTCACCTGCTTTTCCTTCTCCACGGCAGTCAAGGTGGCCTCTAATTCCTCAAGGTCCTTTTTTAGGCTGCAGCACTCCGTCTCCAGTCTTTGTCTGTGCGCGGCCAGTTCAGCTGTGCAGGACTCTTCCTCCTCCAGGCGATTACTCAGCTCAGTCACCTGGGACTCCAGCTCCCGTTTCACTTTCCCCAGCTGGGTGCACTGCTGCTCTGTCTCCAATAAGTTCTCCTGCTCCTGTGAAGAGGAGGATTGGGAGGTTTGGAGGTCAGGACTTTGCAGCCCGGCAGCTTCCATTGCACTTTGGTTTTCTGTCGCTATTACAGTCTTAGGAACTCGCTAGATAAATACCATATGAAAATCAGGAATTAAGCTAAAGCTAAATTCAGTAGAAATACCAGTGTCAGTTATATTTGTTTTGTCACAGATGTTACTTAAAAATCCTCACTTAAACACTGTTTGTCGACAGATAAACAGTCAAAGGTAAACCAGTAAAATAAATACAAATCTATCTGTCCTTTGCTGGAGATCCTGTTACAACATCAACACACACTGCTGCATCAGTGAAACAGAAAAACCTTCTCTTCTGCTCTACACTCCTATAAGCTTTATAAAAAGCACCAATGTGCCACTAGTTACCCTTTTTATCTTGATCTTGAAAATAGCCAGGACACCCAAACAACATACCGTGATCTTTAAAGGGCATTCAAAAGATTGTGATTATTTGACGAAACCCAAGCGCATAGTTTTCCATAAATGTGCCTGTGTTGCTTGGACTGGTTACGTTCCATTTGACTTGAAAGCCTCTCTGTCTCTCTGTTTCTCTCTCTCCCTGCATCTGGCAAGCTGTCAAGGGAAAAGGGAGCCCCCACACATACAGCACGTTTCCTCTGGACTGTGGCAGGTAGAGCCAAAGAAAAGAATACATTTACTGTAAATGTTTCGCTGAGGCGAACTCACAAGTATTTAAACACCTAATATCTCAGCATTAAAGCGTGTTATACATTTTGAAATTAGCTATGAACAAGTATTGAAATACAGTTCCATCTAAGTTCTTTACAGATCTGGTCTAAAGTGCAAAATCATTCAAAATCTAACGCAACCCCTGACTCAGTGTATACTTTAGGCGTAAACCTCTGCTAGCAAATTATTAACCTTCAAAACAAACAAACAAAAAAGAAACAGAATTATATTATTATGGCATGGTCTTGTTGTGTTTCCTAAATCTAGAAGTTTTTTGTCCAGAAATGTTACAGCCATGTCATTGTCAAAATGCAATATATTTAAAATTCAGAGAGTGTGCAATGTTCATATGTGTGTTTTAGTTCCACAAAAGCATGTTTTACAAAATTGCATGTTAAACATAATACCTTAAAGACCTTTTACTTTTCTGTACAGTATTTTTTAATAGCTTGTAACAACCTTATTATAATCAGTAGAGTATTTTATAGATCCATAACTATAACAAAATGATAAACATTTACATTAAAAGTCTTTCTCAGTGTCTTTTGATTATAGTCAAAGCAATTTGATTAATTCGATGATAATTAAAGAATATTCAAAGATATTGAGAAATACTTTTGATCAAAACATGTGTCATTGAATATACTAAGTTTCTTTAAGTACTTTGAAAAGAGATGATAGCTCAACTTCTAGTAGAGAAATCCCAATATCCATGGTTTTCTGACTTGGACCGGTAGAATAAGTTGCATGCCATCACACTGTTAATATGATTAGATAGCACCCCAAAGGGTTAACCCCCCAGAAGGAGGGACCACGAGTTGTCGTACAGCAAGAAAAAAAAAACAAAGCTAGTGTTTTCAATTAGAGAGTACACTTCTCTAACATGCTTATCAGAAGCAGTCGGCTGCAGGATTCTGCATTCCTTGTTTTTGGCAAGTGCCATATCAAGTTAAAACAGTCATCACATTCCAGGTGAAACTCAATGAAAAGAGAAAGACTGCTGCGAGAGAAAACCGAATACCTACAGCCGCCAATTGTTCCTCCAGAGTCATGCTAAAGTTATCCCAATCCAGGTCTTCTGGTTCAGGGTCTGTCGGCTGTCCGTCTTCTGAACCATCCGAGAGGGACCGGGATCTCCGTAACTTTAACACCTGAGACAACCTGGACATTGTGCAACTTCAGTGTTCTCAAACCCGAGTGCGGAATCCTCTTGCAGACAGGCTAGTGAGAGCTAATTGCGGGGGCAGGCTGAGAGTTCTGAGAGAAGGCTTTGGCAGACAATGGAAAACCATGTTGCTTGGGAGACACAAGGAGTAATTCAGAACTGCCTCCCCCAAGGCTACACCTGTCAGCTCAGTCTCTTCCCTCCTCTCTCACTGCTTCGATCTAACTCCACACCTTTTGTTCCCAGTTTCCTTTCTCTCAGGCGTACTATCTCCCTCCTGCCCTCTTGTCTTAGTTAAAAAGCAAAACCAACAAGCCCGGCAAAGCTGTGTCAGCTCTTCTGAGCTCGAGGTTGACCTCCTGCTGAGCTACTGTCATAAGTCAGTGCTTTTGGTCTTATGCCTTATCCCACATACTTTTACACCAAAAGTTGCTTGCATCCAGTACAGGTGTTCCTTATACAGTACAACTGCACATGTATATTGCTGCCCTGAGGCTGAGGTATAAGATAACTGAATAAAAAACGGTTTTGCCAAACCTCCATGGTAACTAGAGACTACTGATTTTTTTTGCCTACATCCACTGTTTATACATCAATATTAAGAACCATTTCCTTAAGCTCTGGTGGTGAATTCTCACTAATTTGGGTTTGCAAATTCACTTTAGTTTAATTTACAGTCTGATCTCAAATAACACATCTATGATATTTACCCTGTCAGTCTGGAAAAGAGAACATATCTTTCACTACAGAATAAAAGTATATTCTCGATGTATTACAAGCTGAGAAAGAATAATGGACATTGACTCACAGACTGTCTTCCTTAATAGTTATTTAACTTAAACTACAGTGGCACCAAAGATTATTCAGACTGCCTTGAAAAACAACACACCTGTCTCCACACTTACTGTAAGTTTAATTGCATCTATCCTATAATCCTATAATGTATATATAATTTCAGAAATATAAATACAAATCAATACATTTACACATTTCTTTGACTTACTTGTTCAGATAGTTTAGATGGTACAGTATAGACAACGAAAGGACCGTTCCATTGTGTTAATAAAAAGAATCACCCATCTTGATATTTTCAGAGAAAGTTATGATAACGACCAATACTGCCAATAAACCAGTTTGCCAATTAACTATTCAGAACACAGAACAACACAGACAAATTAGTAGACAATTCAGTACTAATACTTCTAGATGGAGAGCATGTAATTAAATAATGAATTCATTAATAGTAACTAAGAATCTAACCAACGAACTGACAGGAACACATTGAGTAAACCCCAGCAGTAACACACACTTCTATTGTCCTGTTATCCAACGTGCTTATAATCATTAGGGATAGCTCACGTTTCAGTGGGTAACATAGAGCATTATACTTCTTAGCCATCCAAGTATTGTTCCTTTCTGATGTAATTCATTTCTGAGACTGATTGAAATTAAGAGGAAGCAACCACAGCTATATTGTTTTGTTTTTTTCTTAAGAAATGTTTTACAGTCCCATTAAAAATACTGGAAGCTAGAAGTACCACAGAAAGAGGCTTATCAATAATGTACAAATAATCCAGTGCAGTCCTAGAGTAAAATATATTGCTGGTTCTAGAATGCTAGTATTCGAACATTCTGTTTCTAATAAGTATAATACTGGTAAGTACAAATTGCTTTTTTACACAATCGGCCTTTACAGTACATGTTATGTAACCCACTGTTAGCTAATGGGTTCCTGTTATTGTGTTTTTAAGTCATGTTAGTCAAATTGACTTGACATGATATAAGAGACAAACGTTTTGTCAAATAGAAGATTCTTACAAACATGTTCACAGCTAATATGCCATGTGTGTTCATTTAAAATAAAACCAACATTGCAATACGTAACATTGAAAAGTATTTTCATATTGGTACATGCTTACAAATAAAGCAAAACAACATGTCTAAGCTTACCTTATATATTGAAAAATAGAAAAGTAATATAGGCAAGCCAGCAATGTCTTTCTTTTCAGCTAGTGTTGATTCTCGATAAAGTCTCTGTCTTGTCATAGTCATTCCACTGAGAACAACGCTACTTAACCAGCTTGCAACCAACCTCAACACATACATTCACATAAAGCACACACACACACATTTACTGTATATACATACAACTATGAAGCTGTAACTAAAAGTAATTACACCTAGCAGATATCTGAATATGCCTGAATCAGTACCATCTCTTATTTTGCGTTCAGGTAATATAGACACCATGTAGCTACAAACATGTGTCAGTCATAGACCTGTGTGTCTAAAATGATGTCTGCATTGAAATCACTTAGTCTTAAATCTTGACATATACATTCCAATGTAGTGGTGCCTGATAAGAAAAAGGCAAACTACTATGAAGTGCAGATTCCCAAAAAATATTAGGTATCATATTAGAACGTATGGTATGCATTGAACTGAAATATCAAAATACACGATTAATTGCTACAGAGGTAGGTACATTTTAAAGAAAGTTCAAAAAGTAGACCAGTTTTCACTGTGCTAGGACCTAAGCCCTTTACACAACTGCCTACTACTTTGAAACAAAAAGATCCTGTTAGTATATATTTTTTCTGTACTTTTATTATAGTACTTTCTATAATACTTTTATTATAATTACAGGTGTCTGCTTCAGGTCAGCTCACCAGGCCCCTGGCCAATAGGGGGCGCAGTAGCGCAACGAGTAATCTGCACTGTAATCAATAGAACGATAGGTTGCGGATGCAACCCTGGTTCCCTGAAAGAGAAAATAACCATCAAGTATGGGATATTGCCGTCAGGCAGTAGGGATTGGCTGAGCTTTTATAGCAAAGCTGCCGATAGGTCTCTGCGCGAGCTGCCACGTAAGCCCGCCCCCTTGGGAGCTTACTATACGCAGCGCGCAGAGACTCACTTCCTCTTTTGCTCTTCAGGCCGTGAAGGCTTCCGGAGTGACCTCGCAGCTTGATGGTTATTTTCTCTTTCAGGGAACCGGGGTTGCATCCGCAACCTATCGTTCCCTTTCAAGTCGAAAATAACCATCAAATATGGGAACAGTGTACCCAAGCCGTCGCGAGGGAGGATTCTCGGCAGTAGGACAGACTTACGTCATAACGCAACTGCGTAGGCAATACATCTACGCATATGCGGAGCTGCACCTCAGGGTCTATGCTCGCAATGACACCTGACCTAAGGTGGAATAGTCTAGACCATGCTGTCAACCACTCTATACGTCCGCATTGTGAGGCATCATGGAGTGTAGTACAGATGCTCCAAATAGTGAAGCAGAGGAAGCCAGTACGTTTAACTGGTAAAACCTCATGAAAGTATGCGGTGTAGCCCAACTGGCTGCAGCGCAAATGTCAGACACCGGCACCCCTCTAAAGAGGGCCCAGGATGTCGCCATACCCCTAGTGGAATGCGCCTTCAACTGCCCTGGTGGCGGAAGACCTGCAGATTCATAAGCTAATTTAATAGCATCCACTATCCAGTGGGAAAGGCGTTGTTTGGACAACGGCTGATCCAAAGTCCTAGAACCATGGCATATGAACAACTGTTCTGTTTGCCTCACAGCCATTGTATGGTCAATATAACACCTCAATGCCCGCACGGGGCAGAGCATGTGTAACCGTTCTTCCTCTGGGGAAGAAAAAGGAGGAGGATGGAACGCCATCAATTGGACTGGTTGGTTTATATGAAACGGGGATATGACCTTGGGTAAAAAGGCTGGATTTGGACGCATGGAGACCTTAGAACCGTCTCCTGTGAAACGAGTACATGATGAATGCACTGAAAGTGCGTGTAACTCGCCCGCGCGTTTTGCTGATACCACTGATAGCAAAAACGCAGTTTTTATAGACACGAGCTTCATGTCCACGCTGTGGAGAGGCTCGAACAGTGCCTTGGTAAGGGCTTCTAGCACCACGTCAAGGCTCCATGACGGTAAACTGGTCGTCCTTGGAGGCCGCAAACGTCTTCGCCCTTCAGGAACTGCGATGCCAGAAAATGGCAACCTGGTGATAAACCGTCAATCGCGTACATGGCAAGCCGATATGGCGGCTAAATACACTTTAAGTGTAGAGGAGATTTCCCTTCATCTAACAGTTTCTGTAGAAACTGTAATATCACTGCCATAGGGCAGGATATTGGGTCATGGCCCTCCGCCAGACACCAACCTTGAAACAACTGCCACTTGTACGTATACTGCGACCTAGTAGAGAGTGTTCTAGCACTCTGAATGGTCGAAATCACTGCCGTCGAGAGCCCTAAGGCTGACAGGCGCTCCCGTTCAGGGGCTAAGCCCATAGCTGCATGAGCTTGGGGTTCGGGTGCCATAGCCCTCCTTGGGCTTGGGACAACAGGTCCGCTCGCAGAGGGAGCTCCCTCGGCCGACCGTGCAACAACTGCACCAGGCTCGGGAACCATATTCTCCGAGGCCACTGAGGAGCGATTAGAATCACTGTCGCTTGCTCTACCCTGACCTTCTCTAAGAAGGCAGGGAGCATAGGAATCGGTGGAAACGCATATAGGAGCCCTGGCGGCCATTCGTGAGCCAGTGCATCGACTCCTAGGGAGCTGTCGAGATCCTTCACTGAGAACCATAGGGGGCAGTGCGTGGTCTCTTGCGAAGCAAAGAGATCTACCTGGGATGTGCCGAACCATTCCCAGAAGCGCTCTACCACTTGAGGGTGGAGACGCCATTCGCCGGCAAGAGGGCCTCCTCTGGATAGGAGATCTGCTGCGTAATTGACTCTGCCCGGTAGGTGAACTGCACGCAGAGAGGTTAAACGCGGTTGTGCCCATAGCAACATCTGTGCTACCATCCGGTGAAGACCGGGGGACCGCAAGCCGCCCTGGCGGTTGATGTACGCCACAACTGTGGTGTTGTCTGACCGCACTAACACATGCTTGCCTAGAAGCACTGGCAAGAAGTGCCGGAGGGCGAGGTCCACTGCTCTGAGCTCCAGAGCATTGATGTGGGCTGACCTCCAGGGTCCTGACCACACTCCACGGGTCCCTGTCCCGTTCCAGACTGCTCCCCAACCCTGGTTGGAAGAGTCGGTCGTGATGACCTGCCTTCTGAAAATGGGACCCAAGCATATGCCTTGGCGGAGGTTTGACGGAACGTTCCACCAGCGTAGCGCTTCCCAGCAGGCTCGGGATACCCTTAGCCTGCGGTGTTTGTCTCTCCACGGATGCAACACGAAGGCATTGAACCAGGCCTGCAGAGGTCTCTGGTGTAGTAAGCCCAAAGGAAGGGCTTGCGAGGCGTCAGCCATCAACCCCAGCATGCGCTGACACAGCTCCATGCTGACTGTTTCTCTCAACATGAATAGGGAGAGACACCGCTCTATTGAGGCAACTCTTTGTGTCGACAGGGTCGCTTCCATGGACACTGATTCCAGATGTAGACCCAAGAATTCGGTCTGTTGGCTCGGCACGAGGCGGCTCTTTTTTGAATTGATCTTCAGACCTAGCCGCTGAAGATGGTCTGTAACCATCACTGTGTGCTGTGCCACCTGCTCCTTCGACTGCGCGCAAACGAGCCAGTCGTCCAGATAATTCAGCAGTCGGACACCTTGAGCCCGCAAGGGAGCTAGAATGGCATCCATACATTTGGATTCGAGGAGCTAGTGACAGGCCGAACGGAAGGACACAAAACTCGTAGACCCTGCCCTGAAATGCGAAACGCAGATACTTCCTGTGACCCGGGCAGATGGGAACGTGAAAGTACGCATCTGTCAGGTCCACGGTGGTGAACCAGTCGCCGTGTCGGACTGACTGAATGATGTGCCTGTGCGTAAGCATCTTGAACGATAACACCCGTAGGTATTTGTTCAGTACTCGCAGATCTAAATAGGACGGAGCCCGCCGTCCTTTTTGGGCACCAGGAAGTATTTGGAATAGAACCCTGGTCGATCAGAGCAGGGTCTACTTGTTGAATGGCACGCTTGCTGAGCAATGCCTGTATTTCCACATTCAGAGCTGAGGACTGAACCGAGTCCTTCACTGCAGTTACAACCACTCCCGGAAGGGGAGGTTTTAACTGGAACTGAAGGGTGTACCCGGTGGATATAGTTTTGTGCACCCAGATGTCGTTGGTGCATTGTTGCCAGAACTGGAGCTGGGAGACAGTGTAGGGCGGGTTAACAGCTGCCTGGTGTTCTCAGGGCTGTTTAGGCTGGGCTCGTTCGCAAGGGGCCTGGCCAGAGCCCCGAGGGTGTGGCCTGCCAGCACCTCTAGGGCGCCACCCTCCGGCTGCGGTCTTGAAAATGGAGGTTGACCCGCTGCTGTGCTTGAGGAGAGGTCTTAGTACCCCCTGGCCGTGGCTGGTGCTGCGGTGGTGCTCTACGCCACTGGTGCTCCTGTTGGCGCCTTGGCTGGAAGGGCTTATGCGGCCACATCTTAGCCATTTGCTGAGATGCCTCCCGGGACTTAACAGAGCGTTGCAGCATCTCCTCAACTGCTGGGCCAAACGTGTGCCCCGGCGTAATAGGAGCATCTAACAAGGCGGCCTTGTCAGGCTCTTGAACTCTTGCCTGCGAGAGCCAGAGCTGCCTTCTGGCGACCACCAGGGAAGCAATACTCCTGCCTTGAGCCCATGCATTCAACTGGGCTATCTTGACCAGGAGTTGCGCGACCAGCGCCAATTCCGCCCTCAGAGACGCCGATGGGTGCTCTGGGAGATCCTTCACCAGCGACGCCTGGTAAACTGAAAGGAGGCTGGTCACGTTGGACAACCTAACTGCCTCTGTAGCCGCTAAGTAGCCCTTCTTTAAATGGATCTGAGTGGTCCTGCACTGCTTGTTAGGACATACAGGGTCCTTAGCCAGACCCGAAAGTGTCGGAGTCTTAACCAGGGCTGCAAAGGCAGCATCGACCGGCGGAAAGGACGCCAGACCAGCCTCACTCGCTCCCTGCATGGCAAACACGGAGGCTTTCCGTGAAGTTGCCAGTGAAGAAGCAGGGGCCCCCCAGGTGGACTGTACCTCCTTAATGAAATCAGGGAAGGCTGGGAGCTTCCTGGGCAGTGGAGACCGTACAGATGGCTACTCAAACAGCGACCGCCGAGGTAATTCCACGGCTGGCCACTCAATTCCCAGGTGGCGAGTTGCTCGCTCCACCAGTGACCACAAGGGATCACTGGTGTCCAGCGCCTCCGACTCAGTGTCTTGCTCCGAGTGCTGGGATGCCAGTTCAGCTTCCACACTGTCCTCCTCAAGGAGAGGCTCTCCTTCGGAAGCATCCCTGGAGATGGCATCTACGTCCCATACCCTTTGGGGTTGTTGGACAACAGGGACGCCAGAGGCTGTGGCTGAAGCGCCGGCTGACTGGCAACTGGTCCGGCTGGTGGTGCCATGCTGGTAGGGACATCAGCAACGATTGCTGGCCCATCATCACATCCATAAACTGGGACATCTTGGATGTGAGCTCTGCCACGCCTGACTTGTCCCTATAACGCCTTTCCCGACGAGGAGAACGGGAGCGTCCCCTACGGCGGGGTGACAGGGAGCGAGACCGTGATCGACGGGAACGTTCCCTGCGAGGGGAGGAGCCTCGGGGCCGAATAGACGGGCTATGAGAACGCTCCTGGGCACGTCTACGGTCTGGAGATCTTTGGCCAGCTGTAAGCTGGGAGGGGCTCCTGGATACCCGCAGTGTGACGGGCGGAGTCGCTGTGGACTACGGCAGGACAGACAGGGTGTAAGAAGACCCTGAGGAAGTGCACAATGCGCAAAACGATCTGTCTGCCAAGGCAGACACGGCGTGCTCTGGTCCCAGGCACGTCACACAGTCCTCATGCGGATCGCTCGCCGGCAATTTTGCCTGGGAGGTGACACAACGGTGGAACCCGGACATGGTTGCCACTCCGACCTCGAACGTCGAACGGCGAAGAGTTGAACATCGAGGTACGTGCACCAAGCGACGATGCGTCGATGCACCGGCGTCGGCGCCGAAGTGTCGAGTCGTGGGCGATCGTCGATGCGCCGGCGTCGGCGCCCGGCGTCGAGCATCGAGGTGCGTGCACCGGCGTCGGCGTCGGCGCACAGCGTTGACCGCCGGCGTTGAGCGCCGGGATGCGTCGCCCGGCGCCGAGGCGTCGGCGCCGGCGCCGAGTGCGTGCACCGGCGTCGAGTGCCGGCGTCCCGGCGTCGGCGTCGGCGCCGGCGTCAAGGTGCATGCACCGGCGTCGAGCGTCGGCGCTGAAGCGTCGCGCGTCGAGGTAATGCGATGCACCGAGCGTCGAGGTGTTTTTTGAACGCTGCAGCAGCACTAATGGTAGTGATTATGTGACTGGGGCACAAAAATATGTGGGCACAGTACAGCAACCACGCGGTTGTTTTTTGTTTTTGTTTTTACACACCGCAGAGGCAGTATGTGGGAGACAGCAGTGCAGGCTCCACACAGCAGTCTAGCCAAGGCAAGACGGGGCTGCAGATACGTCTTGTGCCAAGGCCAACGCATAGCGTCGTCCTTCACAAAATATATATACACAGAATATATACAATTTTATTTACAAAACCCAAAAACACAACACTAATAATCAAAAATAATTATTAACACAGGAAAGATGGAGACCACGAGACAACGCGATGCCAAAGCAAAGCGTGAAGGAAATATATATAAATGTAAACAAATTATATAATCCTTAAACAATAATAATAATAACTCCGAAGAGTATAACTGAAATAAACTCAGAGAAGGGAAAATAACCAGCTTCTCAAGCCTAAACTTAGCGAGTACAAACAGTTACAAGCTCTATTACCTACCGCTACCAATGCTGAAGACAAAGAGGAAGTGAGTCTCTGCGGCTGCGTATAGTAAGCTCCCAAGGGGCGGCTTACGTGGCAGCTCGCGCAGAGGCCTATCGGCAGGTTTGCTATAAAAGCTCAGCCAATCCCTACTGCCTAACGGCAATATCCCATACTTGATGGTTATTTTCAACTTGAAAGGGAAACCTATTATCCTCTATCCATTTGAAATTAACATAATTTTCTGTTCTATTAAAAATCAACCATTTGCCTATTTGCCATTTGCCTATTGCCAAAGACTGAAGTCTGCAAATCCCGGAAAAGTGCACCAGTCTCTTCATACAGTTACCAAGAGAAGTAAAAACTTCTCTTGGTATGAGGTAATTCCAAGTTGGAAAGGCAATTATTTTAATAGTCTGGAGGGTTTGCACATCATAATCCAATTTAAGATCCTTACGCATTTATTCCTTGCTGTTTAATTTCATATTTGGAACATATTTGGCTGTTTAACTGCGCCAATAAGTTATTATATGAAATTACCAGACATGATGAAGCCAATCTGCATAAATTGTTTTTCGCGTAACAATTGTGTGAGCAAAGAAAGAACCTCTGGTTTGATGTTTTCTTGGTGCTTTTGTATGGTTAGAGGAAGAGAAGACAGAATACTGTAAAAGCACATGTATATAGATAATTCAGAATGGCATGTTTCCTGTAGGAAACATATTCTGTATACTCAGGATGCAGTATACTCAAGTATTCTGGACACAAATAATTGAATCTACTCTACATACTGACTAATCTTGAGAACTTGGGCAGCTGTAATTTAAAATGGAACCCTTTTAATATCTGTAGTCCTTTTATTATTATTATTATTAATTATTTCTTAGCATTTCCTAGTCCTTACTAGCAAAGTCTCTCATATGTACCAGAATTTTCCACATTATCTTGTTTAGTTACCATAATTGTAAAGAGGGCTTGCTATTGTGTTTCCCTATTAAGAAATAATGCACTTTATATTGTGACTCGAATAGTGGACTGCCTTATTGTGGCAAAGTGAAATTTGTCCTGGAGGTTGACTTGGAGAGATTTTTCACTTAAGATGATAGTACTGTTAAATTTCTGTTCATTCCAATAAGTCGTAACCTGTAACTTGAGATAAATGCAGAGAATTAAAATGACTTCTTTCTTGGGGTCTCATCTGAAATGTATGCGGCTACTTACTCCCTATTAGGAACCAAAAGAAGTTTCATGTAGCAGTAAAATTAGATATGGAAATGGTTCCCCAGGCACTAAAAAAAACGTCAAAGCTGGAGAATGATCCAGACTTTTAGAGCTCAATTGCAAATCATATAAATTGCATTATTTTCCTTAAGCATTTTTAACAGGAATCATTGCCAAATTACTTAAACCTTATTTTACAAGATACAAAAAATAGTAGGATATTATAAAACTTGAACTTCATTTTACAAGGAAAAAAAATAGCAAAATATTGTTAATTGCCATTGTCTCTCAACCTCAAAGCAAGTTAAAAGAAGAACCAATGGTACCTATCCCATCTCCCCTGCTCTCTGACCTCCCAATGTATCTGCTGTCAGATTGCAGCACACCCTGGGAATGAATTAGATGATAATTATTGTTACCCAGTTCTTTGGAAGTCATCACTATACTGTATTGTATTACTAATGTATAATATATCTATTTTATTACATACTAGTAATAATATGTTTTAGTACATTACTTCAAAAACTTTTTTTTTTTTATGGTCATTCCAAACACGAACCAAATTCTCAGCCAGAATAATGGGTGCACTAAATACCCCAACACAGTATACCGCATGTAGTAATTATGTATCTGCCAGTGAAACTATTATATCAGTTATTAACCTATAGCATGTTTTTATTAAGGCACACATGGTTAGCCAATTAGTTACAAGCTGACAAAATGTTATTTATTTATTTATTTATTTTATAAAAAGCCACATCTGATTTTATCTTCAAATACATTAACGGTACCTTTATATTCCTGAAGCACATGTTTCACTGATGTTACACAGGTGAAACAAAGAAAAACTGATTTTTTTTTCTTTTCAGACATTGCTAGGATTTTAAGCCAGGTCAGTACCAAGTAATAGCATGCAGTTTGCCAAGTCTGCAAATGTCACTCACAACTTTTATTTACAAATGACCAATGTTCAGTAAAACCTGTATACAGAGGTCAACCAAGGCTGGTCAATGGTCAACCATTGACCCACTGGTGGTGGAGAGGTGGGGGAGAAGACTTTCTGAACATTTTTGGAAAGAGTGGCTCTGTAAGACTGATTTGGAAATAGGATTTAGAGAAGGTGGGTGACTCTCGCCCCTAGAATTACAGTAAGCCTCCAATACATTTTTCCACAAAAAAATGCTGGTACAAGTAGCTTTAAATTGGAGCATCTGTAGCTAAATCTTGACAATCAAAAATAATCCCTAAGCGAATGTGTCAAAAATCTTTCTTTTCATCAAGGAAATTCATGCATCAAATAATAAAAAAATAAAGATATTTAAAACAAACAATAAACAGCTTCCAAAAAAGTTAATGGAAAAAACAAAGATCACTTGTTGGCATGCGTTGCTTATAGCTTATAACAGAAACATTGCCAAGTTTGCCTACAGAAATGTTATAGGAAACAGAACTGGCAAGTCAATGCAGACTCACCCGAAAACAATGACAAACAGAAATGATAACTAGTCACATCAAAGACCTCCAATAAAACTTCAAATCCAGTGAAGTAAGCAACTCGCTGTTGAACCAAGGCAATAACAACGTTCTCTTGCTGTGCTAATGTTAAACATTCACTTAACCCCCTAGTGATCAGTTTCTTTGCCAACTGCACTAATCTTTATATATTAAATTCCTGTTTCTATCAGTAGGGATAGATTGACTCCATAATCATTTTGCCCAAGAATGGTGCTTTATTAGCACAACAGTATAACTTGAGGATTGAAATACTGCTTATGGTTAAGCTGTGTGTAATGAATAATATTAAGGTATTAACTTAAGTAATTTTTCACACAGCTATTTAAAAATTAAGTCGTTTCAAATTTAATTATCTTTTCCTTTTTTTTTTTTTTTACTGTCCCCTATGATGTTTGCAATGATTTGGAGTGGCTTTTATTGCAATTACTTAAATACTCAAAGTAGTGGTAAATTACTGTGTGTTTAGAGTTAGGATTAAGGTTAGAGTTACACTTAATCTTAATTCTTGTGGATGCGCTTGGATAATCTGACAGCTTTCAGGTTTATGTTAAAGGGCAATTCCTATCTGACTAGGGAAGGTGTTTGAGATGGTATTTCTGTTCGATAAAGTGTTTGAACCAATTCTTGATTTGGGTGCTGTGCTGAATGATATCTAAGGCTTGAAATAATGTACCTATTAAGCCATGTATTTGTTTTTAGACTGCAAGTTAATGTGATAAATCTCTATGTATTGTTCATTAATACTGACTGACTGAATGGTAAGGTATAAAAACCTGCAAGTTGGATACAGGCACAGTTTTCCAGCATGGACCTAAAGTTGGGAGCTTGTTAGAGAGTGGTACCAATAAGGCAAGTTGTAACATTTGATTGCCAACTTGTTGCGCAATTACTGATTTCATAATGTTTCAATTAATATGTTCATATGTTCCTCTAAAAGCTGATTTATTAGTTTTATAGACACTCATAAAATATAAACCAAAACAAGCCACAATTATGTCTGAATAATCCTATATCATTAGTGATTTGGTTTTAAAGGCCCCCAGTTTCTATTTAGAAGTGTAACTGTGCTTTTTTGAGGAAACTAGGCCTCTAACCCAGAGGTTAATGTTTGTCTAATACCCACTAGTGTGGAGAGGTCTGCTCATTAAAACTCAGCAGGTGACAAGTTGTTGGACTTCTTTGTTGCTGAGTGACAGATAAAAAACAAAATGTTTGGAGGCTTGAAATATCCATTACACTACAGTGTTGAAGTGAAGTTTAATACTGGGAGTGATTTGTGTCATTTGCTTTTGAAGTTTAGTGGAGCCACACCTGGTTGTTGTTGTTTATTCACTATAGGTTTTCAGTTCCTCCACAGCAAAATGGGGATACTATGACGCACGACAGATGCATTGCACCAGTCATGCTCCCAGACTGTTTGATATATATATATATATATATATATATATATATATATATATATATATATATATATATATATATATATATATACTTTGTGCCTTGCAAAAGTATTCAGACCACTGACCAATTCTCTCATATTACTGAATTACAAATGATACATTGAAATTTCGTTCTGTTTGATATTTTATTTTAAAACACTGAAACTCAAAATCAATTATTGTAAGGTGACATTGGTTTTATGTTGGGAAATATTTTTAAGAAAAATAAAAAACTGAAATATCTTGCTTGCATAAGTATTCAGCCCCCACACATTAATATTTGGTAGAGCCACCTTTCGCTGCAATAACAGCTTTAAGTCTTTTGGGGTAAATATGTACCAGCTTTGCACACAGTGTCGGAGTGATTTTGGCCCATTCTTTTTGGCAGATTTGCTCCAGGTTGTTCAGGTTGGTTGGACGACGCTAGTGGGCCGCAATTTTCAAATAGTGCCACAGATTCTCAATGGGATTGAGATCAGGACTTTGACTGGGCCACTGTAGGACATTCACCTTTTTGTTCTTGAGCCACTCCAATGTTGCTTAGGCCTTGTGCTTGGGATCATTGTCCTGCTGAAAGGTGAATTTCCTCCCAAGCTTCAGTTTTTTAGCGGACTGAAGCAGGTTCTCTTGCAGTATTTCCCTGTATTTTCCTCCATCCATTCTTCCTTCAATTTTAACAAGATGCCCAGTCCCTGCTGATGAGAAGCATCCCCACAGCATGATGCTGCCACCACCATACTTCACTGTATGGATGGTATGTCTTGAGGCATGGGCAGTGTTAGGTTTGCGCCACACATAGCGCTTTGAGTTTTGGCCAAAAAGCTCTATCTTGGTCTCATCTGACCACAAAACCTTTTCCCGCATCGCAGCTGGGTCACTCTCATGCTTTCTGGCAAACTCCAGACGTGCTTTCAGATGGTACTTTTTGAGTAACAGCTTCTTTCTTGCCACCCTCCCATACAGGCCAGTGTTATGCAGAGCTCTTGATATGGTTGACTGGTGCACTATTACTCCACTCCCAGCCACTGAACTCTGTAGCTCCTTCAAAGTGATTGTTGGCCTCTCTATGGCTTCTCTCACAAGTCTCCTTCTTGTTTGAGCACTGAGTTTTGAGGGACAGCCTTTTCTTGGCAGTGCCTGGGTGGTGTGATGCAGCTTCCACTTTCTGATTATTGATCCAGCTGTGCTCACTGGGATATCCAAACACATATTATTTTGTACCCTTTCCCTAATCTATGCATTTGTATTACTTTATCTCTAACTTCTGTAGAATGCTCTTTGGTCTTCATTTTCCTTCAGATTCACAGTCTGACCAATGATCCTTCAACAGTGGGGTTTTTATCCAGAAAATGTGACAGCAACTTGGTTCACAGGTGGAGGCCAATGGTAAGGTAACTGTGTCCTTGTTAGGGCAATTTCTTTTATTGGTGTAAACTGGGAGCTTCCACAGCACAGGGGTTGAATACTTATGCAAGCAAGATATTTCAGTTTTTTATTTTTTTTTTAAATATTTCCCAACATAAAACCAATGTCACCTTACAATAATTGATTTTGAGTTTCAGTGTTTTAAAATAAAATATCAAACAGAACGAAATTTCAATGTACCATTTGTAATTCAGTAATATGAGAGAATTGGTCAGAGGTCTGAATACTTTTGCAAGGCACTGTATATATATATATATATATATATATATATATATATATATATATATATATATATATATATATATATATAAACTGTATATATATATATAGATAGATAGATAGATATGGTTATAGTGGTCAATTTGTGATGTGCATAAAATAGAAATGCTTGTGACAGCTTTGCACCATTGAAACCCTTAGTTTTAATATCTTAGCAATGTGGTAGTTGCAGTGTATTTTGAGATATCTACATTACCAGGGGATGTATTCATAAAGCATATTTATCTGGTATGTGACTTTAGACATGGATTATAGTTACAAACGTGAAATTTTAATGAACTTACAACTGGTACTCATTAAACTCCTTAAACACATTGGATATGGTTAAATGCTAAAGCTAGACATGGCTTGATCAATGCAAATACATATGTGTGTAGTTCACTGAAAGAGCTGACAATCAAGATCTATACAAGCCTGACCCTTACAAACAAATTATTTTGTATTTCGTTAACCGCATCTACATTTTTAGCTGTATGTGAGGTAAGCATACCGGGATATCACAACCACCGGCTAAAACATTTACACAGCCTTAGATACAGACATGCTTTTATGTATACAACCCGTGGTTGTAAAAGACGGCTTCTTTCTTGGTTTCCCCCTGGCTGCAATCTGTGTAGTATACTGTATTTTATACTAACCGATACTTTGTCTCATGGCTAAAAAGTATGGCGTGTAATTTTGTCAGTAGATATAAAGGAGTTTACAGTTTTTCCTTAATACATACTACCACAAATTAATATAAACAGCAATATTAGGAATATATAAAAGAAATATTACAAACAGGCAAACAAAGCAGACATACTTTAAAATTATATATGTATATATTATAAAGTACATTAATCAAGACATTTTAATAATACAGTTTAAAAAACAAATTAGGGCTGGTTGCACATATAGGTATACTATTGTGAGGTATAGTCTTTTATAATTGTCTAATGAACGTATTTCATTTTTGGCAATAGTGCATGATTTTTAGATTTATATAGGTTTACTTCCAGGTGATATTGTGTGTAGTATTGAGTTCCAAAACATACAACCCTTAGGTCCTAGTGGTCCTTTGGCAGCAATTCCACGTTATCTACATGAAAGTATGTGTATATATATTTTTTATTTTGGAACTTACCGCTCGTAACTGAATGAAAACCTCATTCCTTTCTTTAAGTAGTCCTGCATTCTTCTCCTCGAGTTCCTGGACCCTGGACACCAGCTGCCCAGTTTTCTCAATGGCTTTCTGAAGTTCTTCTTTTTCTCTCATCTCAGCTTCCAGACAGTGTGGCAGTGGTTTAACCTGGGTAGCAGAAAAATGAATTTCCTTCAGGCTTCAGTTCTGTCTGGTTTCCCCAGCTACGGGCCTCACTGATTTATTATTATTACTTTTTTTAACAATATATATTTCACCAAACAGTAGAACTTTCAATGAAGTGGTTGTAGCACTTCTAAGAAATGTGAAGAAAAATATAAAGCAGAAACACCTTTTGTTCATTTTAATAATTATGTTCATTTTAATAAATGATATTATTATTATTATTTTTTATTTTTTTACTTCATCTCCGTAAATGTTTGCTGAAGTGTTATTTTACTGCATTAGCTATAGATAAAGGCATAGACTCCCTTTTCTGGTAATTTCCAATACTCACCACCTTCTCAGATACTCAAAAAGTATGCTATCATCGTGCTGCAAGAAATGTCAATATATATATTTACTAATATTTATTTGAACACAACCATGTTCATTTTTACAACACAAGCAGCTCTCTTTGTCTAAAGAGTGCAGGAAAAGTACCTCATATAAGGACTGTTTGGAACTGATTTGTTAGAGAAAGTTTGTTACCTCCAACAATGGCAAATGATTTTTACATAAATCACTCTAAGAATTGTAAAATAAGTTTATAGTCCATTCGTGAGTTTTCTTTGCACATTTTCCTAAACCAATGCAATGGTTACCCTTCAAGAGATGAAAGACTAATTAAAGTTTTTGTCTTTGAAGGCTTCACCAAATCTTCATGTTCATCTCCTGGTCAATGAATAAGTAAGAGTGTAGCAGTATTTCACAATGTGCCAAATTTCTTGGTGTCTGTTTACTACTTGATTTCATAGTTTGCTTGTGGTCAATCTACTTTATTACTTGGTCAGTTTTGTTTAAAGTCCTCAAAGGTAGTTGAAGCTGTTAGGACACAAGCTTCATTTTTCCTTTGAAACTAGTGCTCGTCACTATGTCAACAAGGGCAACTTGTTGAGCGTTATAACACATTCCGTCCTGTAGAAAACTATAGTCTTCCAAGTTTATTCAATAGTAAAGTTCTCTTTACCTAATTGTTGTGTAACACAATTTTATAGTCTAACTTAACCCAAAATGGGTGCTTATGAATATTCAGGGTTATTTGAAATGTTTGGAATTCTTTCCATATGATAAATGTATATAAAAAAGGTCTCCTGGAGCACAATGTTGAAGCAAAGCCAACACCTAAAATGTTACTATAGATCGGATGGAACTAATTTTCTTCCTCTCATTTTTATTTTAAATTTGAAACAGGTTTAAAATGGCCATCGCCGCTTTATATAAGCATTGGCTGATTTATACAGTGTGAGGAATGTTCTGAAATATGAATATAAATTTGTTTCCATTTTTATGTTGCTTCCCTGAGCTGCAGCACAGCAGCTATTGTAGATAAATAATATCAATAACCGCTTGCTGCTGCTGCAGGTGATACCAGACTGTGCCAATGTAGGTGACACTGTAACAAGAAGGACTTAAGGAGGGCTGTAGCTTTTATGCTTATATGGAGTCATTGGCCTCTGAAAAACTGCTTTATTACAATATATCCAGGGCTCCTGTGTTTATGTAGTCATATCAATGTGTTTTTATTAATGTTTATTTTTTTTAATTGTCTGTCGTCTTTTTGTAAACAACAAATATCTGCATACCTAAGGGCTTTTATTTATTATGTCATCTGAAAAGTGAATTGACTGGTTCTTTCTAGTATTGTCCAAAAGTTCTGTTGTTCAACAACAACCATAATGGATTCCTGTAATCCATGTACAGTATGTTACTTAAGTGTAGGTCTAATAAATAGGGATCTAAACAGTGGAACAAATTATTACTGTCCCTAAACCTTATAGTATATTATTGTTGTATTTAGTGTGCTAATTAGGTTGTCAATGAATCACCCTAGAGAGAGCTCCAGAATGAATAATATATTGTTAAAGGATGACAGTATATATTTAGTGTTAAACAGAGGGTCTTTGGTGCCCATTTTCAGGGCTGTTTGATCAGTGTTTTCAGTTGAAACGTAATTCACAATTGTATATAAACTATTGACTGTTTAGCCTAACTTTCATACAATGGTGTACATATGTGTAGCGGTGGAGGGAATTTGAAGGGAGGACAGAGACTCGTCAAGAGTTTTCCCTGTTTTACTTGACAAATATTATCCTAATCCACTGTAAAGTGACCATCATTTTAGGGTTATTGTAAGATTAGCATTTAAACCAGTTTGTTTTTATAATGCGGAACAAGTATTAAGACCTACAGGGTGGTAAGGTTCTGGTATTTAAAGGGAGCTACAAAGTAAATGAAAACATTGTGTAATTTATATCCCAGGATAGTGAGGAATGTATTCACCATGGTACGTAATAAATCATGAAGCTTAAAACACCACATTGGAAGTGACTTATATAAACACCGAACTTCAAAATCAACCACGAGTCATATAATTTAGCACAGTGCGAGTTGGATTTGTCACATTATTAATTTACAAACATGATTAACAATGGCAGGTCAGGAAAAGTAAGAGACAGATGCATCTTTCTCAAGCACACAGCACTGTCCATATCCCTTTAATTAAACTATCACTGAAATTATCATTTGAATTAATGTCCAATAATATAAGTTGATGTCAACACCTAAGCCATTACCTATAACATTACCAGACAAACAATATACAGGGGTTGCTATATCTAGTACACATATTTGTCCCGCATTTGCCATCTAAATGTCATTCCAGACAACTATTTTATAATTGACATTGTAAAAGTTGCATCCCCTAATGCATGCTATGCTTTAACTTGGATCAGAAATAACTTATTTTGTTTTGTGTTTGATGGTGAGGTACAAAGAGATGATAAGAAAGTCTATTTGAATGGAATGTACCATACTTTATTACCTGTCATTTTGAAGGCAGGGCCAGAGACTAAGCCTGGAATGACCCGTAAATAATTCAGTAAGCTCCTCATAAATACAACAAACAGACCTGAGGGCTTTTCCTTTCTGACTTGCGTCTTGGTGGCATCCAGGACGGATCATTCCTGGTTCTGTTAGACTCCGTATGAGTCCTCAAGCAGAATACACAATGTATCTGTCATGCCCCTCACAATCTCTGATCTGAAGCCTTGTTACCTCAATTGTAATCCTGTCATTAAAATGTTGCTGTTAATGAGTGCACCAATTAAAAGCTTGACCTATACAGGGATAGATCAATCTAGAGATAAAACGATGGAGTGGGTATGAGACTGTTGCCTGCAGGGTAAAGACGGTAATGCAAATAGAGCAATTATCCTCTAATTGACCAGTACAAGTGGTGTGCAGCAGTTAAACAGATTTGGAGATACTGAATATACAGTCTTGGTCTGTGCCTCTGTTGCTTGGGGTATATGCACACATGTTTAGGGTTATCTAGTGAGATTAATTAATTACGAAATACAAAATGTAAAAAAAGGCAGCAAGATGAAAATGTCTGATCAGTTTGTCACAACAAATGTTTGGGGACCTTCCATTTCAACAACCTCCTGTTACACATGGGCTTCAAACACATGGGCTTCAAAAGCACATACGATAGGGAATTTTTTAAGAGTAGTTTGAGTTGTGTGGATTTCTATGCATTTAAAAAAAACTACTTAGAATGTCTAGTTAATACCTAAAAAAAAAAAACAGATTGCTTTATAATATACTTTTTTGCAAGATTTTTTGTTGCATTTTGACTGTAACCAAAGACAAACATTTGCCTGTTTTATTTCACCTCTAAAGCCATATTGTGTCAAGAGCCATCGGCTTTAAAAAACAAAAGGAGGTTTAAGTTAAAACACTTTTTTTTTAAACTCATCTCCAAGACATCTCTTTACGCCTTTGGTAATACTGTAAATAAACTGACTCTAGTTGGGAGTTAAAATCTTTGGTAACTGTTTTCTCAAACTGAAATCTGCTACGTTATTTGATAGATTTTCAATTTCAGCCAATCGTATGTAAATTGAAGACAACTGGCACAGGCTTGGCATAGTTACTACTAGACTGCTTAGTAAACCTGCCAAAGCTCAACATGTTTCTACTTGTTAATGCCAAGCCTAATAATTACAACCATATCACATTGCCATTAATATCTATAATTGCATTAAATTCATTTAAAAGTAGGGTTACGTATTAATATAAAACAAGTACATCAATCAATTTTAAAACAATATGACCTGCACCCACAGTATACAGTACACAGTACACAGTTATAACTATGGCTGTGCAACATATGTATTTTAAGACAGGAGGACCTACATCTCCACAGAAGCACATAAGGAAATACCAATATAGGTCTTCTGCTTTAAAAATTGTACTATTAAGGAGAAAAACGTTAAATCAGAGGATTGCTGTAGATGGTTCAGCTCACTATGCTAACCTTATTGGCTAACCAATTCTATATAGACCAAGATCATCTTTCACTGAATGTATTGAAAGCCTTTCTCGTCCACATCCTTTGCATCTCCCTTCTAGGAGTCTTCCATCACCCAGCCTTGGTTGACCGCTGACCAATGTGGAGGTCACACCTCAACTGAGGGCAGTATCCAGGGCGAAACAGTCTAATCATTCCACAACCTTACTACATATAGCAATGCTGTTCCTCAATCTTTGAATTGTACACACACTCTAGTTCAGCTCAAACCATGCATATTAGCATACCCTAAATTTTAATAAACCACGCAAAGAGCAAGTTGTTCAGGATCATGCTAAGGGAACAAGTAATAATATTGCTAATGGTAATTAGAAATACAGAAATTAATTTTGCAGTCATGGTTATCACTCCTTTAAGCAGTGACCCAGTTTAAAGGCCATTTTGATGAATCCATGCCACAGGTATGTTACTCTTTATTTGCTTTGCATTGCTTCCCGTTACTTTGTTCAAACATGTCCCAATTAAGGATCCATTTCCTTTAAACTGATTCAGTGTGGTATTTCTGAACAAGAGAATGCAAAGTACTGGAAAGGAAAAAAAGAAGTTTGCCACAAACCATAAAATCTGGGAAAATCTTTTTTTCCGTAATATATTGCCTCAAGAAAAAAATAAATCTTAAAACAAACTTTGGCAACGTGCTGAAGAATGATTTTTTTCATTCTTTCTATAAATTGTTGAAGCTAGCTGACAGAAACTCTCAACAGCTTTGAATGAGAGAATGTGTAGTGTGCAGACAACACACAGTAGAATACTGTAATATATTTACACACGGTGTAAAAATGAAAATGAATAGATTACAATGTTAAATGTTAGCACAGAGCCATTCTTTGTGTGTGGATTTACTGTTTGAGGACCTGGTCAGCTACAAACCAACAGTGTAGACAGCTACGAATGGAATGCTTTACAGTGTTCACAGTGACAGACTTGTCTTCAACACCGATAAGCTTGATCTCTGTCTTTTTAGTAGAAACTGGGCCATAGTGTAACAGGGAACCTCATAGTTTCAAAGCAAGCTTCTATATTAAAATATTTTCTACAGTGGATAAGAACTGTCATGCCCTTGTAATTCCTAGGTCGTTTCACCTTAGCAATGTCTTCAGGGTAAATTATGAGGGAAAGCAGCAGGTTGGCTGATGGCAGGAAACAGCTTCTCATAATGACTGACATGCTTTGCAGCTATAACTAGTACTGATGCAAGATATTTGCCTTATTTGAATTGCACACCCTGGTGCTTTCATGACACCAACAGAAAGACTTCATAACACAGTATAGCTACATGCAAAATCCTTCATAATGACTTTGAAAACCAACATGCAAACAGTATAATAGCATTCATTACAAACCAAACGTGCTGGATCTGAAGCTGCATTTCAAGTGCATTTCTGTGATTAATAGCCATCTACGCTTTTAGCAGCATAGCAACACCTGTTAAAAAACATGTTTTGAATGCATAAATGTTGGTTTTCATAGAGATTCATAGTGATTATTGAGGCTCTAAAGGAAGGCCTTCCTTGTAAATTTCACCACACCAGTCTTTCAATTCAAACCATGTCACTGGCTGCAAAGTAGATTGGTCTGTAGGGGCAGCAACTGGTTGGTCAATGACAGGCAAGAAGACATTGAAGGGGATTTAAGGCAAGTGGCTAGTGTAGTACGTGCTACTGAAAGTGGTGGAAATTGAATCTACTACAACAATGGGGACAGACAACTGTCAATGAAAACGTATTTAATCTTAACAAATACATATCGTAATAGGCCAAAATCAGCTGGGCAAGAAGCCAAACAGATCTGTGTTTTTTCAGCTAAACCAACCATATTTGCTGTATTCTATGGCTATATATACTGTACATGTCTTTACCATGTTTTCTTAAGGTCAAGTCATAACGAAAATAGTAAGTAGAGCTTGCTGAGGATTTCAGGCAACCTGAGTGCATGTTTTGCCTGCTGTATTCCACAATATATCACAGAGAAACCCAATTTATGTCATCAACCGTACCATTTTGAGTTTTTACTGTTCTCCATATCGGCATAGTTGACATCACCCGCACAATTGTATTCGCTGCACATAAACAGACCTCTCTTCTACTTTTGCCAATGTTGCCCAAATAGTTTCCAGCAATGGTTCCATCCACCTGAAACAATACCATGTTTTATATCTTTTCTTGTGTTATAGGAATGAAGATCAAAACAGGGACATGCCACTGTTTCTATGACTCTAAAAAGACTCAAGGTTGTTAACAAGTTTTGCTACAACTGTTTTTTTTTTATTTTTTACTTGCTGACATCATTGAAACATAGCGACTCAGCCAAAGCTTACTAAAGTAATCATACTGACGTAAGTACTTTCATTGAATGCTACTTTTTTATATTTCATTACAAATGTAACATGTTGTCTTTCATTGTTTATTATGTTTTATTATATTATTTTCATTACACATTCATTTAGCTGGTGCATGTTTTGCATATTTTTGTCACTTTATAATATTTTATATCTGCTAATCTACACTCAATGACATCACTCTGGGTAAAGCAACTCCCAGTTGAGTTCACCTTTGAAATGTATTGCTTTTATTGGTCGCGTTTGGATTCTCTCTCTCTCTCTCTCTCTCTCTCTCTCTCTCTCTCTCTCTCTCTCTCTCTCTCTCTCTCAAAAATAAATGTAATTTTAACACAATCAATAAATGCTTTTGAATCACATGCCGTTTTCTCATGTTCCCTAAATTCATGACCTGAAATGTTTAAAAATGTGACATGAGTTTCAAGCACAGAAACTGATTGCAATCAGATATATAATGGAACTTTGTGTTTCATTGTACATATAACTAGCAAATTCAATATCTAGATTGTATAATATATAAACACATTTCCAAACAAAAAGCTAGGTATATATACTAAAGATAGGCATACATTTTTAAATTCAAAGCCATCTATCTCAGTTTAGATAGTGAATCTCAGCAATGCCTTTGAAGTACTGTACTGTGCATGGCTTTTAGGAGAGCTTTCATGTTAAATTGATGCTGTTAAAAGAGTTCCTCAAAGTCCAGGGTGAGGTGCAGGAGACCTGCGGTCAAACAGCTGTGCTATCAAGGTCGTCTGTATATTTATAGTCCTGAAGTCATCTCTGATCTGCCTGTCACACTTTTAAAGCAGAACAGTTTTGTCCTGGAGGCACTATATATCAGTCCTTTGTGTTTATCTACTTTCTCTGTGTCATTTAATTTAAGAAATGTTCAGGCTTTTTGTAGCCCATCAAAATCTGTGTTTATTTAGGCTTTAGCTTTTTAGCACAAAATAAGTAGTAGCCTCTGGTATTCTTCATTAATACACTTTTGGAGTACAATTCAGTAGATGGTTAGTTCAAGCATTGAAATACCTTTTTTAATGATATTTTCATGTTGCATTAGACAAAACAGGCTAGGCAAACCTCTGATCCTCCAAGAAAATCCAGGAACTGATGAACGGTGTGGTATGGTAATGGTTTCCTTGTCTAGTGCTGCAGGTTTCTGGGTACCATCAATCAGTCTTGTTGTTTAAGGAATGTCTCTAAATTCCATGGTTTATGACAGCAGTGAAATGAGATGCAATGAAGTATGACATGCAAACAAGGAAAACGGCTAAGAACTGCTGGAATCCCCTGTGTTAATATCACTCACACCATAGGGCTTTGACACAGTATGAATACTGCTGCTATCTGCTTATTAGATTACAATACAGTGCAGCGTTTTTAAGAAATAGATATTCCCCCAAATTTCTCCTATAATTTTTCAACTGGAAACATAACTGTATAAAAATGTCCTGGGAAACAGTTTATCTTCCATGTATCCCACAGTGCAAGTATCAAATGTCATTTTAATAGTTTATTTTTTTAGCTTTCCATGAATTACTCAATACAGTATTGGAACAACTCAGAAGCACTCTGAATAATTGCAAACATCATAAAAAGAATGTGAAATAAAAAAAAGCTATTAAAATGACAATTGAAGCTACTTAGTCAGTAAAGTTACACAGTTTTGCCTGCAGGGTGATTCTAAAGAGTTTGCGAATTTGCATGGGTCTGTGTTAAGAAGTTAAAAATACATTGGAAGAAAGAGGTTTGCTACCTTGTCATTTTTTTTTTATTATGACAGTGTTGTAAAATAATATATCGCGGAGAATGTAAAGGTGTCAACATTGAAATGGTAAATAAAATGTCTAAACAACATGGCATTTTATTAAACGTTAAATCAAAAATGTAATGTTTTATATGAGGATCTTGCATAGATTTTATTTATTTTTTAAATGTTCCATCATCTATAGTATTTTAATGCATTGTAAACCTCTGTCCCTAAATAGTGCATATAAAAAACAATACAAATACATATACAAATAAAAATAAAGATAAAGATACTATACATACTATATTGAGTTTACTCTTTCATTGAAAATGTGTATATCGTTATTTAAATAGCGTAACACAGAAATCTCTGTGGAATGTGAAAGTGCAGATACTCAGCTGCTATAGTAAATGAATAGTTTGGGTGTGGAGTGTCTCTTACCTTTACACAACATTTTTGCACACAACTAAGACTGTACTCATGAACTACTGTTAAACAAAACGTGTTGTTGCTTCTTTAACTTTGCTGTATGTTTTATGCACAGAATGGCATCTGTACATGAATTTTGACAAATCCTTAATGACAATTGGTTGGCTCTTATACGTGATTTATAATTCACCACCTGGAGAGCACAGGATGTGCAGTATAGTTCAATAATAACTAAAACCATGCTGTTCAATGCCATCATGGTTTTTCCACAGACATTGCTGGTATATCTTGAGTCTGTTTTTGAACATGATTGTACAAGTAATGCTGGCAGAGCAACAATAGAAAACACGCGATTTGTTGTGCTTTCTTTGGAAAAACAGATGTGAAGTCATTTTCCATATCTTTGTATGAAAAGAAAGAAAACAAGTTAGAAAGAACCTGTCATAACAAGTTCAGTGATATTTAAGTGCATCTCACTGGCAAATGACAGTCACTAACCTGCCAGAAGCTCTTAGCATAAACTTGAGTACTTAATGACTTATTATAGCAAAATTGCTGAATATTTCTCCATTAAGCTACATCTACTTAAAGCTTATTATTTGAAAGATACAGGAACACCCACCCAAGTTGATCAATTGGAATACTGGGAATTTGAATGACCGTCTTAATCCATTTAAATAGAAAATGCAGTTTCATCTTAATCGTCAAACCTAGATCAAGGTGAGACATACTGTATCATTCAGTATATAACATACCTGTCTTTAAGTGTACATTCAACACCATTGCATGTTTTTGTAAAACTATCAAAATGAATCTATTCTATTCTACACAAAATCATTTCTATAATTATTTTTAAAATACTTACAGGAATTATTTATGGTTTATTACATGCATGACAAATATTACCATACTTTCAGTTTTACTTTCATCATTTGTGAAACACTTCTTTTACTTCTTTAAATAAATTGTACAACAGTTTGGCAGATATTAACACATATTTTCATTGAACGGAACGAAGCGGGCCTTACCAGACTCTAAAGCCCTATTTTTTTGGGTTGTATTGCTTAATTATAAACAATGCAGTAAAGGGTGAATAAAGGCATGATTAATGCATATTCATTTATTGTATTATCTGATAAAATGGGGTAATGGAAATGTATTATTAATCCATTTCCAATGTTACTACAGTTCAAACTTTTACCATTATAATACTTCAGTCAGTCCATTGTTTTAGTGGGTAATTTTGCACTGCAATATTAACATTACTCCTGTGATTGCTGACCCAATATAATACAAAGTCTTCTTTTGTTATCAGTTTTTCTATGACAGTGAATAGGATCTATTGTAAGACGTAACAAGTTGTTACAAGTTGGTACAGCTTGATTCCATTACATGGTCTTAAACAGTCTTGTTATATTGTAGCTGCACTGTGAAATAACTGTGTTGTTTTAAAACAATAAGGCTCTCTTGTGACATCTAAATTAACTTTCTCTGTCTAACCATCTGGCTTGCTGCCTCTTTTATTCGATTGACCGGAAGGACCATTTATGAACTGTCATTCATATTTTCCATTCCATAAGAGGCCCCATAGATGATATATTTAAACTATGCAGTGTAATTATTCTTTATATTACCTACATTTTCCTAATATTTAATTTATTTAATGTGTCGAGCTATGGCCAAAAGTTTTGCATCACGTAGAATTTTAGGATTGAGACATAATTTTTTTCTTAAAACTATATGAACATTATTTGGATCTTTTAATTAACATAATTTAATTAAAGAAACTGCAAAAAGAAATCACAAAAGTCTACCGGAAGCCATAATAGCAGCGCTCCAGATAAAGTTTTGGGTCTGGGAGTAACTTACCCTCTAATTTTAACACTGAGAGAGGAAAATGCATTTTCAGGGGGGAAAATGCAACATTACCTTGAAGTCATGAGTAGTCTCAATACATACTGTACAGTCTTTAATGGTAATGGGGTAGGCATTAAATAAAGAGCCTTCCATTTTAACTGCAATGTTACTTTTGAACTAATGTACAAACACACGTCTGTGAAATGTGTCTCTGCATCCCCTCTAACTGCTACTCTCCTGTCCTCAGTTGATGATGTGGGGACCCTCTACAACGCCACCTTTACTCATATTATTGACACTGTTGCCCCGCTCACAACCAGAACCGTCAAGAAAGATCAAAACTATCCATGGTACACCCTCAAACTTTGAGTGCTTACGTCTGCCTCCTTGAGCGCAAGTGGAGGTCGTCTGGACTAACGGTTCACAGAGAGATCTGGACCGACCATCTCGCGAGCTACAGGCATGCGCTTGCCGCGGCCAGGGTGAAATACTTCTCTGAAATCGTAACTATGGGACACAGTAAACCCAATGTTCGCTTTAAGACCATTGACCAAATCCTACATCCAGCCACCGACAGATCCAACTCCCGTCCATCCTCTCTTACCTGTCATGATTTCTCCTCTTTCTTTCAGAACAAAATTGACAACATCTATTCTACGATCACCCACCACAAACTGTTGCCCCTTCTGCCATCTCCTTCTCTCCTCTCTCCATTGCTGATGTTTCCAGCTTACTGTTGAAATCAACTACTGCCACATGCCCTCTGGACCCCTGGCCGACTAAACTTGTCCGTCTCTGTGCTTATGATCTTGCTCCCTCCATTATGCACACTCTCAAGCTGTCCCTGGACTCTGGCCCGGTTCCTGTTGCCCTTAAGCTTGCTCGAGTTACGCCGGTACTCAAAAAATCCTCCCTTGACCCGACTGACTTATCTAATATCCGTCCCATCTCCAATCTTCCTTTTCTCTCAAAAACTCTCGAAAGGGCTGTAGCCAGTCAGCTGATGAAACATCTCACAGACAACAATCTGCTTGAATCTCTACAGTCTAGTTTCCCGCCGCATCACAGTACTGAAGCTGCTCTGCTCCGGATTGTGAATGATCTCCTGCTCAATGCTGATGCTGGTGCTCCCTCTGTGCTTGTCCTCCTTGACCTAACAACTGCTTTTGACACCATAGATCATGGCATTCTTCTTGACCGCCTTCAGAAGTATGCTGGGATCCCTGGAACCTGTCTCTCCTGGGTGTCCTCTTACCTATACGGACACATGCAGTCTGTTTTCTATGCTGGACGCAGTGTTGTTGCAAACCCAGTCACTTGTGGTGTCCCCCAAGGATCTGTTCTTGGGCCCCTTCTCTTCAATATCTACATGCTTCCTTTGGGTCACCTCATCCGCCAACACAGCCTCATGTTTCACTCCTATGCTGACGACACCCAAGTCTACTTAAAACTCGACCCTAGTAGCCCCTCTGCCATGGTCCGGCTCTCGGCTTGCCTTCAAGACGTTGAGGCCTGGATGTCTGCCAATTTTCTTCAGCTGAACACTAGCAAATCTGAACTCCTTCTTGTAGGATCTAAAACTCAACTTAAGAATCTAAATATAGCTGCCCTGAACCTCGGAAACTGTCTGCTGCTGCCTTCCCCCACAGTACGAAGCCTTGGTGTACTTCTTGACAGCAACTCTCCTTTGATGCCCACATTTCCTCAGTGGTCAAATCTTCCTTCTACAATCTTCAAAACATCTCCAAAGTCCGTTCCTACCTTTCCCTCCTAGATGCGGAGATACTTTGTCATGCATTTGTCTCCTCTCGAGTCGACTACTGCAACTCTCTATATGGTGGTCTCCCGGCACGCACCATAAACCGACTGCAGCTAGTCCAGAATGCCGCTGCCAGGATCCTTACCAGATGTAAAAAACGTGATCACATCACTCCCCGTCTTGCCCAGCTGCACTGGCTACCTGTAAAGTTCAGGATTGTTTTCAAAACTCTCCTGCTCACCTACAATGCCCTTCATCACACAGGTCCCAAGTACCACCTGACCCGCTATGTCCCTGCCCGTAAGCTGAGGTCCTCCGACTCTGGCCTGCTTGTTATCCCTAAGCAAAAGTGCACCACACTTGGAGAACTCTGATTTAGCTTCAAGGCTCCGACTCTTTGGAACTCTCTTCCAGCTTTGGTGTGTGATGCTTCCAACGTCGCTCGCTTTAAATCAACTCTCAAGACCCACCTGTTCTCTCTTGCTTTCCATGCAATTTTAGCCTGATATCAGCTATTAGCTGCTGTGTTGCTGCTACTATTTCATGTATGATGTTACTATCATGTATTATGCATTTTCCACTGTATTTAATGTACTATTTCATGTATTATGCACTTTCCACTGTATTTAATGTATTATGCTTTTTTTTTTTACTGTATATCATGTATTATGCATTTCTCTGTATTTAAAGTATTATGGATTTTCTTGTTGTTACTGCATCTTGTAAAGCACTTTGTGATGGTGGTCCACTATGAAAGGCGCTACATAAAATAAAGATTGATTGATTGATTGATTGATTCTTCAAGGTTATTTATTGGCTCAGCACATTTTTTTCGAGGTATCACACTGACATTGCAAATTAATTACGTTACTTACACTACCGTTCAAAAGTTTGGGGTCACTTAGAAATTTCCTTGTTTTCCATGAAAACATACATGAAATGAGTTTGAATAGGAAATATAGCAAAATGAATAGGAAATATAGTCATTGAGAAGGTTAGAAATAATGATTTTTAATTGAAATAATAATTGTGTCCTTCAAACTTTGCTTTCGTCAAAGAATCCTCCATTTGCAGCAATTACAGCCTTGCAGACCTTTGGCATTCTAGTCGTCAATTTGTTGAGGTAATCTGAAAAGATTTCACCCCATGCTTCCTGAAGCACCTCCCACAAGTTGGATTGGCTTGATGGGCACTTCTTACGTACCATACGGTCAAGCTGCTCCCACAACAGCTCAATAGGGTTGAGATCCGGTGACTGTGCTGGCCACTCCATTATAGACAGAATACCAGCTGACTGCTTCTTCCCTAAATAGTTCTTGCATAGTTTGGAGCTGTGCTTTGGGTCATTGTCCTGTTGTAGGAGGAAATTGGCTCCAATCAAGCGCCGTCCACAGGGTATGGCATGGCGTTGCAAAATGGAGTGATAGCCTTCCTTCTTCAAGATCCCTTTTACCCTGTACAAATCTCCCACTTTACCACCACCAAAGCACCCCCAGACCATCACATTGCCTCCACCATGCTTGACAGATGGCGTCAAGCACTCCTCCAGCATCTTTTCATTGGTTTGCGTCTCACGAATGTTCTTCTTTGTGATCCGAACACCTCAAACTTAGATTCGTCTGTCCATAACACTTTTTTCCAATCTTCCTCTGTCCAGTATCTGTGTTCTTTTGCCCATCTTAATCTTTTCTTTTTATTGGCCAGTCTGAGATATGGCTTTTTCTTTGCAACTCTGCCTAGAAGGCGAGCATCCCGGAGTCGCCTCTTCACTGTTGACGTTGAGACTGGTGTTTTGCGGGTACTATTTAATGAAGCTGCCAGTTGAGGACCTGTGAGGCGTCTGTTTCTCAAACTAGACACTCTAATGTATTTGTCCTCTTGCTCAGTTGTGCACGGGGCCTCCACTCCTCTTTCTATTCTGGTTAGAGCCAGTTTGCGCTGTTCTGTGAAGGGAGTAGTACACAGCGTTGTATGAGATCTTCAGTTTCTTGGCAATTTCTCGCATGGAATAGCCTTCATTTCTCAGAACAAGAATAGACTGACGAGTTTCAAAAGAAAGTTCTTTGTTTCTGGCCATTTTGAGCCTGTAATCGAACCCACAATTGCTGATGCTCCAGATACTCAATTAGTCTAAAGAAGGCCAGTTTTATTGCTTCTTTAATCAGCACAACAGTTTTCAGCTGTGCTAACATAATTGCAAAAGGGATTTCTAATGATCAATTAGCCTTTTAAAATGATGAACTTGGATTAGCAAACACAACGTGCCATTGGAACACAGGACTGATGGTTGCTGATAATGGGCCTCTGTACGCCTATGTAGATATTCCATTACAAATCAGCCATTTCCAGCTACAATAGTCATTTACAACATTAACAATGTCTACACTGTATTTCTGATCAATTTGATGTTATTTTAATGGACAAAAAATTTGCTTTTCTTTCGAAAACAAGGAAATTTCTAAGTGACCCCAAACTTTTGAACGGTAGTGTATATTTTAACATTAGATTCTTAAACTCAGCGAACATGTTAAAACTTCAATATAAAGCCATACAGATAAATAAAATAAGGAAATGCATTAATAAGTTATAAAACAGTTTGTTGAATATTATAGGCACATTTTGTAAGCGTTTGCCTCTGACGATGGTTCCAGTTGGATTTGTAGCTGTTTACGCTTCAACCTGTGTAGCTTCAAATTGTTCTTATTCGTAATGTGATTGGCTGCAAAGACAACAGGGCTAGCCAGAGATTGGATAATGTTTTTTGAGTTGGTTTTTCTTGTGTACAGTTTCCTAGTAAATGAAGACATTGTATTCTGGGAGATGAAGTGGTTACTGTAATTTTTAGGGGAGGCAGACAAGCTGTGCAGCAAAATTGCTATGCGTATTTTTACACATTAAGTTAAAATTGAGTGCATATTTCAGATTTTTTAATGCGTAAAAGCTGCATAATAGTTTTTAGCTGCATAACAGTATTTCATGTTAGACATACACACACCAAACAGCATTGCACTAAAACATAACTTGTTTCTGCCTGTGCTGCAAAGTAAAGGGAAATACTGAAATATAATTTCAACCTGCTTTATCTTTGTATACTAACTGGCACAACGTTCTCAGGCATTGAAGTGCTTTTCCTGCAAATGGTTTATTTAACCGAAAATGGATGTCACAATAATCATAAAATAAACAGGGACATCTTACTAATGTAATACTGAAATAATAAAAAAAAGTGTCAGTCTGCATATTGGACACCTGTCTGACTGGTATTCAAGCATGGTACAGTGAATGTGTACTGCTCAGAAAACTCTCACCTCTCTGGCAGCACAAACCGACCACATTCAAATCAAATTAATATTGCATGGAAGTTCCAGCTCTTCCAACTACTTCTTCGTCACACACATAATCTTCTGGGCTTAGTTTTGGTGTACACGTCAAGTGAACATAATTTACAAAGAGAGAAGGCCATTAGCCCATCAATGCTTGCATGGTTCCAAGTAGCTGATTCATCCCAAACATTTGTAAAGTAGGGTCTTAAAGGACCCCAATGATTCAGTATTAACAACGTGGCTTGGTAACCTATTCCATACACTCACCACGCTGTGTAACAAAATGTCTTCTACACTTTGGCCTCAGTCTGTCTCCACTTTATTTCCAACTGTGTCCTGAGCTGAGCGGAGAGTGAGAAAGCTAAGTAAGCACATCCTCACTCAGAAAACAGCCCTGCATTGCTCTGGATGAACTGATCACATTGTTAAGTGTTTTTATATTCCGCTATGAACGGCTCAGTTACGTAACGTACTGACTACTATAGAGCATGTGGTGTATTGTATTCAGACTGGAGATTCCTAAATTCCATAACCAGATATTCATACACACAAGGAGCAGTTATTCTAAAGAGAAATACAATCTAGTGGTTTCTAAGTGTATCCACATGTTACAAGAGAACACCGTATAAGATGAACACATGGCATCAATTCGACAGTTTGTCAGTCATTATCCTAAACCACTTCACAACCTTTTTACATTAAGGTTTCTGAAGAAAAAAAAAGAATGTTAAGATGAATTAAGGTTATTTCTGAGTAATATCAATGTCATTGGCTGAGTTGAGTATCATCTTTTTGGACACTAATTAAAAAAAAAAAGATCTAGAACAAATGTATTGATCAGTTTTGCTGTTTTGGTTTTGTATTATGCAACTTAGTGGGGTCTATTCACAAAGCTCATGGGTTATTTAAGTCTGTTTCTAGGAGTAAAATATAGTTTGCTATTCATGAAACTGTTCTAGCTGCGGTTGTCCTCTTTAACACGACAGCGGAAAGTTTCATGAATAGCAAACTTTATTTTATTCATAAAACAGAACATTGAAAAACAAACATTAAAAACCTCATGAGTTAAATCTTTGTGAATATGGACTATAGCAACAACTGAGCCTACTCTACATCTAAGTCACCTTTCTGAATCCAGGAGAACCAGCTGGGTAGAGAATACACTGCCAAGTTTCCCGCATGTGAATGCAAGTGCTTGCCTTATATATTCCAGGAGGTAATTGCACTGAAACAGATATGTTCAGTCAAAGAGTCTAGGAGACACCGAGGCTTGAAATGCCTGGTTTGGCATCAACTCCTACTGTTACGCTTAATAACTAATAATCCCATAGCTGGAGCTGCTGAACCCCTTTAAAGGGGTACTATATAATATTACAGATCCAGACTTACATACTGTAAACCTAAAACCTATATTACCAGTTACTTTGTTCCTCATAAAATAGATAGTTAACATATGCAACTAATCTGCTAGGCTATGCGATAATCCCTGCTTTCACCCACTGCCCTATAGTTTATTGATCCCTAAAAAAACCTTTTCTATTTGGAACAGATTGTTTCTGGATTGGGACTAAATCCAATTTTTTTCACATTTGAGGTCTGAAGTAAAAAAGCGTTCTGGTCTGAATTGTTTTAAAAGCTGGTAACTGACCCTCTCTGACACCGGCCCCCTTAGCTCTGTGAGCTCAGCATACTGTACTATCCTGACCTGAACAGCCCCTGCTATCCCGGGCCTCTCTCAAGCAGAGACTGACAGATGTGTTCAATTATTTGTGTTGTGGTTTTTTGACAAGCCACATTGAAACCCACAACTCCATTGTTCCAGGTTTTCACAACTATATGTTTTCTAGGTCTGGTCCAGACAGTATATTTATTGTATGTTTGAAACTATAAAAACATACCTAGTATGCTGTAGCAAAAAATCAAATTAGATTCTGTATTCACCATAACATTTTTACTTATGATAATAATATGTTTTGGTCCCCTCTAATATATTTCAACTGCACAAATTCAGAAATGCATGACTAAACTGGTCCAACTTTAAAGTATGTGTGTGTTTCTAC
Organism: Acipenser oxyrinchus oxyrinchus; assembly: GCA_030684275.1. Lineage (NCBI taxonomy): Eukaryota > Metazoa > Chordata > Actinopteri > Acipenseriformes > Acipenseridae > Acipenser > Acipenser oxyrinchus. The sequence goes on along the minus strand of CM060263.1, from coordinate 24,966,850 downwards.
TAAATACATTTATTTCAAGGTAAATACTTGTGGAATGCAGAATGCATGGCCATTTATTTAACATAAATTCAATATGAATTCAACAGGACATCACATGGTGCATCACATTTAAATTACCGAAACCAACAAAGGTTGTGTTTCACTGTCCGTTCAGGTGCAAAAAAAAGTACAATATTGGTCATCTGTAACTGAAATGAGATGCCAGAGCCCAGGCTGGGAGCACACCACAGGTGAGCGTCTGTGCAAAAGAGCTGGGCGCGCATGCATTCGTGTTATAAAGTTTTTTTTATCTCATCTTACCTACAGGGGACAGAATCCTTAATAGCAGTGCATACCTGTTACACCAATATGTCTGCAATATTGACATGGTGAAGTTCTGGAACACACTCTGAGGGCTCTATGATTTTACAGTTTAACAGCTGCATTAATGTTATATACAGTACGCTAATACTACCTTAGACTAGTGCATATAGTCAAACACAGACATATGCAATTCAATCACCTATCTCTCTAAAAACATGAAAAGGCAACCCTGGTCCAGACAGTATACAGGTATACTATACTTTTGCATCTTGGAGCCTTGATTGTTATCTCCACTGGAAATGCCACACACAGTTGCCAATTGATCTCCAGATAAAGTCCCAGCAGCCTGTCACACTACATCAACATCATGAGCACATTTCCCTCAGCATGTATGGAAAAGTGCCAGTCATGGTTTAGATCCAGCAATCCTCAAGCAATGTAAATCTGAACAATAATGTTGATGTTTACTGGGCTTTACCATACTTTCTATATCTGTGCTTTACCATCCGTTCACGGCTATGCTTTGCCATTGTATACTACAGTAAGGGTAGAACAACTACTAATTTTGAAAAAGTCAAATAGTTGATGTAAAAATAGTTGCATAGGCTGATTAGTCCCCACTTTAAAAATAAATAAAATAATTGAATGTTTGGTGCCCTATTTGTGTACATACAGTTTTGTAACACTTTGCAGTAAAATGGTAAAATGGCATTTTTTTCATTTATTTGTTCTAAAATGTAATTTGCCGTATTCCTTCGAATTTAAGACGCCCTAGAATTTAAGACGCAAATAAATATGCCTTTACAAAGATACAACCTCAATTATACATATTGAGACAGTTTGAGGCTGTCTGCTATCACACAGAGCATCAGCGTTATGTGCTGCTTCTCATATCCAGTCGTGATTTCTCACACCTGTTTTTCTCCCAATTTGTGAACTGTAGTATTGCTTGGCATGTCGAAAAATACGTGGGACTGATCCGCATTTCTGATCTGTCTAAGCTGGTACTGTTTGTTAGAAATGCTGTAATTGTAAAAGCTTCTCTTCGAATTCCTCAGGATGCTAATGACGCTTCTTTGAAAATGGCTGCCTGTATATCATGGATGATTCGAGATCGGGCAGTAACATTTTGGTTCGTCTTTTCTCAGCAGTAAGTCACGTTGCTGCTTGTGTATTTGGGCAGTGACATCTTTGTTCGTCTTTTCGCGGCAGTCAGTCACATTGCTGTTTGTGTACTCGGGTAGTCGTGTCTTTTGTTGGTGATTTTAATACACACATCGGTATGCTGTACTCGAATTTAAGATGCAGGATATTTTTGAGAAGCAAAAAATTGTTAAAATTTGAAGGAATATGGTATATGTTAATGGATTGCAACCGTAGCTGCACTTCAGTTCATCTGAAACGGCATGCTTCGTATGACGTGCGATTTGTCAATTACCAGTTTCCTTTCTATTCGACTTGTCAACTCCTCTACTCCTGTTACACTCCCAATTTTTTTCTTAATTTCAAAAGGGTTCTTATTTTAAGACTGTTTTCCAATAATAGGAACAAATTAAGGAATGATTTTCTCAAATGACATTAAAATGAGGACTTATTTCTTACCTGACCCTAAAGCCAAGACTTTTTGACCACTAGTATTTCAGCAACAGCGTTAAAAGGCTTGATCTAAATTCCTTTTTTGACAAAACACAGAAATCTTACAAAATAAGGCATACTTGGCAGAAGTTTAAAAACTATAAATAAGCAACTCAGGATGGTAATAACAACTGGTTTGTATTATTAACAGTTTCAAACTTTATAATAAAATTAAAGATTTGTAAACCTGAAACTTATGTAAGATAACATTTTTGTACACAATTTCTTGATTTTGTTTTGAAATTTTGTAGATGATTATCAGCATCAAAACTGATATACTACTCTTCTGCATCACTAATGTACTGAAACTAAGACTATCAAGATGTGTGCATTGCTTGTGTCTCTGTGTAATGAAATAACACTTGTTAGTCCCAATGTATTCAATGGAAACAATCAGTAATCTGTTATGCTCTTTAAATGGAGACAAGCATGTACTGTGAAAGTACTTCCTGTCCTTTTTCATGTCAGAGAGACAGAAGGCAGAATCATAAAGTGGTGCAAACAAAAAGCAAAGTACTGGTTAATCTTACATGTGCCAGTGGCTTGGTTTGGATGCTGATGGTTGGACGGTATTGACGAAAATCAGTCTGGATCAAACAAACTTTCTTCTCCATCCTCAGAGAGTGCAGCCTCTCATCTTGCAATGGTTAGGCTCCCACAGGAAACGTGTGTTTGGCAGGAGCAGCCCTGTGTTACCTGACCCTTCAGAAATGCTCAGAGACAGAGGGGTGGGAACAATCACTCATAAATACAAACAAGCCTTCCCCCATGGCTGTACTACATAGAGAAAACCAACCTCTAGATTGCTCTCCTTGTTAACCCACTGTAGACTGCACAAGTTCCCTATGCATTTCAACAGGCACTTGACTGAATACATAGCAAACATGGGAGAACACCTGCCATAACCAGGCAGAGGTTTCAGGAGGGAAGAACATTGTGGGACAGATTTATGCCTATTCCCCCAAAATGCAGTTTGCTACTAATTTTTGTTACTGGAATATCAGTATAAATAACAAGCTGCTTGGGTTATTTATTTAAGGACTCCAAAGTGTGCCTAGCTGTTTGTACATTGTAGTGTGCAAGGTATATTTGTATTGGACTAGTTTAAGTTGTAATCATATAATATCTTATTTGAATTCAAATCATGTAGGACCCACCAGTATTGACATAATCAGACTGGACAACACTTCTAGTGAATATAAAGGTTTAATTAGAAATAAAACTAAATAAAGGAAAAATCAAAAGTGTAACAACTAAACTAAAGTAATACAGAAAAGAAGAATCAACTAAACAGTACAGAAAAGAAAGTTTAACGCCCCACACCCGATAGTTAACGATCCAAAGCAATCTATAGGAGATTCCCTTAAAGCAGCGTTCCCCACTAAAATATTGTGGAGGGACACATAAGTAACTCTGCGATCACTGGCGGGCCACATAGACATATTATAACCCCCTTATCCCCAAACATTAAAAATGGAATACGTTTTTAAGTTACCTTTACTCGTTGGAACTTCGGAAACGAGTGAACTTCCTTGTAATATTCTGATAACGTGGCTTGTAGGAGGTGGTTGCGACGCGCAAACAATGTTGCAGGAGGTCGTGCCTCAGTCTGTTACGGTGCTTGTTCTTTATTGAGTTCATTGCCAAAAAGCTGGCTTCACACACATATGTGCTACCAAACATGGACAGTCCCTTTAAAAGTACAGGATACCAATGTGGGGTATTTTTCTTGAGGTACTTTAAATTCAGAATTCAGGCACGGAGCATGTCAAATGTATCGCTTGCATGTCAAAGTCAGCTTGAAGTTCCAAAAGAGTCTGAATTGGCAGTTGCTGCCCCCATTTGTGCCAGTTCAGTAGAGGTGGCTCTCACTGCTACAACAAAAGGACAAAAAATGGAACAAAACCTTCCTATTGCAAAAGTCACCAAATCGTGCTTCAAACCTCTCCCTCAGTTGAGTCATGTACGTCACAAATACGTCAGGTCTGTAGTGATCCTTCAGCTCAGGTCGTTCAGTGGTGATGCACGCAAGTTTGGGGAAATGGTGTGTGAACTCTGTGCTTTGCAAGTTGCTGATCAAAAGCCCCACTTTGCTTTGGAAGGAAAGCACACACTGCAGCATGTCACTCACCATTTTACATTTTCCTTGCAGGGAGAGATTCAGGGTCATATCTGTGAGAAAGGCTAGTTTTAATATCCAGTTAGAGTCGGAAAACTTTGTTTCGTTTTTGCCTTGCTTGGTTAAAAAATCCCGAACTACTGAAAGCAAAGACAAAAAATGCTCAAGTACACGTCCATGAGACAACCAATGAATCTCACTGTGCAGAATGATGCCATTATACTCTGCATCGCAGTGACTGAGAAATTTGCAGAAGGTGCGGTGGTTTAAGGTTCGTGCACGCAGGTAGTTTACTGTTTTCACAACAAGATCCATGACTTGAGAGAGTTCCCCTTCTTTGAGTTTTGCAACCAGAGCCTTTGATGAATTATGCAATGGTATGAAATAAACTTTCCAACAAATTTGGCTCATCTGAGCAGCGACACTGCACCATTTTCACATCCAATGTCTGTACAAACTGAAATTAGCTTATCACACTATACATTATGATCATCAAAGAAATCTGTCAGCTTCTCACATGCTGTACATCTCGTCCCCAAGTGTGGCCTTCAAGAGGCAAAGCATCTCCTCCTGAAACACACCATCTGAAAATATGTTTTGGAAAACATACCCCTACAAGTAGCTGTGCAATATTTCGGACATCGTTGTTTCATCCAGTGCTATACTGAAGTAAGGTGCCTCGTTCAAGTCAGTTATCAGCTGTTCAAATACATCTGCCCAGTTGCTTGAGTTAATAACTGCTCCTGGTAATTCAGGGATGTTTTCAGTTTCTTTACTTGCTCATTTCTAATTATAGATCCCATTGGAAAGCGGACTGAATAATCGCTGTGCTTTAAAATGCCTTTCCAGATTGCTCTGTTTCATGACTGACACGGATTTCTGACAAATCAGACAGATTGGTTTATTTTCTAACGCAATAAAGAAAAACTCATCTTCTCAGACAGAGTTACATTTTCTGTATTTAAGAGAATCAGTTTTATTGGGCCTACTCCTCACACATGTGTGCCTTACTTGTGTCGGATGAGTGTGAGGACTTGCTGCCTGGCATGAAACGTCTTCAGAATCAGGGAGCGCTGGGGTCTCGATTGTTGTACTTTGACTGGGAGCAGTATCGGTGGCTTCAGTAGAAAGCTCTTCATTTTCATATCTTGTTCGTTTTTTGAGAATTAAAAAGCGCTCAATTTTTTACGGACTGCTTTCAATCCCTTTTCAAAATAAAAAATAGGCACAACGACCGCTTGAAAATGCCAAAATCAATGCTACATACCGATTTCTTGATTAACACTGGAGTTATCATTTACAACCTTTTGAAAATCCTGCCCATTTTGTTATTTGTGTTTGTTATTTTTAAAGATATCAATAGTTTAGATTTCAAATATATAGAACCTCAAACATGAACCTGTCTCTGTCAGCTGTTAATTCCACAGTTCTGAGAATGCATCAATATTTTACCCTTTTCAACACACACACAGTTAATGATGAAAGGTACAGTTACCCGTCTAGCCACTAGGGCCCTTCAGGCATATATCTATGCCTTGTCAAATTGTGATGAAACTTGCTAAAGACGTTTATAAACTGCTGTCTGGCAGTCTGTTCATATACAACAATTACATTATTGAATAGATCAGTGGTAATAGAGCCCACAAGGATCTTATTTTCTTATTATCTAAAAAAGCTAATTTATGATAAAAACCCAAGAACTTCTTACGACCGTGCTAGTGGCCTTCACTTGTGAACTATTTATCCATGATAAAACTTGAAAATAATGACCTTTAGCAGTGATTGTTTAAAATTCTAAATGTATGCTGCATCATTTTTACGCAAACTGACTTAAAAAAAATCTCGGTCTTAGCACTTCAGACCGTAAGATCAGTAGCACATTGTATTAACATGATTTAAAAAGAAATAAATAAATAATCCAATGGAGTTTAGTTTCACTGGAGCCAGATCATAAAGTTCAGCTGTATAAAGTGAATCAGGCTCGGATTCCACTCACCCGTCATTGTCATCGAACAGCAGTGTTGTATGCACCGTAGCAAGGCAAATTGACCAATGAAAATCAACTACGTCAATGTCATTCAGTTGCTGTTTTTTAACTTTTTATTTTATTATCGTTGGAAGTGCATACTATACTAAAGAAAAAAGAAATGAAAACAGGACACCATTTCGTAGTAGCTTTTTTTAAACAGCCCCAGAGCCAAAGACTGGAACTTTAACCCACTGAGTCACCCGCTGAGCAGAGTGGAAAAAAGGCCAAGATTATCAACAATTAACTCCTACAGATTAAGCTGTTAAAATACTTACATTGCGGCTCCCGAGTGGCACATCCAGGAAAGGCGTTCCCTGTGGAGTGCAGGATGTGCCCTATAGTCTGGACGTCGCGAGTTCGAGTCCAGGCTATTCCTTTGCCAACTGAGGACGGGAGCTTCCAGGGGATGGTGCTCAATTGGCCGAGCGCCGTCCGGGGGGAGGGAGGTTTAGGTCGGCCAGGGTGTCCTCGGCTCACCGCGCACTAGCGACCCCTGTAGTCTGACCGCCCGAGAGCTGCATTGTCCTCCGACGCTGTAGCTCTTGGGTGGCTGCATGGTGAGTCCACAGTGTGAAAAAAAGTGGTTGGCTGATGGCACACGCTTCGGAGGCCAGCGTGTGTTCGTCTTCGCCCTCCCGAGTCAGCACAGGGGTGGTAGAGGTGAGCTGAGCCTAAAAATAATTGGCCATTCCAAATTGGGAGAAAATAATAAAAATAATAAAAATAATTGGCAACGACTAAATTAAAAAAAATAATAATAATAAAACTTATGTTGTATTATGTTCCATTTATTGTTGTTACACTGTGCAGTTATTAATGAGGTTATGTGCAACAATGCAAGCACTTGTCATGAGTGCGTTTTAACATTATTTTAGTTGCTGTAATGTAGGTAGTTTTTGTTATTGCCTTTTGATACCGTACATACATGCCAACAGTCTCTATATGGTCGAGACAGTCCCGATTTACTAGCAAATGTCCAGCGCCCCGATGCATAGGAAGAAAGTCCCGATATTTACCAGTAGAAAAAAAAAATTCTGCACAGTAGTTAGTGAAAACCACACGCTGTGCTCGTGCTCTTCATGCAGCTGACACATCTGCTGATCACTAACTTATACAACTGTCATGATGGTCGTGTGGTGTTGAGTTGGGGGATACGTCTATTATATGATGATATATATGATCAGCATCCTGCTGAACAGTTTCCAAATGTTGGCAAGTATTACCATATCCATAAAAAATAACTGCATTTATCCTGTATAATGGCAGATTTGGCAAATGTGTGATTTCTACAGATTTTTTTAGCAGTTGATTTGGTAAAATAAATACATAATCTTGTGATCCTCTTAACTGTTTAAATTATGTATGTTGTTTGTCTATTTTATGCCCCCCACTGGAAATTTGACAAATCACACCCTGATTATAGTAGCAGAATATTAGTATATATAGAGCGTTTACATACTGTATGTCTCTACAGAACTGCTAATCCATGTCACGTATTAAGACAGTGGGGTAGGTAATGCCATAGGGAGAGTTAGCGAGGCTTCCCTGAGGAGTGGGGTACTGTGTGGGACTACCCATCCACTTCTAGCACTACTACAAGGCCCAGGGAAATTGCAGGAAATTAAGAACAGAACTTAAACTGTATTGAGCCTAAGGATGCTAAAATATGTTATTAATCATCTGTCACAGAATCTGTGCGTGGGCCAGTTTTCAGTCCCTGTCTGATGTTCATATACAGCATTTCAGATACTATATGTAACCGCACTCAATCAATGTATTGGAGTTTCCTTTGATAAATCAAGAAAATATGTTTTACTTTGGAATATGTTTGACCTACTAAAAAGCATAACTTTTATGCTATGCTTTTTTATGTTATGCTTATGTCAGTAAACATTGTATAAAAATAAACTTCAAATATGCAAACTCCTATCACCATCTTACCGCAAGCATAGGTTACAGTATGTTTGTTTGTAATATTCAATACAATCATGTTGAACCATATTCTTTGAGAATGTGTGCGGTCAACTCAGATAAATTATCCTTAGCTTTAGCTCTTTGAAATGATGTCAACACCTATTTGGTTGTTTTTGATAACACCGCTATTTTATTCTTTCATTCATTCAGCTTGCAAAGATACACACACACTGAAACTTTAAAAGCAACCTAGAGAGAGTTTGTAAACCCTGACCCCTTTAAATGATTCACATGTGCTTTCAAATGTATTTGACTTCTTCCTTTTAACTTGAAACAAAATGGGGAAAAAACTGTATGGGAAAGACAGGTGCAGAGTTCAGTCAAAGATCAATATGCTGGCAGCTCTAGAAATTCAATTTGTTACATTGTTATGGGAGCCAATTTGTTGTGAGAAACAGCTAAAACATGTAGACTATAATAGTTACATTATATGTTTTAAACAAAGAGCACAACTACACTTTAAACAATAGGAAATAAAACTATTAAAATGTAGTGGTTAGCCCTTGCTTGCAGTCACCATTTTATACCTAGTAATATAGGGTTAGTAACTTGAAAGAGTATAGGGGTTCTGGTGTTTCACTGTCTTACAGGGACTCTTAGGAAGAGGGTTTGGTTGCTTCCACAGGATGGCAATATTTTAGACCATTTGCTCAAACGTGTCTCTTTCAGTCTATTCCATTCCAATTATTCTTCCACCCAGGTCTTTAATTACTGAACTGAAGTCAGACTAATTTAAACAAATACAGATCTGGTTGGAAGGCTGCTCATTTCAACAATGAAGGACATGGAGGAACTGGTATAACCACGAGTGAGTAACCACTGTCTTAGACCAATGTTCAAAACAATTCTGTTGTTTTAATAAAAGCGGTTGGCTCAAGCTGTTGTCTCGATCTTCGAAATTCCATGAACGCTCACGGATCAAGTTATGTATACAATATATTGGAGACATAAGAACTGGGTCAGTGCTGTAATTAGTCTTTCTTACCTTCCTATTTCTGAAAGAAAATCGACATAAGGCATCCTTAAAGAAGCACAAAAATATCTTAGAACATAAGAAAAGTTTACAAATGAGAGGAGGCCATTCGGCCCATCTTGCTCATTTGGTTGTTAGTAGCTTACTGATCCCAGAATCTCATCAAGCAGCATCCTGAAGGATCCCAGGGTGTCAGCTTCAACAACATTACTGGGTTGGTTCCAGACTCTCACAATTCTCTGTGTGAAAAAGTGAATGAATGCCCCTTTATCTAATCTAAATTTGTGGTCCTTGTTTCTTTTTTCAGGTCAAAAAAGTCCCTCGGGTCAACATTGTCCATACCTTTTAGAATTTGGAATGCTTGAATCAGATCGCAGCATAGTCTTCTTTGTTCAAAACTGAATAGATTCAATTATTTTAGACTGTCTGCATATGACATACCTTTTAAACCCGGGATAATTCTGGTCGCTCTTCTTTGCACTCTTTCTAGAGCAGCAATATCCTTTTTGTAGCGAGGTGACCAGAACTGAACACAATATTCTAGATGAGGTCTTACTAATGCATTGTAAAGTTTTAACATTACTTCCCTTGATTTAAATTCAACACTTTTCACTTTATATCTGAGCATCTTGTTGGCCTTTTTTTTTATAGCTTCCCCACATTGTCTAGATGAAGACATTTCTGAGTCAACATAAACTCCTAGGTCTTTTTCATAGATTCCTTCTTCAATTTCAGTATCTCCCATATGATATTTATAATGCACATTTTTTATTGCCTGCGTGCAGTACCTTACACTTTTCTCTATTAAATGTCATTTGCCATGGGTCTACCCAGTTCTGAATGCTGTCTAGATCATTTTGACTTGATCATTATTTACTTCTAGAAGGCTTAACCTTGAAAAATCTTCAGTAACCTTCAAACCTTCACACCCCAGAGGCTATGTTGTCCTGTTTTGTGTTTAAGGGAAAATGTGATTTGATGGATAAGGGTCAAAAACCTCCTTGACCTTTTCAAGAAACAGTTAAAACCATATCAATATGCTGCTGACTGAAATGGAAGTTACTATCTAACAGTCTGAATGAATTATGCTGTAAAGTTGTATGCGTGGTTTTCAAATATAAAACTTAATGAATTAATTCATCTTAAACACGTTTTTTTACCCTGCAGAATCCAGAGACCTGTGTCTTATTCACATCGGTTTAAGATTATTTTTAAAGCTGGTGAGGTAGAGTATACATGTGTTTCTACACTTAAAACATTTATATGACGTCATCATTTATTAGTTTTCCAATTCAACTGAAAGCTGTGGAATCAATCATAGAGAATACAGAGAACAGTGAATTTGTCAGAAAAATGCTTTGACAGTACAGAGAAACAGCAGTCACCGAATCAACAGTTATTATAGATTGATTAATTCAAAAGATAAGTGCTTTTTCATTTCAGTTTTACTCTGAAAGCTTCAACATGTTTAATGATTTGCTCCATTTAAGGGTATAGGCTATTTAAGGACAATAATAACTGGCATGTGAGCATGCAATTTGCAATGTACTGTAGAGGGTATTATTGATAATTATGTCAAAATGTGTAATATGTATTTTATCTCTATTTGTTGAGTTTTAGTTTTTGCATTTCCACTAGGAGAAGTTTATCTTTCTATGCCATCCTAATAAGAATGATCACTACACAAATAGTGGATGCTTCCCTTATAAATGTGTACTGTAGTAAGAGCATAGCAAACTGTAATAAAGCATTGTGATCGCATGGTAAAGCACAGGAGAGCAATGTTTACCATAAACAATGGTAAACTGATAAATACATAGAGTAACCATGTGAAAGCGGCAAAATGATCAAGAACATTTACTGTGGTAAACTTTTCTAAGGGTTACATCACTATTCTGGGTCCTAGGCATAACTATCCCTACCTCTTCACCTAAATTTAAATGCACTCTAACAACCCTAACCTCAGCTTTAGTACAATTGCAGCTTACTGGAAAGACTCTCATCTGCTCTCTTTAAGGCTAATTGGTTAAAGAGGATTTAGGAAATTGTGGAGCAGGAAAAAATGACAGTATGAAAACTGTCAAGGAGAAGGTAAACATTCCATTCAGAAAATGACACTGTTAGGTATGAAAGCACAGTTCACAGTCTGATTGTACAGAAAGTAAACTAAAATCAGACAAAAGCCAAACCAAGATCAAATCAGACATATGTAGCCTGTGTATACAGGTAGAGTACTTGGGGCTGGCAGTTGAAAGGACACATTGTCGTATGATTTTAATGAAATGAGGCAGGTTTTTCAGGCTGTGGACAAGCTCTAAGCAGCTAAAAACCAGTAGAAGACAGACTAGGGAAAAACGAAATCTAGAAACAAAATAAACCAGAACCAGTTTTGTACTTCCATTAGGTATGTTGGTCTAAAAAATTTTAAAGAAACACATTATAACAAATTTGTATTTTTATTTTAATACATACAGCTGCTAAGTAAAATAAAGTTCCCAGTTGGCTTGCCTTGCCTAGTCTGTTACTGTTTGGTCATTTCACCCAGCAGTGTCTTGTGGGTCAAAGCATGTCACTGGCTGAAAACATGTCAGTCAAGCAGCTGATTGGTTCTTGACAGGAAAGAAGTCAGTAAAAGAGGTGGGGACAATTTCAATCTCCAATGACACAGGAAGTGCAAGATAGTTTAAAAGCACGGCTTGAAGTGTAGTACCTGGTATTATGTTTTAAAGCAATATGTTTGCAAAAAACTTCCATTTGAGATCTATATAATGAATGGCAGAGAAAATGTATGGTACAATTTTAAGGTAGCATGCTTAGAACACAACCAGACCATGACTGAGTTTATAGTCCCTGCAAACCTTCAGTGTGCTTCTACAATATAATGTGCAACCACATTGCTGTCAAAGGCTGCTTAATCCTTTCACTGCTAACAGCATATAAAATCAAACAGAACAACAGCACACTGCTTACCTCTCTACCCTTCACATTTTTCATTCAAGATAATACTTGCTAATAAGGTCAATTAAAGCACGCTTTGAGCAAACTGGCAATGATAGAGTTATTTGTCAAAACATAGCTGCTCCATGTTTACTATATAATAAAAGAAAAATGTAATATAACTTGGCCCGCAGGCTGATGACTATAACTTAGTTTGCATTAAGAATAATAAAACATAAGTACTTATTATGAAATGATGGATTGTTCCAGTAGGTTACAGTACATTCAATGTTATACAACAAATCTGTTTTAAGATGGTTTCTACTTAATTATATCTAAATATTTATAAAATGTCACTGCAGTATAGTATTTAATGGTAAAAGTAAAGTAAAAGTGTAAGTTTAGTAAAAGCATTGTGAAAGCATGGCAAATTACAGGCAAGCCCAACAAATCATGTTGTAAACTTAGCAGTCAGGTAAATGCTTAGTAAAAATGCCTCAGTACAGCTCTCACACATATTTATAAGTACAGCTTGTACACCAGGTTGTAACCATTAACCTGTTCCCCTGTAACACTCTGTTGCTGGGGGATAGATTAAAGGTTACACACTGGTGTACCAGCTGTGAGATTAGACATGTTTGAGAGCTCAATAGAGGCCACATGGGCTCTTTTAAAAAGTTACCAGGATGTGATGATTGAAACAGAGAATTATATGCAAAGTGAACGCAAACTTACTTGTAGAAGTAGAATAGCTTGAAGCTGAGCATACACTATGGATACAATTCTTGCTGCTACTTTACTTAAAAAGACATGGAGTATTAGCCTTGCTGGAGAGAACACTGAAAAACCAGTCCATACAAATGAGCTATCAATGCTCCTGCTCTTTTAAGACTACGATGAAGCTTTCCATGTTGTACTGTAGGTTTAGTAAAATGAGTCTCTGGCACTAAGCCATTTCTCTATGAATAGATTGTTTGTATTTGAGTACAGCACACATGTAATGACGAGCTGCATGTGTCCTGATATACTACAAGAGATGCACTTTCATCGTAGGAAACTAACAATAAAATCATTATTGTTAGTTTCCATCACATGGAAACCAAGATTAAACCGGTTTCAAATGGGCTCCATCCGTCTCATTTAGGATTCCATTAGCATCTTCCACACGCCTCTCTAATGGAGGAAGTGACCTATTGAGCGTCCAATACAAAGGATGCCAGGGACAGGTGTTAACTATCAAACTGCAGAAACGTATTAATGGCTGCACATCGACGTCAACTTATGGGAATCAACCTTGATCCTTCACATGGTATCAGGTTCAAACGGTGTTAAACAACTCACACTTTTTCAAAGCGCAGTCACGCAAACTGGAGACACTGAGCTGATTTTTTTCCGTCACGGGCTTATACATAAAAACCTTCTGAACGATGTAACGATCACCAAGAAATCATGCTACACATTTAAGTGCTTTGAAGCTTTATTCTCTGTAGCATCTTCTTGACATGTAACCAAAGCCCAAGAGTTTGGATAGTCTCTGTAATTAAACTTCAACTTTTGATGTCTGGTCTTTTTGTTAGTCACCATACACACATTGCAGACGCATTGCATTTTGAAGAAACTTCTTTTGAATTTGTACTATCTACCATGTTGGTAAATAACTGCTATCCCCTTTGTTTGCTATATGCTTACAAGTGAAGCTTCTCATCCTTAAATATGCATCATGTGAGCCTGACAAGGATACCTTTGAAGAAACAACACCTGTTTTAGATCTTTTCATACAGTATGTGGTATTTCCTTGATGGTATTTCCATGGTATTTTCTTTCACTGTCCTATTTTTTCTTAAGAGAAATGTGCTATGCAATGTCTTGTATAATGCTGTTTGTTTTGTTTTTCGTAATTATGAAGTACATGGTGAAAAACGAAATTGTGCCACCGTACATACTAGTTATTAAAATATGCATATATAACAGGCAGTGTTGTGTGATGCTCTACTGAGACTGACCCCTGGTGGTGAGATGCCACAACTGCAGGTGAGCCTGGCTTTGTTGCCCTTCAGACGCTTCCAATTTGCAAGAATCTCAGAATTCATCTCCATAAATTTTAGAGTTGAAGGTAAGCAACAGGTCTATCTTAACTTACCACAATTATCAGAATATAGCGTGGACTCTTTTACAAATTTTAGCAGCATTGAGACGTGGTATATTCTGGATGAGTGCTTTACACAAGGTGCATGGTATACTGGAGTGGAGTGTGTATCATAAGTCACAACATGCATAAATAATAAGAACATTTTTCTTGCAGCCACCAGCAAAAGCTGATGTTTATAGAAGGGGTGCATGTTACACAAAGAATGTCGCATGCATAATGCATGGGGTGCGTGCAATACACAGGGTGTTTGTTATATTAGGAAAATTATGGTATTCAGGTCCCAATATAATACAGTGTTACATAAAACAACATTGTTTAAACCTTTAGAACATGTATGATATTTCTATTTGATTTGCATAACATTTGTAACCAAGAAGCCCTATTTTAGTAATCCAAACAGTGCCAGCATGTAGATCCACCATCGCTTAGATCTACTGAATAAACCCTGTTGTTTCTTGTCCAGGACGTACACTGTGACAGACATGAAAGTACATTCCTCACTGCCTAGGTTATCATATCTTATTTCTTGTACTAATGGTCCATGTCAATGGAGATCTGACAAGACATGTATATTACTGGAGAAGGAGCCAGTGCTGTCCACTCTCTTCAATTTTACAGAACATGATCCTGTGTTTGCAAACCATAAATATGAATATTAGTGGGACACTAACAAAAGGGTGTTTACAGTATATTATAATACGAGTTCCAAAGTTATTTTCCACCAGTATATCCTTTTCTACTCAGCAGCAGACACCCATACTAGTGACTTTCAATGCTAGTTTCAGTGAGATTTTTTAATAAACAGGTTCATGTATGTTGAGTACTTCACAAGTTCTGATTTATCATCATTCTATTTGTTCAAACTACTCTCTTTGGTGTAAAGGCAAGCAGACTCCTTTAGAGCTAAAGGTATCATTTGAACTCTTAACACCTATTAGCTCACTTGCTGACACACCATCAGCTCAGTCTTTAAGATCTAAAGCAGGATCTTAGAAGCTAGAAGCTTTTCAAGTTTAAACTGTATAGTGGACAGAGTTTTCTACAGCTATGTCACACAAAACCAGCAACTATATAGTAAAAAGTGTTGAATTTAAATCAAGGGAAGTAATGTTAAAACTTTACAATGCATTAGTAAGACCTCATCTAGAATATTGTGTTCAGTTCTGGTCACCTTGCTACAAAAAGGATATTGCTGCTCTAGAAAGAGAGCAAAGAAGAGTGACCAGAATTATCCCAGGTTTAAAAGGCATGTCATATGCAGACAGGCTAAAAAAAATTGAATCTATTCAGTTTTGAACAAAGACGACTACGCTGCAATCTGATTCAAGCATTCAAAATTCTAAAAGGTATAGACAATGTTGACCCAAGGGACTTTTTCGACCTGAAAAAAGAAACAAGGACCAGGGGTCACAAATGGAGATTAGATAGGGGCATTCAGAACAGAAAATAGGAGGCACTTTTTTACACAGAGAATTGTGGGAGTCTGGAACCAACTCCCCAGTAATGTTGTTGAAGCTAACACCCTGGGATCCTTCAAGAAGCTGCTTAATGAGATTCTGGGATCAATAACCTACTAACAACCAAACGAGAAAGATGTTCTTAATGGAGTTTCGAGGTGTATATCTTTATTCTCAAACATCTTCAAAGGACCATACAACACATTTCAATAAATGACTTATAGGGCTTCGGAACTTCAAGTCATCAGTAAGTCATCCACTAGCCCCATGTCCTTTAGAAACCTGTGCATTGAAGTGCTAGCTAACATACACTCATACTCTTATAAAAGTCTCATTACTGTTCCTTGTTGCAAAGGATCTTGGTAAGTTTCCTTAGATATGTGCCCACTGCCCATGTGAAATGGTTACAGCAAAACAGACAGTAAAGGAATGACAAGACCATGCGTCTACACAGTATGTAAACCAATTAGGGTGACATGAGTGAACCAGAATTACTAAATGCATGAACAGCATGTGTTTAATTGCCTATGGTGCCACAAGTCAAATTTGGATACCAGAACTACGCCATGTCTAGAGACCAAACAGCGTTTAACATGAGTGCCATATTATATCACATATGCCATGTCTGTCTGTATACAGTATATAGAAATCCTATTCCAATCATCTTTATTATTGAAACAGAAAATTCCACTGTGGATGACCTTTCACTCTGTTGGTCACAAAGTAAAAGGTCATAGTTTCACGGGAGAAGTCACAATTCCCCAACAGCACTAAATGTAATAACGGCAAGTTAACTATAGGGATAAAAAAAATAAAACATAACTGGCAACTACACAAACAGATTGTAATACTCTAACCTGCACAAAAACTTACTACCACCCAAGTAATGCGAAACAAATCCTCCAGTATTCATGTCTTCAGTGACCCAGTCCCTGACCACCTTCCGGCGCCTCCTCAAGACTCACCTCTTCAGACAGCACCTGTAGAACTCCTGTTTTTCCCCCTGGACACTTATCACTCTTCCTTAAATGCGCTTTACTTGCTCTTATCTGCCCCCTATTTTACTGCATTTAATCCTGTATTTTAGATTACTGTAATCTGTCAAGTGTTATTTAATCTGTAGTATTTTGTATTTAATTATATTCTGATGCAACTATCATTGACACTGTTATCTGCTCCATTATTAAATCGTATTTTATCATACTTGTACTTGCTTGAACCAAAGTCATTGTATTTATCTTGCTCTTAATTGTATTATTACTTGTACTGTGATTCTTGAAATGTATTTGTTTACGACTGTAAGTCGCCATCGATAAGGGCATCTGCTAAGAAATAAATAATAATAATAATAACATCTATCTCTGCCCTGGGCCATTACTAAACAAGCAAGCATATAATCCCCTGTGTTGGGTCTTATTGCTTAGGAAATGAAATGGAACATTTGGATATTTGGAATAATAATTATAAACATACTACAGTACAAAAGTAACTTAAGATTCATATTATTATTATTGCACTGTGGTATTTTGGTTGGTGTATGGAACATAACATCATAAATCTGGAGTAAATCTGGAAATTACATAAATTACATAATTTGGTCATTTTTATTGTTTATATAGGGGACATTAAGTTGCCCTGCCAGGACTTAAAATATATGCATTATAAAGTATAGTTTAGATATGAAATCTATCATTGTACAATATGCAGTGACAGAAAGAGATATACACATTTTCTATGTACTTCCTATTCTGATTCATGTAGTAGTCATAGTTTTACTATAAGGGCCATACATCAGCATACCAATTCTTCAGTACAAACAGTATATATTAATATTACTACATATTTTACAATTATGTTTTATGTAGGCATGGGAAATCATATATATATATATAGTACGACTGAATCTGAAAGTTTTTTTTTTGTTTGTTTGCTGTAATTGGTCATTAATGAATATAAGCATGACTTAGACCAGTAATAGTAACAGATATGTTAGCTCCCCCAGAAAAAAAGTGTGTTATGATTTTTGATATCATTCAGTAGAGAAAACAAATCAAAGTTGTAACATTCTATTTAATGTACTAGGTTAGCAGGTGCCATGGAAGCTCCCCATCACAGCGAGAGTACCTCTGCCATTCAGCCCTAGGCTTTTCCCAAATCAACTGCCACTTGTGCTCTATTGAAAGGAGGTCATCTGATGTGGACTAATGCCCACTTGAATCCTTAGAATGTATTTCACTTTAAAACCAGCGCCAGAGTCAAACCACCAAACCCCAAGCACAATTTTTAAAGCACTATAATTATAAATCCAGAAATATATCCGTGCAACTGTGGCATGATTTCTCTTTGTGGCATGGGGTCTCATTCCTCCAGTCAGTTGTCTCTCCAGGCTGTCACGAGGTCTTTCCCTTGTTGCCAGCTGCACTATTCACAGCAGTCACTGGACGTATCCAGATCTTCATGATTTCCATTACATGAGAGTAGATGATAAAACTTCATGCTGATTTGAACTTAGCTCTCGCCAAGATAAGCACCAACTAAGACGTAGCTTCACAGTAAACTAATGTGATCCATATGTGTCTCCATCCATTTGCGCTTCCTTCCATATGATGATGTAGATATCCTTCTGTCTGGTGTTGATGGCTGAAGTGTAATGCTGGCTCCAGGTATCGGCTTATTGCCTCCCTAGCGCATCAGCACACACAACGGCTGCGATGCTGGCTCTGGGGATCAACCATAGTGCGGTCTCCCCAGTGCATCAGCATGACAACCGTCTGGATTGAGCTAAGTAGGGTACATCTCTGGGGTCTTCAAGTGGGCACCTTCCATCCTCGGTGTTTTGTCGACTAGCCCACGACACCTCAAGAGGGCTCGACGGTGATTCTGGCGTCCCAGCATCACCCCCCTCCGTCCCCCACTCAACTCAGCCCAGCTTACTTACCTGTACATCAGCGTTTCTTTCTTTCTACTGTGCTTGAGATCCCCAGCCAGAATCTTTCCATCTCAACCACAGCCAGTTGCTGATCCTCTCTGCTGCTTCAGATAAGTTCTTCACTGTGCGATGCAACTCTTGGCCATTGAATGCGACATCTCTGAGAAACCGGGTTGTAGAGTGTGCCACAAATCCTCGACAACCCACTTCCACTGGGTAAACCCAGACTCTCCATCCTCGCTGTTCCACTTCGGTGGCTAGTTGAGCATACCACAGTTTCTTCCTCTCATACGCCTCATCTACAGCATCCTCCCATGGCACTGTTAACTCTACCAGGTGAACAAGGTGTGCTGATCCAGACCACAAGACAATATCTGGTCGAAGGTTAGTGGTGGCAATCTCAGGTGGAAAAATAAGCCGTTGACCAACATCTGCCAGCATTTTCCAGTCTCTAGCAGCTTCCAGTTGTCCTGGGCGAGGATTGGTTTTAACACCTTTCCTTGGTGGTTGCTCTCCTGGGCGGAGGAATGTTGTCTTTTGTGTGTAATGTTTTGATGGAACAGGTGGCAACTTATTGGTCATGTTACGCTTGTCTTCCAATGCTAAGGCCAAACATCGCAGCACCTGGTCATGGCCAAGTAAACCGTCCTTGGCTAAGAGCCACCTTACATCCTGTCAAAATGTGCCTTAATGTTGCAGGTGATGAACACAAAGGACATGAGGGATCCTCTCCTACCCAGAGGTTTAGGTTCTGTGGTGATGGGAGAACATCATATGTTGACCTTATAAGGAAACTGATCCTGCTCTGTTCCATTGACCATAGGTCTTCCCAGCCAATCTTGCGTTGTTCCACACTCTCCCATCTCATCCATTCTCCCTGCTTGGCCTGGGAAATGGCCTTTATACACCTCATCCTCTCCTCCTGCTTTTGCACCTCGTTGACTACCAGCTTCCTCCGTTGAGCTGGGGCTGCCTTGTGCCATGTTGGAGGAGCTGAACTGAGACCAAGACCCCCTCTTCCATGCTGAACTTGCCCCATGATATCACCAATTCGAAGGGCAGCCTTTGCATCCTCCACAGCTTTCTTTGCCGCCCACTTTCTTTCAGTTTTCAACACAGGTGCTGCCTCCCTTACGCATCTGTCGCGTGACCCTACTAATGTCATTTCCAGTCGGACCTTGGCGCACTTAAACTCCTCGGTTAGAGTGGAGAAAGGTAGCTGCAGTATTCCTTTACTATAAAGTCTCACTCTGCTGAGGCAGCGTGGAACTCCCAACCATTTCCTGATGTGTGAACTGATTAAAGCTTCCAGATTCTCTACTGTTGTCAAAGAAACCTTGTACACAGTCAGTGGCCACAGCAAACTTGGCAGTAGACCAAACTGAAAGCACCAGAGTTTTAGTTTGCCTCGTAAAGCGCTGCTGTCTATGCTCTTCAACCCTTCCACAGCTTGTTGTCTAACTTCTCCCACACAAACTGTGTCCTTTAGATCCCTGTCGTACCATCTCCCAAGGCTCTTCACTGTCTTCTCAAACACTGTTGGTATTGCCTCACCTTTAATGAAGAACGTTTTATCTACTACTTTACCTTTAATTATAGAGATGCTCCTTGATTTAGTAGGCTTGAATTGCATTCGTGCCCATTCAATGTTATTGGTTAATATGCCCAATAACCGATTAGTGCAGGCTACTGTTGTAGTCATGGTTGTCATGTCATCCATGTATGCTCGAATTGGTGGTAGTCGCATTCCAGAAGCCAAGCGCTCTCCTCCCACTACCCATTTTGATGCCCTAATGATTACTTCCATTGCCATGGTAAAAGCCAGTGGAGAAATGGTGCATCCTGCCATTATTCCAACTTCTAGGCATTGCCATGTAGTGCTAAATTCTGAAGTTGAAAAACTAAATTGCAAATCTCCAAAGTAGGCTTTCACTAGATTTGTTATTGTCATCGGTACACTGAAAAAATCAAATGCTGCCCAAAGAAGTTCATGTGGCACTGAACCATATGCATTAGCCAAATCCAGGAATGTCACATGGAGCTCCTTCCTCTCCTTTTTAGCTGATTGAATTTGTTGCCAGATCCCATTGATGTGTTCTAAGCATCCTGGGAAACCTGGAATGCCCGCTTTTGTATTGAAGTGTCAATGAAGCAGTTCTTTAATAGGTAAGTTGACAATCTCTGAGCAATAATGCTGAAGAAAATCTTGCCTTCTACGTTTAATAGGAAATAGGGTAAACTGACTGATGCTTGTAGAATCTTTTTCTTTAGGTATAAAGACTCCACCTGCTTTCGGCCATGCTCTTGGTACAACCTGTTTTTCCCATGCTACTTTCATCAATTTCCACAGGATTCGTAGAACTCCTGAAGCACTCTTGTACACTCTGTATGGAATTCCATTAGGCCCTTGCTTTTTTCACAGCTTGCTCTACTTCTTTCCACTTAGGTGCACAGTCCTCCATTTGGTATTCTGGTGGATTGATAGGTGGGATGTCTGAAGGAATTGACATAGGCTCCTGCCTTTTTGAATCTGTATGTGTTTCCTCCAAATATCTCTCCAGTGATAAGTGGTTTATAGTGTGCAGGTGCAGGTGACCAATGAACAGACAGACAATTATAATCCAGGTGCAAAGTTTGTTTAATGATATTTTTATGTCCCGTGCCTGACAGCAAAACAAACAGTAAACAGTAAATGATGTTAAATAATACAGCAGCGTGTATTACTTAATTTGTAATCCCCAGGTTTGTCCCGAAATAATAGTCCCGTTTTTATTATACACCCACAAAACACACATAACAAGTCCGTTAGTGCGTGAATTTGTGCTAGTGGTGCAAATACAGTTATTTCTGATACAACTGCAGTGCTGTTCTGGGATTGTGCTGTCCTCTGGCGACAGCTCCGGAACGTGTTCGCTGTCTAATAATGAAAAGCAACAATTAGACAAAACAAACAAACACTCACGATACAGATACACAAAACACAGGTCCTTCTGGGTTATTTTCCATAAACCAAAACGAAGCAACCTCACAGGTCGGGAGGGAGATTTACCAGAATCATTGTCTTTCTGTCACAGCAACATATACGCTGTACGGTCACTTTATTAGGACCGGTCTAACCAACCCGATTTTAACATTGCCCTGGTGTGGGGAATGTTCTTCTGGTATACCTTGGCTTCCCTTGATTACCTTAAAAGGCTGAACGGATGCTGAAGCTTATTTAAGCATTGTTTGAGATCAAGTTTACCCAACAGTGCTTAAGGCAATAGTTACTTTCAAGCTGATAATGCACCCATATTATGAACTCATCACAATCATCTGCCACAGCAGGATCAGTTTCCTCATCAGGTCAACACATGATGTTCCCCCATCACCACAGAACCTAAACCTCTGGGTAGGAGAGGATCCCTCATGTCCTTTGTGTTCATCACCTGCAACATTAAGGCACATTTTGACAGGATGTAAGGTGGCTCTTAGCCAAGGACGGTTTACTTGGCGCCATGACCAGGTGCTGCGATGTTTGGCCTTAGCATTGGAAGACAAGCGTAACATGACCAATAAGTTGCCACCTGTTCCATCAAAACATTACACACAAAAGACAACATTCCTCCGCCCAGGAGAGCAACCACCAAGAAAAGTGTTAAAACCAATCCTGCTTGGGACAACTGGAAGCTGCTAGAGACTGGAAAATGCTGGCAGATGTTGGTCAACGGCTTATTTTTCCACCTGAGATTGCCACCACTAACCTTCGATCAGATATTGTCTTGTGGTCTGGATCAGCACACCTTGTCCACCTGGTAGAGTTAACAGTGCCATGGGAGGATGCTGTAGATGAGGTGTATGAGAGGAAGAAACTGCGGTATGCTCAACTAGCCTCTGAAGCGGAACAGTGAGGATGGAGAGTCCGGGTTTACCCAGTGGAGGTGGGTTGTCGAGGATTTGTGGCACACTCTACAACCCGGTTTCTCAGAGACGTCAGTGGCCAAGAGTTGCGTCGCACAGTGAAGAACTTATCTGAAGCAGCAGAGAGGAGCAGCAACTTGCTGTGGTTGAGACGGAAAGATTCTGGCTGGGAATCTCAAGCACAATAGAAAGAAAGAAACGCTGATGTACGGGTAAGTAAGCTGGGCTGAGTTGAGTGGGGGGCGGAGGGGGGTGATGCTGGGATGCCAGAATCACTGTCGAGCCCTCTTGAGGTGTCGTGGGCTAGTCGACGAAACACTGAGGATGGAAGGTGCCCACTTGAAGACCCCAGAGATGTACCCTACTTCGCTCAATCCAAACTGTTGTCATGCTGATGCGCTGGGGAGACCGCACTGTGGTTGATCCCCGGAGCCAGCATCGCAGCCGTGGTGTGTGCTGATGCGCCAGGGAGGCAAATAAGCTGATCCCTGGAGCCAGCATTACACTTTGGCCATCAATACCCAACAGAAGGAGATCTACATCATCATATGGAAGGAAACGCAAATGAATAGAGACACAGATGGATCACATTAGTTTACTGTAAAGCTACGTCTTAGTTGGTGCTTATCTTGGTGAGAGCCGAGTTCAAATCAACATGAAGTTTTAAGATCTACTCTCGTGTAATGGAAATCATGCCTACCTCTCTGTACCAACAGCATAAAATACAGTATTAATGACTGAATAATTTCTCGGGACATCTTCCAGCATCTTGTAGTCTATGGTATGTGGCCCAACCTGATATTAGGTACAGGTCCCAATGTATGAGATACTGGTGCATCACTGGGGATAAGCACTTGTTCAAAGTGTCTTTCAGTGAGATAGTTCTTTAGATTTGTGGTCCCTACTACTTATCCAAAAGCAGATTGGTATAGTTCTTATTCAGGGAAACTAAAGCAAGATCTTTCCCCTAATCATGAATTAGAGTAGCACTGACAGGCTGGGATAAAGGGAACTCCATGACCCAGTGTTATTCAGTGCAGACACAGATTTTTGTTTTCTGCTGTTATAAATCTGTCACTGATCTAAGCATTGCAGGAGTATGTGATACTTAGGGGTATCTACCCAAGTTGATGACCAAAAGCTGGATTAAATCAAAATGCTAGAATTGCCATAGCAATTCTAAAGTATTGCTATGGCAGTGCTGTACACTTCATAGTTTAAGGCTTTCAATTCAAGATGGTACAGAAATGAATGTTTTGTTATTGTATTTCATCGTCTGTATAAAATGGCTAAGAGAAATGGCACCCTCTGGTGTTTATATGCATGTGACAGCTACCAGCATAATGTATATTACAAGGATTCATTACCATGATCATATTAGGTTTGAGCCAGACCATGTTTTATTAGTTAAATTGTTTTATGGCTTATTTTATAGGTCATTGGGACTAGAATGGTCAGATATTTCAACTGCAAAAAATGACTGTTGTATAAATTATTATTTACAGAGCTGGTCCTACAACAATTGTCCATGTATTCATTTTTTTTATAATATTTTGAATTACCTGAAAATTACTGTAAATAGGTCTCTCAGGAGTACAATAAACCCGATACCCCATCAAATTATCTTACAAACAAAGTAGTGAAACACACTCTTCTGTACAGAATAGTGTTATTTTAGTCAGACGTCATTAATGCATTGGTTTCCTTTGTTTGACATCCTTTGCAGTGAATGAATCCTGTTATGGGAACAAAGAGGAACAGAGTCATTTCACACATTATTTGATCAAAAAACGTGTATTTCTGCCTATTTCTCATAATCAACCTTCAAACTTCTGGAAATTCAGCAGTTGTTTTTTCTTTTCCAACACAATACCTTGAAAAAAAGATCAGCAAGATTAGGCTTTACATGTGGGCTTTCAATTACATTAAGTGGCAAGGCACTGGTTAATTCTGAAACTAAAAATAGGCACAGCTGTTCTATTAGGCTTTGCATAAGAAGATAGCTCATCTAGAAAATAACACATTCATCTAACATGGGTCCACCATATGTGAGATCCAAACAGTTCATTTGGTGACATTCCCAATCCACCAATCAGTGAATCACATTAATCTTTATGGGATAATCCCTTTGGCAAGTCTTATCATGAGGTAAATAAGAGGAAAGTAAGCAGACAAACGAAAAAGCAAATGCCTTCCGTGACCCCTAGTCTACAGGTTCAGAGACCAGTCTGACATACTAAACTTACCTGGCTCCACTTGCAGAGCTACCAGAAGCATATTTTATAATACTCAACTCAGCCACAGGCTAGAAAGAGTCCATCACATACTCCCCCCACCTTAGCAAAGCTTGACCTTGAGCGAACACATTCTTTTGCATCTACTCAACCCAGGTAACTCAGTACACTTCAAAGACAAGACTCCTTCCTCTACATTCATGAGGGGTCAACATTCAAGAATGTTCCACAACGTGTCTCAATTATGTCCTTGCTGGGGTTCAGGAGACAAAGCGATGGCTATCCCCTTCAACCACTAATCATCTGCTTTAGTGTTTCTGAGCGGTCCCCAACACAATACAACAGATTCATGGGGATTCCACAGCTAGTCACCCAAGCTAATGAAATCAGAGGCATCAAGTGTTGTAATTTTATTTTTTTTATTTGTTTATTTAGCAGACACCATTATCCAAAGCGACTTACAGAGACTGCAGAGTCACTTACAACTACGTCTAACCCGAAAGACGGAGCACAAGGAGGTTAAGTGACTTGCTCAAGGTCACACAATGAGTCAGTGGCTGAGGTGGGATTTGAACCGGGGACCTCCTGGTTACAAGCCCTTTTCTTTAACCACTGGACCACACAGCCTCATTTCATCTATTTTTAATACTTTGAATAAACTGTAAATTTTATATGGACAACTCATACCCACACTGAGTCAGCTCCACGTGTGTGTTCCATTAGGGCATGCCCCAGGCCAGTCCAGGGTGATACTTACCTGTCCAACGTCGAGGGTTGAGGTCCAGTGGTCCAGTCCAGGGTGATACTTACCTGTCCAACGTCGAGGGTTGAGGTCCAGTGGTCCAGTCCAGGGTGATACTTACCTGTCCAACGTCGAGGGTTGAGGTCGTGGTCCAGTCCAGGGTGCAACAGCTGGGTTCCAGAATAGAGGCGAGAGAGGGGAGATTGCGAGGGTCAAAAGATAGGCCAAGGGGAAGTAACCAGCTAGACTATACGGGTGAATGTGATAGTTCTAATTACCTGTGTAAACGTTCCTGGTGGCCTCCCTTCTTTGCCCCTCTCCCCCTCTCAGGTTCCCCGGGATCTCCGTCTCCATATCCATCAGCGGTTCAGGGCATCTTTGCAGTGAGGTCCACTGGCGGTTCGGGCTCAGAGGACAGTGGACGTTGAGACGAATGGACAGCTGGGTTTTCTAGGAACCAACCATAGACTGACATTTGATTTTTTACTGGACTCCTTGTGTTTTACCAGCAGGAGGGGATTACCCTAGTTTTTCAGTAATGATGGAAGAAGAGTGGTGTACACAGTTGGGTCAGTTTTAAACAAGGAGACTGGAATGGCCTTTTAAATTAGCGTAGATGCAGGGCCGAGGTCAAAGCCACTACAACATAAAACTTTTTTTTTTTTATTTGTCCTAATAGTTGCTAACATGTACAGCAGCAACAGCAGCAAGGAAATTCAACTAGAACAACATGCTCTGAAGACAATATGTCGAAACACGTAAGCTTTATTTAGTTTTTATTTTTACCTTGTTCTTAATAAAATATGAATACTTGAGAGACACTTTGGGATATAAGTTTTTCATAAAGTGAGAGTTGTCGTCTTCATTCCTCAGTGGTGCACCTCGTGTGTTGGAATTGATTGAGGCATCTTTTTAGCACCGGCATTTCTATTTTCTACAATACATATTATATATATGTATATATAATGCATATAGTTTACTGCAGGACAAATGCATTTTGTATCATTAACTGGAACGAAACAGTTTGTCTCATTATCTAAAAAAGACATGAATTGTCGACTGATGAGAGCTATCAATTAGGCATTGCACTTGGTGTTTTTTTTTGTGTGTGTGCATTTGTTTAAGACTGACTATGTTAAATGGTGACATTGGTGTTTTGCAACTCTATCCGGTTAAGACCGCCCATGCAGCATTTGTTGACAGGTTGCCAAAATGTCCGTTTATCAGCCAAAAATGAATGGAAATTAATTATATCCTATGGTTACTTATACCTCGTATCGTACACACACAGCCTAAATGTAGTTACGAATTCACCTTTTGCTCTTAATACGGTTTAAGTACACCCACAGTTTGGTTGCAAAAGGCAGCGACAACCGCACTAGTTAATCATA
Organism: Acipenser oxyrinchus oxyrinchus; assembly: GCA_030684275.1. NCBI lineage: Eukaryota > Metazoa > Chordata > Actinopteri > Acipenseriformes > Acipenseridae > Acipenser > Acipenser oxyrinchus. The sequence goes on along the minus strand of CM060263.1, from coordinate 24,940,078 downwards.
TTCAGAACAAGTAGCGAGTTCTGTTAGGCCTTGTACACAAACACACTGCGGTTAGCGCGACAACCGTATTAACAAACTGCACTCTCTGCGGTTGTTTGTTGTACACACACAGTCTTTCATTACGGAAACTTCTGACCAGCAAGGCTGGTGGGAACGACTTGAGTGGTCTCCAAATGACTGGATGAAAATTGTATGCATGTCTAAGGAGTCGTATGCATCTTTGTCATTTACTGAGACATTTCCTGGAGTGCCAAAACACACAGATGAGACGTTCGGTATCAGTGGAAAAACTAGTTGCGGTTGCACTGTGATGTTTGGGGACACAAATTGTCCCATATTGTTCTATTAAGTTGCAAAACCAAAAATAACACTTTTTAGGGTTTTTTTTTAGTTTTTTTTTCTTACAACAGAATATTATACAACTGTACTTTGATTAAATAAAAAAAAAAGTGTATTATAAAAAAACTGTAGATTTAATGCACACACACAGTTGCTGCGTATTAAGTAACCAAACTGAATTAATAAGGCTACGTACACACACAGGCTAATTGCGGTTGTGAGTTCACCTTTTGCTCTTAATACGGTTTGTATACACACACAGTTCAGTTACAAAGGGCAGCGACAACCGCACTAGTTAATCCTTTTCAGAGCAAGTATCGAGTGTGGTTATTAATTCAGTTCGGTTTGTTAATGCTCACTAACTGTGTGTGTGTTACAACTGCACTGACACAACCGCAGCTGGTGCTCAGAGGAATGTGTTTGTCAGACATTTCCTTGTGTTATAAATATGGCTATAAAAAATATATACAGGTGCCTGATGAGCCAAGTTGATTTTGTAATGTTGATGAATAGCAAATTCATAACAATGGTAAATAATGCGCATATATATATATATATATATATATATATATATATATATATATATATATATATATATATATATATATACACACACACTTTTTTATTTAATCAAAGTACAATTGTATAATATTTAGTTGTATGAAAAAAAATGCATTTTGTTTTTGCAACTTAAATAAAACAACGACCGTCTCATCTGTGTGTTTTGGCACTCCAGGAAATGTCTCAGTAAATGACAAAGACGCATATCGACTCCTTAGACATCGTACATTTTAATCCAGTCATTTCGAAACCACTCAAGTCGTTCCCACCAGCCTTCTGGTCGGAAGACCGCCCAAATGTTTCGATCTACCGTCATGGTACTGCAGATCATCACCACTGTATTTAGCAGTGCAGAAAAAGCAAAACGGCGTCTCCGCTGTGCTTGATGAGCTCTCGATCGATTACGTACAGTACTTTGTTCCAAAAGCATAAACAAAAACACAGTCCCCATGTTGTCACACAAAACCTCACGATCGGCATGTAATGATGGCCCAAGTTCAGTGGTTTGTTTAAACAGGGAGTGCACTCACTTCAGTAATGAAAGGTGTGTGTGTGTACAACAAACAACCACAGCGAGTGCCGTTTGTAAATACAGTTGTCGAGCCAATTGCAGCGTGTGTGTACGTAGCCTTAAGAGAGGTCATTTCTCAAAGACTCTATGGTGCATGGCGAGTGTATGGAATACTGTCAGAAAAATAAATAGATTCTGAACCCAGTTCAATTAACCATCGAACAGGTGTATTGTACATAAATATTAATGACGTACATACAACATTTACAAGTGACCAAAAATAACCCCAAACCAACACCCCACAAATATATACACAGTCCCTAACAGAATAGTCAAGTTGCTGCAGCTCCTCAAATTGGAAAACAAGAAAAAACAAGAAAAACAAAAAATAATCCAAAATCTAAAAAAAAATGTTTGGGCAGATCTCACCAGGTCTGGGGAAGTTGTCAGTGTAGAAAATCCTAGGGGGAGCTGCCCATCCAAAACAAAACCAGGAAAACTCAAACAAAAAAAAACAAAACAAAAAAAAAAGTATTTGTTATCAAAAAGAAATCAAAAGGAAAAAAGGACCTTATAACCCTTTTTGTTTTTTTAGTAGATGATTTTGGTTGAAATGAGAGCATCCAGAAAACCTAACTGTTACCAAACACAGAACAAACACACACCGTCCCTCCAATGACCACCTGACCTTAACAAAGGGAAAAAAAGGTGAAAAAACAGGTTTTCCTAATAATTTGGCCATCTGTAGATAGAGCTGGTGGCAGAACAGAAAGGTGCTGGAGCCCAATGGCTCATCTTAAATATTTATTAATTTGTTAAATATTTATTTATTTGTTGCTTTTCTCATTTAAAGCTATAGGGTAGCAAGGCTCTAGTTTGATAGTTATTCTCTTGGACCTCAGGTCTCAGTGACTACAGGATCTATCCTGTCTTTTGCATTAAAAAAGGGACTTCATGTAATTAGTTGTTCTCAGTAAAATCATATAGGAGTATAGACAAAATAAATATTAATATAACAATATTGCTTTAGACAAAGTACTCACCTTGCTGTAAATGCAAATACAAGTATTTTATGAACACGTCTCTTGAATTGATTTTAAACTAATAAGATTAATTAGGAAATCACTACAAAACAGGTATTCAGATGTTACTAAAGCCCCTTTCACACGGGCACTCCTACCCAGGTCCTAGCTACCCGCGCAGTGTGAAACCACGTACCTGGGTCGGACCCAGGTTAACCCGTATCCTAGTGACCCACCTCAGGATGTGGGTTGACACGATTTGACCCGGGTTCAGCGAGACAAAATGCTTGATGGACGTTTGTGAGCCAACGCAATAACAAACAGCCACGCCTGCGATGAAAGTTTCACTTCCGCAAGGAACCTTTCTGTTTATTCTGTTTAGCCATATTTTTGGTGATTGAGACACAGCATGAGTCAGATTGCAGCAGGGATGCAGAAACATTTGCTCTAATTAAAAATGTGGCCGATGGTTCAATCCAGAGAAGCTTGGATGTAAACTTCAGTAACAAGCTGCTTCCGGGGCATTGATACACACATTGTGCGCTTGCGTCTGTCATCTAGGTCCTGCTTTATAAAAAGCAGTATCAAATCACATACCTGACCTGCATGACACCGGGTCCTGCCCGGGTAAGTTCTGACCTGGATAGATCATGCCATTGTGAAAGGGGCTTTAGACATTAGGCCAGTATTTAAAAATGTTATATTGTTGCAAGCGTGCATGCAAATGACCTTTGTAGTTATGACCATGTGCATTAAGGTTGTTACATTTCCCAAAGATCCTTTTATTTTCTTCATCATTCAAAGATTTACTGAAAATGAAAGAAACTGTTGTAACGACAGAAATGAAGATGTTTGTTTTACAACCAAGTCTACAGTATAAAGCAAGCAAAACACATTGAAATAGCAGGATACAACCAAACCATAGCTTTGCACTAACAACTCAATTAGCAGACTGTGTGATGATGTCATAGTTTTTTTTTTTTTTAAACTAGACACAAGTCTAGACACAACCTTCTTCAATTTGTAAAATGTGTTTCATTTTTTTTATTTTTTGTTTGTATTATCGGTTAAGGCTCCACACCAGAAGCTTAGTGTGCTTTATCTGTGTTGATCATTTTCAATATTCCAAACTTCTAATAGCATTTCACGATACTTTGCAATAACATTTTAAGCCCCATTCCTTTCAGCATCATAGACATCCTGAATAAAATACTTACACTGCGTTCCTAAAATCTTTTATATCAGACTTATTTTATTTTGTTAAGTAGTGTGTGACTATAACTGCATTTAGAACGTAACTGTGAAAAAGGTAAAAATGATAAGAATCAGAGTAATTGCACTGATGAAACATACTTTGTCTGCTTGAAGTTTTGCCTTGAACAGTTGTCCTGAAAATGGTGCCTGTGTCTGCAATACTGGAATACTATAATACTGATGTAGTACAGTCCGAGAGGAACTAAATTCAGTACAATCTACAATTATCATGCCCTCAGCTTTATCAGACATACAGTACATATATGTGCCCACGGCTTAAAGAGCATTTTGGTATATAGCTTATGGAAAAACAAATGATTTGCTTTCTTTAGCAATTGACACATCTTTAAGGATCTTATTTGCCTGATCATCAGACTTGTCAAGTCTAAAGCCTGTTCCATCTCTCCTGCCAGTAACTCCTGTTTTCACCTACTGTCCTCTTTTATTAAGTTCACAATCTTTTTCAGTGGCTTGTAATGCCGCTGTGTTCGTATTTGTTTTTTGATAAGGCTGTGTAAAGGTGCTGCTCTTCAGTTGTAGTTTTCTGCCACAGATATATGTAATGTAGGCTAGCATACCAGCTTTTTTTGCACTGACAAAGGTTTCTACTTATATTATGACAGACAAAACAATAGCCTGCAAGTAAGTCGGTGACAACGGCTTCAGATCCCTTAAAATTGATGTTTTTGAACTATGGCAGTTGTATTCCCTTTACAATAGTGCATGCTAAACAAAACAAAAAACAACATATTAAAGAATAATATTTGAAAGGCTTCAAACATCCCTATAGAGATTTAATAATGCTGATTAAAGTCATCTAATTATTTTTCAGAAATCTTAATTGCTGTAGAAAGCCTGATAATTCTTCTTCGTTGTATTGGACAGAGCAAACCAAAGCTTGGATAAGCAGAATACAGAATTTGACTGAGAAAACAAAACTACATTCCCCAGCGATCCTTTCCCGTCTCACTTCAAATCAATTTTATTTGTCTTTATATTACGTTGAACGGTATCAGATTACAAATCGTATTTTACATCACCTGTAAACTATTATGAAAAACGAGTCATTTGTAGTTTGCACGTTTGAGCAAAGGAAATGCAATGTCCCTGGACCTGAATATGACGATACAATAGAATAAATAAATACATACAAATCCGTTTCTACAAGATAGACGTGGTGGTCTACATTGTATTAAAACCTGCCTTTAGCAAGGTAAAAGTAAACTTTGCCATACTGTAGAGTAGGGTTTTATAACTAGCCCGAGAGGCCCGGGTGTAGTTCTATAAACTCAAGTGGTCTGTATTATTATTGTCTTCTTACAATGTGCAGTCTGTGGCAGGCGCTGAAGCTCTGCACACGGGTGACGTAAACGATCCGGCAGCGTTCGCTCAAAACCATGGTTACATTTTCTTGCATGATTAGAAAAATGTGTTTTTTTTTCCTGTTTTACAGCCGCACTGCTTTTGTACTCCAGAAATACACAACCAAGTTAGAACCAACAATACCACTGATAATGTAATGCAATACAAATTGCTGAGTCATACAGCTGTCACAATCATGTTAGTTGTGTGCATTTTAATTAGAAAATTGGGGCTAAGTATGATATATACTTTGTAATATTTCAGACGGTGCTATAAGCCCATTTGAAAATATCTACACGTGTATTCTGTAAAATTATTTATTTATTTATTTAGCAGACGCCTTTATCCAAGGCGACTTACAGAGACTAGGGTGTGTGAACTATGCATCAGCTGCAGAGTCACTTACAATTACGTCTCACCCGAAAGACGGAGCACAAGGAGGTTAAGTGACTTGCTCAGGGTCACACAATGAGTCAGTGGCTGAGGTGGGATTGGAACCGGGGACCTCCTGATTACAAGCCCTTTTCTTTAACCACTGGACCACACAGCCTTGTTTCGTATGTAACAAGTACATATGAAAACCTGGTGAAGAAACTGGTGATTTTCAAAATTACAGTCATGCATTAATAATTGTAGTTACTAAATGCGTGCAAACATCTGTTCAACTTAAATAAATCGAAAGAAATGCTCCCCAGGCTGGGGCATCAATTTAGTTAAATGAACACTGATTTTAGGTGCTTGGGGTTATTACCTTCTGCTCTATGGTACAATTATAAACTTACTTTCCAATGCCTGTGCTAACAGTATGAATAATTATACAATAACAGTGGTTGATTGTAAGAACAACATTCACTGGGTCAAAATTTCAAGTCCTCTGTCAGTGTGCTTAAACTTTGTTACAGAATGCCCTGCAGTGTTTACAAGAAACACGTGACTTTACTTTTGCTGTATCCCGTGTTGTCCATATTGCAGCAATATATTATTCAACATAATCTCGATTGTTTTGCTATTTTTATTCACACATTATAGGTAAATTAACTAGGGGATTACTTCTTTTCAACTTTTACTGGGGAACGTTCTCCAGGATAAAGAGATTTTTTTTTCTTCAGAGCAGTGCAGTGCATCCAGACCATGCTCCCTCCTGCAATGGTGCTCGGATTCAAATCAGTGGCTTATTGTAAGAGCAGATACCCAGCACTGTTGCAGGAAGGAGCATGATCTGGATACAAAGTCTCTTTCTCGATCTCCTGGCAAACACTTGTGAGAAAATGTTGAGAAATCCCTAGTTGATTTAATTTCAAAGTCAGCAACAACACGGGACACAGCAACGGTAATGTAAAGAATTTCTTGTAAACACAAAAGAACAAAAAAAACTGTAAAAAGAAAAGCCAGCCTCCGAATGACACCTTTATCCTCCTAATCCGAGAGAAGCCTATCTGGATTTAAATCTAGCAGTCAGCGTGTACTATTCAGCAGTTTGTAGAGTCGGAGAAGTAAATGACACAAGCGCATTGCGGCTTTGGTTGTCTTACATTATAGTGTCTTGAAATGGGAAACAGCAAAAGCGGCACCCTCTCCAAGGAGCTCCTTGAAGACCTCAAACTCAACACCAGGTACAGTGAAGAAGAGCTCAGTGTTTGGTACCAGACTTTCCTGAAGGAATGCCCAAGTGGGAGAATCACCATTGAGCAGTTTCAGAGCATTTATGCAAGTTTCTTCCCAGATGCAGACCCCAAAGCTTACGCACAACATGTCTTCAGAAGCTTTGACACCAACAATGATGGCACTTTGGACTTTAAAGAATACATCATTGCTTTGCATCTAACCTCCTCTGGGAAAACTGTTCAGAAATTCGAGTGGGCATTTTCTCTCTATGACGTTGATGGCAATGGGACCATCAACAAGACTGAAGTCCTGGAAATCGTCAAGGTAATGCACATGTTTTCTTCTTGTATTGTAATAACAAGCTAATATAAAGCAATTAGTGGGCTTGATTTACAAAGATAAGTGCCAATGCAAGTTTGTTCAATGTGTTTCTGGGTGTGAGTGCATGTATGTGAAGTCACAATGTTCTACATTTTATCGTTGCTAAATTTGTCCCTGTATTTTGTTTCCTAATACATGTTGGTATATAGAATTCATTAAATAAATGCTTAATTCTCTTTTTAAAACCATGAACAGATCATGTTTGCAAAAATGATTAGTCTGCTAAATATTCTAAAACCTTTTAGTGCTGACAAACTGGTGTAATGGAATTAAATCTTGACTCTCTTTCTACTAATATGTTTTGAGGGAGGAATTAAACAAATCAATTTACGGTTTCTTATAATTTCCATTAGTTTACATTCACGTGTACTAACAATTGAATTATCTATTTGATTATGAAGCATTATTTACCATATCATTCTATGCTATTTTTTGTGGTTTGTCTTTTTCCAGGCCATATTTACAATGATAAACGCAGATGACCAAGAAGATCTTCCAGAAGATGAGAATACACCAGAAAAGAGGACTGATAAAATCTGGGATTACTTTGGCAAGAAGGACAAGGGTATGTCAGATTATAGAGCTGTGTGGGTGTGGATTGGAGGAGTGAAGAGAATTAAAAATGAATAGTGGTATATGAAGAACTGAGTCCAAAAAGACAGCGTGTTTTAAAAAATAAAATACAATACTTTAAAGGTGATCAAGTCCATATTTGAAGTACTGACCTTATACCAGTATAATGTACATAGACATTTAAAAAGGCAATGAAAAGATGACATGAATTATGCACAATATATTATGTAGTTGAACAGGAACATCTACCTTATAACGAAATGACAGAACACATTTCTGTTTGTAATACGTTAAAACACAAACAAACAAACAAACAAACAAAAAAACATCCAGAATCTATTAAAGGGTATTCAATTGAAAATAAATCCATTGATCCTTTCCTGGTGTGTGATTTAAAAAAAAAAAAAAATAAGAAGATTTTTAGCACAGACAAAACACGCAGGTCATCCTTTTGAATCAGTGGACTCTCTTGGTCTATTCAAACTGAAGACCTTGTTCTGTCCACCTCAATCGATATTAATTCCCACCGCAAGTGATAACCTGGAGAAAACAAGGATTGGAAGAACCACAGTCAAGCACTGCATTGGATAGTTGCTTTATGAATGTTTTTTTTGTTTGTTTGTTTATAGGATCATTTGATATGGTACTGTGTTTATTTTACTGGGTGTTATTTTTAACTGTAGTACTATTCACAAAACTATTTTAAGATGTTTCAAATGCATTTCAGACTGTTGTTGCCTTCTTTATTGCCAAAACAGGAATATTTCACAAAAATCAAACATTGTATTCATAAAAACTCACTTTAACTAATACATGTTATGGATTTATTAAATGGATGAACAGAGCCCTTTATTATACATGTGTACAGCTATTAAAATTGAAATATTTTGAAACACATATACAAAAAAACATTAAAAAATCTAAAATGTTTTTTTTTTTCTTCGTTTCAGATAAACTAACAGAAGGAGAATTTATCCAGGGAATCACGGAGAACAAAGAGATCCTCAGATTGATACAGTATGAACCCCAGAAAGTCAAAGACAGACTAAAGGAAAAGAAACAGTAGCTCTTGCAGAAGACCAACATTTTTCAAACTAAAGACTGTTGTAAGAAGCACTGTTTACATCTTATGCCCACATCTTTGCACCACTAATTGTATATTAAATTACCTTTTAAAAACATTTTCAAAAAGTATATCCTAACTTACCATTTCAGCCATGGTGTAAACAGCTCCTTACGTTGTCTGTAATTAGACTTTTGTTAATAATCCTTCGGTTACAACTAAATCCTCTTAAATCCTGAAGGTCGTATTAGTGGAATCCCTTCACTGTGCTGTAGGATTGTAGCATTACTATTGTGCTTGTAAATGTTTTAGTGAGGTTATCCGTCTTTATTTGAGGCTTGTTACTCAATAAATCAACCTGCTTTTGTTATGAAATAAAGTCCTTTGTCATGAAAAAGTGAAACCTACACATTGTACAGTATTTTGTTACCTATTTGTTAAAGTGAATTGAATAATTCAATATGCTAAATATTATAATGAGCAAGACATCTCACAAGTAGAAGACAACTAGAAATGTTCTCCTTTTTCTAGGAAAGCAGTACCACTTGTGATGAGGAGTTTGTTTCCCGATAACCTCACTCAGCCTACTGAACTTGCTCAGTAAATATCTTGGTATCCCTGAATATATAATTGTCTCTTTAATCTGTCTCACATGTTCAGTGGTATCCTAATTATGATCCATTTTCTAACAATGGTGAATAACTCGGTGGAGCATTTGTTGTCTAGTTTACCCAAAAGAACGATATTCCTGAGTGGTGACTGCCAAGACTATCATACCCAGTCATTGCATCTTATTTGGGGTACCACAGCACTTGTAGGACAGATGGCTCATTAAAATGTTTTACCTATTTTAGAGAGGAGACCATTTTCATTTTGTGGATACCAAGATATTTAGCGAGGAAGTAGTCTGAGTGAAGTTATCCGGTAACAAACACTGTTAAAGGAGAGCATTTGGAGGTACTACTATACTTGTGAGAGGAATTGCTCATTACAATCTTTTGCACATTTTTAAAGAGGAGACAATTATCTATTCGGAAATACCAAGGTAGTTAGCAAATCCAAGATTACGTGATTTGACCTTGGTGAGGTCAAAGGTCACAGATTCACACAACCTTTTTATCTTGTATTTCACATCGATTTTGATATAATGAATATATACTGTAAAACTTCAAATAATTGCCGGGTCTCAAATAATCGCCTGTCTTCAATACGCGCCGGGTCTGCTGGCAAATATTGCAAATAAACGGTGGGTCTCTATTAAACACCCGTGACAGCGATGAAAGTGACTCAGGATTAATAAATAATAATAATACAAAACGTAATTTCAGGTAGGCCTACATGTAATGCATATTTGCTTAATGCAGTTATTACGTTATTAAAAGTTTTGATAATTTTAAGCGTGCTGAAAGTAGGCCAGATACAAACCTCTTGGTGTATTTTAACATGTTTTGTTGTATTAACAATGTACAAGTTTGAGATTAAACAATAAATTATTTTTGATAAAGATACTTATTGCTTTTATTGTTCATTTTTAAAAACATTTTAGAAGTTTGTATTATTATTATTATTATTATTACTATTATTATTATTATTATTGTGCTGTAAGCGTAGCCTACATGCCTGTGTTCTGATATCTACAGGGTTGTCTTTTAGTGGATTTAACTATTATTATTATTATTATTATTATTATTATTATTATTATTATTAACAATGGTAGATCTAATTCTGTTTTTAAATACAAGTTTGTACTTCTGCTTGTTCATTTTCCAACGTTTTGCATACCGTATCCTTGTTAACCAGTGCATATAAAAAGACTGTAATAATACTTTCGCTTTATTATTATTATTATTTGTTTATTTAGCAGACGCTAAATAAACCAAGGCAACTTACAGAGACTAGGGTGTGTGAACTATGCATCAGCTGCAGAGTCACTTACAATTACGTCTCACCCAAAAGACGGAGCACGAGGAGGTTAAGTGACTTGCTCAGGGTCACACAATGAGTCAGTGGCTGAGGTGGGATTTGAACCGGGGACCTCATGGTTTCAAGCCCTTTTCTTTAACCACTGGGCCACACAGCCTCCTATATACTTTAGGGTGTACAATACAATGTAATTTTGTGTGGCAGGATGGCTTGCAGTGGTGAGGTGTGGTGACGTCATGGACCAGGAAGTAAATGAACCAAAACAATGAATGGGCGGGTGAAGCTGTACGCTACTGCGGTCAGCATATTTAATAAATAATAATACAAAACAAAAGATTTAAACAAATAACAAAACAAAAAGGCACAAGGGCCAAACTAATAAACAAATACTGTTTAGCAGTCGTTTTTAAATCTAGTTTTTTTCTCTCCTCGCTCTCTCCGCTCCCCGTACTCCTCTGTACACTCAACCCCGCAGCACTGACAGCTGCAGGTTCTTATACTCTGGCCGAGGGGTTAACTAGCTGTTAATTATCTTATTACCCCTCGACTACAGTCTGCACGCGTTTGGTAAGGATGCGTGACTCAGCTAGTTAAATAATCAGTAGCTGATCAGCCACGCATCCTCACAGGGTTTTTAAATATAAAAAACAATAACAAAAGGCGGCGCTTTTATCCGCGCCGCAAACAAAAATACAAATAATAATAAATAAATACATAGGGGCGGGACACTCCGCCACATTTTGTTATAAAACAAAACTGTTACTTATTTCACACTGACACACAACTTTTTAACAAAGTTGCTGGAATTGAGTTACAATGTTGCTATAAGGTTGTGTGTTAGTGACTTTTTATTGACCGCATGAAGCATATGAAGCTAGTGATCTAATATAAACGCCTGTCTCCAATATGCGCCAAGTCTGCTGGCAAATATTGTAAATAAATGCCAGAGGTGTTTAATTAAAGTTTTACGGTAGTCCTATTTCAGAGCTTTAAAACAACCCCAACACCAACTTTCTATGTCAATTATGGAGGAAGTTATGACCATGTAAAGGTAGGGTGGATGTTCAAATCAGATCAAGCTTTGATGACCTGTATCTCATGAATGGGAGCTCACTCAGGTCTAAAATTTACACTGTAACCACTTCTCCCAAAGGCAAACATGCATGTTTGAGGTTTTTAGTGATTGATTTCATATGGAATGATCCGATAAGTTTGATTTGGGTCTGCTGCTAAGGGAAACTTACATGACTTGTTTCAAATCGCTTAATTGTCCTTGTGGCATTACTTTAGGATCTAGTCAGAGGTTTAGTTTAATTAAGAACATTGTTGGATCAAAGCTATTACGATATTCTTTGCAACATAAATACCCTACTTATGCTTTGCATACAGGCTAAACAAATGACTACAGTATATGTGGTTTACTACACTTAATTAGTATAAAACATCAATTTGATTAAAAAAAGAATTGCAAACTTGAAAATTAGACATTTTATCCCAACATGTCTTATCTTAAAATATGGATTTTAAAATACGCAAATAAATAAAAGGAAGTGAAAAAAAAACGTATCTTTGTAAAAGCAATCCATATAGTCTCTATCAAAAACTCACATAGGCTTGTGGCTTTTGACTTCAACCTTGCAGCCATAACTACAGTAATTCTTCATTTTATCATTCACAATACATCACAAGGCCTGGGATTGTTTCTCTCCCAGACGGACCTTGACGTGTCTTCTTGGTTTAATACTGAGTAAGACCTCTTGTCACTCCCATTACTTAATACACTGGCTACCCAATAAGGACACTATTATTTTGATGACTAAAACGGTATTGCAAAACTTTGATCCATGACATAAAAGCATTTTACTTGCCTCTTTTGTCTGCATCACATGGAGTTTTTAACATGTGGTGCTCCAGGGGCTGTGGAATAGCTATCTTTTACCATTTTAACAGCAGTGTGTTTCACTGTGTTCCCTTCTGGTATCCTGACTTGTTGCTTGCTACTTGCTGATGTTATAATCAAATCCTTCTTGGCCATTATCAGCTTTACCTTTCATGACCTGGTTTAAGATCTGTGCAGAGAGTCCGAGGTATTTTAAGAAGTGTTGGAGCTGCCAGGGCCTCAGCAGGACATCTGGTGTATGTCACCTGTCTTTCATCCTGTTAGAACATGTAACATGTAATCAGAGCAACTGCACTCAGTGTACCTTTGCTACTATTACTATTCATAAACAGTAAAAGCTGCATAGAATAGCATAATCTATGCAATGTAAAGAACCTGGTATAGGTTATTCTTCTTGATTAGATTTAATCAGAAGTAGTAGAGCTCCCAGAATCATGTCTAAACTCTCACTAGATCAGGTACAATGGTGTAACACCCCTGCGGTGCTTCTACCTCTAGTGGGTGTAAGAAATGCCAAATGTTCTTAAGAGGAGGAAATACCACTGGTCAATGGCTGCACTCTGGTTCAGACATGATTCAAAGAGCTCTAATGGGGTTTTAAAAGTGACCAGGGGGGGAGTCAATACAACATGAAGGACTGGAGTTAGCTACACCAATCATTTTTGTAGAGCATTCGTTGATCACGTTTCAGAGATATACTGTATATTAAAACGAAAAAGGCCAAAAACAAAAAAATAAACAGGTAAATGTTTAAAAACTAGAATGAAACAGAAACGAAAAATAAACATGAAAAAACGAATATTCTGAGTTGCATTAATATCGTTTCAAGAAAATGCTATATAAATAATTTAATTAAAATTAATTCAGCTTGCCGGGTCCAACAAATGAAAAAGGCATCTATCAAAGCAACAAAAAAAAAAGAAAGCGCTCGTTTAACAGTGACTGGGGTACAAAATATGAAATTATTCTGCATCGTAGAGTTAGTGAAAACCAAGCAAAACATTCTGCTCATTATATCATGGTAATGAGTGTTTGCGTGTATGTCTGTTTTTATGCATATGATACACCCCCCATGGGGAACAGATTCCAAATGTTGGCAAAAAGACCAAAACAAAGCTACATAGCTACTAAGTGAAGACTCTTTCTTAACTATTGTATTTAATAAATGTGTAAACAAATATGAAAAAAATAGTGCCCTTATTTATTTTCCATACAAAAATAGTACTGGATTTGTTTTGTGTTCATTAGAAGCATGTTAATAATGTCCTATTGTGCATAGATATACAGTATATTTCTTGAGCCACTAGGAGAGCTGTAATAATTAAGTTCAATAAGATATTACAAAGTAATTATAAATATGTACACAGGTTCATTGTTTAATGGTGGATTATCAATATATTTTCAATCGTTTTCGAAGTGGCTGCCTGCCATCGGGTCCTGCTTAAATCTCACTTTCTTCGAGTATTTGTTCAAGTGTTTCACCCAGAGTTCCTTCTCCTTCAGAGCTGGACACACTTCCTCTTGTGAAATACTCCAGAGTGGTTGGTCTAAGTGTCACACTTGAAGGTCTCTTCCCATCTCTGTAAAACTCATTTTGGTGGAAATAATGACTCGGACGCCTTTTGGAGTACTTCCCAAGGTACTTGAAATACTTTCCTTGTATGCAGTCAGCAGCACGTTCAAAGTGATTGGCGAACAGAAACAGTTTCCATCTCTTTTTAAGTTCTGCTTGCACCTGTAGGACAAAGACATGGTTTTACATTGGAAACCGTAGAGGGTATATCTTAATGATTCAAACAGTGATGGATCTCAATACAGATGCTCTTTGTATTAATCTAGAAGGCCCCCAGGGGAGATTTATAAACCCACTTAATACTACATAGAATAAAATACAGTGGAATTAGGTGTATTAATCAAAACAGGCATCATTAATATTTGCCACTAGATCATTCAAATATGCCATCAGAATCATTTAAGGCAGGATTAGGTCGCGTTAGAGCGCTACCCACCACAGTTTTAGTAGTATAATTAAATTATTAAATACTTTAGGGATAGGTTTAAGGTTCAGTTCGTTTAAATGAACAATTGAGGGCATTGCTGGAACACAGACATGGTGTTATTCTAAACAAATGTAATTTATCAGTTAATGTCTTTGACTTTCCTTTTTTTTTTTTACTCAAAAAATTGGGAAAATCTGTAAGGCAAACAAATACCATTGTTAGAAGCTAATTGCTAGGAACCCCAAGATGCCCCAAACCTTATAAGAGTCTACCCTAGTAAAAGCATAGCAAAGTGTAATAAAGCATAGTTGCATAAAGCATAGTTAAGCATTGTAAAGAATAGCAAGGTATGGTAAAGCACATTAATAAACTTAGCAAACCAGGGTAATGTATGGGAAATACATAGTATAACCATGGGAAAATATTGTGCAACAAAAGGCCACACTTTTAGAACACCATTAGTGCTACAATATTTAATTTAACACAGCTAATACTATATACATTTACCAAGAATTTGAAAGAGGAAGCTTGTTTTTTCCCCATGCAAGCTGAATGCCTGCAGTGACTTACAGTAAAGCTGTAACTACTGGACTGAAGATTGGGGGCAGGGTGTCTGTTGGGATCAATTTGGAGAAGGTAGTGTGAGAAATGTCCCAACGCTGCTGGATTTATGGGGCTGAATGGGAAGCTCATCCATAACTTCAACATACTTTAGTAATTATAAAGATATTGACAAAGACTTTTCGTCAAAAATACTTTCATTATTGTTTCTTATTTGGACTACTGTAGAAAAGGAAGCCCTGAGGTCCTCATAAGCAGATCATTATTTTTAGTGACCTGTGGCAAATGTATTTATAAAACATTGCTGTGGCTAAAATAACTGCTCCTTTAAACTTCAACATGATATGGGTATGTAAAATCAGAGTTAACTATTTGATGTGTTGTTTACAATTGAATTGTTTCATTTTTTGTTTAATTTACTTTTGAAAAATTCAGAAGTTTAAATCGCCCGTGGTCTAAATACAGCTCTGAAAACCATGTCTAACCTCCAAGTACATGTGGTACACAAGAGTGTAACCATTAACTTGTCCCATCACCATTCCTTTGATAGTCCTTTTTTCTGGTTGTGTGATACATTTTGCACTTTAAAATAAGGCCTCTCATTTTTGTTTCTGTTCATGCCCCACACCAAAAAATGATTAATTGTGGGTCTTCAATTTAATAATCATTTTTTGTAAAATACATTTGTATTATTATTATTTGTTTATTTAGCAGACGCCTTTATCCAAGGCGACTTACAGAGACTAGGGTGTGTGAACTATGCATCAGCTGCAGAGTCACTTACAATTACGTCTCACCCGAGAGACGGAGTACAAGTGACTTGCTTAAGGTCACACAGTGAGTTAGAGGTTCAGGTGGGATTTGAACCGGGGACCTCCTGGTTACAAGCCCTTTTCTTTAACCACTGGACCACACAGCCTCCTCTTTGTAGCTGTACAGTAGACATATGACACCAATCCATGGTTCAAAGGAATATACAACTTGTAAGCCAGTGATTTTATAGTCTAATAATCATATCTTCATGTCAATACCAGTATGTTGATTATGTTGCAAAGACTATCATACCTCTCCATTGGCAAAGCAGTACAACAAAGCTACCAGGAAACCCTAAAAGAAAAAAATATATGAATCAGTTATTTAAAAAAAGAATATACAGTAGCATCCATTCCCATTGATATATTTGTCAAACTAGGCAGGATCAATACATGTCATGCATCTTTCATTGTCTGTTGTCTTATCTGGAACTGAGTTCATAGTCCACTTTGTTTACATTCCCAAAAGTACTTCTAGCATTAGGGACACATTCTTTAGACTCACAACCCTTGAAAGCTGCTTGCTGCTGTGTGAGACAAATAGGCATGCTCCTGAACAACTAGCAGCAGTAGGGCCTTTTTTCCAATTGTGTTTCTATCTTACTTACACAAGATCTAGATTTGATTAACCAACACCCCACTGGAATCACCTTGAATTTGATCAGCCAATGAAATCAAGCAGTGGTTTATGATGTCAGTTGATCATAGCAACCCCTAAACCTTTTAAAGAGAGCAGCACATTCATTTATAAACGAACTGCAGATTACCTGGAAGGAACTCATGGTTAGCTGGATGAAGAGTCTGATGTGCCGTGACTGGCCTTCCACCTGCTCATCAGTAACAAAAGTAAACACAAACCCGTGGATCCCCAGCAATGGGATTAAGACCAAGGTGGCTCTTGCTAATCTGGAATACATGTATATAAAACTAAATTGGTTCAGGCATATAGTAAGGTATTAAAACTGAACTATACATTAGACAACAAAAACATTAAAACAGTATTAAAGGAGTGATCCATCCTATAATAAATAGATATGATCGATTGTTCATTATTAACATACTTTTATGATAGAAATGAATCCATAAGATACGTTAGTTGAATATATACTTTGAAGATCATGAAGGTCCCTTGATCAGGAAAAAAGTAGATTTTAGAAGAAATAGTAATGAAGACATTAGCCAAAACCTTTTTTTGACAGAAAGATTTTAAAATAATTGACTCCAGGAAACATTTCACTCAATGTGTTAAGTTGATAGGTGCATACCTGGATTTGTAATCATTACATTGCATTTTCTCTGCTTTCAGCTTTGAGAGCAACAATTTTAGTATTTTTACAAAAATGTAAAGATTGACCTGCAATGAAAAACGAAACAGCATTAAAGTTGTAATAAATTAGCTGCAACGGTTCATTATGAAAATGTAGTATTTAATATTTCCAGACACTTAGATGGCAGGGTAGTAGCCAAGCCCTTTTTTATGAGGGCCATATTCACAGAACTTGAACAACTGTTTTAAAGAATGCTTGTAAAGCATAGTTGAGGAGGAGAGTCAGCCCCAGCACTATGTTACTGTCCCAGTACTACCCCACTTCCCTGAGGGTCAGCCAACAGAGCCTGTGCTAGCCTCAAAATCCCTCCTCCTCCCCCTTCCCTCTCAGAACTACATCTCCCATCATCCTCCTGCTCACATATGTAACTGAGATGGATTTACGGGTGAGCAGGAGGATGATGGGAAATGTAGTTCTGAGAGGTCCATGCTGGTAAATGGGAAGCCATCTTGAGGCAGGGAATGCAATTTAAAAGTTTAAAAAAGTGGTCAAAATGTTAAAAAAATAAATAAATAAAACAATACACACACCTTATGTAAACAGTTGTAGCAACACTCACACAGGAACATGTAACACAATAAAATAAAAAGGTCCTTATGTACCCTTTAAAGCTGACAGTTGTAAAAGCCTCTTACTGTAATGCAAAATAGAATTGGTCCTCTGATAATCCACCAATATGCCATGTTTATATTTGTACCCCAACACCTGTAAATCAAGTAATATTGTACTGTTAAGGCAGTAAAATGTAAGGCATTCAGACGTACAAATAGGAATTTATTACCCAGTATAAGAACTTATAAGCAATGGCAACAAAGTGGGTTTGGAATAGTGCTTCTTATACTGATATAGTAGCATGGATTCACAATCTATTGACATAAAGGTGCTTAGTCAGTATAAGAAAATGTTATGACTGTGAGTACAATTCCACCAAAGGCTCATATAAGTTTAGCTACCATAACACAACCACTGCATTGCCATTAAACATTGCTGTGCCATCATTTGGTAAAGACATGTTACTGTACAATGTAAATGTAAAATTAATAAACCATTCATAAAACTGATTACAACTAAGATATGTGAGCTTAACCAAAATATCTCAGAGTCAGTCTTAGGCAGTTTCCCAGAAACTTACAAGCAGATAAAGTGAAAAATGCTAATAACTCAATACTCACTCACAATAATTCAAACACATAAAGGCAAGGGAAAGGTGAGAAATAATAATAAACTGACATGTGACACTGCACCTTTAAGAAACATCCTATTCTAAAGCTTCAGCCGTGAGACAAAAAACAAACAGCTTTAACATGCTGTATACAAGGCATGTGGGAATGTCGCACCTTGCTTTTATTACCAGAGCCACTGTGCAAAGTTTCTGATTAATTGCAAGCAATAGGATTAAAGTATTAGAGATATAAAGGAATTAGAGCTTCAGCAGTGAACTGACTCAACCTGTGAAGATAAAGCTGAGTCTTGTATCTAAATCATATAGCCATACACAATTAGAAGCATTACATCTTCTTCCTCCCTTTTTAATTTGCCATTTTGGCAAGCACCTTCTAAATTACAAAATCTTTTTTTTGTCCTTCCAGATCCCTTTTCTCTAGAAAACAGGTTTGTTTTATTATTGTTCTATCAAATTGTTTTGTTTGTGAGTGTTGTGTGTTGCACTGCCATTACGGATTCAGACCCATCAGTTAAAAGCTCTAAAACCACGAATGCAGAGGAGCCTGGGTCTTGTTACATTGGTGCCGTGACCCAGATCTCAAAAATCGCTAGGGTTAAAGGATGAAGAGTGTTATAAGCAGTGTTATGTGATGCACTTCAGTTATGGATTCCAATCCCTATCGGGGAAATGCAGAGGAACCTGGCTCTTCTGCATAGTGGTTAAGACGCTCACTTGTGGTGCGCATGGTTTTCCCACTTGAGGCATCAACTCCATACAACTCCATATGTAGACAGCAACATAAATATTAAACTTACCCTTTATTTTCATACATAGCTTTTGTCACTGTCCATGGAACAACGAACAGAACTGGAGTCCCTTAGTGGAAATAAAAAGTATATATATATATATATATATATATATATATATATATATACAGTATATATATATTGTAAGGCAGCGGGATGTGTGAGACAGCAGGGAGGGGGTTAAAACCTCCCTGAAGAGAAAAAAATGCACCTTTTGTTTATTTAATTGTTTTGCTTTTTAGTTAATTATTTCTGTTAATTGTTTTATTTGTTTAATTATCACCCGCACCTGGTAGTTATTATCAATTAGTACCAGGTGCAGGGGTATTTAAGGGAAGCAGTCAATCTGCTCGGGGCTGCTGAGTAGAAGGAAGCAGAAGAGAGGTGTTCTGCTTCCGAGCAGTCATTAAAAAAAAGTAAGTACTGTGTAAACCTGTATGGTTTTTGTGTGTGTGCCAGGTAAACGGCTTAGCCGTCCTGCAAGTTAGTCAGGGAATAACCTGTGTAGTAAGTGCTCCAAAACGGAGTTAGGTTTTGTTTTGTGTATTTGTTTTTGTGTTGATTAAAAAAATAGCGCAACCGCGCTTTTAAACTCCATTTCTCTGTCCTGGGTCGTAATTTTAAAGGGGCACGAACCCGTGAGTGGTGCAATCCTTCACAATATATATATATATATATATATATATATATATATATATATATATATATATATATATATATATATATATATTTACAAAAATGTGAATAATTGATTTAAAAAAAAAAAAAGCAATTATATCAGGGCGTTTTATATTCAATCATTTTAGATTCTGAAAGCTATGTACTCCAAGTCATCATCAGCTCATTTTAAAACCAGCAAAAAACAACTTAAGACTTACAAGCCCCTCAATAAAATGTCCGAGTTGTTTATTTCTAGTTTGGTAACTTTATTGAGAGCTTTTTTCTTTCTTAAAAAAAAAACAAAAAACTGTGTGAATGGTAATTTAAGTGATTTTAAATGGTGATATGTCGGTATTATTATTATTATTATTAATAATATTACATTTTGACTTACCCCAACCCATTAACATATATTTCTTCAACAATCTTCTTTCCGATAGAACAGCAGTATAGGACATATATTTCTTTAACAATTTTCTTTCCGATAGAACAGCAGTAAAAAGTAAAGAATGTAGGTAGATTCCTTCAACTAGTAGCCAGAAGAAATTGGCTCCTATAAAATAGTGCATGGAAACTTGCGTGACTCTGCAGGCTACAGAAATCTGTAAAAAAAAAAAAAAAAAAGATTTGCACATTTATTTTATAGACCAACATGGTCTTTCATCTTCTAGTCAGACCTACACACTTTGCTTGTGCTCTTAAATATTAGCTAAATATTAGTTTATTTCTTATTTTTCTTTTGGTGGTATTTTTATATTTAATGATTATCGGCTAAATTACCACAATATTTTAAATGATGTTTTAACTCAAATTATCCCCATTTAGCAGCTCTTTCATTATTATTATTATTATTATTATTATTATTATTATTATTATTATTATTTATTTATTAGCAGATGCCCTTATCCAGGGCGATATCACATTATACATTATTTCACATTATACAGATATCACATTATTTTTACATACAATTACCCATTTATACAGTTGGGTTTTTACTGGAGCAATCTAGGTAAAGTACCTTGCTCAAGGGTACAACAGCAGTGTCCCCCATCTGGGATTGAACCCACGACCCTCCAGTCAAGAGCCCTAACCACTACTCCACACTGCTGCCCCTTTCATTTGCAAAAATTTTCTTTTTTTTTTCTATATTACATATTTTTCTTCATTTTCTGAGGCTGAACTGACCATCTGAAGAAGAGATTTGTGTGGTCATGAAAGCTACTGTAATTTAACTATTAACAATGCAAACAAATACCTAAACCAAAATCATGAATTAATCAAATCCATTCCAAAAGAGATCTCAATTAGATATAGATCTTTATTTCAAAGGTTTGTATTATGCTTTCCAAGAGCATGACTTTGTAACTTGTATTTACTGTACCTCTGAGTTAAAATAGAATATCCATCCTGTTTCGTCTGTGGGTCTCTTAGCATAAGTGATGTGAAGAACGATGTCTTTGACAAGAACTGACACAGCGCGAAACATAAAGGAAGCAAACAAATTAATGTGGATGTAGTTTCTGGTGCAATGAAGTTTCCTGCACAAAAAAAGAAAGATAACAAATAAAATTAGCCTTGGAAGTGAAAACCAATCACCTACAAAAACAATGACTTCAAAACAGTAAGTGCTGAATTATCAAACCAGCAGGCACCTTGTACACATTTGCATTGTCAATAAAATAAATGATGCACTTCAACATAAACAAATTGCTTACTTAATCACATTGCTTGCCTGAGGGAAGCAGTGTTAGGGAAGTTTAAAAAGTAAGCAGTTACTTGAACAAAATTGTAATTAGTTACAATAACTTCTTACTTTTAAAACAATTAAACTAGTTACAGTTACAAATAGTTACTTCACAGGCAAATATTCTTTGAAGATCCAGCTATTGGAACTCACTTGTTCTCTCCTCTGACGCCATTTTCTTGAAAAATGATATGAAAAGCGCATTCTTGTGTCGTGTAAGGTTTTACTCACTATTGAAGTGATTTCTAATGTCCTTGTTATGCATTAACTGTAGTCCTTTTTTAATGTAACAAAAAGTAGTTATTTTAATTTTTCACTTAAAAATGTTGTTCACACCAATTCCCTGGTATTTTTGGAGCTCAGAGGTGGCAACCCTAGTTGGAAGCAGTGACATGGGGTGGGGTTCATGTGTGGTTATTTACACGTGAAGTGGCGATGGATCTGGCTTGAGGGATAGGGTAAATCTCATTTACTTGTGAGACAGCCTTTTGAGCATACGTGGAAGGTGTCTGGCACAGATCTCTATTATTATTATTATTTATTTATTTATTTATTTATTTCTTAGCAGACGCCCTTATCCAGGGTGACTTACAGTCATAAACAAAAATACATTTCAAGAATCACAGCACAAGTATTAATACAATTAAGAGCAAGATAAAAATGCAATGACTTCAGTTCTAGCAAGTAGAAGTATATGACAAAATACGATTCAATAACGGAGCGGATAACAGTGTCAGTGATAGTTACACGAGGTTACGATTAAATACACTACAGATTGAATAACACGGAGTCTAACTGGAACTGCCAGTTATTTGATCTGTTTTCTCCCCAATTTAGAACGGCCAGTTATTTTTAAGACATTGTGTGACGGAGAGGCAAAGACACAAGCACCCGCATCCTCAGAAACGTCCTCCATCAGGCTGCCTGCATTCTCTCACTCTGCACCTCCACAGTGAAGCGAACCACACCTGTCGCGGACCGTTTTCATTATATACCTCCGGATTAATTATTTTCTTTTTTCTCTAATAAATAAGTTGTGTGATAAATTAGTCAAAATATTATTCACTACTAACCATAGGTGAAATTTACACGGGGGGCACTGGGGACATGTCCCCCCTCACTTTTTCATTATTTCAGATAGAATAATCTTTATGCATGCATCAGCTACAGAAACTGTTCCCCCACTTTTGAAACCAAATTTACACCACTGCTGTTAACGATAAGCCAATGGACATTTGAAAAACAGTTTTGGCAAGAGCAATAAAACACATTATTAAACAACCAGACACGAGGCATTTACAAAGCACAGCTTTATTACATGAGCTTAACACTGTGCTTTAAACAGTTTCACTCAAACAAGATGCCACCTGACTACCATGGATTTCCAGGTGAGATTGTATCCTGTACCTGTTCTCTGTGCATAGAAACCACATTTTCCCGACCTGTCTGCAAAAACAGCATGAGAACGCTACGTATGGCTAATTTGCATATTGACCTCTTCCTTTCCCCTTCATTTGCATAACGTCAGGTGAAAAGAGGGTCTTCATTTTTCATTTGACTTGAGCACAATGTCTCGAGAAAAATTAGAACACACATGAAAACTCCATGATAGAAAATGTTCATAGTTAAAAAAGGTCCCCTTTGTTATCAGACTCATTCATTTCCCCTGTGCAAACTTGGACCATTCAATTAGTTAATATAGATAACTAAACAAATAATACTTGCTGGTCACTTCTGTTTCTGTATAGATCGCACATGTGCAGATTTGAAAGAAATACATGTTTTTGCAAATTCATTTTAAGCAAAGCTCCATTTACATGCTTTACTTCCAGGTAGTCTTGCACTTTCATTTCTGTCATTAACCAACCTGCAGATTCCCCTATTGACTGACATGCTTTGCAGCCTGTTACATGCTTTGACCCCAAAGACACTGCTGAGGTTAAATTATTATTATTATTATTTTATTATTTGTTTATTTAGCAGACGCCTTTATCCAAGGCGACTTACATAGAGTAGGGTGTGTGAACTATGCATCAGCTGCAGAGTCACTTACAACTACGTCTCACCCGAAAGACGGAGCACAAGGAGGTTAAGTGACTTGCTCAGGGTCACACAATGAGTCAGTGGCTGAGGTGGGATTTGAACCGGGGACCTCCTGGTTACAAGGCCTTTTCTTTAACCACTGGACCACACAGCCACCAAAAAAAATTACCTACTATAGGAAGTGAATCTCTAAAACATGCAAACTCTGAGTTTACTTTAACCTAGTGTGGTACCAGATACTACAAATTCAAATACATGGCTGTTACATGAGCTACTTTTAAAACTGCACGTACAATATGAGATCTTGACATCATACCTAGAAATATACCTAGAAATGCATGTTAATGTTACACTTGGTGTGTTGACAAACAGTGGTTTAAATGTTACTTCTGCTTTACCAACCTCAGCAATAGTAAAATGAGAACAGCCAGCAAGAGTGAGGAGAGTGATAGGGAGTATCCTATGGTATAGACAAACTGGAGAACTGAAAGCTGTACCGGTACACGCTTGTCTTCCTGTTAGGAGACATAGAATGAGACAATTACCAAGATACTCTACAATATCATTCAATACATGCTCAATCACAAGACATACACACCTATACAACAATCACAACAACTCTCAAAGCATGTGAGTGAAAAGGAGAAGTTAGAATCTACTAGGTAAATGCAACAACAGACAAAATGACTACTGTTGTTATTTAAGACTGTATGATTATTTTTGTTCATTCGAGGGTAGCTTCAAATGTTTGGCTGGCTTAATCTGAGCCAGTAAACACCTAGATGCCAGCTCCTTTTCAGTACTTCTATGACCCTGTGGCCTTTGCACTCTGCTAGTTCCACCTGCTTCATACTATTACTGTATACCAGGTGGGGCCAGCAGAAGTGAAAGGTTATATTATTATTATTATTTATTTCTTAGCAGACGCCCTTATCCAGGGCGATTTACAATTGTTAGAAGATATCACATTATTTTTACATACAATTACCCATTTATACAGTTGGGTTTTTACTGGAGCAATCTAGGTAAAGTACCTTGCTCAAGGGTACAACAGCAGTGTCCCTCACTGGGGATTGAACCCACAACCCTCCGGTCAAGAGTCCAGAGCCCTAACCACTACTCCACACTGCTGCCCACTACTCCACACTGCTGCTGATTTATTTAGAATCAGGAAGAACTGAAAATAAGTCATCTAGGATTCTACTAGAGGAACAGAGCTTGGAACTGAGGAGGATTGTAAACATTAAACATTAAACAAAAGGTAAGAGAGAATAAATAGAATTACATTTAAAGCTACTTTATGGCATGTCTGGGGGGGAGGGGGAGGCAACATAGGTTTGAACATAAAATAAAACTGATTTATACTAAGTCAGAATTACAACGAACTGCTTCAGTGATTAATCAAGTCATTATTAAAAAGCAGAAGCTCTATCATTACCTGTTTGAAGTGATGGTTGTGTTCGGAGCATTCAGAGTGATCCCTCCAGACGTCTGTTGAGTTTTCAACAGTAAGCCAGGTCCCATTATCAGTGCAGTATCTGTACACATAACCAGCACCCACTGAAATATTACAAGTTAGGCACTAAGAAACAGCAGGTTGCAGTAGGACTGTCACTAGCTCTTCAAACCCCTCTCTCATACTTTTTTCACAGGAAAAAAAACATTAAGAAGAAATGCACCCTAGGGCTGATTTGGGGTTCAGGGGGCCTGTGTTGTCCAGTTTTCCCCACTGTATACTAATGATATGGTATCCCTGAATATATAGTCATCACCTTTTAGGATGCCCAAGCTGTCTGGGTAAGGTGTGTTGTCGTGGATTTACAATGTTTCAAACAAACTCTTCCCCATGGTCTGCTGTTTTTACTTGCACAATTGTGTTGCTCTCTGGCGATTACTTCCTATAAACTAACTAAGAGTGTATAGTTTGCTTCAAGAACAAAAAGGACAACTAGCAAAACCTAAGTGGTACTTAAGTAAAAGCCTAATCCTAGTGTGTATCATTTTCATCTTAAAGTAACAAGTGGAATTATAGGGAATAACATTAGGATTCTTAGTAAAGTGTAATACACACTATACATAAGTCAACAGGAAATGGACTGTCATGTGCCATGGAATTAATTAGCTGTCATTGTTAGATTAAAGGGAATTTTAAAGATAATAGCTACAAAAAGGCACAAAAAAAGGCTAACCCAAAGTTGTGACAAAAACATTTTGACTAATGTTTAATGTTTATTTTTTTATTTAGTTTAGTTTTTTTTAAATTTACAATGTATAAAGCTTACAAATGTTAGATATTACTTTTATACACACCCTATTAAAAAATGGATACAACATGATACAATTCAATTAACAATTGATTTAGATTTTTTTTTTTTTTTTTAAATAGAGAGAAAGCTAACAAAAAAAAACAGTTAATAAGCAGAAAAAAACATGTTTAAAATATGAAACTCCTACGGTGTGGTATTCATTTGTTACAGGGAATCCTAGCCCCTCTATTAAGGACACATTGTGTTGGTCTCACTGTATTCTACACCTATTGCACTTTAATCTGAAAATGTAATAAATCTAATTACATACAATAAGAAAACAATGTGTGTAGCTACCTTCCTTTATCCAGGGCAGGTAATGAGGACAAGGCACTGACACGTTTCCAGGAGGGGATTCTGGCCAGCAGGCAAACTGGTCAAATGATGCCCTGCAGTACACCGCTACAAAAACACACGCAATGACCACACCGGTTAACATTAATCTTAATCGTTATGTTTTAAATAATAATAACAATAATCTTTACATTATTGTATTGAGTTAATTTTTTTATATATAGAACTTTCATATGTATGTTCTAATACAGCTCATAGAAAAACAGTGGCAGATCTTACTTCTGCCCACTACTAACTTGTTAAGCTTTTTAAGACCGATTAAATAGACCCTGCGTAAGCATGTATAAGTTTACATTACATCTCTGATTATAGAAATACATACACGTTTTAAGAACTACACCAAATATATACAGTAGGGTTCTCACCAGATCTGTTGACGTTTGTGGGTGTTAATGTCTTCTTACAATTTGCCTTATAGTCCAACCACTTCCTTATTGTATCATCTAGCAGAGACCCCATGACCTATAGAAAAAAAAGACAAAAAAATGAAGCCATATTACTGTGACCCAGGAGAAAGTGCCTGAATTGAGCAAAAGACATTGGCTATTATCACATTTGAGGGATAGAACCTCATAACCCAATTTCAGTTTAGATTTTCTTTTCTAGGGAAACAAATCTGGTGAAGAACATTTCAGTTTTCAGAAAATTGTATCTGTTTTTTAATAACAAGCCATAGGCTAAAGAAAAAATATATTTGTTTTGTATTTTGCCACTGATGAAAATAAAAAGATGACCAGTATATCAACTATTCCTGTTCTATAAAATGAGCATTCATTTTCAAATGCATACTAAAGCTGTACAAGTTACACATAGGTCCTTGAAGTACTGTAGGCTACTGTACTACGTATGCACACTTTATGTATTATACACAACAGCCACCTAGAATATCTATCATTTGTTTTTCAAGAGAGAATATTTTAGTTGCTGTGAGGCACTAGAAGAAAAGTTGATTACATTAAAAAAATCTCCACAAGATGGCAATGTTACATAAAGTCCTGCAACCCTCAGAAATTCAATAGGCAGTGGAACCTGGACTAATAGTCTTTCAGAAACCCAGCACACCGGTACAGAAATATATATATATATATTTTTATTTGCAGCAATGAACTTGTCTATTGTCACATTCATATTTTTCCATGTACATGACATCCTATCGGTGCTCTTGTGCAACCTTGCTCATTTAAATGTCACCTAGGTTGAATCTTGGCTATATTCTTTAACAAAGATCAATAAATCTCATTGTGGCAAAGTGGTTTGCAGTGTGCAGGAGAGATGCAGTGAGCAATGAAAAGATAATCCAAGTACAATGGTGTTTATTTTTAATCCTGGTCTGGTGACCACAAACAATAATCCCAGGCAATACACAGCAATATGTATTGCACTGTTTTAAAGCACGGGTTGCAGTCCCAAATAATAACACAGTTACTTTATCACCCACAAATACACACACACGATCACAAGTCCCTAGTGAGTGGTTTCAGTGCAAGTGGTAAATACAATTCAATACGTGAATAAAGGTGCACTGTCGTCCAGGTTCGTGCTGGCCTTAAGCAACAGCTTCTGGATCGTGTTTAGCCGTCCAATAAATCACAAAAAAGCACAGTATTAGACACGACAAAAACAAACAAACACTCACGATATATTTTAACACGGTTCTCCTTCTGGGTTAGCGTTAACCATAACAAAGGAACAGATCACCTCACTACGTCCCCTTATATACCATCAATCACGACCCCTTTGTTAACGATTACAACCGCTCCTCCAATCTGTGGCTACCACATCGTTTCCCTTCTGGGTCGATGATTTAGTGTACCATAGCTCCACCCCCCTTTCTAGATGGCTAACTTCCGCCTAACCCTGGGAATGAATTGTCTGTCCATCCAATCCAGGGCACTCTGTTCCCTTTACACAGCACCTTCACAGGTTGGGAGGGAGATTTATCACCAGGAATCATTCTGTCTCTGTCACACTCAACTTGCCATGTTAACAGTCTAGACTTGTGAAGTGGCTTCAGTGGGTAAACTGATAATTGACTAAACAGAAATGAAAACTCCTTTTAATTCCTTTTATGCATGCAGCACCCTTGGAACAGGGCTGCCTCTGCATAGAGCAGCTTCAAATCCTGTAATACATCCACCCGATACAAAATATCTCCTTAACTGGAAGTGCTATACTTTGTACACTAAATCATGCTAAGCAATTCACTTTCAAAACAGGGAATCTGAAAACATACGTGAAACTTTCAAACAAAGTGTCACATACTGTACGTATATACATGCATTGGCGGCAGGGATAAATATCATCTTACTCCTACAGGGCTACATGGCACATTTATTGTCTATTACAATGTCAATGTTTGTAGCGCTAAACACCTGTTTCATTTTAACACATATATCAGTAAAATACATCCCCCGCAGCAGCTATAAATTCTAAATTAGGCACATCAGTATGGCAAAAAAAAGTTTGTGACCATGACGAATATCAACAGTACAGAACAGAAGAAATGGCATTAAAATGTTTAATCACAATTTGATAAGCAGTTCTCCAGACAGCTTATGTGTGATATGCAACAGCTTATGTGTGATATACAGATGGTTAGATACACCCCCTATATCCCCAGAATGTGATATTCTCAATAGCTTTAAATACTGTTATTACTACATTTTATGTCAATTGGATAAGCGATTCTCCAGATATATGGAAAACTATATATACGACCGCCTCCAGCACATCCTCATTGCTGAAGGTAAAATTACATCCCTAAAACACTTACTTTTCATAACCACTTTAGCCCACCTTAACACAACCATGGACTAATGATTGACAGTAGCAGAAGACCATCACGTCGCCACAAGCGAAACATTTTCTCTTGTGGCTCAACTATTTTTCACCAAGTTCGCCATGGTGGCGAAGGCTTTGAAAAATGTACTTGTCTTTAAAATGTGTTCAAATATATTTTGGAAATAGTACCAGAGTAGATTCGAATTTAATAAAATAAACACATTTATTATTTTTTTTAAAAAGAAGGATTTGTCTCACTATGATATATTGAGTTTTAATGTCAGAATCGCTGCAATATTACTGTCAGTAGCCACAGGTGAAAGAACACGGTAAATATATATTGTAGCGAGTCTGGTTCCCGCAGGCAGGCGCATCACACAGGGCGAGGCAATCCACACACACAGGCGGAGGAGCGCGAACCTGGGACCTCTCGCACTAAAGCACAGTGCCGATACCGCTGTACAAAAGAGCCGGCTCCTTTGCAAGGAGCATATATCGGGCTTATGTCTTTGTGTGTGATTACGTCACCTACCAGCCCTACTGCTGCTTTCCCCTGTGCACGCTACACTATATATATATATATATATATATATATATATATATATATATATATATATATATATATATACAGTACTGTGCAAAAGTTTTAGGCAGGTGTGAAAAAATGCTGTAAAGTAAGAATGCTTTCAAAAATAGACATGTTAATAGTTTATATTTATCAATTAACAAAATGCAAAGTGAGTGAACAGAAGAAAAATCTACATCAAATCAATATTTGGTGTGACCACCATTGCCTTCAAAACAGCATCAATTCTTCTAGGTAAACTTGCACACAGTTTTTGAAGGAACTTCGGCAGGTAGGTTGGCCCAAACATCTTGGAGAACTAACCACAGTTCTTCTGTGGATTTAGGCAGCCTCAGTTGCTTCTCTCTCTTCATGTAATCCCAGACAGACTCGATGATGTTGAGATCAGGGGCTCTGTGGGGCCATACCATCACTTCCAGGACTCCTTGTTCTTCTTTATGCTGAAGATAGTTCTTAATGACTTTTGCTGTATGTTTGGGGTCGTTGTCATGCTGCAGAATAAATTTGGGGCCAATCAGATGCCTCCTGATGGTATTGCATGATGGATAAGTATCTGCCTGTACTTCTCAGCATTGAGGAGACCATTAATTCTGACCAAATCCCCAACTCCATTTGCAGAAATGCAGCCCCAAACTTGCAAGGAACCTCCACCATGCTTCACTGTTGCCTGCAGACACTCATTCGTGTACCGCTCTCCAGCCCTTCGGCAAACAAACTGCCTTCTGCTACAGCCAAATATTTCAAATTTGGACTCATCAGTCCAGAGCACCTGCTGCCATTTTTCTGCACCCCAGTTCCTGTGTTTTCATGCATAGTTGAGTCGCTTGGCCTTGTTTCCACGTCGGAGGTATGGCTTTTGGCCATAAGTCTTCCATGAAGGCCACTTCTGACCAGACTTCTCCGGACAGTAGATGGGTGTACCAGGGTCCCACTGTTTTCTGCCAATTCTGAGCTGATGGCACTGCTGGACATCTTCCGATTGCGAAGGGAAGTAAGCATGATGTGTCTTTCATCTGCTGCAGTAAGTTTCCTTGGCCGACCACTCGTCTCACGGTCCTCAACGTTGCCTGTTTCTTTGTGCTTCTTCAAAAGAGCTTGGATAGCACATCTAGAAACCCCTGTCTGCCTTGAAATTTCTGCCTGGGAGAGACCTTGCTGATGCAGTATAACTACCTTGTGTCTTGTTGCTGTGCTCAGTCTTGCCATGGTGTATGACTTTTGACAGTAAACTGTCTTCAGCAACCTCACCTTGTTAGCTGAGTTTGGCTGTTCCTCACCCAGTTTTATTCCTCCTACACAGCTGTTTCTGTTTCAGTTAATGATTGTGTTTCAACCTACATATTGAATTGATGATCATTAGCACCTGTTTGGTATAATTGTTTAATCATACACCTGACTATATGCCTACAAAATCCCTGACTTTGTGCAAGTGTACCTAGAAGAATTGATGCTGTTTTGAAGGCAAAGGGTGGTCACACCAAAAATGGATTTGATTTAGATTTTTCTTCTGTTCACTCACTTTGCATTTAGTTAATTGATAAATATAATCTATTAACATGTCTATTTTTGAAAGCATTCTTACTTTACAGCATTTTTACACACCTGCCTAAAACTGTTGCACAGTACTGTATATATAAACACAGTAGTGGCTGTACAATCCTACTAATATTATTAATCACATTACTACAAGCTTGTGTAACTAGAACTGCGGTTGGTCAGGTAGGCATTAATATTAACATACACTAATAGCACTGTCCTCCAGTGGAAAGAAAGCCATGTCACAGTCAAAATAATGTAAAGGATTAGGCAGTACATGAAATCTCTGCAAACCTATTCAGAATTTAGGAAATCTGTAATGACGTTTTTTCATGTGGGACTAAGTTTGGCATTTATTAAATGGGAATCAGAGGTATAGTGCACTTTACATATATGGTTTATGTGAATTGTAAAGGGTAGGGTCTGACATTTAAATATTTACATGTTTTCAAATAAAATACACGTCTTTTTGCCTTGTGAAACAGTATGTTTAACTTGTTTAAGTGTCTTAAGTTTTTCCAGTGTGGTTAAAAAATGTCACATTACTTTAGCCACAGTGGCTAACTAAATGAAAGTCTTAGAAGGAACATAGCCTCCCCGGGAACTGCTGACCAATTTTGATTCCAGCATGTACAGCAACTAGCTGATACTGCTGGAATATTGGAGACGAAGTGAAATGTTCATGTTTCTGTTTCTGAAATTCTGAGTATGCAGAGGTACAAGACCAGTGCAGTCGGTAAGTATAAACATTTTATTTATCTTTCTTTGTTAATTGTTATTAGTATTGCTGTTATAACAAATCATTCTACTACTTACTTGGTGATGTGCCTACTTTTGGGAGTCTTGGGCGGGATTTTAGCTGTGACTGGGCTATAAACTGGCTACCAAATCTGGTAATACTGCTTGCCTGTCAGCACCTATGATCTTGATAATGTACAGAAGACATCATATGTTACTGTACAGTGCACATTCCATTCCTTGCTGTGGATGTGATGGGGTCACTGTGTGATCACTGCATACAGGGGTGGGAATTATTATGGAAACATTCTTACAACTTTCCATCTTTAGTCATTTTCTCAGTTTTATGGTCTTGGTCCTGGAAGTGGACATGGAAAACTAGACATGGAGAACTAGACACAGAAAATAGTTATTTATTTTTGCTTGGTGGCTGTTTGGATTCAATCTAGGGGTGTAAATCTGCAATTGAATATGTTTGTATGTATTTCAAATTTGTACATACACTTTAATGTACAGTATTAAAGTAGACCAGTATGCAATATATTCAAAAACTGTATACCGTATACCCTTAATGACAACCATGCAAAATGATTCTAAGAAAAACAGAACATTAAATAAAATAATATACTATTAGGATATTTTGTTTATCTTTGAGACACATTAAGAGGAGTGTGTGTACTAATTATTCCCAAATGGGACATTATAAGCTTGAGTGAGCGCCTAGTTAGTCACATAGGCCAGAATGGAATAACAATGTATGTAAATAGAAAGAGTAAATATAGAGAAAAAATAAATAGATATAAAATAAAATAAAATGAGTGAGAAGATAGGGGAGAATCGTTACATTTAAAATCGTTACATTTTAGAAAGCTGTGTACACAGACATACAGTACACTTTAGGACCAAGTCTTATTGTATTGTAATTCAAACTGTATTATCTATAAGAGTTCTGTTGCTTCTCTGAGCAGAGTTCCTTCCTTTTTTTGGTTGTATATATTAATGCTATAAATAGACTGCTGGAAGCATATGCAATCATAAATTACACCAACCAATAAACAGAACTAACACAACTGTGATCTTTTCATAAACGCTCTCTGAGTTGAAGCAAAACAGTAGCTAGACTTGTTTTTATAGTCTTTATGTGGTTTATGAACAGAATATTATGTTTCTCTCTTATTAGTGTTTGCATTCAGACTTCACAAAGAACGAATAATGGTAAATAAACATTATTATCAGTTAACATATGGCAGGACTGATGTGATGAGTTGATTTTAATAGATCTGAATTGTACTCAATGACTTCACCCTCTGGTGACTCCAGTTGCATTGTAGAATGTTATCAACAAACACCTTTTGACAAGGAGTACATAATATCCTTGTATTTAAAGATTGTCTGTATTATTTCAAGTGCTAGTAGCTAGGAATCTTACTGTTGTGCACTTGCATTCGTTATATAGGTCTTAAATGTCCAGTTCTGAAAGAAACACATGTTATAGATAATGATATATATATCTTAAAACTGATACTACACTAGGTTTAGGAAATCTCTATTTGCAAGCCATGCTTTCAGGTAGTCTTGCACTTCCTTGGTCATTTCACCTGGAGGGTGAAATTGTCCTCCCCTCTTCAGCAGCTTCTTTTTCTGTCATTAACCTACCAGCTGCTTCCCTTGCTGACATGCTTTCAGCCAATAACATGCTTTGACCCAGACACTGCTGAGGTGAAATGACCTTGGAAGTGGAAATGTAACAGATATCTTGAGACTGCATGGGATCTGAAAACATTTTAAAAACCTACTGTAAAGTAGTACCAGATAGCATGTACATTGGACACCAATATAGCAAATGAAAGCGCAAAATATTTTGTTTGCTGCAATCGCTTTAAATTCCCACTAGCCTTAAAGTGAATATTTATAGGTCTGACAGTTTAACAAAAGTTTACCATCATTGCGTTTTTGTTATTATTGAGTCATTTAGCAGACGCTTTTATCCAAAGCATTTTCCCTTTCTCCCAAGCATTGCACTGCCTTTTGGATGCAGTTTGAACATTACAATGATAATTACCCTGCTCTTGCAAAGTAAACACGAATTACCTCTGACATATTACCCCCACCATAAAGCAAAACAACAATAATGATAATATATTGTACGTGTATATGATTTTTTAAACCGCAAATAACAATATAATTAAAGAAGTAAGATAACTAAGGTTTACAAATAAATAGAAACATGTTTTTAAGCCTGTATGTGAGGAACAAAGAACACTACAACCTAATAAAAATGTAATCTACTTCCACATCTAGCTAATGTTATCCATATAATAATGACCTTATAATTATGCAATATATATTTAACAATTACTACATCAAAGTGCAATTTAAAATAAAACTTGAAACAAATTATTCAACAATTGTGATATATAAGTGCCCATATTTCCTGTTAAATGGATCTGAAGCATTATTCTTGTAACACAAAAGGTAAAACATAATGGAGAAAATTGTATTAGTAAGAAAATCGTTTGACTGTGTCCTTTCTAAGTGGTTCTGGACCATAATCACATTTACTAAATGTGGCTCTTAGGAAGAGAACAAAATAGAATGTTACCAAACTAGTAAGAATCCATTTAGATGCGCATGTGAGCCAAGTGCCATTTACATTTTTCCTTTCAGACAACATCTTTGAAGATGCTCATAATTCAACTTAATGGAATTATAATGGAGGTATTTTATGTACCATGCCAATATTGTGTGTCCACCTACACTGTCTAATGTGAACATATGTAGGGTCGTTCTTACTTTTAGACTAACACATTTATACTGAGCGTATTCAGGTCCTTCACATAAACCTGTTAATTGTGGAACAGGTTGGCAGTAAAAACTGAGACTTTTAATGAAAAAAATCTAATTAGGCTTCCAAGCCAAAGGCTGGGAAGCCCATTGTTACTGCTGTGTTTATTATTATTATTATTATTGTTAGGCTTCCCAGCCAAAGGCTGGGAAGCCTATTATTATTATTATTATTATTATTATTATTATTATTATTATTATTATTATTATTATTTTTCCGCACAAACAACATCGCAAAGTTATGAAAACGCATACGTAAGTAGATGCCTATGGCTGGACAACCAGAATGGCATCCCCGAATGAAAAAGTCACATGGTTCGACTGCCATATTGGATCTCGTGGAAATTTTGGGAATTTTTCAAAACTCTTGCCGTTAAAAACAACTTAAGGTGGAACTATGACAATGGCAGCAGATAGTGCAGCAATGGCCTATAAAAAACTTATGTTCAACTGAGGTCGATTGAACAATTACTTTACCCACTACCCTGGACTGGCGCCAAATATTCAACAATCTTCATGTCTTAAACCACAACGTCAATCAACACCTAAATTGGCACGCATGTTCATGACCAGGTCCTTTCTACCGTTTGTAAAATCCACGCTTTTTCGCTAAAAAACATGGCCGCGGCGTGCAAATAAACGTTTCACGACGGCTCTATTTTCATACATTCGTGCATAAATCCAAGGCGCAATACACTACAGTCATGAAACTTTATATGACCATAGAGACTCATGTAAAGTACTGGTGATATGAAAATGATACATTTTGGTCACATGGTTTGGCAGCCATATTGATAATTGTAAAAAAAACTTTTGCAACCCATAACAAGAACATCATTGCACTTATGCTCTTCAGTATCAACACAATTGCACAGACTATTGGAAAGTAATAACTGCTGAAGATTGAAACAGATTGCTCACACGGCGCAGTGGCCATATTGGAATTTACGTTGAAATTTTAACTCCTAGGGCGTGCCGACAGGGTCATAGTTATAATGGAACACGTACAGGGAGTCATATGTCCTCTATGAAAAAATGTCATCGCCCGTGACCTCTGACCTCTCGAAAGGTCACACGTGATTCATGACATCATCAACATACTCAAATGGCTATAAAACTGCCTATTACTTCTTATCGGCTGTACCAAAATGCACAAAATTTTACACGGATGTAGAGGACTGTGGGATGTTGTGCCATGGTCAATATGGTGGCCTTTGGTCACATGGTGTGGCAGCCATCTTGGATTTAATGAAAATTGAGCAATTTTCAAAAGTCTTCTACTCATGAACGGTAAATACCACAGCTGTGAAAAATGTTGCACATAGTGCGCTAACCAATGCGCTTAAATTTCACGATAACTGCTTGGAAGCCTTTATAGTTGCTAGCAACTCTAGTTAATTGTTGTTTCTGACCAGCTGAAACACAGCCTGACATGAGAAGCAGGGGAAGAGATATCTAAGACAGTAAGCACTTATAGCAAGTCAGACAGACATAGTGTCATTTAAAACTGAATGGAATACTACTTCATGAAAGATAAATATATATGTATATACATTAATTACGTTATTTTGGGATTCTTCAAGCATAGCTTTTACTGTACAGTGCACTAAATATCTAAATCTGAACAAGTTTGTAAGAACATTTCAAAAGATCAAAACATTTCAAAAGATCAAAACACCAAAACAATCAATAAAAAAAATAAAAACTTTCCCCCCAACAAAGACGGCAGTACCTTTTCTTCACATGCATAGAATGGTAAACTCTAACGTTGCAAAGTTTCAAAAATTAGACATGTACTTTGGGGTATTTAATTACATTTGACAAATCTGCCATCACAGTTAAATAAAGTGCAGTGGCTATTATGTAATTGACTGTACCCCTATCAGGAAAAGTTACATACACTTCAATATTTTCAATTACTGTACTTTTGGATAAGTAAATTCTATAAAATTATTATAGTTTTTTTTTTTATAAATCAAATCAAACACAAAGGTCTCTAATTCTCTGCCCAGTATTAAACATATAATTTGTTTCAGAAGTTTAGTTCTGGTAGTTGGCTAAACAGATGCTGAGAGAAAATACATATCTTTCCAGCTGTTCAATTATAAATTCAGAACAAAGATAAAATGTAAAACATTTGAGGAAAAATCTACCAACTGCATCACAAAAAAGTAAGATACTGTCTTTGTAGTTAAACACTGCATGCTCAGAGGTCTATAACGGTGTAATACAATCAGATATTTAGCATATAAATATACAACATTTATTATTGTATTATTATATACCAATACACAAGTAATAAATTCAATTTAGGAAAAATAAATATAATGCATTATGCGTATAAAATCAATATAAAAAAAAATCATGACTGTTAATCAAATATTGGTATAAAACAGGTTTACAAAAACCACCTGAGAATATTTCTCTTTCATTTAGAGCTTAAGTAAATAAGTTAATTTATGACAAAAAAAAAGTTATCCAGAAATTTGTGCTGAAAGTTTATAAAATTCAAACTCACAATTGCTGGTTTCTTACTCCCAACCGGTCTATAAAAAAGTTTACAGTAAGCATAGTGTGCAGTTAACAATCTGTAAAACTTTATAGTGAAGTTGCAATTAAGCAACTATAACACTCTCACATTCCAGTCTCATAAAACTGCATAACCAGCTGAAAACTGTGTCCACTGGAAAGAGACAAAAAATTGCTAATAGTTCCCCTTACCTGTTTACTGTTCAATAGTGTCAGCACTAGGACCAGGGTTGACTTTGTGATATTCCTGTAAGACAGCCTCCAGTTAGATGCCATCCCACCAACTAAAGCAAAGGTGATTATGGCACACTAATTAGACAGGTTCAGCAACAGACAACTCCTCAAGCATCATCCATCAAGCTCTTATAAGCACCAGGAGTTTCACTGTACTCACGTTCATTTGCTATATATACATTTAAAAACAGACTCTCTTAAGAAAAGAGAAACAGGGTGCCAGATTTGCCATCTTTAAAAAGGTTGGGATAAAAAACTTTCCCTTGCTTATGAAGTTCAGTATTCCCAGTCCCCCCGCAGTCTTGACGTTCTTGGATGATCTGTATAAGTTTAAAATACGCAGGCTCACAGCTTTGTTACAGAACCGACACTGACAGTATCTGCCCAGTTCCACAGATACATAGCAAGTCTCCTATTTACTCCTCAGCCAATCAAGATAAGGGATGAAGCGAAAGTATGCCAGTGTATGTCACGATTAGGCGGCTCCTGGGTTTTTGTTCAGGACACTGAAACTGGTTAAAGAAGGAAAGTGTAATCTCTGTCTTAAATTAAATGAGCCAAATACAGAAGTCTGATCTGATAAAATAAGCATTGTTTTAAAGTGTTAAGTGTTCTGCAGTATGTTCTGGAAATAATGAATAATGAGCATTACCTCATGTAAAGTTATTTAAAGAATATTCTTTATGAATAAAATAAAGTTTGATATTCAGAAGAAGTCGGGGTACCATTCTACTTGTGAGATGTTTTGCTCATTAATATTATTTTTTTTAAAGAGGGAGACGATTATCTATTCAAGGATGTCAAGATATTTTAAGGATCTAAGTGAGGAAAAATTGGCAATAAAATCAGCATCCATAATTTGTGTTGGTACTGTATATACTGTATATATATATATATATATATATATATATATATATATATATATATATATATATATATATATATATAGTACTGTGCAAAAGTTTAGGCAGGTGTGAAAAATGCTGTAAAGTAAGAATGCTTTAAAAATAGACATGTTAAGATATTATATTTATCAATTAACTAAATGCAAAGTAAGTGAACAGAAGAAAAATCTAAATCAAATCCATATTTGGTGTGACAACCCTTTGCCTTCAAAACAGCATCAATTCTTCTAGGTACACTTGCACACAGTTTTTGAAGGAACTCGGCAGGTAGGTTGGCCCAAACATCTTGGAGAACTAACCACAGTTCTTCTGTGGATTTAGGCAGCCTCAGTTGCTTCTCTCTTCATGTAATCCCAGACAGACTCGATGATGTTGAGATCAGGGCTCTGTGGGGGCCATACCATCACTTCAGGACTCCTTGTTCTTCTTTACGCTGAAGATAGTTCTTAATGACTTTAAGCTGTATGTTTGGGTCGTTGTCATGCTGCAGAATAAATTTGCAGCCAATCAGATGCCTCCCTGATGGTATTGCATGATGGATAAGTATATGCCTGTACTTCTCAGCATTGCGGAGACCATTAATTCTGACCAAATCTAACTCCATTTGCAGAAATGCAGCCCCAAACTTGCAGGAACCTCCACCATGCTTCACTGTTGTCTGCAGACACTCATTCGTGCAGCTCTCCAGCCCTTAGCGAACAAACTGCCTTCTGCTACAGCCAAATATTTCAAATTTTGACTCATCAGTCCAGAGCACCTGCTGCCATTTTTCTGCACCCCAGTTCCTGTGTTTTCGTTGCATAGTTGAGTCGCTAGCCTTGTTTCCACGTCGAGTGTATGGCTTTTGGCCAAGTCTTCCATGAAGGCCACTTCTGACCAGACTTCTCCGGACAGTAGATGGGTGTACCAGGGTCCCACTGTTTTCTGCCAATTCTGAGCTGATGGCACTGCTGGACATCTTCCGATTGCGAAGGAAGTAAGCATGATGTGTCTTTCATCTGCTGCAGTAAGTTTCCTTGGCCGACCACTGCGCTTCACGGTCCTTAACGTTGCCCGTTTCTTTGTGCTTCTTCAAAAGAGTTTGGACAGCACATCTGGAAACCCCTGTCTGCCTTGAAATTTCTGCCTGGGAGAGACCTTGCTGATGCAGTATAACTACCTTGTGTCTTGTTGCTGTGCTCAGTCTTGCCATGGTGTATGACTTTTGACAGTAACTGTCTTCAGCAACCTCACCTTGTTAGCTGAGTTTGGCTGTTCCTCATCCAGTTTTATTCCTCCTACACAGCTGTTTCTGTTTCAGTTAATGATTGTGTTTCAACCTACATATTGAATTGATGATCATTAGCACCTGTTTGGTATAATTGTTTAATCATACATCTCACTATATGCCTACAAAATCCCTGACTTTGTGCAAGTGTACCTAGAAGAATTGATGCTGTTTTGAAGGCAAAGGTGGTCACACCAAATATGGATTTGATTTAGATTTTTCTTCTGTTCACTCACTTTGCATTTAGTTAATTGATAAATATAATCTATTAACATGTCTATTTTGAAAGCATTCTTACTTTACAGCATTTTTTCACACCTGCCTAAAACTTTGCACATATACATATATATATATATATATATATATATATATATATATATATATATATATATATATATATATATATATATACAGTATAGTGTTTGTTATTGAATTGACTAAGTTTCTTTCAGTGTTCCAAAATTTGAGTGTTATTTAGTTGTGGATAGTTTGCTCTCAAAAAGTAAATGTATTATTGTCAAATTATTTAATTATTACTATTAAACCCACCTGTGACAAAGACGACTGAGCGGTGACGTCACGGCAGAGCCAGGAAACACAGTACAGACAGAGACTTGGGGTTTTGATGAAGCTGAGCGTGATCGCGCTCAGCGCTTAATAATCAAACAGAAAAATAAACGGTTGTAACAAAAACACAGGACACGGCACTTTCGCCAAAATAAACAGACATAAACAAAACGAACTAACACTAAACAAACGGTGGACGGACAGACACACAAACACGGTGAGTAAACAAACAAACAAGTATCGTGCTGGTCCTACCAGCACGCGATAGCAATTGTTTGTAAATA
Source organism: Acipenser oxyrinchus oxyrinchus (assembly GCA_030684275.1). Classification (NCBI taxonomy): domain Eukaryota; kingdom Metazoa; phylum Chordata; class Actinopteri; order Acipenseriformes; family Acipenseridae; genus Acipenser; species Acipenser oxyrinchus. The sequence continues at coordinate 24,899,531 of CM060263.1, read as the reverse complement.
TTTCTCTCTCTCTCTCTCTCCCGTTCTCCACTCTCGAACACCCAACCCCGAGTGAGTGAAAACATACAGCTTTTATGCAGTTGTACCGAGACTCGATTGCTAGTCAATCATTCAATTGGAATCTCGGTACAACTGCACGTGAATTAATTAAAGTGCAATTCCCGTGCTCACATATTATTACTTTTACTTGCACGTGATGTGATTTGTGCCCTCCTCGTGCCTAAATACAAATCTACAATTTAAACACATGTGAAACACAGACCCGCTTATATCCCGTGTACCAATGCCTATACACCAACATTTACACACAACACGTAACACAAAATACACACGGGGGCACTTTGCCACATATACCCCCTTGTGCAAAGCACACATGGCCTCAATGGCCACCTCCCCTCAGTCCCAAAGTCCCGGAAGAGGGGAAGCAAGTTGTTTCTGGGGTGGCCATGGTGAAATGTCTGGCACCCCCAATTCTTCGTGGCTGGCAGCTCCCTCTTCCGGGGCTTCAGCCACACTATCTCCTGCCGCGAAAGTGCAGCTGGGGAGCTGGTCTCCTGACCTCCCCCTTCTTCATGGCCGGCAGTTCCCCTCCGTGGGGCTCCGACCACACAATCTCCGGCAGCGAAACTGCTGCGGGGAAGCTGGTCTCCTGACCTCCCCCTTCTTCATGGCCGGCAGTTCCCCTCCGTGGGGCTCCGACCACACAATCTCCGGCAGCGAAACTGCTGCGGGGAAGCTGGTCTCCTGACCTCCCCCTTCTTCATGGCGGCAGTTCCCCTCCGTGGGGCCGCCACCCACCTCCGCAGCGAAACTGCTGCGAGGGGAGCTGGTCTCCTGACCTCCCCCTCCTTCGTGGCCGCTAGCTCCCCTCCGTGGGGCTCTGGCCACCGTGTTTCCTGCCACGGAAATGCGGCTGGGGAGCTGGTCTCCTGACCTCCCCCTTTCTTCATGGCCGACAGCTCCCCTTCATGGGGTTCTGGCCATAGTGTAGCGACCCCAAGCGAAGCAGGACCCTCGACTACCCCAGGCGAAGCAGGATCCCTGGCGACCCCAGGCGACGGCAGCGGACCTCGGAGGCGGGCAGCAGCAGCGACCTCGGGAGGCGACGGCAGCAGCAGCGACCCTCGGGAGGCGACGGCAGCAGCAGCGGACCCTCGGGAGGCGAACTCGGGAGGGGAGCCCCTGGCCATAGAGGCGGCAGCGGGAGCTCCACTTCTCCCTCGCACCCTGTACCCTGTGTGGAGCAAAAGGCAGCCCCAGGCGATGCGGAGCGACAGGCAGCCCCAGGCGATGCGGAGCGGCTGGCAACCCCAGGCGATCGCGGAGCGGCTGGCAACCCCAGGCGATGCGGAGCGGCTGGCAACCCCAGGCGATGCGGAGCGGCTGGCAACCCCAGGCGATGCGGAGCGGCTGGCAACCCCAGGCGATGCAAGGCAGGCATCCTTGGGCGGCGAGGCAGGCATCCTTGGGCGAGCGAGGCAGGCATCCTTGGGCGGCGAGGCAGGCATCCTTGGGCGGCGAGGCAGGCATCCCTGGGCGAAGCGAGGCAGGCATCCTTGGGCGGCGAGGCAGGCATCCTTGGGCTGGCGAGGCAGGCATCCTTGGGCGGCGGGCAGGCATCCTTGGGCGGCGGGCAGGCATCCTTGGGCGGCGGGCAGGCATCCTTGGGCTGGCGGGCAGGCATCCTTGGGCTAAGCGGGGCAGGCATCCTTGGGCGAAGCGGGGCAGGCATCCTTGGGCAAAGCGGGCAGGCATCCTTGGGCAAGCGGGGCAGGGAGTCAGGACTAGCTGGGGTGCAGGTGTTGGCCCTCTTCTCGGCCTCTGCGGCCGGGCGGTTCTTCCCGTGCTTCCCTCAGCAGCCTATGCAAGGGCTGCCGAGGACCGCCAGCATCTAGTCCGGGTCCTTCTGGTGAAGGGAGAGGCAGCTCCTGCTCCTCTCCTCGTGACGGTGGGGAAGTGATACCAGCAGGCATTCATCCTCTGCTGGTTGGGAAGTGTTACCAGCAGGCATTCATCCTCTGCTGGTGGGGAAGTGATACCAGCAGGCATTCCTCCTCTGCTGGTTGGGAAGTGTTACCAGCAGGCATTCATCCTCTGCTGGTGGGGAAAGTGATACCAGCAGGCATTCCTCCTCTGCTGGTGGGGTTGGCGGAGGCAGAGGCAGCTCCTGCTGCTCTGCTCCTGCCAGTGAAGGTGGCGGAGGCAGAGGCAGCTCCTGCTGCTCTGCTCCTGCCAGTGGAGGTGGGAGCAGCAGTGCAGTCTCCTGGCTGGCGGAGGTGGGAGCAGCAGGCAGTCTACCCTCTGTTTCAGGGGACTGGTGCAGGCCCTCCCTCTCTTGCAGGGGACTGGTGCAGGCTCCACCTCTGGAAGGGGAGACCAGCAGGCATTCACCCTCTGCTGGTGGACAGGGACCCAGCAGGCATTCACCCTCTGCTGGTGGACAGGGACCCAGCAGGCATTCACCCTCTGCTGGTGGACAGGGACCCAGCAGGCATTCACCCTCTGCTGGTGGACAGGGACCCAGCAGGCATTCACCCTCTGCTGGTGGACAGGGACCCAGCAGGCATTCACCCTCTGCTGGTGGACAGGGGAGCAGCAGGCATTCCTCCTCTGCTGGTGGAGGTGGAACCAGCAGGCATTCACCCTCTGCTGGGAGCTGGAGTCCTAGGGCTGTGGAAGCCCAGACTTCCCCTCTGCTTTGGGCTGTGGACGCACCACTCCTCCCTTTTGGGCTGTGGACGCACCGACTCCTCCCTCTTGGGCTGTGGACGCACCGACTCCTCCCTCTTGGGCTGTGGACGCACCGACTCCTCCCTCTTGGGCTGTGGACGCACCGACTCCTCCCTCTTGGGCTGTGGACGCACCGACTCCTCCCTCTTGGGCTGTGGACGCACCGACTCCTCCCTCTTGGGCTGTGGACGCTCGGGCTCCTCCCACTCAGGCGTAGGACGTTCGGGCTCCTCCCACTCAGGCGTAGGACGTTCGGGCTCCTCCCACTCAGGCGTAGGACGTTCGGGCTCCTCCCACTCAGGCGTAGGGACGTTCGGGCTCCTCCCACTCAGGCGTGGGACGTTCGGGCTCCTCCCACTCAGGCGTAGGGACGTTCGGGCTCCTCCCACTCAGGTACTGGAGAGGGCAGCGACTGCTCCTCTCCCTCTTGCTCACTGGAAGGCACCCTCCCATGTCTGCAGCTAGGTACCCCAGCACCACCGCGGCAAGGTCACGAACTGATGCCGGGTTGTGCTGTTGCTCCCAGTCCTCCCATCGTTCCCCATCTCGCATCCGCAGTGTGTTAATAACCCAGGGAGGTCACTGGCGAAGTTCCCCTCGGGTGCACCAGCCAGTCCCATATTTCCCGGGACGGTGGGGAACCCGGTGGCAGTGGGGGTAGAGGGGTGGCTACTGATGCTTGGGGTGACAGCTGCTGCTTTCCCTGAGCCCACGTATACGGGCACCCTGCCCCGTTGTGGCTGTCCTCCTCCCAGCCCGGCATGCAGGACGAGTGCTGCAGCTGTTGTTGTTGTTGCTGCTGCTGCTGCTTCCTGCAGCTCTTTCTCCCCATCCTCGTTTTACTGCAGCAACAAAACAAAAAACAAAAAACCCTACTGGCAAAACTGGAAAAAAACTGCGGTACCCGCTCTGGCCTGAGTCCTGGAGGCGCTGTTATCCCGGTTCTGACACCACGTGTGACAAAGACGACTGAGCGGTGACGTCACGGCAGAGCCAGGAAACACAGTACAGACAGAGACTTGGGGTTTTGGTGAAGCTGAGCGTGATCGCGCTCAGCGTTTAATAATCAAACAGAAAAATAAACGGTTGTAACAAAAACACAGGACACGGCACTTTCGCCAAAATAAACAGACATAAACAAAACGAACTAACACTAAACAAACGGTGGACGGACAGACACACAAACACGGTGAGTAAACAAACAAACAAGTATCGTGCTGGTCCTACCAGCACGCGATAGCAATTGTTTGTAAATATTTCTCTCTCCTCTCTCTCTCCCGTTCTCCACTCTCGAACACCCAACCCCGAAAGTGAGTGAAAACATACAGCTTTTATGCAGTTGTACCGAGACTCGATTGCTAGTCAATCATTCAATTGGAATCTCGGTACAACTGCACGTGAATTAATTAAAGTGCAATTCCCGTGCTCACATATTATTACTTTTACTTGCACGTGCTGTGATTTGTGCCCTCCTCGTGCCTAAATACAAATCTACAATTTAAACACATGTGAAACACAGACCCGCTTATATCCCGTGTACCAATGCCTATACACCAACATTTACACACAACACGTAACACAAAATACACACGGGGGGGGGCACTTTGCCACACCACCTAATAAAAATGATCTAGCTGTTATTCCTATAATGATTAGGTCCATAAAGAGTAAACAGGAGTAATTTTAAATACTTTAAAGCTCATGAATAACTATGTAAAACACTACTAGGGAAAAAGGGAAAAATATATATTACTCAAGGTTTATAGAAAATAAGGTTTATAGAAAATAAGGGAAGGCCATTTATTAGGGTGCCATTTACAATCAACTACCAATGTGCAAAGGGAATACTCACATGATTACATTGAACTGCATACTGTACCATGGTACAGAACAGTTTGATCCAAAATGGCAGCAAATTATTCTAAATTGTGTTTGTTTTTTGCAACATTAACAGAATGATTTGTCTTGAAAAATAGAATCCATGGTGTTCTGATCTAAAGGATATTGTCGAGTAAAGCCAGACTATTTAGCCCATACATTAATTTGTTTAATCTAAGTCAAGTTTTGTTTGAATCCATCAACACCTCACAGTCTGTGTATCTCCTATGTAAACACAATATGGACTTTATTTATGATAGTTTCTGTGAAGCTGATTATTTAACAGACAGGCTTTAACATCTTTATACCCTGCTTGTTCAAATAGTTTTCATGACTAACATGACTGCTTGACAGGAATGTTTGATAATAGACAGGTCTGCCCGGCCATGGTTTAGCATGGATTGCTTCAGAAATGCTTCACACTTACTAGGGGGACAAAAACTAACTTTAGAAGTCAGAAATCCTTAGCAGTGTTAAGTGGGGGATCTTTACACACAATATAATGTATACATACCACTTCTTAGGTCTAACCATTATCTTTATAAAAGACATACACATATGGTACTGTAACTTGGGAGAACAGAAAGACAGTGAGCATACTTCGATCAATTGCCTCTTTATACCTAGGAGCTATTGGGCTCTGGAGGACAAACTCCAGCCCAGAAGTTGTCTGCCTTGAGCTTGTCTGTAGGGAGAAACGGTCCCTGACCATTTTGCCTCCCTAACGGAGACCCAGAGCCACGGCTACAATCTCTGTGGAATCCCCAGCAAAGTTTGCTGCCAGGACTCAAACCTGTGCTCCCCTGACTGGAGGACTCACCCTGCACACCACTCGAGGACCGCTTTGCATTTCATTTTTTAATGACATTTATTTTTTATTTTTAATGCGACGTACCATTCTTTAAGAAAGATGCTGTTTTACAGAAGGACAGCGGGAACACAATTGTTCTATTTGCATGGCAGTCAAAAGATTAAAGAAATATTTTGGAATGGACTTTAAAATATAGTGTTTCACATGCATTTTCTTTTATTGTATATCAATCTACCAACTCGCACAGGGCACAGCTGACTGGATTTAGAATAATTTTCAACCTATTGTCTGCAGCACCCTGCTCTAAACCTTAAGGGCATTATATAAGCACTCACGCTAAGTGTTATGTATTGACTGAGACGGACGCCACCATGCAGTTAAACAGTAATTGCTTTATTAAGGGAGATCGGCCAAGCCACACTTACATCCCAGTAAGCTCCCTACTCTGAGAAACTACGGCAACCCAAGAGTGCCAAATTACTAGAACACATATTCGAATTAGGTGTTTACTACTTAACATAACTATCTCAATACACAACACTAAGCTAGTGCGACAGCTCACCGAAGGGCCTTCTCACCAAAGGGCCAGTAGTCTACACTGTGGTAGTCCACACGAGGACAGGCCAATGACGGCCTGCTGCAAAATTTTCGACTCAAGCTTCGAACTGAAGGCTCGAACTCCAGACCAGGTTTGCATACATTTCATCCTTTTTTCTTTTCTCTTTATTATTTAATGCTCTCGCTCCTCCTGTACCTGTCTATTTTCGCCTCCCTCTTGGCACCACCCTCTCCCATAGCCATTTCTACTTCCTTTCCTCTACTGCTCCCTACCATGACTAACTATAATATCCCCATAATCCTCTCCCTTCATTCCGGTCCTCTGGCTTCTCCCTGCCACCGCAAAACTAACTCTCTAACCTTATCTCCCTGCCTCCCTTGTCAAAGTCACCTCTTCCTCATTGTTCTCTACCGCCCTCCTGGACACCTTACTCACTTTCTTGATGAGCTTGATTTCCTCCTCTCCTCCCTCTCCTCTACCTCCACTCCTGTTGTTCTACTAGGGATCTTCAACACCCACCTCGCCAACCCTAACCACTCTACTGGATTTCTTCCCCTTCTTCACTCCTTCGCCCACCCGACCCGCCCGCCTGCACTCACACAGTGGGCCGTCAACTGGACCTCGTCTTCACCAGGGACTGCTTGCCACCCACCCTTTCGGTCACTCGTCATCTCTGACCACTACTTTATCCCTTCTCTCTGTCACTCCCATCCCTTCCTGCTCTGCTGACCCCCTCTGTCACCTACCACCAAAACCTCAATTTCCTCTCCCCCTCTGTCTTCTCCTCTGCTGCACTCTCACACCTCCTCTCTATCAACTCCTCCTCCCAACTCTCTGTAGACTTGGCTACCTCCACCCTTTTCTCGTCCCTAACCTCCTGTCTTGACTCCCTTTGCCCTCTCACCCGTCGACCTGCGCGTCTCTCCCCACCCCAGCCCTGGCTCTCCTCCATGCACCCCTTGGCTCATACCGAACTGTGCTCTGCTGAAAAGAACTGGAAGAAAACCAATCTCCCTGCTGCCTTGGATCTCGATCGCTCGCTCCTCTCTTCCTTCTCTTCAACACTCACCTCTGTCAAATGCTCCTACTTTCACGCTATCATTCAGCCTTCCACTAACAATCTCAGTAAACTTTTCTCTACCTTCTCCTCCCTCCTTAGCCCTCCCCCTCTTCCACCTTCCTCTATCTCCGCTGATGGCTTTGCTTCCTTTTTCTCCTCCAAAAATCACAGACATCGGCAAACTCTTCACTACCTCGCTTCCTTCCCCACCCACCCCATGTCCTCTGCTCACCCACTCCCCATCACCCTCGGCAACCCCTACCATTCTACCCTCCTTCTCCTTTTCGCCCCTCTTGGACCCTGATCTTTGCTGGTTTTCGCCCGGCACACTCCACTGAAACTGCTCTGCTCTCTGCCCTTGCCACCTCTCTCTCCTCTGTCCAATTCTCCTCAACCCCTCTGCAGCCTTTGACACGATTGACCACTATATTCTCCTGTTATCCCTCGCTGACCTGGGACTCTCCAGCATTGCTCTTGCCTCGATGATCATATGTACCGGATGTCCTGGCGTGGCTTACCCTATGTTGGGACTTAATTATACATTGTACCCGATACATATCTGTTATTTTTACCTTGGATGGTCAGTAAATTAATTGGTTAATGGCAAAAAGTAACAAAAGTAAGTAAAGCTGCTCATCTCCTTTTTATATAAAATCTCAATCCATCATTTGGACACAAGTCCTGAACAAAACACATTTAAGGTAAGGAATTATATATCAGCTAACCTGCAAGAATTTAAAATATATAATTCCTTTTTAAACAAAGAAAAATAAGCCTGAAATAAATGGCAGGTTCCTAATCGTTGTTCTTTTATGTATTGCAACAAGAAAGTCAAACAAATCTGTTACTAATTTATCAACAGACGGAATATCCTTTTGTACTTTAGACAAAGCCTCATAAATGCAATGGGGCCTTTATGTAATCTTTTCCTACCTGTTTTTATCCAGGAACGCACTCACAGAGCTGAGAGAGGAAGCTATCACGAGTGGCTCACCTGTTAAAAGCACATCCATATTATTATTATTATTATTATTTATTTATTTATTTATTTATTTATTTATTTATTAGTAGACGCCCTTACCCAGGGCGACTTACAGCTGTATAGAAAAAATACTTATCAAGAATTACAGTACAATTAAGAGCAAGATACAAAATACAATGACTTCAGTCCTAATAAGAGCAAATATAAAGCACATATGGTGTGCAGGGTAAATCATACAATCTTCGCTGAGGATTCCACAGGGAACGTCACATTGGCTCTGCTACTCTGGGTAGGCACTTTAGCACAAAGTGGACACCTACAAGGCTGGTTTGTCAACCAGTGGACGGTAGCTCTCTGACATCGTTGTGTGTAAAGGGCAATTGGCTTAGTTGTGAGATTGAAGGATGACTGGCCTTAAGTTCGCCTGAACTGTTGTGGGGATTGCTGTGTTAAGGAAACATAATTTGACAAATTAGGGAGAAAAACTGGTTAAATATTAAGAACACTACATTATATTTAAAATTATTTTGCCTAGTTCAATACAGTATACATACTCAAATTGCACGAAATGACATGAGAAAACAGAAGATACAAAACTTGGCTGTATAGAGAAACCCTTAAATCTACAATAGGAGTTTTGTTTGCTTAACCATGACGTAAACAGGTTTTTTTTTTCCAGTTTGGAAGCCAATTGCACAATCTTTGGAATGAAGCAACGGCTTAGCAAACAGAAATATGGTTGCTAATGTCCTTTTGACGTTAAAGGGACACAACTGTACTCGATAGACAGTGACTTCTAATGGTTTCAATGCTGACCATTCAAATGCTTAATTTACAGACACAGTCTGAACAGTGACATGGCAGATATGTTACTAGAAGATTACATATTGCACAGTTCTGGCTTTGATCCCTGTTTTCGAAAGAATCCCATCTCTATCATGCAGTTTTGGACTCAATCTGTGATAATCTGTCTAAAAGATCTGGAGTCAAAAGAAAAGTCTTATCCCTCCGTCTGATGTAGTGTGTATGAAACAAAAAAACAGACATGTTTTCCATAACATAGAGACATGTTCCCCTAACAACATTCAGGCATTACTGGCCATTTCCTTTTACAGGATAAACGTTTCTTTACATTCCTCTACCATATTCATATACAGTAGTTGTTAGTTCTTTTGGATGGCTATTTTATTTTTTTAGTATTTGTACATGATGCTTATCGGCTGCACTGCAAATGATTTATTTTGCTGTTTACTCGACTATGTGGATGACCAAACTATGGGCCTCATTTACGAAAAGGTGCACAACTTTATGGTGCACGATAATTTCAATTTGTGTGCATGTTAATGATTTCCGTATTTACTATTGCAATTTTATTTATTATCGCGTGCAATAGTTGGCATATTATGGCGAGCACTAAATTTAGTGCTTCACACTATGATAGTCAGAATGAATATGTGAATTTTATGGTAGTCCACGCTGATGTATTTAAATGAGCATCCTGCTCAGAATAATGAGATGAGTTGTATTCACATGGTATTTACTAAAGGAAGTTAATTTTAGTGAGCGCATTAAAGTGATGATTTATTAGTGCGTATGGAAACCAGGCTTTAAACTTTTTCTAGCCTGAAAATTAGTGATGTGCAGTTCGATTCTGCTTACTGACTTAATTTGTTTGGTTCATTCAGTTTAGTGAATCAATTCAACAGATTTGTTTGTTTGATTCACTAACGCAAAATAAATACATTTTGCTGAATTACTTGGCTATGAAAATGTGTCTGAATGGAAAAAGTCTAGAAATGGTAATTTATTGTCTAGGTCAGGGGTGTCAAACTCATCTGGCAGCAAGGGCCATTTAAGTTAAGACTTGGTGAGCCGCACCATAAAAAAAAAAAGTGATATATATCGTAATGTAATGTTTATATACATCTGCTAAGAAATAAATAATAATGTGCCTGAAAATGTCTATAGAAATTGTATTTATGCCAATATACTCAAATACACTACTTTACACAAAACACATCACCCCCACTGCATGGCTCCTAGTAATCAATAAGTATGCAGGCACGGTTTCAATCAATTAATCACCATATTATATACTTAATGTATTTTATAGTACAAAAATAGGCAGATATAACTAGAAGCAGCTTTCCTAGAACACCGACAAATAAACTCAACATCACAAATGTAATATAATGGAGGAAATGGAAGAGTATTTTACTGTCAATGGAAATCTCAAACAGTAAAAAAAAAAATAATCACTGTATATAATGTTAAGTCTCACTATTTAAATTATATTCCATAATATAACATTTTTAACAGCACTGAAAAAAAAGATACTGGCAAGCTGTGAAAATGTGATTTAGTAAACAGTACCACTACGAAATGTATCTTTTTATGACTTCTGTCCAGACACTTGGCATTTCTTTTCTCGCACACTTGTTAACAATGCTCATTACGTGTTCTAATTCTGCAACTTTTCCACATAATGCCTGTTGATACAGAGTGTAAGAAAATTGGTACTTTGAAAACTTGGTTGCTTTTCTGGAAAGGAGAATCCACCCCTAACCAACACGTCATCAACAAGTGCCATAAAAACTCCATGTGGCTTTCAATCATGTGTGGTGCGGCCAAAATGGGAGACGACCATCTTAGAGCCTGGAGGAAGGGCTCTCTGAGGTTTCCACCTAAAAAAAATAAAAAATAATGTGCGTAGGGTTTTTTTCCTTACCTGAGTGCTGAGCGGTTCGTATTTAGTTCTGCAGGGTGCGTGGTCAGGCTGGAGAGGCTGGGCTCTATCCTCAGTTCAGTCATGCTCTGGGGGGCAGGCCCGTGTCTCAGCTGCTTCACTTTTCATTCATCCTTTTCCCATATCTTGTGGGGGGTTGGTGGCAGTGTGCCACTGCGGCTCGTTGCATTAATCATTGATTATTATTTTTATGGTTTGGCGGCCTCGTCTTTTGGGGGGAGGTGACCCTACGTGCCACTTCCTGTCTGCGGCACTAGGATGCATGATATTGTTCATGTTTTCTCCAAGCCTGCCAACGTGTGGGTAGTTGTCAAGCACCCATAGACAAGGTCTCCAGCCAAATTTATCATCCATCATTAAACTGTCTGCTCATTTGCAATTCAATAAATCATCACATTGCAGATTCTCCGTTCTGAATCTGCATTTCTTTCTTAAATTTTTTCTAGCACTCTGCTAGCCAGTCCACTCTTTTGCTCAGTCATATATGGTGCACCATCTGTTGTAATCCCAGTTAGTTTCTTCCAAGGTAATTTTGCACTTTCCATAGATTCTTTCATTTCCAGTAAACTCAGAATATGTTGCTTTGTGCAGCGTGTCATAGTGACATTGTATGTTATAATCTTTAATAACTGCAACCGTTGCACTGCAAATCAGACATATTGCCTTGCTGTCAAAATAATTCAGTGAAAAAATAATCATCTGGCTAATGATTTTGGAATCTTCTGTGTTCTGCCTCAACCTTTTGCTTCCGTGACATCTCCAACTACTTTTCGGCTACTGGTTTTAAATTTTACACAAAGCAAAATAAATAGTTTAAACAAGCCTTCGCTTCGCTAGAATAATCAACATTAGGTGTGCTGTGCTGTTACACGTTTGCATGAGGAAACTATGTGTGCTATTTGATTGGCTATTTTACTACCTCTGTGAGCTGTGAATGTCACTCATACAATGCAGACTGCACATGTTGAATTTTAAAAAAATAATTCCAAACGATACAGTACATCAATGCAATTTTAGAAATGCGTATGCATTAAAGGAGAAAGGAAAATGGCTTTTTTTCTTTCTTTTTTTACATCAGACAAGGAAAACATGTTAAAATGAAAAGGTAAGCAGTGCAGTTTCACTTTACATTGCCTCTGCCTGTCCCCTGCTGAGTGCTGTGTCTGTTGATCGCTCATTTTCAGTCAATGTAAGCCACCTCCACCTTTCGCTACTGACCAAAAGATATGCCTGGACTGCTGGGGCTTTTTATATGAAGGTGGTCATGTGTAGTTGCAGACATTATCGTGCACATTAAATTATCGCTCACAATACATGTAGTGTTCCCGCTATGGTATGTAAATTAGCCAAATACTATGCATGTAAATTAATGTGTTCTCTGTTAGTGAATGGGGCAGTAAATGTAGATTTATCGCGCATGTTAGGCTCACTACATTACGTGCACGCTAACTCCAAATTGATTGCCCTTTCGAAAACGAGGCCCATTGTGTATACAAGTACAAGGCTAGCTATCATAAACAATACATAATTATACAGAGCTGGGTCCTATTATTAAGCCACACTGTTCTGATCTAATGTTTATATAGAATTCCCATGACCTCTTTCTTTAGGAAGAAGTAAATGACTATAACAGCTGCCAGATAATTCCCACAGAATACCATTGCTCACGGAAAGCAGCAAGTCAGTACTGAATCTTTTTAAAAGCATGAGATTCAAATTAGTGGTCCACAGGTCTGCGTGAGGAACTTAATTTCAAAATGCTTATATAAAGCACAAATGCATGATTTGTTTAAACAAAAAAATAAAAAATAAACAAAAACAAAATCCATAGCACAATATAATAGGTTTTTTTTTTCCATAACCAGGGACACTACTAGTATACATTTCTCTTAATCTCTTAGCAACCAAAACATGGTGAATGCCTTTTGGGCATGGATGACCACAGGCACGAATTCAGAGCTATGATTATTTAATACATTTTGGGGTACAAACATGACTTTTTTGTTCTTGGTAGGTACCCATGATAGATGCTACTTAAGGCTAGAGAAACATGAATTGCATCTTATCTTACTACGTTGGGACAGAAAAGTCTAAGCTTAAAGCAATCAGCTATACGATTACCAAACATGAAAATAACAATATACAACATACAGGTTTGTACAAAAGGCCACTGAAAGCTCAGTCAAAGGTGCTAGGCTGTAGGAATGGTTTGAATTGAAGCTGTTTCAGCACTGACACAGGGGTTTTGTTGAATGTATATAACTGTACCAGGGAAAGCTGGGTCTTAATTCCCTTGAATACCTAAAGATGTCCGCCATTATTTTGTTTAATTTGTTTATTTTTGTGTTTAATATATTGTACATAGTTCATGTTTTGTTTGCTTGACAAATACGACTGTTTACCCTGCCACAGCTCCAAACAAATACTCCACAAGGTGAGTGATTTATTATGGCATTTTAAACGCTTCTTCAAAAATAAACACAGAAAGCGCAGAACCCTAATTATAAAAAAGCCAGTACGGTAGACATGGAAGAGTTAGGGTTAGGGTTAGAAAAACAGTTATCCTTACAGGCCTGGGTGTCTAGGTTTTCAATAGTTTAGAAGATAAATCATCGAATAAATAAATAAATACAACAAATATTTATTCAAACATGCAAGAGCCACATCTGGGTCACACAGGAATCTGAAAAAACAACACAAGTTTGCCACCCAGACTGTTCCTGAATTCCATGTACAGATTTATTTTTCTGGCAAGTGGACAATAAGGACACAGCTGCATGTTCATATTGTAATCCAACAAAGGAACAGACTTGGAATGTCCTTACAAGGCAATGGTTTAACAAACAAAACTAAACACAATCAATTCAGATTCGGAGGCTTGCAGAATTTGTGACCTTGTTGAGTTTCTCGACCACCTGCAGACGTGATCGATGGTGTAGAATTTCAAAAAATAAGCTCCAATTAAAGTCCTTTAATACGATAAGCTACATTATATGAATAGCTTGAGAAAGTGGTTTGAGAAAGGCAACTGTCAACTAAAGTAATTTCTTAATACAAATGGACATTCAAATGTTCATATAAGATATTTTATTGAAGCTAAAGCCAGCTTTACTTGAACTTAAAATGTTTAAAGCAATCCAAAATTGCAGTTGAAGCTATATTGCATGCAATAATACCATGTCCCCGCAAATTAAAGTAAAGCCATGTCATTTTGTTGGAAATGACACAAATCTTGAGCATTAGTATATAACTAGAACAGGTACCAACAAGAGAAAGACCTTAGGGTTGCAGACTCATCACTGTCAGTTAGCAGACAGTGTGGCGGAGCAATGAAGTAGGCTTGGTTAGATAGTGAAAAGTTTAGAGTACAACCCAAAGGAGGTTATGATAACGTTGCAAACGCACTGGTGATAATTTTTGGCCCACACAAAATAAAAGAAATTGCAATTTTTGAAGAGAGTTCATGGGGTGAGCAACGAAACTGTAAAAATATGAGCTATGAAGAGGGGAGGCAACTGAATCTATTTAGTCTAGAACAAAGAAGAATTTGAGTGGACTTTGAAGTCTTTAAATCTTAAAGGGAGTCGACTAAGTTAACCCTGGATAATACTTTAAGCTCAGCACAGAAACCAGGACCAGAGAACACAGTTTGAAATTAATCAGAGACGGAGTAAGGATAAAGGAGTCACTTCTTTCCACAGAGACTGGGGAGGGAATAGGTTACCTAGCCATGTTGTTGATTCTGAATCATTGGGATCCTTTAAGACCCGACTGGAAAAATAATCGTGATTAGCAGTTACCAGTTACTAGAAATAGGACAAGCAATGATGGGCCAAATAATATTTTATTTTTATAATTATTTACATTTCTGCTCAGTAGGATATGCCCTTTGAGATCTAATTTACAAGAGGGTCATGGGAGCGATAAGCTTCCGTATACACACACAATGTCATTAAACTACAGCTGTACACTAAAATCACTTTCATATTTTACCCTATAAAGGCTTGTTCATAGTTAAGCCTTGTGATCACCTAATGCCAGTCTTGCAATGTGACCAACTAGATCTGATGAAAATTAAATTCTGGCGACCAGTCCCCTTGGATCGCCTAACACTGGGACGAATAAATAACTAGAAATCTCCCTTAGTGATGGTTCCACGACTAAAGCATGAACCAGACATTTTTTTTTAACTCTGTAGCAAAAGTGTGTAGCGGCAATTTGCCCACAGAGGAAAATCTGGCTCTTCGTTGGTAAAGATCTAAAATATGCACATCTGGGAAGCAGTACTGACCGGTATATTTTTTAAATCAAATTACCATCACATCTTTTGAAATGTACCTTACGTTTCCCAAGGTTTCTAATCTCTAAAGGGAGTTCAGTTTTGATTTTTGGTAAAACATAACCAGGTGCCTGCAAAGAGTTGCATTGATCTGCAAATACCCTGGTGCTGTGCCTCCAATCAAAAAGAAAACCCAGTGTCGGGTTCATCTCACTCCCAGAATAATCAAATACACTGTAAGCCAGTGTTGTTAACCGTGTGTTTGTTTCATACCCTGAAGTAAATAGAATGGGAATGGATCTTTCATGGAAATTCTATTCTGGAACCCAACTGAAAAACTGCCTTAAACTGCCTTGTTTGGTAAAATGGACATACAGTAGCTTTTATACATCATATATCCAGTGCCCATCAGTAGCTCAGCACAGAGAGAGTGCAAAATTATCTACACATTTAGCAAATTAATGTGCAAATAGTAATGTGGCTCTTATCCAAAGGCTTTTACTGTCCTTGCGTCTATTTACTATCAAAAATAATATCAGAGATTAAAAAAAAAAAATCACAATGAATCTGAATGCATTAATCACTAAGATAACTGTATTATCTATGTACCCGGTGCTGGTTTTATAGTCAAAACAAACAGGGGACTTATGCACTGTAATTCAACCGTTGCTGTGGATTTGTATAGATTTTGTTGGACTGTAAAAAAAACGATAACCAATTTCCATTGAATTTATAATTGAGCAAATTGAACGTACTGAATCTTAAGTACTCTATGTGCTATTACATTTAAAGGTACAATGAACTAGGTAGCACCATCTAGCTGATCTGAAGTACAAACACATGTTGTAATGCTACCTTTAAAGCTGTAGTATCCCACAATAAAAAAATAAAATACATTTTCCTGTTGTCAGCTTAGCATCTATTAACAGACCAGATAAACTGATTGTAACTGAAGGCTGTGGCTGCATGACTAATCATCAATTACATCCTTGTTGTTTGATACTTACTCCTGCCCATCATTTCCGTTTTTGATGCCTGTAGTAGTTGCCTGCACACCCCACTAATACTGTGTTAGCTGTGATATCATTCATGTGTATGGTTGTGTTTAACAGAAATGCATGCAATATGACATTTGTTATTATTCTTAATAATCGCTACTTTCCTGCTGGTAATCCCACACAAAGAACCCTGTTATGCTGCTAAAGCATTTTTGATGGCATACGGTGCCCTGGAGTTGGTGTTTCTGATAATTCCCTTGACACAGGACCTGTTTCATTGAACTCGCTGCATCTCTCTGTCAGTCACTCACTGTAAAGATAAGCAGGTTGGTTTGATGTAAATACAGGGTAGAAGACAGTATGATGGGAACACAATGGTGAGAATATTGGACTCTGGGGATATGTGGGGGTGGCTGCCTGTCCGCATACCCGTCCATCTGTGTGTTACACTTACATTTCTGCATATACCTGGAGAAACGCTTACTGAATTGTCATGTAAGTTAGTATGAACATGATTTAGTGTAAGTTGGATGTTACTGACATATTTGTTTTAGTAGTCAAATGCTGAATACTGTAGCCTAGTTCCACAGTTCCATTCTATAAGATGCACGCCACAGAGACAGGTAAATAGGAGACACGACCAGCTATGTCAGCTGTGATCAAATGCAAAAACAAAGCACACCAATCACACAGCATTGTTCATTAAAACAGGAGGACAGATCATGATATAATATGAATCAGTAACACTTTACATTAAGTGTCTTTAATAACTGTTTATTTACATAGTAGTTACTTAGTAAATACCTGTGTACGTGACATAATTACAATGTTATTATGGATAATGATAATGTACTTCATGTGTACATCTTTATGCACGATATATAACCACTTAATCCTAACCCTAACCCTATCTTCTTATCTTTGTGATGAAATTGTGTACTAACATATATCATGCAAAAAGAGTACAAGTACATTGGAACTATGCATAGGTATCGACAATGTAAAAAATACACAGTAATTAGAGACACTTAATGTAAAGTGTTTGAATCATTGGGCTGAATATTTTTAAATACAAATTGAGGCGGTAATGTCTTTCGTTTTGTGCAGACAAACAGTTCTCAACAACCTCAGAACTAAATCATCCTCTTTGGCCTGTTTAACATTCATGGCACTTGGTTGACCTGAACAACATGATTGATTATATGTTTGCATTTTCTCACACACTCTGAGTTTAATGGTCTAAACTAAACATCATCTAAGCTGCATATTTCGACCTCACACATGCACAGCCACATCAATTCCACTTTTAGGGTGCTGATAAAAAAAAAAAAAGATAATTCTTGAAGAATTTGAATAATGCAAGGCTTCAATAATAGTTTGTTTGATGTCAATTCACTTTTTTGCAGTGGTTTAGCTATTTTTTTTTACCTTAACTCTAGTTCTGTTTTTGAGAAAAGAACCCACATATTACTGATCAATGGAACACATTCATTCACAAGTCATTAAAATATTACACTAGACTATGACAAATGCCTTTCTTGTTGCTTTAAAGAGACTTACATTAAATGTAATATATATAGCACATACAGCACAGTATATCTAGTTATGTAATTCATGCATAATTGGCCCCACTAATATTGATGAAAACCAATGTATTCTATAAGACAGGCAGACATATTGAGACAACTTTTTTTATTCATATTGAGCCTGGGTTTCTTCTTCTTCTTCTTCTTCTTCTTCTTCTTCTTCTTCTTCTTCTTCTTCTTCTTCTTCTTCTTCTCTTTCTGTTTACAGCCTTTCCTCCCATTTTATCAGATTAACGTATTCCTGTTTTGGCGATATTGAGAAATAGCTGTTTTTCCATCAATGAAACATGCTACAGTCCTAAACGTCCTCAACGATTGCAATGCAGGTGCTTAATCTGTATTGAATTTAATAAATAATTCATGTGGTAATGTCTGGATATGTTGCAGTGCTTTAATTAATGCAATTATGACCATTTTCCGGGACTCTTTGTCAAGTGGGTTAAAATCGCTTCATGTTTCATTAAAACCACATCTTGGTTTTAATACATTCCACGTTTTCTGTAAAGTGGTAGCGTTCTGCTGAAATTAGACACTGTTCTGCTACTGATCTTGTAAGAACGTGGTTGTCATGAAAAATACAATTAAACAAATGTAATTAATGATCATGTGAAACCGTGCTAGTTGAAATGTAAATTTAACCTTGGCAGAAACTAGAAATATAAACACTTTACTTTTGCTCAGCTCTCCTCGGTCAAGCTTTGAACTCTGTTTGAAACTTCAAATCTTCCTCTTTTTTAAAGTCAAAATGCAAAACATAGATAGCAATCAGTATGGCAGCTGGAGTCCTTATCTGGTGAACATCATCCGTGCAGATGTAGCATAACTAAATTACATTACGTTAAAATATTGGACTGCTGCAGGAAGAGTGTCAGCAGACTCCTTTTGCTTGAATTCCACAAACATCTGCATAGTTGCTAAAAGTTATTTACCTGGAAAATGCTAAAGAAAGTGATGGTTTGTACATAGCCTGCTTTCCAGTAAAATCAGTGTTTCAGGGTAGGAGTGGGCAAAGTTTATCCTTCAATTCCTGCTCTAAATGGCTGAACTGAACCAATCACACCTCCACCCTGTCCCAAAATTAGTTAAAGAGTAAGCAACTTGTATTTATATGGTGTTTACAATCAACTATATTGTGTGTGCGTTTCTTTTACTTTTTGTCTGTGAAGGTGTTTTGCCCTCATTTCAGGAGATGCGTATACCCAGGCTAGACCAGAACAAGTGTCTTTATAGAAGAGAAAGTGAACAGTTTTGTATTACCATAAATAGACAGAGCTGGCTTCTACTAGGAATAGAAATGGCCTGGTCAAGGGTTTACAATGGTAACCAGGCAACAGTGCACTAATTTGATATTTAATAGTGTGGCTACAATTGGAAGCACCAATCATTTGATCAGGGGAGAACAAAAAACTTACAGCAAATTCCATTTTTGAAACTGTCCTTGTGAAACAGCAATACAATAAATATTTATGCACAGGGCATGTTTTATTCAGAAACCTTTACATAGGATACACTTTGATGAAGGTTAGTCAAGGTATGTGAAGGTATATTACCATTATTTAAAAACTGATGTGTAAAGTAAAATCAATCACATAACGTAACGGCACTTGCTTAACATGTTTTACCAACTTGACTAGAGGTCAGTGGGCATCCTAAGATCCCACAGCCAAAGAGCCCAGGGTATCTACAATGGATGCTGGTGAGCTATGAACCCAAAGGCCATCCTTGCAGATGTCCATTTTGAACTCACTGGACCTGGCCAGTAGGGTCTGCTGTCCCTGAAAAGAAAGTCCCTGATGATTATGCCTCCTTAACCGTAGGATTGCTAGAGCCAGTGCAACATTCCTTGTGGGATCTCCAGTGAAGATCAGTAACAGGATCTCCCATGATTGTACGACTCACCCTGCACACCACGAGCCAACTGTCTTTACCAGGCAAGCCAATCGAGGACCTATAATGATTTTTGAAAATAACCCTCTTGGTGTGCAAGGTACAATTAAAAATGCACTTTAGCTGAATTCATATTCTTGGGATAATTGTGTACATTAAGAAAAGTATTCGATATCCAATAGCTTGAAGACAGTGGTGGCTTATTGGAGGGTAGTTTTAAGGGTAAAATACTAAAGCAATTGTATTTTTTTCTTGTAAAATATGGTGGATTTAAGGGGTGTCAGTTTATAAGGATGTGTTTTAGTGAGGGAGTACTACACAAATACTTGAAATAATGTAATGCTTTGACCTGTTGAACCAAAATCAAAATGTAACAAACTGAAGGAGAGGTTTAGAGGACAAGGCTGGAGATCTGGCCAGATACAGCACCTAACATAGTGTGCACTGAAATGTTACAAAATTACATAAATAACAGGTATATAACCCCATTGATGTGGCTATGTGGCATGTTTAATATTGCACTGGCATTTAAAACATATTTGTGTTCTGTAGTTTAGATATGTGAAGCATTAATCTGTCATGATGAATACATCAATACAGACAATTCTAAATATTTTGACATTGCTTGCTATACTATAAACTGAATTTGTTTTATATTATTTGGATGTGTTGAAAAATTCATATAATAACAATGCTAAGTATGTATAGCTATGGCCAAATGTTTTGCATCACCTAGAATTTTAGGATGAGACATAATTAAAAAAAAACAACAAAAAAAAACTGCATGAACATAATTTAGATCTTTTATTTAACACCATATAATGAAAGAAACTACAAATGGTACTGCAAAAGTCTTACCGGAAGCCATAATAGTAGTACAGTATTTCATGTTAGATTTTGAAATGTCACATTTTTTTATTTTTGTCAGTACAAAGTGGTATGTAATTCAATATGTTAACTTAATTATTCAGCCAGTTTCATTCAACTTTATGAAGCTAAATTAGTTAATTCTATAGGGTGATGCAAAATTTTTGGCCATAGCTGTATATACTAAATGACATGAATAAATATTGCACAAATTGCATCTGTGATATTGATGAATAGTCAGCTTCTCAGGCTTCAGTTTGGAATCTAATACCATTTTATTTAAAGCACGGCTGTAGTTCTGGAAGCCCCCAACCATCCCTTTATGGTATCCTGTCTCCCTGGGGTCTGAGCTGGACTGTCTCTGCCTTCCAGTCCTCTTGCTGGTCAAGCTGAACTTCGGCCAGCACCTCAGCATTAAGGAATAGACCACGTCTCCCAGAAGAGAGAGTTGAAGCCGAAGCATCTAAGCTAGGCACACTTTAAATCTTAATTTGGCATCCCTATTTTCTCTTTTGTATTCTTGAGTTCAGTTACCAATGCATGCACATTGCATACAGCAGTCATACTCAGCCTGTTTCAAGGGGACTACCTGAATGGGACCAAAAGCATGAATGTATACCATAAAGTGTACAGGCACAAGCCTTTAAAAATGTTTTGAAATGGATTTCATGAAATACCGAGATTTATTTTAAAAAAAATAGTATTAATATAAAGGTAGAAATCTCAATCGTGACAAAAAGTATGAATCTCCCAACTGCAAGTCAGTTTCAGTCAAAAAGCTGACAACCTTTGATAGACTGCTGATACTGTAGATGCTGCTCATTGACATGTGTTTATGTATCCAAGTCATCAATCAGTGTCATCATGGTGGTGCTATATCTTTTTAACAAGTGTTGCTAATGCATTATGTTATGTTAAGACAGTGCCACTCTGCCACTCTTGCACTTCCTGCTTCTGCATACAAGCCACCAGCTTACCCCTGTGCTGCCTCTTGGTGCATATCATCCTCTGGCTTCACCCATTGCTGAGTTAATCTCTGCAGTATGTACCTTTTGCTAGACTGTGATCTTTTGATTTTAACTTCTGTTCTTTCTCATTGATATGTAATGCAAGTGGTGACAATGGCATAATTGTTTATAAATGCTGTTCTGTTTGAAACCAGGCGAGCCCTGAAGAAAAAGGTTCTAGACACAAAATCCCAGAGGCTAAAAGACAAATACCATGAGCAGTACAGCGAGGCACACCGGGAGGTCAAACGTCTTGTAAGAGCGGACAAACGACGCTACATCGATAACCTGGCAACACAAGCAGAGGATGCAGCTGCCCGTGGCGAACAAGGAACCGTCTACAAATTGACGCAGCTTATTAGTGGCAAATGGCAGACACCAACAAACACACTCATCAAGGCCAAACAAGGCCACCTACTGACAACAGAAAAATAACAAGAAATGCGCTGGACAGAGCTCTTCAAAGATTTGCTGAACAGGGAGCCACCCTAGAGGAAGCAAACATCTGGGAGGCAGAAGAAGATCTTGATATCAATACAGATACCCCAACAAAGGAAGAGATCATTAAAGCCATCAAATCCTTAAAAAATGGGAAAGCTCCTGGCAAGGACAACTTGAATGCAGAATTGTTCAGGGTAAATCCTGAGTTAGCAACATCTATCCTGGCCCTCCTATTTACATCAGTCTGGGAAAGGTGAAAAGTGCCAGATGAGTGAACCAATGGGGTTATAGTAAAGATACCAAAGAAAGGAGCACTCAGTGATTGTAATAATTGGTGTGGTAAGACTGCTATCTGTGCCAAGCAAGGTATTGTGTAAGATCATAGTCCAGCGTATATCAGAGGCAGTTGATAGCGTTCTCAGAAAAGAGCAAGCTGGTTTTCGGAAAGGGCGTGGATGCATAGACCAGATCTTCACTCTACCTAATATAATAGAACAATGCTCAGAATGGCAACAGCAGCTCTACATACACTTTGAGAAGGCTTTTGACAGCATTCACAGGACCAGCCTATGGTGCATTCTGCAGGCATATGGAATCCCTCTCCATATAATCAACATCATCAAAAGCTTCTACTCCAACTTTACATGCAGTGTTGATCACAGCGAGCTCAGTTTTGAAGTCAAAACAGGAGTGCGTCAGGGGTGTGTCATGTCTGCAATACTCTTCAACATTGCCATCGACTGGGTCATGCAGTGTACCACAGAAGATATGCCAAGAGGCATCAGATGGACACTCTTCACAACCCTTGAAGACCTTGACTTCGCAGGTGATCTCACTCTCCTATCACATACCCAACACCACATACAGCCAGCAAATCGGACTGAAAATCAACCACAACAAGACAGATATCATGACCCTTAATATTGCCTAACCATCACCAGTACAGATAGAAAATCACGTTATTTCCAACACAGAAACATTCACATACCTAGGCAGCACCATCAGCCAGACATCCGGAACAGAATCAATAAACAGTTTGGAATTCATCAAAATACAACATTAACCCTTAGCGGTCCATTTATTCAGCGCATCTCAGGCATGTCAGGTCCAATTTATTTTGACACGTGCAGTTTATTTTAGACGCGCTGTTTAAAAGTTGTTTTTTTTCACAGTAAAACAGGTTTAAAAGACACTGCATATCAACAGGACAGCCCCGCCCCACCCCTTGTTCGCTGAATTTTTCAAATGCCTCTTAATAATAGTACATACCGATAAATCATCTCTTGATCACTTGTTTTATCACCAAACTCCTCAATAATGCAATCCAAGTCGTTATTTTATTACTATATCATCTAAAAAAAGCTCTGCAAATGTCTGTGATGTTCTTTGAGCGCTGGATGCAGAAGCAGCTATCTTGTTTGTTTATGTGCGTGTTATCTATGTGGTGTTGGGGCTATTAGTATTCTTTCGGCTCCTATCGGTCTCACTCAGCCATTGAATGGTTTTCGGCTTTTCGGAGAAAAACGACTATAGACCTGTTTTTTGCATCTTTTTGATGATGTCGGAAAGGGTCCGGCATTGGACCAGAAAGGGAAAATTGTGATGTCGGACCAGGTCCTACATAGGACCACAAAGGGTTAACACCAAAATTAAACTCAAGATTTATCATAGCTGCGTACTTTTAAGGCTATTCTATGGTGCAGAATGCTGGACAGTGGCAGAGTATGACATGTCCAAACTGTCTTCATTCTATACAACCTGCCTCAGAAAAATTCTCTATATCTTTTGGCCCAGAACAATCTCAAACCAAGACCTACTCACACAGTGCAGCCAAGAAGATATGAGCACCATCATTACCAGGAGGCGTTGGAGATGGATTGACCATGTGCTTCGGATGGAAACTGATTCCATCATCAGAATAGCAGTAAGATGGACACCTGAAGGCAAGCGAAAACGAGGTCACCCGAAAACAACATGGCGAAGAGCTGTGGAAGCTGAGCTAAAAAACCTGGGGCACAGCTGGGGAACCATTGAAAGATTTGCCAGAAACAGACAGGAGTGGATGAGCTTCGTCGCTGCCGTAAACACCAGAGGCATAACGTGTAGTAAGTAAGAAAGAACCTATTCGAAACAAATTCAATAATGAAGAATATATTGCAGAATTATTTCAATTGAGGAATAAACTAGGAGGTCAATTATGAATATCTTAACATTAATATTATTTTCCATTGTGAAATTGTATCTTCCTGTAAATTGCAGTTTGTCACTCTTTTTGTAATTCAGTAATAGCTCAGTTCTCAGTTTTTTAGTACTGGACTTGTAACACAAAGTTGCCATCAAGGACACACTAAAATAAACAAAGATGGCCTACAGAAGGAGTCAGACAAGGAGGAACTAATCAATTAAAATTAAAAAAACAAAATTGAAATGTTCCTGGCTGTGACAAACTGTATCTTTTCCAAAGTTCATATACATGTAACAACTTTGAAAGATAAATGGGTAGCATAAATATGACATAGTGGTAAAGGGAAAATACTATTACCATTCAGTATGAAGTCAGGATGTTAGATGGCAAAACAAAGAGGTGTGCCGAGTAACAAGTTTATATTAGTATTTGTACCAAGTATGCAGATTTGTTCCTTGTAATAGAAATACAGGATTACACGCTCAAGACTTCTGAAAGATCAAAATCACTGTCAAATAACATTAACACACTGCCTGATCCCTTACAAATATAACCCCCGAGCCACACTATGGTTATATTATGCAACAACTCATAATTTCCACTATTTAAAAATTAGGTTTTATTACAAATTGTGAGCAGAACTGCACAACAATAATTACAAAAAAAGTCAATTTTTGTTTGGTAAACAGAATACATTTGAGTGTTGAAATTCTACTGGCATATTAGATGAATGTCTTGGATAGTTTATGAAAAATATGTCAACAAAAATGTAAACGGCTGGTTTAAATCAACTTATACTTTTCATGACTGTTTATATAGTTTATATAAAAATAGTTCCGTTTTATGAAGTTCGGACTATTCCAGTATAGACTCAATGCAGTGACACATTCTTAAAGTTAGCTTTAAATATACCAGCTGTTTAACTGAGAGTATGACAGGTTTTTGTTGTATTAATTGTGAGGCTATCCAATATAGACCACTGGTAATCCAACTTAATCCTATATTAAACTGTTGAGAAACTCTGTCTTGAAGACTATCCAGACTTTAACCAGGCTTGTCTGGAAAACCTCTTTAGACAGTCTTCATTCTTTAACCCTTCGCGGTCCTATGTCGCACCAGGTCCGACATTACAATTTTTCATTTCCAGTCCGATGTCGGACAGGGTCATCAAAAAGGTGTCATACACAGGTCCCTAGTCATTTTTTCTCCAGAAAAAGCTGAGAAAAGCTTTCAATGGCCAAGAGAGGCCGATCTGAGCAATATGCATAGTCCCTTCACCAGAGACATAACATGGACATAAACAAAAAAGATAGCTGCTTCCGCATCCTGCGCTCAAAGAAAAACGCGGACATTTGCCAAACTTTTTGAGATGTTATAGTAATAAAATAATGACTTGGATAGCATTATTGAGGAGTTTGGTGATAAATCGAGTGATCTGCCATTATATGCCTGTTCACCAGCTGAATCAAAAAGTTATCAGAAAGTTAGGATTTACATGAAGTTTGTTTGCTGATACAAAATAAGATTGCTATACAATTATGCAGAGACAGAAACATTTCCTTAACCCCTGTCCCAAATGACAGTCAACAGATTTTGCTTTCCCAATTTTGAAAGTCAAAACCAATGAGATTAAATAGTTCTGTAAACCAAGTTCACCACATTACATGCTTTTAAGCAGTTACATTTATTTTGACTTCTATAAAACTCAATGAATATAACTGAATGGAATTTAACAAGCCATCATTCTTACATTGAATCAAACAACAAAATACCAAATGGCGATAATTGTGCAACCCTGGGAGTACAGCAAGCATAAACAGCACAATGTATGAGTATACATAAAATGTAATGTAATGACTGATATCTGGTAAACATTATATGATTTCTTCTATAATTACAGTGAACAGTACCATCTAATGTTAAAAAAAATTACTCTAGACTGTAATTATGGAAAATTGCAATCTTTAAAAATATATAACATACTCAGCCCTAATTACTTAGACCAGAGTTTTCCAACATGCAGTTTGGAAACCACTGGTGGCCTATGAGTAGGGCTTGGTGTCGGCAGTGTCTTCACATGATACGAGGTTCACAATACGATATGTATCATGATATAGAAAATTAAACATGAAACATAAAAATCACAGAATTGTCTCATTTGCTTGTGCAAGTATTTGCAATAACAATGGTTAGCACTGTTGGTCAGCACAAAGCACTTTTGGTCAAATAAGCTTCACGGCCTGTTTTGCTTTGGTTTCCTGTTTTACAAAAAATACAAATCAGGGCTCCAGACAAAGTTTTTGCCTTAAGAACCAATGGTTCCAGGCCAAAAAAAAAATTGGTGGCCAAATTCAACTGCTGGGTGCCACTTCAGGAGCAAGTTAGTTGCTACCACATTCAAACTGCTTAAAATACAACAACTTAAGACACTAAAGTGATACTGAAACAGTAACTTAGTGCCTGTACTCACTTGTGTGTTGCCACATTCTGCTGAGCATGTTTATATTTTAAATATTTTGCAAGTGTTGTGTCTGGTTCTGCTCTTCACGATATTAAATACTAAATGTTTACACAACATTCGAACACCTTTGTTCACTGTCACAACTGTTGCATGAATCCAGGGTTACCGTATGCTGCTGGTGTTAATGCAGCACCTATCTGCGCTTACAAGCATTTGTTTTCGATTAAATTCTTCTTCTTATTATTATTATTAGTGTATTTGTTACCGTCCTACTTGCATGTCAGTTTATTAAAACATGTGATATGCTTTTTTTCCCCTTACAGACCGACATCATAGCGCAGTCATTAATATTGACACATTTTTAAAGGGAGAGGCAGCATTTTTGTGTTACAGGTGCCAATAAGCCTAACCCCGAAACAACTGTTTACATTTTTTTTTTTGTCGCATTTGCAACCATTTTAGTCCCAGTCTGGAGCCCTGAAAATTCGAGCCTTACACATTTTACACACAGCGTGACTGTTATCTAGAACAAGCAGCGAGTCCACACTGGATTTTAATCCAGCCGGTCGAATTCCACCGTCACCGTGTGAATCGATGAATCGGCACACCCCTACCTATGAGTAAATTCCAGGTGGGCCTTCATGAATTTCCACAATAAGCCTATTGAATCAGCTGATTAACATATCCTGTGGAACCTTATATAGAGAAGAATCAAGTAGCAGCGCCTGGTTACCGAGGGGATATTTACACACGGACAGCATTAGTAAACAAAACGCTAATTAAATTGTAATGTAAGTTTCATTGGGCTGTAGTAAATCTGCATTGCTATAATTACACATTCAGTAGTGTAACTGCATGTTTGAGGGTATATGTACATGACTTAGGTTGGATTTGTGTTGTTGCAGCATAATAAATAAATGGCTGACTGTACTGTGACTGAAATGACCTTGAACATTGTATAATGATTTATACACCATGATTTTGTTTTCATAAGGAGCACTGAAACTCAGTTACAGAATAATGCCCTGAAGATTACCCTAGCAAAATAGCTTAGAAGCCTGCTAATTGTGACAAAAACAAGTATGAACAGTTTTTTTTTTTTGTGGAATATTTAGATAAAGCTTTTAGCATATTTCCTCTTTCTTAATCGTGAGAGTTTATAAACATGTTCTGGGACCATTTGAAACAGACTCTAAGTATGGTAATACCTCTGTTACCCAAACAACAATTCATCTTCAACACGTGGCTCTTGTTCAATGAAGTTCCAGAAATGTAGTATTTACAGTGTAAGCATTTATAAGAGCAAATATAGATTATTCAATAGGGTTCTGATTCACTATACAGGACCCCCAAGACCCTTAAAGATTAAGAGTTTGTGCAGTTTTTGGTAAACATCTGAACTAATGTACAAGAGGCATTTCAGTCATAGGGAACATGTCTAAATATTGTAGAGTTGAAATAATCCTTCATGATTTGGGGCTGCAGACTGTGAGCTTGGTGAAGATATACAGTACAATGCAAGACATAGTTTATGAACCTTTCAACTGAGCTTGTACCATTAACCAACATTATTAACAACAACAATCTCGCTTTCATTTACTTCAGTGAAGCAGAGCAGCTGAGTTATCTGGCTGTGAACCGGCTGCTCTCCTCATAACCAACTGAGGCGCTAGATAGAATCTTGGAATGTTTGATTTATAAGCCCTAACCCACAGCTTCCTCACCATAAACCAAAAAGCAAGATTTATTGTAATACACTATGCTTTAATGATCACTGTGTGGACGGAAAGTTAATCACTTTGTATCAGTGCTATGTTTTTTTTTTTATATGTCTTTCAAAATTTAAACAAATATTTGAGTATTCTTTCATTTTGAATTAGCTACAAAATAAAACGTTTTTTTGTACCTGTGAACAGGCTGGCTGTAGGGGTGACGTCAGTCCAGGAAATGAATGCAAGACACACAGGAACTGCGGGCCAAACTGAGACGCTGCGGTGCTCAGTGTTTTATTAACACAAATAAAAGGTTTAAACAAAACAAAACACTCAAAATAAATAGCACAATGGCCGAAACAAACAAACAGACAAAACAGTGGATGAAACAAACAAACAAGTCCATGCTGGACCTGCAGCACGAAGTAGCAATTGTTAATTACTTATTTTTTCAATTATTTTTCTCCTCTCCACACCTGTCTCCACTCTCGAACACACCAAAATGAATATACCACAAGCAACATATAAACATAAAATACACACTGGCAGGTCACACTGCCACAGTACCGTAAAAAAGTGACCTGTTAAGGGAAGGAAAAGAAAAGGTGCTTTGACAAGGAATTCAGGACCTGCTCTTCAGTTCTAGTTGCCTGCCATAGTCCAGCCAAAATGTCTTTACATTCGTAAGCACCCGCACCACTACTGTTCAACTGTGTATTGCCAGCAGAACTTGATCCAAAACAGCTGACCACTAGATGGCTCTGGCTCTTACGTCTATCAAGGCAGTTTGGCTAATCTAGCCTTTGTTAGTACAAATATATAAGGCAGGCAATTAGAACTGGTACAGGTAGTGGACAAAAAATGGAAACACCAATGTAAAGTCACTTAATAGTTGGGCCACTATGGTATCCCGCTCTGTGGAGTTCTCGGAGGACTGTTTTTGATGAAACGGGCTGCTCGAGCCCCAGGTTGAAATTTGCAGTCAATTGATCTGCAGTTGCTTTGCCTTGCACTTCGAATTAATGCATAATATTTAATAAATATGCAATAGCTGGTTTCTTGCTAAATATTAACCAAATGCCATTTGAAAATGTAATTGTATATCACGTCCATTTATATTACGTTTTGTTAGCCTCGAAAATATGTAATAATTTCCCATTGTTTACATGTTTTTAATTGAAAATACAGTTAATCTGACTTAAATGTCAATGGAAAGTAACAAGGAATAATTGAATGTAAATTTAATATCAGTTGCATATCTATGAAATATTAATTTAACATTAATTTAATATGCAATTGCATATCTATTTAATATAAAGCGTTACCACAAAAACAAAATCACATTCATTCCCTGTGAACCTAAAGCTGTACATTCACTTTGCAACAATACCTGCTGCACAGGGTGTGAATCTACAGCATGGTTGACATAAACAAATAAATTCAGAGGGTATTCAGATTTATTTTAAGTATTGAACAGTTCATTTTTTTCAGTGCAGCTCCAATTTCTCCTCCTGTGTCTGCCTGGAACTTGAACAAATTGCACTGAATAAAGTCACTTCCTTCAGGTACAGCTGAACTTAAAACAGAGGTCAGCAAACATGTTATTCTGTTCTGATTTTGATCTGGAATCAATTAAGTTTATTTTTTGTCTGCAGCTCTGAAAATATGCTCCGAATAAACACAAGGGGGAAGACAGTTCAAGTATTTTAGAGCTACCAAGGGCAGCTAATGACAGTATTTATTGTCTACATTCAGATTCACAATGGCTTTGCCGCTGCAGTCGACCAAAAAAAAAAAGGAAAAAAAAGAAATCTGTCAAAAGAAAAGGAAGATGGTACTGAATATGATCTGCAATCAACCGAATCTGCCATCCCACACATAAAAGATTTAAAACAGGCAGTGACTTATACAATGTGTAAATGAATTCAAATGTCATTTGTGAGTAAGCTAAGCACTGGCATTGAAAAGCCTTCCTCATTTTGTTCAAAGGTTACACTGGTTTGAATGGAATGGGGAAGGCTGTTAGTCCTGGCATTTAGGATTCTCCAGACAAACTCAAAGTGAGGTAAAGGAAGATTTAGTCAAAGCAGCAGATCCCAGAATACCTCAGAATGAGTGAAAACACCAAGACATGTAGTTAGGGACATATTTTAAAAATAACAATTCATTTGAAGCTATGATTGCCTGAAATTGAATCTGCTTGCATGAAGTCCAATATATTCCCACCTGTTTAATGCAAAATAATTTCTAAACTTTCATCTAATTAGTGAGCAATAGAGAACAATGGTTATCAGTTCTGTCAGAATGCAACAGTTGTAATTAAACTACCTCATGTAAAAGGGTTCAAAGAAGGGACCTTTTTTAAGTGCTGCACTGGGACACTGCTGGTAAACTCTTGTGTTCTCTGAACTATATTTGGTATAAGACTTTCATCAAAAAAATTTAAGGTGGAATTACTGCATAGCCTTTTTTTTTATTAGGGTTAGGGTTAACGTGGCCACCCTTTCCCTGACCACAGCCTGGACAGCATGGCATGACTCAAAAAGGTGATGGAAAGCACCCTGAGGAATGTTAATCTATTCAGTCATTAATATTTCACACAGCTGGTGCAGAGAGGTTGGCAGAGGATTGGGATGATGAATGCATTGTTTAAGTTCATCCCACACATACTCAATTGGATTGAGATTCAGAGATTGTGGTTGCTATAAATTTAGAACCAGGGGTTGTGGTTGCCATAGATTTAGAACCAGG
Organism: Acipenser oxyrinchus oxyrinchus; assembly: GCA_030684275.1. NCBI lineage: Eukaryota > Metazoa > Chordata > Actinopteri > Acipenseriformes > Acipenseridae > Acipenser > Acipenser oxyrinchus. Next base: position 24,868,591 of record CM060263.1, on the reverse strand, counting down.
GGTTGTGGTTGCCAAGGAAGATGTCTGAATTCTGGCAAGGCAGATTGTCTTGAAAGTAGCCATCACCAGCATTGTGTAGTGGACTTGATCAGCAACGATGTTTAAATGCAACATTCCAGTCCTTGTCGATGAACTTCTTCATGTAATCTGAAAGCAACGATTAAAATATATTGGACTTTCAGTACGGCTGTGGGTGGTGAATGAATGAGTCATAAACTGCTTTAGAAAGTGCAATTAATGTGCTTTTCTCTTCTGCAGTACTTTCTGACAAAAGAATATGTCTAGTCAAGGTTAGACTGGGATCATTTTATAAAAGCATCGTTGATTTTAAATTCCAATATAACTAAAGCTATTGCACACTGGATCCGATAACGCATCCGAATTTAGCGTCGCGTCCTAAACAGAATAAAACAATCCTCGCTGCGTTCCCTATTGCACCTTGCACACTCCGTCCGTAATTGTCGTACGACGGTGATGTATCAATTTTGGAATCAAAAGTTCGATTTGATCCAATTTGACGTGCGTTAAAAATGACATTGACCAATAAAAAACTACTGGGAGGACACGTGGGTTCTTGCAGTACCCTGAACAAAATGGAAAATCTAATTGTGTATGCTGCCAAACAAAAATTACTTTATGATAAATCCAAAGATTACAAAGACTTTGTAAAAAAAAGAACACGTATGGAAAGACATTGCCATGGACTTGGGCATGAATCATATGTACTATAAAACACAAACACGTAGATTTTGCAAAGGCCTTTAATCATACAGCTAACAGAATTAAAGGAAGCATGACTTAACTAATGTCAGCACCAGGGGGCAGCAACATACTGTTAAAATGAGATAATTGAAAGCGATGTAATATGGAAATGAATTAGTGAAAAATGTTCCATATCAGTTTATTAATTTAAAAAAAAAAAAAAAACTTAAGGGGTGACCTTCTGGGGGAGAAGTCTGCCTATTAAAATGGTAAAGCAGCAGCACAACACAATATAACCAAGCATTTATTCCTAGCCAAAATATTTTGTAACCTGTCTAAATCATTTCCACATAATAGAGGGAAGCCATGTGACAAATGTGCATTGTCATTATAAAATAATTTACTGACCTAAGCAAGCAAATCTACTGGATGCAAGTCTATACTCTATAGATTGACATGTTGCCAAATCTATCGGGGGATGGGTTTTGGTTGACAAGTTTATCTTGAATTCCTGGTCTCAAAATGTATATCAAACTAGCCCCTGAAACAAACAGCAGGTTTCAAGTAATACTTAGATGCATCAGTGAAATGAGGTTACCATAAGTGATATTGAATTTACTGTCGTCCTTGTTGTACTTGTTAGATCAGCTTCAGGACTAATTGACAGAATCTAATTGTTTCAGACTTTTAAGAGCAACATCACTGAGGGGTCAAGAGATGCCACTGATAGCCAGAGATGTTATCACTAGCTGACTGAGAAAGTGCAAGAGAAATTAGTTCAATAACATGCTTTCCAAACTCAGTATTTAAAGTTTAAAATGGTAAAGGCACAAATAAAATATAATTCAAAGCTACAGTTCTTTAATTAAAGTCTTTGTTTTTATTTCACATTTAATACCCTTTGGTAGTTCCACTCTAACAAAAGATGACTGATTATATCTTTTTAAGATTTAACATTTTACCATTGTTTCTTTTAGTTTAGTTTAGTTTTTCCAGTATAGGGCTAGTTCCTGCAAATGAGGATGTAGTATGCTGGCTTTCTTTGGCAGACAAGTCCTCTGCTTCAGCTTTAAGACCATGTTTAATATAAAGCTGCTTAGAATCATAGTATGGGTACAGTATGATTCTCACCAACGAAATGCCAAAGTCTGCAGCATTGTCGAAATACCTGGGAGTCCCAAAATGTAAGCTCTTAATCCAAACACACAGTTGTGTTTAATGTAAACCCAAGCCACAAGCGCCAATGCTGCTGCCTCCAAATACTATGGGACCGATTTGTCTCCCAAATGCGATTTATTTAATTTTTTGTGAAAGGAGGATAAAACTTACTAAATGTTGTATTTTTACAGGATGTTTTGATAAATAAAATAAAGTTTTCATAAAAATGTCTCAAATTAAAGAAACCAACAGTGCTCTTGGGAAGTAATTATATACATTTTTTTAATGTCTCAAAACATCATAAATTATTATAAATGTTACATAATTAATTTTAATCTTTATTTCTATATTCTATTTTGACATTTTATTTTTACAAAGTTAAAAAGAGCTATTAAAGACTCTTACTGTTGGCATATTGTAATAATAATCATACATATTAATAATAATACATTATAAGCCTTCATCAGTATAAAAAGGTTGACATGTTATGCGGAATGTCTTCAACCTTACTCCTACACAAAAGCTCACATCTATGCGTCTCGCTCTCTCATTAAAGAATACAAATACATCTACTATTTTTAGTTATGCCAATAATAGACATTTAGGATGACTGTTGGAGCTATTTTAATAGCTGCTTCATCATCTTAGCAACAAGGAGCAGAATTCTTCTGACCCCTATTAATGAGATCCCTTTTCACAGGTTTTGGCTTGTAGCCACTGTATGCAGTTATCCCACTGAAGCTTTATGCTGGAATTAATACATTTCTACGTGTCTAAACGTCATGTAATTTAGAAATACAGTACACCCTTGCTATAACGCCCTTCATTAAAACAAACCTGGCCCCTGAACCCCAAATAGAAAAAAACAAATAAAGATGATATAAACACACGCTTTCAACCTCCAGGTCTGTAGGTACGGGATGCAAACTCTGCAGTGAAGTCAACTCCTTTGTCATAATAAAAGCATGCTGTGTAACTATATATATATATATATATATATATATATATATATATATATATATATATATATATATATATATATATATATATATATATATTGTATGTTTTCCTAAGTGGGTAGAGAATATGTAAGTGTGCAGTTTATTTCAAACTTTGAAAATCTTAATAACAACCAGTGTCTGAGACCCTTCGTCGTTATATTTGTTCTCGTGTGAGACTTTCACTTTTTCAGTCAGCGAAGATATGTGCTAAAAACAGAGTGAATCTGATGTAGCCCTGTTAAAACGGTAAAAAGACAGCTACGTTTGGAGTTTTTCTACAACAAAAAAGCTAATCCACCAACGCCAGACATCAATAGAAACCGAACCTGACTCTTCTGTAGTTCAGAATGTTATTAACAGCACGAGAGTGTGACAATACTTCCATTTCAAACGCTCAGGTTAGTGCAGGTGCAGCTGTCTGTCGATAAGAGACCCTTGCCTGTAAAGTGTTGTTTGCAGCTCTCTTGATTGTGACAATCTGGTAGAACTGTTTGTGATGAAAGATCTGGTAATGTTAGAAAGCTTAATGTTAACATAAAATGGTTAAAATCGGACATCAGGTTTGAACACTATTTCGCTTCGTTAGTTCATTTTTGGGACGGTTTGAATGATTTTTGGGGTGGGGGCGGGCCGGGGATCTGTGCCCCACCAGTTTTTCAAGCCATGAGTCTCCACTGATCGCACATCACATGATGGTGAAGTAATTATGAAGCGTCTTGGTGTCAGATGGAGGGAAGTGCAATTCCCATCCATTAACATATTGTAGCGTTCTGTGTTATGGTGGTGAGACAGACTCGGGGGAGACCAGATGAAGCTCCATGTGCTTTTATTTGTCTTTTTAATAAACACAACGACAAACACAACGTCCAGGATGCTGCTATCGCCAGGGTCGTTACATAAACCCCTTAGTCCCTCGTCCCGAGGAAGAACAAAGTCTTGGAAACAACCCAACAACACGACAGGCAGCTGGGTGTCCCAGTCCCACTGGTGGGTGGCGGTGGTGATGGCCAGCTGCATGGTCAGCGTGTGGTTGAACCTCTCCACCAGTCCATCGCTCTGTGGGTACAGGGGGTGGTCCGTGTCTTCTTGATGCCCAGGCGCCGGCACATCCTGGCAAAGACCCGGGACTCAAAGTTGCATCCTTGGTTGGAATGCAACTCTTGAGGGACCCCGAACCGGCTGAAGAACCCCTCCAGCAGTGCTTCAGCAACCGTCTCTGCCTCCTGGTCTGGCAAAGTGTACGCCTCTGGCCACTTAGTGAAGTAATCGAGGGCCACCAGAACAAACCGGTTCCCCCTCTCGGAGCGTGGGAAGGGGCCTAGTACGTCCACGGCAACCCTCTCCATAGGCCCCCCGACCTGGTACTGCTGGAGCGCGGCATGCGACCGGCCCTGGGGTCCCTTCCGGGCAGTGCAGATGTCGCAGCGTCGGCAGTGGTCCTCCATGTCTCGCCTGCACTGCCCCCAGTAGAACGACTGGCGGAGTCGCCTCAGGGTCTTCGTCACTCCGAAATGGCCAGTGCCTGGTGTCCCATGATGGGCCTCTAGCACCTCCTGGCGCATTGCCCCCGGGACAACCACCTGCCACCTCACCTCCCCCGTGGCGGGCACCTTCCACTGCCGCTGAAGGACTCCGTCATGCAAGGCCAACCCGATCCACTGAGCCCACAGCCCCCGAGTGGCGGTGGAAAAAGGGGCCACCTCCTCCCAGGGAGGCCTCCGCTGCTCCTCTAGCCATTGTAGTATGGGGCGGAGGTCCGGGTCTCGGTCTTGATGGGCTCTCCAATCCACCCTCTCAGCCGATACTCCCACCCGGCATTGCTCTTCCCCCCGGGGGGACAGCTCTGCTTCCCTCTCTTCCTTTCATCCCTCACAGGCACAGGGACGACGGGACAGAGCGTCCGCATTGGCGTGCTTCTCACCAGCCCGGTGTTGGATCCGGTACTGGAACGCCTGGAGCTGCTCGATCCAACGGGCGACCTGTCTCTCTGGCTCCCGGAACGTCAGGAGCCACTGCAGGGCAGAGTGGTCCATGCGAATGGTGAAGGGGAGCCCGCAGAGATAGTGGCGGAAGTGGCGGACCCCCTCCACCACCGCAAGCAGCTCCCGTCGGGTGACGCAATACCGGCACTCCGCCTTGCTGAGCGACCGGCTAAAATACGCCACCACATGCTCCCCTTCCGGACCCGGCTGGGATAAGACAGCCCCGATCCCCTCCTGGCGCATCAGCTGGCACTTTTCAGAGTGTAGTTTTAGCCCCGCTTTCCTCACTCGCCGGAGCACCTCACGCAGGGAGGCCAGTGCGTCCTGGAAGGTCCCTCCATGGACCAGCAGGTCATCCAGGTAGACCAGGCACTCTGAGGGGGGTACTCCGGCCAGCACCTTTTCCATGAGCCGCTCAAACGTTGCGGGGGCGTTGCAAAGTCCGAACGGCATCACAGTAAACTGCCACAGACCCCGTCCAGTGGAGAAGGCAGTCTTCGGCCGTGCAGAGGGATCCAGCGCAACCTGCCAGTAGCCGCTTCGGAGGTCCAGCGAAGAGAACCATCTAGAGTCGGCCACCAGGTCCAGGGACTCATCGATGCGGGGAAGGGGGTAGGAGTCCTTCTCCGTCACATCGTTCACTCGCAGGTAATCGATGCAGAAGCGCCACTTGCCGTCCTTCTTCCGCACCATGACTACCGGCGAGGTCCAGGGGCTGTCGGACGGCTCAATGATCCCCGCCGCCTTCATCTCCTCCAGCACCTGCTTTGTGGCTTCCTGGAGGGCGAGTGGTTGGCGGCGAGGGTGCTGCTTAATGGGGCGGGCGTCTCCCGTCTCGATCTGGTGCTGCACCAGGTGTGTCCGCCCCACGTCATCCTAGGCGGTAGCGAAACTGTGGCGATACTCATACACCAGTTCCCACAGCTGGCGACGCTCTTCTGTGCAAATCCCTTTGCAGCTCCTGAGCCAGACTGCGTGCACTGCACTGAGAGCTGGGTCTTCAGTGGAGACTGGTGGCGGAGGGGAGATTGCTGGGGATGCTGAATTACTCCAGGCAGTAGGGCGTGGCATGGCGGTATCCTCCCGCAGCCCTTGGGTAGCGGTTGGCGGCACCGGGCAGGGTGGCGGGGCTGCCTGGGGGAGAGCTGCGTTCCCCTGGGCCACGCTAGAACTGCAGGAGGCCCGCTGTACACGCTGGCGAGGGTTGCGGCCTGAGGGTGGGGGTGTTGGCTGGCGAGCGTTGCGGCCGGAGGGTGGCCTGCTGGCTGGCAAGCATTGCTGCCCATGGGAGGACCGATTTCCCCTGGGTGGTACCTGAAGGCGGCTGTGCAGGCAGTAGCTCCTTCCGGAATGGGGACCGTCGAGACGCTGTATTGCCCCTGATAACACTGGCACATGGTGGAGCCCGGGGGAGTGCTGAGGTCTCCCGTCTCATCACAGCGGTCCGTTTTGCCCTCTGCAGATCCCGAAACTGTCGTGCGGAGGGGTCCCGACTCCGACCCAGCGGTCCAAGGGGTGAGGCTGGTCCCCTCGGGTTGGCTAAAGCTAAAGCCAGGCTCCCCTGTATGTGCAGTGTCCCGGTCCGGAGGTTTAGCTGTCCAGGCCCAGTATGCAGGGGTCCTGTACAGCTGCTACCAAGACAGGGTGGTGTACTGTCCGTCCAGCCACTTCAATAGCAAGGTTGCCCTTTCCTTGCATGGGGGCTAGCTCTCCAGTCACAGTGCGCAACTGCACGGTGGTGGGCTCCAGCCGGACCCCTGCAGGGAGCACATCGGGGCGGATGAGAGTCACCGTGGAGCCAGTGTCCACAAGAGCAGTGCACGGGACCCCCTCAATGCGGACAGGGACGTGGCAGTCCCCGGCAGTGGTCCTTCCTACCGCCAAAGCTGGTTGGCACTGTCTGTGGTCGGCTGTTTCCGTGGGGGGTGACGCCCCGCTCTGTCGGCTACACGGGTTAGTACTGGTGGCGGGTGCTGCAGCTGGGTGGTCCGCGATTAAGGGGACTGGACTGGGGGCACGCGTTGTCCAGTCTATGCGGGCCCCTTGGCGTTTCCCTGCGGTTGCTGTGTCAGGCGTCGTGGTGTAGCAGCTGCTGCTGAGCAGTGGCGCCGTAGGTGGCAGGGCTGTCCACAGCCCCAGCACAGCTGTGGGGGGGTCTCAAGAGTCCGAGCTGGCTGGGTGATCGCCGCCCTGATGAGGGTGGTAAGCTCCGTGGGCCAGGTGGGGTCAATGGTGCGGTACGGGGCCTCCTCTTCTTCTGCTTGGGCCATGCGAGCTCTAGGTGGTGTGTGGTCAGGCCGCCTCTTCTGCTGACCACTCTCGCTCACAGGGCATGGTCCCGCCCCTCCTCAAGCACCGCCTCGACTTGTTCGGCGTGAGCTACGGCGAGCTCTAGGGATGTTGGGGCAGCAAACCGGACCTGCTGACGCAGAGCGGTCGGGGTCAGTCCGCTAACAAAGGCCTCGACAGCCAGGTCCTCCTGGGTGGCTGGCGGGAACGTTGGGTACCCCCTCCGGAGCCAGGTACCGGACATCAGCCGCCAGTACGCCCAGTTTCTCTCCGGGAGCTCTAGTACGATTGGCCAGCTGCAGGCACAACCCAACTGCAGGCTCCACTCTCCCAAAATGGTGCTCGAGAGCTGCGGTTAGCACCTCGTATTGGGCCACCTCGTCTGGGCCCAGGTCCAGCAGAACCTGCAGCGTTTCTCCCTCTAATGCAGCTGCCAACTGTCCTGCTTTCTCCGTCGGCCCCCAGCCATTAGTGAGCGCTGCCATCCTGAATTTGGCGTGGTACGCCTCCCACGGCGATCAACCATCATAGCGGCCTGCTTTCACTGACTGCCGGCTCGCCCCTGGCATCATGTTCCCTCCACACTGCATATTCTCTCTCCCATGATCGGCACGGGGCCCATGTCGGGGCTTAACGTCACACTCTCTTGTCAGACACACGCTCAGTTCAGCAACCAATGCCCCATAGCTACTACAGCCATTCAGATTGATGGTGGTTAGACAATGTAAAGCCTCTTCTTCTAAACAAGCAATTAAATTACTGGCTTTCTCTCTGTCTGTCCAGTTGTTTACCATTGCCATCATTTCGAACTGCTTTACAAAATCTCGCCAATCAGCCTTACCGTTGTACTGCAGACGGCTGTAGTAAACCCCTTTGTTGACATTCTGCTGCAGAGCGGACATGTCCGATGGTGACGCTGCCTCCTCCTTGACGCGCACTCGCGCTCCTCCTATCTCTGTGGCTGATGACGTCCTTGCGGCAGCCAAAGAACCTCCTTCTCCCTCGATGACGATCGCGCAGTGCCCCTCAGCCTGCGGGGCAGTCTGTCTGTCTCCCAGCTCCGCCATCTTGATCCCTTGTTCCTCTTTCGCCCAAGGGTTCTTGCTCCTCCCTCGTTCCATGTTCTCTCCTCCCCCCACGGTGCCCACATTCTCGGGTCGCTCCTGACCCTCAGCTCAGCTACCAGCTCCTCCAGTCTGGCTCGCAGCTCGTCTCCTCTCATCTCTCTCGCGTCCGCCATCTTCTTCCTCTTGCTTCTGTTTCACCCCTCGTGGCAGGCGCTGTACAAATCCCATTCCTGAAACACCAATGTAGCGTTCTGTGCTATGGGGGTTACACCGCAGACTCACTGGGGGCTCACACCCTGTTTCCCAGACAAGCACTCTCTCAGCCGATACTCTGTCTCTCACAGTCTCTCTCCAGTCAGACATCCACACGCATTCTCCCGCTCGCGGCCCCCCCCCCCCTCCTACTTATAGCCTCCAGGGGAACCGCCCACTACACACACACACACACACACACACTCACGCAGACACACACTAACGGCGTGCCCCGTACCCTCACAATACACGGAACCTTAAATGACGTAACAAACAAGACAAACACAATGTCCAGGATGCTGCTATCGCCAGGGTCACACTAATATATGACATTTTAGAATATTAACACATTGTTACAAAAATTACAAGCAGTTTTATATAATGCACAATCAGCAAAGTGTTACAAGACAGTACATTCACCTTCAGAGCACCATATATATATATATATATATATATATATATATATATATATATATATATATATATATATATATATATTTATATTTATTTATTTTTTTTTTAAGTGGGGACTCGTAGACCTATTTGAATATTTTTACCTCAGCTGTTTGACTCAATGTTCACTCACCAACTCCCTCCACCCGAGGAAGGATTTCTCCTCTGCTATATACCATGTGGCTAATTAACCATCAATCATTCAATTAAGGCTCCAGCCACATTCTCACATGTATTCCCCACACACACGCACATTTCACCAGCAGGCTACAAGAATCCACAAAGCAAGGCTGCCTAAGTTTAAAGATGCCGTCAGTGCCACCTTAGTGAAAGATCTGTGTGACACCGCTGATTTGAGTTTGTAATTCTGTATGTCAATTGCAGCAAATTCCTCCCTAATCATTGAGACTGGAGTTGACACCAAAACTGCCATTAATTAATGTAATTATTTATGTGTACAGTACATTATAGGGGTGGGCAAAAACCTGTTACACATACTTGAATTGTCTTTAAGAAATACTTATCAGTAGGGGTTCAATAAATCCTTTCATTAACATGCTTTCAGATGAAAGGGCATACAATTGTTTCTTGTTTCTGTGCGGAATTATTAATGTAGTAATGTCAGGATGTGCGTGGTAAAGTGCAGAAAGTGAATGTCAACAGAATGTTCAGTATCAGGGGGAAAGAAAACGTCAACAGTCTCCAAACAAAAACACAATAATTAATCCGGCACTGCTTGATCCCTCCGTGCATGAAAACTGTGCTGTCAGTACCAGGTTGTGGTGTGGTGCTTTGCTGGGCTGTGTAGTGCTGTGCTATGCTGTGCAGGGGATAGTGTCCTGGGTCCTCTTGCTGGCTGTATAGCTGCAGCTCCTGTGTCAATCCTCTGCAACAAAAACAAAAACAAACACAGAGTGCTCCGGCGCGTCATCAGTCAGCAACGTAAGGGTCATGATCACGCAGCTGCACCCCTTTTGTGCTGCCGAAGTCCACCCTGTAATCAGCCTAGCGCCACGCCTTATCCAATAGCAGCACTGCAGCCACATACCCTCCCCAAGATGTCCGACTTCTGGTTTTACCGCAACACAGAGTTCAGCCATCTTGGAGATGGCGCAACACTAACCTTACCAAACGTCCTTCCTGGTCGGGAGGCAGACTTACAAATAGCAACATGCAATGCATTGGAGTAAGGGAAAACTTGCACACAATGAAGGTAAACTTTTTTTTTTAAACTTTCAGACCTTCACCAACATATTTTACAAGCCTGAGCAAGGTGATATTTTTGTAATAATGCTAGTATAAAAAGATGTCTTTGTCAGAGAACTATGATTTGTTCATTAAATTCAAATAAAGAGTAGTGACACAAGTTATTGACTTAACTAAAAGCCACAAAGGTGCTTGGTTTGATTAATTTGTTTACTTTGTCTATAATTAGTTTATTTCATTTGAATCTTCCATTGGCATCTGGAAGTATTTTAAGTATATTATGGAATTCAGAACATTTATTTCAGCCTTCAGACATCTATACTGTAAACGCTTATAACATGTGACAATAATATCTGTCTTTGTGTATATTCTTGTAAAGAAAAAAATAGATATGGGCTAGGAAGATATTACAGCTTGCCAGACAAAAATTGTATGTTTGAGTTTTTTTCCTCATATTTCAAAATGTTGAATATTTGCAATTAAGTAAGCACTGGCCCTGCAGATAGATACACCTATTTTTGTTATTTGTGTTGACATAAGGATTTGCTGAAAACATATTCAGTCTAGAACCCTGCCAACATTTAATGCCAACAGCCGCACATTTATATTGCCAGGACTACCATTATACGTCTTAAATTTTAGAAGGTATGTATATCCACCAGCAGGAAGGTGTAACAGCAGACAGTTGATACTGTATTGTACAGTTTCATATCTAAGTTTACTTCCTTTGCAGCGACCGGAAACCAAAATGATAAGGGTTGTGGAAAAGTTTAGTGCCAGCGAGAGGCAAGATTGGTTATGAAGTTATTACCCCTTCATTTGATTTCTTAAACCAGTATAAGCAGCATAACTAACCAACCGCAATTGAAACCAACTGGCAATGTGATAATTTTCATAACAGGAACATGAATTTAAAAAATGAGCGCTGCTTCATGAAAATATAATGAACACAGCAGTGCAACTGTGGCTGAGCGAATGCATTGTACACATATGACATTTAATCACATTATCTATGACTGATCCTCTCTTTTGTGTAATTGTGATCTTTGAGTGGAGCCTTTTCTAATGAGGGAATCGTTTATGAACCTTACAAGCAAAGCAGAAGACTATGAAAGGATACATATTAAAGATTTAACACAAATGATTTATTTCACTGTTTCTCTTCAGTGAAATAATTAGATTCAAGGTACTGCTGGAGCAGCAATAGAATAGATGACCTTACAATATGCATATAAATCCACCACTGATTTTATCTGTTGTTTATTTATTGTTTTCTATTTGTACACCTGATGCACTCTTTTATAGTTGCTTAAATAGCACAATGGCCGATGTTCATGGAAAGTATTGCTTCTGATGAGTTAATTATACTGATATCAGCATACAACACAATGGCGAGTGGCCGCAGTGACAAGCCTGCCGTTGAAACTCCCTGAGCCTAGGTGCATGCACACATCGAGGACAAGTTTTGATTAAGCATGGGGAGAATGTAATGAATCTCCTCTAGTGGCTGATGAGTTAATAATACACACATCAGCATAAGACACTGTGGCAGGATGTCTGATGTGGTGATGTGTGTGACGTCAGGCTCCAGGAAAGCAGCACACCAAAGGCAAGAATGAGGGGCAAAACACTGCATTGCTGTGCAGTTTTTTTTATTAAACAAAATAAAGACTTTTCAAAACACAAAATAAAAGGGCAACGAATACCTCAACAAAACAAAGGTAGCAGTCGTTTTCTCACAATGCTGTCTAGCTCCTCCAAACTCTCTTCCTTATCCTAACTCCAACCAAACTAATGAGCCTGGAGTTAGGCTTATATAGCAGGTGGTTAGGAATTAATTGCACAATTTAGCAACTAATAAACTCCTAACCACCTGCACCTGAACAATTATCCCTGGGTGGGAATTAACCCCATCCTAGCCAAACACTAATACAACTGCATTTGAACTAATGCACAACCGGTTTTCAAACAGCAGAATATACAAAATACAAACAATATTATGGAATAAACATGTGTATTGTGCTTTAATTTATGTTTTCAACTGTTATTTCAGTATGTATAACGTGAGCAGAATCTGTATTTAGAAAAGAACCTTTTTGGTCTGACTTGCCACTCTTCCCAGAGGAGTAAAGTAAAGAGTGATCACTTCTCTGCATCATCTGGGTGGATAAACTTTCATTGGATGATCCCAAAAACGACACACATTTACAAAGGTGTTTAAGAAGTGCTGCTTCAAGAAGAATATGGTCTCTGTCTCCCCTCTCTCTTCTTCATCTTCACTTTGAAGCCTTCATCTTCACCTTCCTCATCTCAGTTAGAGGTTCTATGGATCAACACCAGCCTTTAGGCCTGCACTTTTTGACTTTACTTTGGACAAAGCAAGACCAGGAGAAGCACCCAGCATCAGCAGCTATATGCAACAACCAAGCAAGCTGGAACTGCAGAACTCTGCTGAACTTTAAAAACATTAAGACAAGGTTGCAATGACCTTCTGTTAATGCAACTATACTGGACTCGATCCTCAAAAGACGATGTTATCTGAAGATCCATCTATAATTGTGTTATATTGTACATAATGTGTGAATTTTAGACGTAAAGATCTATGCATGTGTGACAGTCTGGCTGAGTGGTGACGTCAGAACCAAGAAAGGAAACACACACAGTACTGAAGTGAAATGATGAAGGCGCTTGCTTGCGCCGGTTTATTGTAAATAAAAGGTTTGAACAAAACACAACACAGGACACGGCACTTGCGGCCAAAATAAACAGACAAACAAAATGAACAAACACTAACAAACGGCACGAACACTAAACACAAAACAAGTACAGTGCTGCAGCACTCGTAGTAGTTGTTTACTTTTAATATTATTACCTCCTCTCTCTCTCTCTCTCCCGTTCTTTCGCCCTGAACACACAACCCCAAGTGAGTGCTTTGTGCATCTATATATACTGTTGTGCCGGGATTCAATTACTAATTAATTATTCACTTGAATCCCAGCACGTGAACTAATTATGTGCAACCCCGTGCTCACATATTAAATACTTTAAATGCACTTGAAGTGAAGTGCAATCCCTGTGCCTAAATACAATTATACATTTTAAACACTTGTGCTCATTACCCGCATTATATCCCGTGTACCAACTACAATACACCAATATTAACACACTACATGCAACATATAACACACAAATACACACAGGGGTGGGGCACATTGCCACAGCATGTTAAACCACTGAAAATTAGAATGGGTTGATTTTAGATTCTAGTTAATATACTAATTACTGCTTTAAATACATTACTTGAATCTGCCGATCCTCATTAAATCATTTTATTGAACATTAGAACTCAGTATCGATTTGAGTCAATATTGATCAATATTACTTTGAATATTTCATAAATCAATGTTTTATTCATAGCAAGCAACCCTTTGTTTGGCATAGGATTGGATACATTTGGTTCATGCCACTAAGCTTATCACCAAACTAGTTCAGACATCTTGGACACTGGTCCGGGATCTGGGCAATAATATCCTTCATGAGACCTCACATCTTGTAGGCACATCCTAAAACACAATAATATCCTTTAATAGTTCTGACAGTATGGTTTGTAATTCACATCCAGCCCTTTGCCTTTCCATTCAATTCAATGGGCTGCGATGCCAATTCATTACAATGGTTTATTACTTTTTGTATATGTTCTGGGTCATCGATCAATTTGAGCACGAGCAGTGTTTGTTACAATTCATTACACTGTGCTGCACATGTAGAGCGTTCACTACAACAAGTGGCAGTTTATCAACAATGGCACTGGCTATGGGGGGTTTTATTGTAGGCATACACATGTGCAGTATGGATAATGGGTATTGAAATACGTTCCAGAGCTACCACTTGCCTCGGCTGGTTGATGAGAAGAAAATATCAAAGCAATAATACATGCTAATTTCAGAACATGATGCAGCAACAGCAAGTACTGAAGTGATATTGTGAAGAAGAACAAAATACCATGTTCTCTAATGCATTAAACCCTACGGTGTAATTTGGGGTTAATCTTATTTTCTTTGTCTTTTCCTTTCAGGACAACACCTGTTACTGGGATATTCAAAACCTCACACTGTACCAGATGGAACATACATTTTACAAGCCTTTGTCTTAGCAGATGCCAGAACCATCTCCAGAGTGTTTTTTGTTTCATCAATTCCACCTGTATTATAATGAGACTTGCTTTTTTTAATTAACCTGTATTTTAATGAACCCAGATGGTGTTGAGTTTGCTTTAGTGCCTCTGAACTCATCTATTACAAAGTAGACAACAGGAATAGTTGTACCAAGACTGCAAGTCTCCAGACTCCAGTAACCCAGGTCTCCAGAGTCTCCACACTACAGATCATAACTTCAAAACTGTAACGTGTTCATGTGCAGCGATGCGATTTGAAGAACAACACAAACAGTTTGTAGCTAACTAGATAATAGCATTCTTGTATTGCACTTCTGTTATCTACATATGTCTCAGATATGCAATTTTGAAGCAAACACCTGTTATTTTCTAATTTCTGGTACTACTTTAGGTTACAGAAATCAGAAATCATCTCCTATGCCGTATTCTCAGGATATCTGTTACACTTGCACTTCCTGGTTTCTCCTCAGCAGTGTCTTCTGGGTCTAAGTATGTTACTGGCTGAAGGAATGTCTGTCAATAGGGAAAGCAGCTGGTTGGTTAATGAAAGAAGATAAGTTACTGAAGGTGTGGAGACAATTTCAGGTGAAAAGACCAAACAAGAGTTTGGTCATTTCATGCTTTAAATATAAACACATGCTTTCTATAACATGGGTTTGCTTCAAATCTGCACATTTAGTGAATTTAAGTGAATCCACAACAGGTAAAGTTTATGGAATTCTTTGCTGCAATCACTTTAGATAGCTACATTATGTAGTGCTGAGGAATATATTTATGTCATTCTTATTCCAAGAGCATAGAACATGAATTACTGGGGCTTTTGTGTAGTATGTATGAGTCTCTGAATTGTAATTGTATTTTTAGGAAATAATTTAATAATTTTAATAATAATCTTATATAGAATATTTCAGTGAATCCCCTTCACAGCCTACTAAAGGAGAAACAATGTTTTGAGAGCAGCTCCCTTGCATGCAGTGAGTGGTAGTGAGGAATGAGCTCTGATTTCAAAGAAATGGTTTCTGCACATCCATCCACTTCTCCTTTGAGCAAAACAACTAAATTATTTAAATATGAACATTATCTTTTTGAAGTGTAAATGAAGCATATGTGACATGTATTTGTACTCACAATACAACTGCTTATCCTTTAATAATGGGCAGCAGTGTGGAGTAGTGGTTAAGGCTCTGGACTCCTGACAGGAGGGTTGTGGGTTCAATCCCAGGTGGGGGACACTGCTGCTGTACCCTTGAGCAAGGTACTTTACCAAGATTGCTCCAGTAAAAACCCAACTGTATAAATGGGTAATTGTATGTAAAAATAATGTGTAAAAAAATGATGTAATTGTATGTAAAAATAATGTGATATCTTGTAACAATTGTAAGTCGCCCTGGATAAGGGTGTCTGCTAAGAAATAAATAATAATAATAATAAAATTCTGATGGGGTTGGGGTAAGTTGTAACAACACCTATATTACAGTACAGTTTGAAAGAAACAATGAAAGAAAAGTGCAGGATGGCAAAGTCTTGAAGAACAAATTGAAAGTGTCTGCTCTCGCATCTGATCAGTGTTAACATAGCAAAATAACCCCTCAATCAACACACCCTACATCTGAACCAGTAGCAGTTTTCCACTCGTTCTGGCTGGCTGGGGAATAATGATTAAAATCCCTGTCTTTTATCTCTAACAGTATTCAATTGATTGACACTTTGAACCCTAGGCAAAGGGTAATAAAACATATCCAGCATTCTTGGAGCAAACTACATTAATGGGCTTTTATTCTTTTATATTATTCAGTTGAAGATATGTGACCGTCATCTTCAAACAGTTTGTAACAGCTTCATCCTGATCTCACTGATAGATCCCCCACCTTCTTGGCAGTTTTTTATAAGCTACTGAATAGACTTTGAGAACAGAATACTGCCGTACATCACAGCTCACAGAGCATACATAATCAGCGTGGGTCTTTTTGAACCAGAGAATGCCAATAAGTGTTCTGAATTTTGTAATGGCTTTGTGAGGGGGCTACCATCCACAAACATCCTTAGGTGTAAGGCTAATTAGCTGACCACATAGCTAATGCACTGGCAAAGAAAAACAGCAAACCCAATAATTGTCAACCCATAAGTAACAGGAGAGATCTGTGCTGTCTATCTGGCGCCTGCACCATACTGCAGGGGGAGGACGAGAGCCTTGTAAGGTCCGCCTGTCAGTCATGGCAGTAACACAGAGAGGTTGGGTGAGGGTGAGTTGTCTTTCCCTCTCTCTGAGTGGTTGAGAGTCTGGCCTTGGGGGGGGTCGCTTTCCTATAAGAACTACACTCTGTTATTCATTCAGGTGGCCATAACAGGGGAAACCTAGTGATACTGGGTTCAGAAGCCGAGGCAAGAACGTCAGCCACTGGAGTGAGAGAACAGGACAAGCAAGCACGGTTGAAGAAGACAGCCGATAGTAAATAAGAGAGAAAAATATAGCAGAACATCTGGCGGATAATAAAAGAAACAAAAGAAAATAATAATAAAATTGGGCACCAGAGAGGTGTTTCAATTACAACCTTCTGTTGTCTCCCGTGTCAGTGAATACCCACACCCTTCCACAACATAATATAAAGGGAAGTTTTCTTAAAGTACATGGTGCTAACAAAATAATTCCATTAAATCTATATTTCCATACATGGAAAACGCACACATCATGCTAAAGTTGAATTTGTTTTTTTAATGGTAATTTATTTGAAGCTGTTCATCAAATTCTCTATGCAGGTACTTCAGTGTTGTACTTCCGGTCAATTTCCTAAGATCGCATAAAGGAACTGAGTCACTATTGAAAAGACTGGAGTAAAATTCAGTATATATATATATATATATATATATATATATATATATATATATATATATATATATATACACTCAAGAAAAGCCATTGCCATTAATGTTTTCTTTTTTTCTTTTGTAAATATGGCCCTTAGTGCAGTTGCTATTGTGCTCACAAACATCTTTCAGGAACTGTAATAAACATTGTATTGCTGTTTCTCATCTCCTGCCTCTGTGTTACGTAAGTGTTTCAGTCTTGTAGAATCTGGTTTATTTCTTTACCTGCTGTAACGATTTAGAATGTGGACCTGAGTTTCTCAGCAATTTCTATCCTGTATCATATCAAGAAAAAGGTTAGAGAGGGATAGAACTCATTCAGCAGACAACGATCCCATAGGGGTATCAGTAATGGCGTCCATCATAGAACAGCACAATGCTGTTTGTCTTGATTAAGAACCAGCAGGTCCCAGCTGTATCCTTGAGCCCCATCACAGAAACCTTTGTTCGTTTAAAAACAAAACAGAATGTCTGAGCAGAGCTAAATTACTTTTGACATTACAAAGTCTGTTGCAGGAACCCATGGGAACCCACACTGTATTTTAAGACTCTTCTGAGCCAAATGTATTTAAAAGATTATAATGTTACCGGTGTGACTTTATATAACTACATATATAATTAACAGTTGTAGAATCTAAATCTAGCCTTGGACTGCAGTTAATTATCAGAGGCTACAAAATAAAACCAAACACATTAGCCAAGTGCAACTATTCAGCATTGTCTGTCAGGTTACTTTTCTACTACATTCCTTAAAGAGTAAAATATAACATTATACGTCCCCATGTGTTACTACACCTGTTTAAATAATGTACCTGTAATTTCTCTTTTCATTGTTAACATCCTGACTACTTTTTACACTTATAACTTTAACTTCTCCCACTACTTACTCTTTAAAGGTAGTGCTAATCAAGGCTTTCAATTCATGTAATTTATCATCCCTCTCAGGGCATGACATTCTCAGTAATAGGGATATAGTGGAGATGGCCATGCATATAGTATGTCACACTTTACATTGTTTTCGTATTAATGCATTTGTAGGACACAGCAAGGAGTTATAATAAATCCAATCGTCCACTCTGAAGCAAAGTAAATACACATTAGTTTCCTATCTGTCAGAAATTTTTTCCCAGTAATAAATCAAAATGGCATTGTTGCAGAAAATAGGAAAGGTGCATTATCTGATATGCTGCTGAGTCAACATATTGTTATATTATCCTTTGGTAACCTATAACGCATGTGCATAGAACTTTTGTGATCATTTTAAAAAGTTTTGTTCAAAAGTATAGTAATGGCCAAAAGTTTTGCATCACCGTATAGAATTAACTAATTTTGCTTATTAAAGTCAAATTTATTTATTTAGCAAATGAAACCTGCTGAATAATGTTACGCTAACATATTGAATTGCATAGCATTTTTTAGTTTTCCCATATATTGAAAAACTGACATCAAATTTAAAATGTGACATTTCAAAATCGAACAGGAAATACGGTACTAATATTATGGCTTCCGGTAGACTTTTGCCATATAATTTTGTAGTTTCTTTGATTACACAATGTTAAATAAAATATCTAAATTATGTTCATTATATATATATATATATATATATATATATATATATATATATATATATATATATATATATATATATATATATATATATATATATATATATATATATATATATATATATATATATATATATATATATATATATATATATATATATATACTGTATATATATATATAACTATGTCTTGATCCTAAAATTCTAGGTAGTCTTAGAATCCTATGCACTTGTCCATTTTCAGTTACTTCCATCCTTAACTTTTGGAATTGAATTTCTTGTGATCTTGATATGCAACTTTATTATGCATATGAATTGTTTTCAAGCTGAAATTTATGTATTACAATTGGTGTTGTAATTAAAGCTTCAGGACCTTGCCAAAGCTCATCTAATCAAGATCAAGGCTAAATGAATTCAATCTTAATTATGTTTACAGACAGAATATGCGTCAATAAAATTAATAAAAAGAAACACGCTCCAAATTGCAATGTACACTACCCGTCAAAAGTTTTAGAACACCTCCATTTTTCCAGTTTTTATTGAAATTTACGCAGTTTAATGTCTCAATGTACTCTGAAATTAAAGCATAGAACAAATAAACAATTGGAGATAAAAAAGAAATCATGGAATCGTTTTGTTTAACAAAATTTAATCTAAATTTTTGACTCATCAAAGTAGTCACCTTTTGCAGATACAGTATAACAGCCGAACACACTCGTGGCATTCTTTCTACAATGGCAATCAAATATTGTTCGGAAAGTTCTTCCCAACACTTTTGCAGAAGTTCCCACAAATGTGTTGCACTTGGTTGCTTTGTAGTCCAGTTCATCCCAAACCAGCTCGATGAGGTTTAAGTCTGGAGACTGTGCTGGCCATTCCATGATTTGAAGCCTACCGTCTTGTTCTTTTCTTCTAAGGTAGTTCTGACATAGCCTGGAGGTATGTTTTGGGTCATTATCTTACTGTAGGATGAACCCCTGACCAACTAGGCGTATACCAGAGGGTATTGCATGGCGCTGCAAAATGCTGTGGTAGCCGTTTTGGTTCAGGGTGCCACTCACTCTGTGCAAGTCGCCGACTCTGGATCCAGCAAAAGAGCCCCAGACCATCACGCTTCCTCCTCCATGTTTGACAGTTGGTGTCACACACCGAGGAACCATCCTTTCGCCTACTCGACGGCGTACAAAAACCCTGCGTGATGAACCGAAGATTTCAAATTTTGATTCATCGGTCCTGCAGCTCGAAGTCTTCTCTTCACAGTTGAAACTGAGACTTGCTTACTTCGACCAGTGTTAAGCTGTGCTTGAAGCTGTTGTCCTGTGAGCCGCCTATCACGCAAGCTGTTGACTCTCAGAAACTTGTCTTCTGATTCTGTTGTGGCTTTGGGTCTGCCAAACCTCTTCCTGTCAGAGTTTCCTCCAGTTTCCAAGTGCCTTTTGATGGTGTAGGAAACTGTACTCACTGACACCTTGGCTTTCTTTGCAATTTCTCTAAAGGAAAGACCTACACTTTTAAGGGTTATAATGGTCTGTCTGTCTTCCTTTGTTAATTGCCTTTTTCTCGCCATTATGATAGCAATATACTACTTCCTGCAGTACAATACTGTCCAAATAATGCTTAAGAGGGTGTAGTAACACAGTCTGTTCCAACACTGCTTTTATACAGACAGAGGGTTTGTAAGTAATCAACAAAAGTTGGGACACCTGTAGGAATTGTTAGCATCAACTTTCAAGGCTTAATTTACTTCCATTGCTGCAGAACAGCTGTAAATTATTAACCCATTACTTGTTCCCTGAAAAAGGCCTTTTTGTATAACTCTGAAATGTACATTATTTTTCAGTTTTTGGTAACCTAACCTTTTTTTTAACCTCTGGCAGTTTACCGCTTACCTTTGTACCATTTCAGGTTATTCACTGGACTTGAACTGCTTAAATTTCAATACAAACTGGAAAAATGGGGGTGTTCTAAAACTTTTGACCGGTAGTGTATGTTACAATAGCAACCTGTGTTAGTAGGTAACTAAACAATTTGAACTAGAAAACTTCAGTCAATCATATTATTATCAGTCAAGACATATTATTATAGCATACATCTATAGCATACATCTATATAGCATCTTAATCAGCATTTTAACCAACTTTAAACCCCTAGTCAATAATCTGTAAATTGAAACTTAAAATGGAAGTTGTTTCAGATACAATTTTTTGTATCATCTTGAGCAGTTCTGAGTTCTGTTGCTCCAATATCCCTAAATCTGCCATTGAGCTTGCTCTGTACGTGTTTGGAGAATTCAAACCGAACAGCCTTCCTTATCCAAATCATGTGGCAATGTGACCTTTCAACTCTGCCTGCCTGACAAGAGTTGAAAGGTCAAAGGTTTTAATAAAACGTAAAAAGCCTATCACTGCAGACACTTCTCTGTGGTGGATTTTAGCATTGAAGGACGTGTGAGTGTCACGGGTGGGGTGACCAGTGGTAACCATAGGTAAGTATTTAACTTTATCTGTACTGACTACGCCACATTGTGTTTGCAACGGGCAAGGACCTGTATGACCGAGTAATAGTAAACCTTCCCTTAGCAAGTACTTTATATCCCCGGGGGTCCAACACACACATAATGGAACCTTAGGTAGGTCAAAACTATTTTATTGTTTCTCAACAGGGTAATAATCTTCCAAACCACACAAACAACCCAAAACAAAAATAATTTAAAAACAAGGGAACACCTGTAATGAAAAACTAGGGTAATCCCCTCCTGCTGGTAAAACACAAGGAGTCCAGTAAAATATCAAATGACAGTCTCTAGTTGGTTCCTAGAAAACCCAGCTGTCCACTCGTCTCAACGTCCACTGTCCTCTGAGCCCGAACCGCCAGTGGACCTCACTGCAACGACGCTCTGAACCGCTGATCGATATGGAGACGGAGATCCCGGGGAACCTGAGAGGGGGAGGGGGGGCAAAGAAGGGAGGCCACCAGGAACGTTTACACAGGTAAGTAGAACTATCACATTCACCCGTATAGTCCAGCTGGTTACTTCCCCTTGGCCTATCTTTGACCCTCGCAAATCTCCCTCTCTCTCGCCTCTATTCTGGAACCCAGCTGTTGCACCCTGGACTGGACCACTGGACCTCAACCCTTGACGTTGGACAGGTAAGTATCACCCTTGACTGGACCACTGGACCTCAACCCTCGATGTTGGACAGGTAAGTATCACCCTGGACTGGACCACTGGACCTCAACCCTCGACGTTGGACAGGTAAGTATCACCCTGGACTGGCCTGGGGCATGCCCTAATGGAACACACACGTGGAGCTGACTCAGTGAGTTATCCATATAAAATTTACAGTTTATTCAAACTATTAAAAATAGATAGATAAAATGAGGCTGTGTGGTCCAGTGGTTAAAGGAAAGGGCTTGTAACCAGGAGGTCCCTGGTTCAAATCCCACCTCAGCCACCGACTCATTGTGTGACCTTGAGCAAGTCACTTAACCTCCTTGTGCTCCGTCTTTCAGGTTAGACGTAGTTGTAAGTGACTCTGCAGCTGATGCATAGTTCACACACCCTAGTCTCTGTAAGTCGCCTTGGACTTTCCCTTCTTTTCCAGACAGTACTCGTCCTCTGGAACTGGCAACAAACCTGTATTCTCGCCCAGGTAATCCACTCTATGAACTGCAGCGGTTCTCTTCAGCAATCCCCCTTCACAGGTAGCAGGTCATCCGATGCAGTTCACTCGAACTTGGGAAACCTCTTCAGTGAAGCCGGACCAACAACAAGCACTCGGAGCGAGTGATGTCTCCAACAAGAAGGGCAAGAAGGGAGATATATCATTTACACAGTTCCACGAGTGTATACAATACAGCACCTTCTAAAATCCCACGAGTCTCACAGTGTCTGTTATTCCTCTAAAAACAGCCCAATATAAACAGTGTAAGAAAGAAACTCAACACTAAGTTGGGGCAGCACAAAAAAAACAAAAAAAATCCAGAAAAGCAAACATAAAAGTCTCAACATATATAAAAAAAATCCCAAATGTCCAAAAAAAAATCCAAATCAGTTCTTTACCCTCTGGTCAGAATTCTTTCTTCAGTGTAGCAGAAGATTCTTTCTGTTTCTTCTTTCCTTCAGTTTGTATAGTAAGTCCAATAAAGCCTGTTTTCTCTTCCACAGCCACAACCAACTGCTTCTCTACACCACTTCCCTACCTTCTTTCTGTCCTTCCTTTTTATATCCCCCCCGGATGCTCAATCTCCACTCTCATTCGCTCAACTGGTTGTGGGGCAGGACTTCCTACTAATGTGGAGAAAGTGCTCATGCAGTCGGTAAAATACAGTGCACACAAAAAATAAACAGTGATTTGAATCGAATGATTCCAAAGTGTAGCAAACAAAAAAACAAATCAGGTAAGTGTTCATAGTGCAAAAAAAAGTTTAATACAATAATAAACCATTCGAGTGCATAAATAATAATTCTAAAACGTCACTTGTGACATGAGCAAGCAGCAAGGCCTTGAGGCCTTTCCTTCCTTCTTATTCACATTCAAGTGATTTGGAATTTCAAGGGTTAATTAACACCATCTCAAGGGTTAATTAACACCGTAGGTCCCAAGTTTTATCAGCTGGAATGCTTTTTACATCACCCGAACAGTGATCTTACATATGGGTTTTATTTTTTGAGTTGTACAATCACCGTCGCAAGTCAGCAGGTTTTAATGTCAATTTGCGGGTCACTTGGGTGGTCTGTAACACCCTGTAGTGACTATAACAGATTACCTTTTGCCATACCACAGTGATACACTTTTTAACGCAATAACAATAAGAAAACATTCTGCATTTGCATCCAAGTCAATGCTCACCCTGCATCAACTGCTGTTTTTTGTGTTCCTACAATTCAATTGGAGCATTAGGATTTTTTTTTAGGACGGAGACTGGTTCAGTATCCTGATACAAATATGTTTTTCTTTTTCAAATTCATACTGCATTGTTCTAAAGTTGGGAAGAAGTGCAGGTCCATTTGAGGCATAGTCTGGACATGTGACAAATGTGCATTCCAAAAAGTCAGTCTGAAATGCTATATTTACTCAAGACATTTCATGGTTAGATTGTGTCATAAGATGTCTTCAAAATCTTACACCTCCTAATTAGTAGCTCTGCATGCATTAACAAGAAAACAAACCAACATCTGCTCTACCACTAATGAAGAAGGTTATTTAAATCCATTTTTTTTAATATTAAGCCATTTTTTTAATTCACTGGCACTTGGGTCCTACAATTCCAACTGTGGTGATGGCATTCAATTAGTATGGTAATTATGATTGTTTTGCTTTTTCATTTATTTTTAAATGTTAATACATTGTGTGTAGGGTTTGATTGTTAAAGAAGTCTTGTGCATTTTCGGCTAGTGAACAGTGAAGGAAAATTAAAATCATATTATTCTAAATCACAAAAATCATACTCAGGAATCTCTATGAAACATACAAGGTGTTTGTTTGTTTGCTTGTTTGTTTCACTTTAGAATTGCGCTGTATGCATGCAGAGATGCGAAACACCTGTAAAATGTACTGGTTATATATATATACAGTGCCTATAGAAAGTCTACACCCCCTTGAACTTTTTTCACATTCTGTTGTGTCGGTGCCTCAGAGTTTCATGCATTTAAATGAGGATTTTTTCCCACTTATCTACACACCATACTCCACACTGTTAAGGGGAAAAAGGTTTTATTGAGAAAAAAATTATATATTAAAAATACAAAACTGAAAGATCATAATTGGATAAGTCTCCACTCGCCTGAGTTAATACTTGGTGGAAGCATCTTTGGCAGCAATTACAGCTGTGAGTCTGTTGGGATAGGTCTCTACCAACTTTGCACACCTAGATTTGGCAATATTTGACCATTCTTCTTTACAAAACTGTTCAAGCTCTGTCAAGTTCCTTGGGGAGCGTTGATGGGCAGCAATCTTCAAGTCATGCTACAAATTTTTAATTGGATTTAGGTCAGGGCTCTGACTGGGCCACCCAAGGACATTTACCTTTTTGTTCCTTAGCAAAGTCATGCTGAAAGGTAAACTTCCGTCCCATTTTCAGCTTTCTTGCAGAGGGCAGCAGGTTTTCCTCAAGGGCTTCTCTGTACTTTGCTCCATTCATTTTCCCTTCTATCCTGACTGTGACAAAGAGAGAATGAACTCTTGTTTTAGATCTCCCTCCCGACTGGTGAGGGCGCTAGGGAGGAGAAGCAGACATCCCCAGGAAAGGCAGAAGTCGGCCACCTGGAAAGGGGGGCGGGGCCACGGTGAGCAACGTCATCAACCCAGACAGGAAGCGCTGTGGCAATCGCGCATTGGTTAACGGCGGTTGCCCTCGCTGACCAATGGGGACGGGACGGAGCGTACAAAAGGGGGCGTGGCCCAGGGTTCTGTTCCTTCTGGCAAGGTACCGTGTGTGTGAGAGAGAGCGAGCGAGAGAGAGAGGGAGAGAAACGAGCAGAGAAGCAGAGGAAGGGAATTGGAAGACGGATCGTTTGTTGCGTGTGGATTTATCTAGTAACCCATCTCCTCTTTTCTGTGTTGTAGAGCACTAACGGGACGCTCCGGGATTAAGCCGGAGGAGCGACGACCGGAAGTGCTGGGTTTTAATACCCCCGTGTTTTTCCCGTTCCTGGACTATAAGAGGAAGACGGACTTTCGTTTGTTGTTTGTTTATTTGGGACTGCAACCCGCTTTCCTCTTTGTTTGGTCGGGTTACACATAGTTGGGTATCCCGGCTATTATTATTATTATTATTATTATTATTATTATTATTAATATTATTATTATTATTATTGGTTAATCGGGTTACACATTGCTGTGCATCCCGGTACTATTATTTGTTGGGTTTTTGCCCCGTGGCGTGTGAGGAATAAAAGCCGGGAGTTTTTACCAACAAACCTGGACTGGTCTGACGATCATTTACACCACACACTCAGCTACCCTGTCACAGTGCCCCAGTCCCTGCCGATGAGAAACATCACCATAACATGATGCTGCCACCACCATGCTTCACAGTAGGGATGGTGTTCTTTGGGTGATGCGCTGTGTTGGGTTTGCGCCAAACATAACGCTTTGCATTTAGACCAAAAAGTTCCATTTTAGTTTCATCAGACCACAAAACTTTTTGCCACATGGGTACAGAATCTCCTGAGTGTTTTTTTGCATACTTCAAACGGGATTCAAGGTGGGCTTTCTTGAGTAATGGCTTCCTTCTTGCCACCCTACCATACAGGCCAGATTTGTGGAGAGCTTGGTATATTGTTGTCACATGCACACTTCCAGTCTTGGCCTGTAGCTCTTGCAAAGTTGCCATTAGTCTCTTGGTAGCCTCTCTGATCAGTCTCCTTCTTGCTCGGTCATCCAGTTTGGAGGGACGGCCTGATCTAGGCAGGGTCTTGGTGGTGCCATACACCTTCCACTTCTTAATAATCGTCTTGACCGTGCTCCAAGGGATAGTCAAGGCTTTTGATATTTTTTTATACCCATCCCCTGATCTGTGCCTTTCAGCAACTTTGTCTCGGAGTCCTTTTGAAAGCTCCTTGGTGCTCATGGTTGAGTCATTGCTTTGAAATGCACTACCACGCAGAGGGAACCTATAGGAACTGCTGAATTTCTCCTGAAATCATGTGAATCTCTACAATTTAACACAGGTGGAGGTCACTTAACTTAGTGTGTGATTTTGAAGGCGATTGGTTACACCTGAGCTAATTTAGGTGGACACTTATCCAACCAAGCTATTTCAGTTTTTAATTAATTTTCTACAAATTTGTAAAATATTTTTTCACTTGGAAGTTGCAGGGTAGGATGTGTAGATAATTTTTTTTAAAAACTATTTTAATGCATTTTAATTCCAGGCTATAAGGCAACAAAAGGTGAAAATTTTGAAAGGGGTGTAGACTTTCTATATGCACAGTAATAGTAATATATATATATATATATATATATATATATATATATATATATATATATATATATATATATATATATATATAGTGATAAAGTGTGGGGTAAAGTGATGGAGGGCAGGTACATAGGGCCACGCCTGGAAAGAAGCATTTACCCTTTCTGACCACTGATATAAGAAATGTAGTTCAGGGAGATAATGGCGGCGGGCTAAAAGACTACATTTCCCAAGGGGCTTGGAGTGGCTAGATTACAGGAGAATGGGTTGCACCTGTGCACAATTAATGATGAGTATTTAAACGCCCTAACTGAGGGGTTCTCTGGCAATGTGGGGCTAACGTCTGTGAACAACAGAGGAGACTGGAGTGAAGGAAAATTAAATGACGGTAATAACAAGAACTATTGTAGGTTGTGTGTATCGGTTTGAGTTTGTTCTGAAAACCAGCAAGCAGCTTAGCTGCCTGGGTGACAGTTAGGGTAAACAGCTGTTGTATTAGTAAGTTCTCCAAAAAAAGGAGATAGAGTTTTGCTTTGTTTTGTAATTTTTGGTTTAAAAAATGGTGACTCTGTGTCCCTTTGACAGGAAACAGTAAACCTAATAAACATACAGGCCCCGCCCTGTTTAGTCCTTATTTCTGTTGTCTGAGTGTAATTGCAACACCACACTAGAGGACCGCTGTGAAAGACCTGCTGAGTACTGTGGTAAATAACATCCCACGTTGCTACTATATATATATATATATATATATATATATATATAATATATATATATATATATATATACAGTACTGTGCAAAAGTTTTAGGCAGGTGTGAAAAAATGCTGTAAAGTAAGAATGCTTTCAAAAATAGACATGTTAATAGATTATATTTGTCAATTAACTAAATGCAAAGTGAGTGAACAGAAGAAAAATCTAAATCAAATCCATATTTGGTGTGACCACCCTTTGCCTTCAAAACAGCATCAAGCATCAATTCTTCTAGGTACACTTGCACACAGTTTTTGAAGGAACTTGGCAGGTAGGTTGGCCCAAACATCTTGGAGAACTAACCACAGTTCTTCTGTGGATTTAGGCAGACTCAGTTGCTTCTCTCTCTTCATGTAATCCCAGACAGACTCAATGATGTTGAGATCAGGGCTCTGTGGGGGCCATACCATCACTTCCAGGACTCCTTGTTCTTCTTTACGCTGAAGATAGTTCTTAATGACTTTCGCTGTATGTTTGGGGTCGTTGTCATGCTGCAGAATAAATTTGGGGCCAATCAGATGCCTCCCTGATGGTATTGCATGATGGATAAGTATCTGCCTGTAATTCTCAGCATTGAGGAGAACATTAATTCTGACCAAATCCCCAACTCCATTTGCAGAAATGCAGCCCCAAACTTGCAAGGAACCTCCACCATGCTTCACTGTTGCCTGCAGACACTCATTTGTGTACGCTCTCCAGCCCTTCGGCGAACAAACTGCCTTCTGCTACAGCCAAATATTTCAAATTTTGACTCATCAGTCCAGAGCACCTGCTGCCATTTTTCTGCACCCCAGTTCCTGTGTTTTCGTGCATAGTTGAGCCGCTTGGCCTTGTTTCCACGTCGGAGGTATGGCTTTTTGGCCGCAAGTCTTCCATGAAGGCCACTTCTGACAAGACTTCTCCGGACAGTAGATGGGTGTACCAGGGTCCCACTGTTTTCTGCCAGTTCTGAGCTGATGGCACTGCTGGACATCTTCCGATATGGCGGGAAGTAAGCATGATGTGTCTTTCATCTGCTGCAGTAAGTTTCCTTGGCTGACCACTGCGTCTACAGTCCTCAGCGTTGCCCGTTTCTTTGTGCTTCTTCAAAAGAGCTTGGACAGCACATCTGGAAACCCCTGTCTGCCTTGAAATTTCTGCCTGGGAGAGACCTTGCTGATGCAGTATAACTACCTTGTGTCTTGTTGCTGTGCTCGGTCTTGCCATGGTGTATGACTTTTGACAGTAAACTGTCTTCAGCAACCTCACCTTGTTAGCTGAGTTTGGCTGTTCCTCACCCAGTTTTATTTCTCCTACACAGCTGTTTCTGTTTCAGTTAATGATTGTGTTTCAACCTACATATTGAATTGATGATCATTAGCACCTGTCTGGTATAATTGTTTAATCATATACCTGACTATATGCCTACAAAATCCCTGATTTTGTGCAAGTGTACCTAGAAGAATTGATGCTGTTTTGAAGGCAAAGGGTGGTCACACCAAATATGGATTTGATTTAGATTTTTCTTCTGTTCACTCACTTTGCATTTAGTTAATTGATAAATATAATCTATTAACATGTCTATTTTGAAAGCATTCTTACTTTACAGCATTTTTTTCACACCTGCCTAAAACTTTTGCACAGTACTGTATATGTATATGTATATATATATATATATATATATATATATATATATATATATATATGTATATATATATATATATATATATATATATATATATATATATATATATGTATATATATATATATATATATATATATATATATATATATATATATATATATATATATATATATATATATATATATATATATATATATATATATATATATATATATATATATATATATATATATATATATATATATATATATATATATATATATATATATATATATATATATATATATATATATATATATATATATATATATATATATATATATATATATATATATATATATATATATATATATATATATATATATATATATATATATATATATATATATATATATATATATATATATATATATATATATATATATATATATATATATATATATATATATATATATATATATATATATATATATATATATATATATGTATATATATATATATATGTATGTATGTATATATATATGTATGTGTATATATATATATATATGTATGTATATATATATATATATATATATGTATATATATATATATATATATATATATATATATATATATATATATATATATATATATATATATATATATATATATATATATATATATATATATATATATATATATATATATATATATATATATATATATATATATATATATATATATATATATATATATATATAATTACAGTGCCTTGCATAAGTATTCACCCCCCCTTGGACTTTTCCACATTTTGTAGTGTTACAACCTGGAATTAAAATGGATTTAATTGGGATTTTTACCATTTGATTTACACAACATACTTAGAAAGCACTGAAAGCATAGGGAATCATGGTTAGGGTACAGACAAGTACAAACATGGTAAACTGAAGAATTACCGTGCAAATTTACCATGGTAAACTTCCATATAGAAACAAGCTTAGTTTTATTTATGCTTTCCATTTTTGTGGAAAGGTTTTAGTTTGTATTCGCTGTGCCCAGTGTCTGCTTGCGCTACATTTAACACATTGCATTCAGTCTGACATAATAAATTATTACATTGTAATGTTTCTGTATTAGGCCTACATTCTTCATCACATTTTAAATGTCGTGTCTTTATTTTGTTAATTATTTCTTTCCATGCTTCTTTTCTTAATGCTTTTTTTTTTTGTTTTTTTTAGCCCTGCGAGGTGCTAAATAATATTACTGTATTTTTTTCCATTTCACTAACTAACAGGTGAGATTTGTCTATGGAAATTAGTTTTCCTTTTCTTTTTGGCTGGTGGCATAGTTGTATCAATGTCGGGAGTCTGCAGAAGCCATAGCTCGATTGTATTATATATACAGTACTTCTTTTCTGTTCACTATACCACTCATTTGTCTTTGCCAGAAGAAAGTTATAAATCGTGACTTTTGGCGTTGCTAATCTATTTATAATGAGATGCAAATTCCGATCTCTCCTGTATAAAGAGCAGTAATTTATGCCGTTCGTAAACTTATGGTGATATTACGGTAGTTGTTCACGAAAAAATAGCTGTTTAGCACAATGCATGCAAAATTTCTACGAAGGATAGAGAGGCTACGAATTTGCAAATTTACCAACACCTAAGCAATATTAGTACATAGAGACCCACCTGTCCATCCTCTTAGTGTGCATATCGTTTCATCTGGGAAGGGATGGAACTGCATTGTGCACGGGAGGCAACAATAGTGATAATAAACCTCAATAGACCTATCTAAAGTTGCCGAGTATCACAAGCAGGAGATTATGGAATTGGTAAAACAGTCTGGTTGCTTGTCAGTGGTCACTGACGAGTTGACTGATGCCCAAGAGCAATATGGGTTACACGTTGCATTTGTTTTGCAAGATCTAAATGGTGAACATGCATCTGAGGTACTAGAATTGAAAGCTGTCCTTGCAGATACACTTAACCTACAGGCTGTTAATTACAACACCGTTTCACAAGCTATTGTCAAGTGCTTGAATAGCTTTGACGTTGATTTTGATGGTGTCAGTGTATTTACCTCTTTATTTGATGTTTAAAAAAATAATAAACTGTTCACATAATTTATAAAATAGTTCAGTACACATTCCACGAAATACGATACTTTACCCGTGACAGTGCCGTGAATTTTAAAGAAAATTTTCGTGACTTTCACAGGGCCTTAATCATTATATCATACTGTTCAACTAACCTTAGCAATCCAATGTGACATACATTCTAAATACATATTTTAAAAAATATCTTCGTAAACAAGAGTATTTGTTTGGTTTGTCTCAGCATTATTACCCTCTGTACCTGTTGATAAGTGACCTGGACCCCGATATTCAAAGCAACACCTCAAAAAATGTGTGCTTTTGCATTCATTACCAATATAGCAGAAATGCACACAAGCTACTTGTGAATGCCCAGAATTGGAATACTACACGACAATGGACTGTTAACAATACCCTGCCAAGCAGCTATCATAGGTGTACAGTACATACCTATATTCATCAGACGAGTCTACACTCAAATGTAACCTGCACATGGAATGCAGAACCAAAGCTCAACACACATCGGTAGCATTGGCATCCCTGAATTGTATGCCCACCCCCACAAATATATAAATAAGCTACTAAATGGAGAAATGAAACATTGGACCACAGGATAGTGTAGGCTATTCAACATATACCTTAAATAAAAATATATTGTAGCGACTTGCTGACTGGATAAGTGTCAACATGAAGGAGACAGACAAAATATCTCTGTAGCATCAAATTCCACTCTTTATTTTACAGAAACGCGCCCATGCTCCTTACATTAAAAACATATTTACAGAAGTGTGGACTGTAAAACAAACCCACAATGCTGAAAACACTACTCTATTCGGAAGCCCCGAAGACGGGAATCTCAGCATGGAGCCGGCCAAGAACGCTGTCTGTGGATGCAGTCTGCACACCTGTATCCCATACTCATACATACTGCTGAAAGCCCCATCCAACTGCCCCCACTCACCACGCACCCTGCTCCGACCACACCAGTATGACATAGTCAATAGCATGGAATGCAGATTGTGGGTGTCAAAGTATGCTTCTAATATCAATTAGAAATAAATAACAATACTTAAAAAAAGTCAGCTGTGTCCTTATACCTGAGTGTGGAATTACAGGGTGAGTGGCATGAAAAGGAAAGGGAGCCTTTGGAGAATGCAACTACAGGGATATTTGACATATTGAACCCTTGGGCACTGCAGCCTTTTGCCAATGTTGCTGAGGATAGGACACTTAGCTAAACGCATGTAATGGAAACATTCTGTGCATTGCAAGCCTGTCACGTTTTCGCAGAACTTAGCTATTTTCATTCAAATTTGGCCTTCGGAGCAATTCAAATAATTGTGTGCTTAAGCATATGAAATTTGTGCACATGCATACATTTGTATCTGATGTTTATCATTATCACAGGCATTAGCTAATAAGCTAAATGTTTAAAAGGCCATCACAGATTCTACAGAATTCAAACAGATGTATCTATGCTGTGCTGTTTGCTGGGAAGTGAGTTTATGATTTCTCTACTTCTGTCTCCATAATTTTGACAGGTGTCACACAACTATGAGTACATGTTACCTATTCTAATAAATTTACATTTTTTGACTTCCTGTTACAGTACCATCCGGTTTTTTTTCTTTCTCAGTATTAGCCGTGATCCACTTATCAAACCGCTATTGCTACGTGTCTGGACTGATCTGAATTTTGTAATGTGTTTTTTTGTAAGAACTGTAAGTCGCCCTGGATAAGGGCGCCTGTATAAGAAAATACATACATACGTTAACAACAACAACAACTTGACAAGCTTGGGGGGCAATTAATTCAACTGAAAAAAAATGGGCTGAACAGGCAGTGGACTAAAGGAGCACCTTTCATACATTAACTTTACATCCAAAACAATACAGTAATCAGTAGCCTAGTCTACTACTGTATAAGCAGTGTCTTTGATGTTGAAATCTATGTGAATGCAAGGAGGTGCAAACTGTTGCTTGATCGATCTAAGGTTGATATACTGCTGTATGTGTCTATTGAAGTAAAGCTTTCCTGCATTATACAGGTAGTTATTATTATTATTATTTGTTTATTTGGCAGACGCCTTTATCCAAGGCGACTTACAGAGACTAGGGTGTGTGAATTATGCATCAGCTGCAGAGTCACTTACAATTACATCTCTCAGAATCTGACTTGCTCAGGGTCACACAATGAGTCAGTGGCTGAGCTGGGATTTGATCCTGTGACCTCCTGGTTACAAGCCCTTTTCTTTAACCACTCAACCACACAGCCTCCTATTGTTCAGTATGTACTATGATACCGTACTGTATACTTTTGATTCTGTTTGGGGAGTTATTCTTTCAGCACCAAGAAAGCGTGCTTGGGAAAGTGATTAGTTTTGTTTCAGTCTGAAAGAACGATCATGATTGCTGCTTCCCTTTTCATATTTTTTAAACATGTATTGTAAACTAGTGATGCTACTATCACAATCGTTCTTTTGAATATAATCATTATATAGATGTAGATGGAACATATGTATGATCGCTGGGTGTTTTCCATTGTTGTAGTACCTCGGAAAGCTCCTGCATTTCACTTCAGTGATTGGGTGAGTGAGTGCTGGAGTGAAGTGCGCGGAGTTAAGGCTTGTTTTTTAAAAGTGCCTAACAAAACTGGTTTTGTGCTTGCCGCATAATTTCAAACATGGCAGGATCTCGAAAATTGTATTTTTGCACAGCGCAAAACAGATTGTGGCACGCAAAAAGACGTTTCAAATATTATTATTATTATTTATTTCTTAGCAGACGCCCTTATCCAGGGCGACTTACGGTCGTAAACAAAAAATAAATTTCAAGAATCACAGTACAAGTATTAATACAATTAAGAGCAAGATAAAATACAATGACTTCAGTTCTAAATATGGCACATTTTGCACATTCACGCATGACAGTCATTTGCAACGCACTTAACCCTCTGCGTAATGCGCAAACCTTTCAAATATCTGGGCCCTTGTCTTTGATTAAGTACGATTTTGGCTCAGGACACATAACTCTAGCAGGTAATGGCCACTGCAACTGACATCAGTGTGATATATTTTGGGGAAAAAATCTGTGATTTTATATCTTTTTTTCTTTCCTTTCTTTGCCTTATAATGTGATTTTTTTTCTAAAATAAAAGTACAGCAGTATTTTTAATAAATAGCTATAGTGGTTCTCTAGTTTATTTTGTATAATAATTTTGCAGCAGTTTATTGTTTAACCTCTTAAGATACAAAAAGAATTGAATCTCCTCAGTCAGACAAGAGGCACCCTCTGGCACTCAAAACTGGGCAGACAACAACTGTGGGTCTGGCTCCTGAACAGGGCCATCTACTGCCTTCGGGCTCTCAGACGCAGTCGTCAGTACACTGCAGAATGCTAGGGCCTCCTCCACAAGGTCTTTATACGCCTACAAGTGGAGGTATTTGACCCCATATATTGCCCTATAGCAATTATATACAGTTTTTGAAAGATCTGCAAGAGGCGGGTAGATCCCCCTCTATGCTGAAAGTGTACCTAGCAGCTATATCTGCATACCATGTCCACATTGACTCAGTTCCCCGGGCGCTCATTTTCTGGTGACTCGTTTTCTAAAGGGTGCTCGGTGGTTATGTCCTCCTAGAAAGGACGTCTTCCCTGAGTGGAGTCTAGACGTGGTATTGGAGGCTCTCTCTAAGGCCCTGTTTGAGCCTATACATTCCATATCTCTCTATGAAGACAACCTCCGCTAAGTGGGTTAGTGAGCTACAGGCTCTGTCAGTGCACAGTGCCTATGCATATTTGGGATGATGGAAACAGGGTATTGTTACGCACGAACCCCGCTTTCCTCCCTAAGGTGGTTACAGCTTTCCACTTGAATCAGTCAGTAGAGCTAGAGGTTTTCCATCCCACTCTGTATTTTTCAGAGGAGGATCGGAGATTAAATGCCCTCTGCCCTTTTCGGGCATTGAGAGGCTATGTAGATAGGACATGAGCGCTGCGTCAGTCTGACCAGCTCTTCATCTGTCATCTTGAAAGGACCCTGGGTCAAGCCCTCTCAAAGCAGAGACTGTCTCACTGGATAGTGGACACAGTTTCAGATGCATATACTAGCGCAGGCTTACCCCCTCCTAGGTGGGTGGCCGCGCACTCTACTAGAGGAGTGGCTACATCATGAGCCCTCTTTAGAGGAGCCTCATTGACTGATAGCTGTACTGAGGCTAGCTGGGCTACTCCGCATACATTCACCAGGTTCTACCGACTTAATGTGGTAGATCCCTCTATGCCTTCATTAGGCACAAGGGTCCTTGAGGT
Organism: Acipenser oxyrinchus oxyrinchus; assembly: GCA_030684275.1. Lineage (NCBI taxonomy): Eukaryota > Metazoa > Chordata > Actinopteri > Acipenseriformes > Acipenseridae > Acipenser > Acipenser oxyrinchus. Next base: position 24,833,194 of record CM060263.1, on the reverse strand, counting down.
TGCACGTTTGCACCGCTATTTTTATTACGGTTTCCAGTCATCCCTTGTTTGCTGTCCACTCACACTCTCTCGCGACGGCTTTGATATACAGTGCCTTGCATAAGTATTCACCCCCCCCTTGGACTTTTCCACATTTTGTAGTGTTACAACCTGGAATTAAAATGGATTTAATTGTGATTTTTACCATTTGATTTACACAACATACTTAACACTTTGAAGGTGCAAAATATTTTTTATTGTGACACAAAAGCTAATTAAACCAAAAAAAAGACATTTGTTGGTTGCATAAGTATTCACCCCCCTGAGTCAATACTTGGTAGAAGCACCTTTGGCAGCAATTACAGCTGTGAGTCTTTTTGGGTAAGTCTCTACCAGCTTTGCACATCTGGATCCTGCAATTTTTGCCCATTATTCTTGGCAGAATTGCTCAAGCTCTGTCAAGTTGGATGGGGACCGTTGGTGAACAGCAATTTTCAAGTCTTGCCACAGATTCTCAATCGGATTGAGGTCTGGGCTTTGACTGAGCCATTCTAAGACATTCAGGTTCTTGTTTTTAAATCACTCCAGTGTAGCTTTGGTTGTGTGTTTAAGGTCATTGTCCTGCTGGAAGGTGAACCTCCGCCCCAGTCCCAGGTCTCTTGCAGACTGAAACAGGTTTTCCTCTACAATTTCCCTGTATTTGGCTCCATCCATCTTGCCCTCAATCCTGACCAGTTTCCCAGTCCCTGCCGATAAAAAGCATCCCCATAACATGATGCTGCCACCACCATTGTTCACCGTGGGGATGGTGTTCTCAGGGTGATGAGCAATGTTGGCTTTGCGCCACACATAGCGCTTTGCGCTAAGGCCAAAAAGTTCAATTTTGGTCTCATCAGACCAGAGAACCTTTTTCCACATGTTTGCTGTGTCTCTGTGGTGGGTTATGGGAGGAAGTGACGTGATCCAGAAGTGATGGAGACAGGCAGCAAGTGAGGTACAACCTGCGCAGCAGCAAGGCAGGGCTGGGCAGGGTTTTATTTAATATTCCGTAGGGAGAACAGCAGGGGTCAAAAGACAGGTACAGTATTGCACAAACCAAAAAAACCCCTTGAATACTAGCAATAGTAATCAAGGGTTGAAATAAAAACAGTAAATAAAACAGTCCCGCCCTACACAGAGATACAAAAATCAAAAACAAAACAATCATGTGGTTCCCCCACGCGGTGGCAACCGGTGTCCTCCAGCTGCTGCCTCAGCTCCCTCCTGAGGCTTCACGAACACAAAGGCACAGACAAAAGGTGCTGCGCTGCAGATCCGTCCAGGTATCCAAAGGGGTAGGGAAAGCAAGGTAAAACAAACTCACAGCTCGTCAAGGATCTGCAAACACAGGGCTTCAGTTGTGCAAAGAAATAAATGAAAACAAACAAACCAGCACTCTCTTGCGGGTGTTAATCCAGCACAGCCAACCCAAATGGCAGAACCCCACAGCCTAAATAGTGCCGAGCCCCACCCCAACAATCAGTGCACTGCCCCACCTCAGCCAATCGTCGAGCGCAGCACAGCTGATTGCAATAATGGGGCTCAACCATGAGGTCCTGCCCCAAGTTAAGATGGCCGCCACCACTGCGGCTTCTGCCCCAACCATGACTCAGCCTTTCTCCTCTGTCTCGGTCCTTCCTGCACAGCGCTGCCAGTAGTCGGGAGGGTGAATTACAAGAGGGACTCCTTTCACTCCTGTCACAGTCTCCCACATGCCTTTTGGCAAAATCCAAATGGGGTTTGATATGGGTTTTTTTCAGCAATGGCTTTCTTCTCGCCACTCTTCCATAAAGCCCAGCTTTGTGGAGCGTCCGGGTTATAGTTGTCCCATGGACGGTTTCTCCCATCTCACCTGTGGATCTGACTAATGCCCTCCTTACCTGGTCACTGAGTTTTGGTGGACGGCCTTCCCTAGGCAGAGTTGCGGTTGTGCCATATTCTTTCCATTTTTTAATAATGGATTTAACGGTGCTCCAGGGGATGTTCAAAGTTTGGGATATTTTTTTATAACCCAACCCTGATTGGTGCTTCTCAAGAACTTTATCCCGGACTTGTTTTGATAGATCCTTGGTCTTCATGATGCTGTTTGTTTAGATATGCTCTCTAACAAACTCTGGGGCCTTAGAGTTTCGGACAAAAACCCTTCTTCAGCTGTGTAGAAAGAAAAGTAAACACAGTACAGTAAACTGTTATAAACTTGAGTAATGTAAAACTGACATTTTGGCATAATCCTTTTTTCAATAAAAAATAAATCAATAAATGTCAATGTAGAATATTTGTAGGCTTGCAGCTTAACATGCTTTTTTATATCCAGAAAGATATAGTATCTCTGATAACTCTGCCACCATTGTAATTTTACATTGAGATTGATTACAAATATAATCTAATATTCAAATGTACTTTTCTCCCCATAATTCAAGATTCTGGTCCTCATCGCTTGGGATTATCTGTAAAATCTTTTATTATTGTCTACACTTTGGCCTTAAAAGTATATTTTATGGAGGGCTTATATTTATATTATGTAAGGTATTAAGTGTGGGTGTTTGTCATTAGATTTTCCTCCAAGTTAATGTAAAACCACATTTTAAAATTGCTTTGATAATCTGTTTTATTATTTATGTTTGAGCTTTTCACATTTCTTGCCCTTCTGGAAAATGCAATAATATACTGCAAAGAGCCAGCACAAAGCATTTCATCTTGGTCTGCAAATTATTATGTTACACAACTTAATTGTAGAACTTAGAATTATGGATTACTATATAATTTCAGAAAATGCACCAACATATTTATGTATTCTATGAAAAGTGACACATTTAGGTTTCTAGCCATTCTTTTTATTTTAAATACAGATGGGGGGGGCCGTGATTAATTATCTATTGCATGGCATATTCACATTTTTTTTGTTTTGTTTTGTTTTGTTGCCGGTCGTGTGGCCTGGGTTGAAAGGTTATAATCTATTAATTGTGACACATCGCTGCACATATTTGCTTGTCACATCGTGCCTGGTGTGTGGCAGCCTCAATACAAACATTTAACAAGGTCCCAGCTTGAACATAATAGCATTTTATTCTATGTCCATGGGTTCATATAACTGGTACGCAGATACGCATGCGACCCAATAAAGAAAAATGCAGACTTCAATATTGTTCTTTAAGGCGCAAATGTGTTCCGTCAGTACATTTTTAACAGAAAAGCGTTTTTCATAAAGGCAGCGAGGGTACTCACACTTGAGCCATACCTGCCTAACCTCTGGGTCTCCAGGCTCGGTCAACGATCTCCGGGAGAGTTTAATTTAACTAAAGTCTCTCCCTGCTAGCGCTATATGGCTGATTCAAGTTTTTATTGAAGAATGGAGTGTTAGGTGGAACCACTCCAGTTCATAACAGCAATAATCTTTTTTTAATTAGCCACTTGAAACAACCAATGATAGCAGGGATCTCTATTAAGCTGTCCATTCAGTGAAGAGGGATGTAGTTACAGGGAGTGACATTAATGAAAGCTCGCTGATGCTTTGATTCCCAAACTGAGCTGGGGTGAGAGGAGGTGTCGATGTGTTTGAAAGCTGTTGCATTTAAATGTGAGTTTTTAAAAAATACAGTTACTTTATTTTTCGCCCTCAGTTATATCCTTATATAAATACCGTTGTGCCATCAAGCTAACGTGTTCAACAACACTAATAAAGTGATGAAGTGTTTGGGTTTTTGCTTTTGAATCCCCAGGGTGGCAATATGATGGTAGGATATTAAAATAAACAGAGAATGTGTGATGATTTGTTAAAGATTGTATTAATCAGCAATCCAGACTCCTACTTAAACATTCACAAACTATTGTTGTTGTCTCTGATACTGCCATCCCAATTATTTGAACTCTCAGAGGAGGAGGTGGAGCTAGACAGCGACTTGGATGATGATCCCTAATTTTGGTGAGTACCAAACCATTTCTGCATGTGCTCACGAGAGAACCTAATGATAAAAGTTACGTGAACCCATGTCCATAACACACTTTATAATACAAATTCACAACAGGCACAAATCAATAATAATAATAATAATAATAATAATAATAATAATAATAATAATAATAAAACTTTAGTTTAAATATAGTGCCTTTCACACCAGTGTCCCAAGGTGCTGCACAATCAAAATGTCCAAGATACAAATTAATTTATAAACCTTGTAATCTTAAATACAAACATGATAAAAGCAGAATTTCCCAAATACATTGGTAAACAGTGCAAGCATAAAAGCTCAGTTCATATTTCAAAACTTAGAAAGCCTAAGAGAAGACAGACAAAAAAGTGGAGTGTGTGTTCTGAGAAGTTTTAAACTGAGAAACTGAAGTAGAATTTTGAATGCAGCTGGGCAGAGAGTTCCATAAGGAAGGGGTAATGCAACTAAAGCTGTGCCCACCAAGAGTAATACGCTTAGGTGAAATGTATTTAAGAAGTCCAATAACAATGTATTTGGATAAGAAGATGTACCATAGCTTTCAGCTGGAGCACAATTAATGTCATGTATTAGCAATACTGCAAGTACAATATCAATTCAGTTGATGCTGTATGCTGATGCAGTTGATGCTCAGTGTACAATATGTATTCAATGTACAGTAGTTAACATGGCTGTTTGCAAGAGCATCCTGCTTCTAAGAATTCCTGATAAACTTTTTTTCTGGTCCCCTTGAAATTCGTCTTAGCAAGATTTGATTGTGACCAGAACCAAATCTGAACCCAGACCTTGTAAATGATCTCTTCCTTGTAGCTGATGAGTTAATAATACTGACATCAGTATAAGACACATATGACTATAGAGCATGGTCTGGTGCACCACTCAGCCCTGATTTGTCCCTCCCTAGAAAAATCAGTTGCTGCAGATGTGCAAAAACAATACCCTGTAGATTTAAATCCTCTTCGGTTCATGACAGAGGATTAAAAGAAATGTGACATGCTTCTCAAACATTTTATAACATTAGTTGTAAGACTAATGCTGGGTTCTGGTTATGTAAGTTCAACTAATCTATATTGTTTTGGGTACATTACAGTCACAGCAGATTAAGAAAGGGGAGGAAAGTACTGCTGGATGTGTGTTCTGTATTTACTATTACATTTTATTCAAATATACTGCAACAATAAACTCCCATGTACTGTATAAGGATCAGCCTGGCTCGTGGTTTAGAACATAATACTGTTTTTTTTCTATGGGATACCATAGAGTTAAAAAGTAATCCTCATAATTTTAAGCTGACTACAGTAAAAGAAGAGCAAAGTGTAATAAAGTATAGTGAAAGCATAGGTAAGCAATGTAAAGCCCTGAGAGTTATAATAAAGCATATTACATGGTAAACTATGGTAACTGCATAGTATAGCCATGAGAAAACAGCACAATTACCATGCAAATTTACTGTTTACTTTTATAAGGGAATAGCATTTCAACTAGCTAATTTGGGCTTTTTTTCTGTCCATTTTACACATGTTTATGGCAGGCAACTAAACTCTGTTTTAAGCACCTTAACTCAAAAATAAGAAAACAGTAAGAGTATGCAGTATTTGAGTAACTGCAATAAAAACCCTTCAAAATGTTTGGAAGCATCATAGAAATGCATGGTGCCTGCCCCTTTACTGCAGGGTAATGCATTTTATGTGTAGATGTATTGAAAGAAGAGATGGGCTGTACCTTCCTTAGTGTTTCTGTCTATACTGACTGAAATGTTCTTCTCATAATCACCTGGGGAGGAGGGAGTTAGCAATACGTGCCTCGCACTGGTATTACACTGGTATTGTTGCTGTTTATTCATTTGAAAGCCACTTTACTCAGAAAGATTGAGGTTAATCCACCATAACAAATTAATTTTCATGTGGCTTGCGCTGATAAGTGGAGAAGACTCTGTAAAACAATCAGCATATTGTGTTTGTATACATCTGGGAGGAACTGTTGTGGGGTACGGTTTGCTGTTGCCACACTCATAACTCATCGTAGTAAATACACACCCTGACAATATTCAAGTCTTAACACATAAATAAAGTGCCCTTTGCTTTATTTTTTAATTTGAATTTCAAGCAGTTACTGGCATTTTCTAAATAAATGTCCCTCAATGCTTTATAATCAATAGCCAGGATTAAATATAACAAACGCTGCTTTCAAGACTTAATAATTCAAGCCAGACACAATGATGTGTTAATATCTAGGATTATAGGATGATGAATGTCTGTGTGTGAGGAAATATCATCCGAGGCCCGTTTTTACTCCTACAGACTCTGATGTTTGGTAATTTATTAAACTTAAATTGAAATGCAAAGGCATACATGCATACTATTCGAATAGATACACTTACACAACATATACATACCAAGGCCCTGTAAGATTTGATGCAGCCAAGACAAAAATGCTTGCCGTCCTATGCCTGTATTATATACTGCATTTATATATCTTTCTAATCAAATGATACTTTCATACAGTACATGGCTTATTTGTGCACTGTAAATTTGAAACAGGGTATCAACTGATATTTATAATAATGTGTAAACCTGTTATATATTGGCTAAAACTGGCTTTGAAACAGAATTTAAAGTGATAAGTGTAAAAAGTTGTCAGGATGTTAACAATGAAAAGAAAAATAACAGGTGCATTATTTAAACAGTTGTAGCGACATGTGGGGAATGTATAACGCTGTATTTAAACAGTTGTAGCGACACGTGGGGTTGTATAACACTATATTTAAACAGTTGTAGTGACACGTGGGGTTGTATAACACTATATTTAAACAGTTGTAGTGACACGTGGGGTTGTATAACACTATATTTAAACAGTTGTAGGATAATTCTACACTCCAAAAGACCTGTCTTCCCACAAATCACAGGCTCATAAAAAAGTAAAGCCAGATCCCCACAGTGTAAAGTGACTAATGTTTGCTTCTGTCTTTCAACTAGTGAAAAAATAGGTCAAGGGGATCAGTGTATTTTAGCTGTTGTAGAAAGGGATGTTTTGTAAGCATAGATCAGAAGCCAAAGAAGTCTGTTTGGTTGAGATGCAATAATGCATCAATTAATCTATTCGTGATCACCATGACTTTCATCGAGTGAGCCCCAATTAAGCATTCATTCATTCATTAATTGCCCTGGTGCCCTATTTGGAGCCTCATGTAGCTAGCTACCCAGTTATGTGTGTTTTCCTTGCATGTTGCTAGACTAAAGTTTTTAACTTTCGTATCTGTTTTGTGATGAGAAATTGCAATGTAATGAAAAATAAAATAATCTGATTTCTCAATGCATATATTAAATTAATATATTTAATATGCATGTTTTTTGTGAAGTCGACTACACATTTGTTTTGGATTTTTGAATGCTAAAGCATTCTAAATGCATTCATCATCTTTGAAAGCTTACCTGTCCAAGAGGACAGAAGAGGCAGAGGGGTGGCGCTATACATAAGAAATTGTATTGAAGCCCAGGTGTTAAATCTGGATGAAGAAAACAACGCTGAATCAATATGGGTCAGAATAATGGACCCAAATTCAAAGGGCATAATAATAGGCGCATGCTATAGACCGCCAAATTCAGACGCCAAGCAAAATAATTACATACATTAGAAATGTGTGTACCAAAGGAGAATCCATACTAACGGGGGATTTCAACTTCCCCCATATAAAATGGGAAAACCCGGTGTAGAGCACGACGCAATTTGTCAAGGGACCGACTAGAGAGGAGACATGCCTTGATTTAGTCTTTTCAAATAACGAAGACAGAATAACTAAAACAGAGGTCAGAGAGCCATTGGCAAACTCAGACCACAACATGGTTTCATTTGAAGTGATTTTTAAAACCCAAAAAGTAATGACTAAAGCGAAGGTTTACAATTTTAGAAAAGCAAACTATGAAGGCATGAAACAGAGACTAACAGAAGTAGATTAGAGTAAAATAGAGAAAACATCCACAGAAAAGGGATGGCTGTTTGTTTTTTAAATGTAGTACTAGAGGTGCAAAACAATTACATCCCAAAAGTAGACAAATCTATATCTAAAACAAAATGGCCAAAATGGTTTAATAGATCAATTAAAAGACATATTCAGTGAAAAAAAGGCACTTTACAGAGTGTTTAAAAGGGACCAAAAACAAAGTACACAGAAAGAGTACTTGGAACTGCAAGCACAAGTCAAAAAGGAAGTTAGAAAGGCCAAGAGAGAGAGATAGAAATCAATATTACTAAGGGGGCTAAAACCAATTCCAAAATCTTTTTCCAATATTATATCAGCAAAAGAACATTCAAAGAGGAGGTTAAATGTCTAAGAGACACAAATGGCAAAATCATAGACGAAGAAAAAAAATAGCAAATATGTTAAATGATTACTTTTCACAAGTCTTTTTCACAAGGATACGGACAACATGCCCCACATGTCGACCTGTTCCTATCCATTTTTAAATAGCTTTTGCATAACACCTGGTTCTGGGTATTGCAATCGGGTATTGATAAATATGTATCTATTATCATAATGAACTGTGTTATTGTTTAGTTGGTGAGGATGGGGTTAATTTCCCATCCTCAGTATACTTGTGAGGAATGTAGAAGGTGGCCAGGAGTTAATTAATTGGTAATTATGTCATTAACTCCTGGCCACCTGCTATATAAGGACCCAGGTCCACATGTGTAAGGGTGGAGTGGTTTGGAGAGACACAGAGAGTAAGTGTTATGATTGTAACCTGTAATAATGTATGTATAGGTGCTTGTTGTATGTATTGATTTGTGTTTTGTTGCTTTGGTCCTTGTGCCCATTTATTTTATGTTTTGAAGAAGTCTTTATTTTGTTTAACAAAACACTGCACAGCCACGCAATTTTTGCCCAGCATTCCTGCCTTTTGTTTACTGCTTTCCTGAAACCAGGGCTGTACAAATGTTAGAAGTTGTTAGTAAGGGTAGCTGCCCTCCATGGACTGCATTCATAACTCGCCTATCCGGGTATAATAAAACTTGCTTATGGAATTTAGTGTTGCAGAACTAACACCACAGAACTCCACCTAGCAAAGGTACAAATGAAACAAACAAAAATCGAATTACATTTTTAAAAGCTTTGGTGCTGAGGCACTTTTTAAGCAACAAGATGGAGAGGACAAGCTGTGATTTTGCTTGTGCTGCTGCCAACGCATCTGGGAAAACTACAGCATGCAGTAGCAACTATCACTTCCACTGCCAAGGATATCAATATACGATTCAGAGCAATGAAATAATAGGGCACCTTGACCTACTGTACATCGACAGCATGTGGAATACAATCTCATAATAAATTAGATCCGCCATGACATTCTCAAGATTAGTCTTCAATGACCTTCATTAATAGACTTCATATTATTTCCAACAAAAATGCAAACAACCAGGAAGTGCAAATCAAAAACGCCATAACATGTGTTTATTGTTGATCCAAAACAAAACCTAACCTCGCTACTGTTTGACGGTAGGCAATTTTTGATTTGAGAATTTAGTGCCTAGTTTTACACTGAATTTGCCAGGTGAATTGATTCACGTTGCTTGCTAACAGTGATGGCGTGTGCTGGGAACGAGTGGAGATTAGAAGCAAAGCACAGAATATTTAATTGCACAGCAACTTTCTGTTATGAATTAAGAAGCTCTAAAAGTATGGTTATAACTAATATGATTATTATTTTTTCATTCATTTTTGTTTTCAGTAAAGTCAAAATTATTAAGGTGACCAATGTTCTTTTGTTTTCAGTGCAAACAAATAGATTAATATATTCCAACGATTCAGGGAATTCAGCAGAATCACATTACGTATTTTTCTAGAATGCAGTTTTAGAAATGTATTTCTACAGTGCTTAAAAAAACTTAGAACACGGTTTAAAGTAGTAAAGAAAAATAATTACTTAATTGTTTACCATGCTGACATTATTTACTCCTTATAAGATTTAATGCAAAAGAGGGAAACAAATAAACTTGGTCTGCAATAGCTGCATTTGGGTTTGTGTGGGGGTGTGTTTACAACCAGTTGGATTTTTGTGGGGGTGTGTTTACGCTGCAAACTAACCTGGCTTCCGATTTCTTATTCTTACTGTGATTGGCTGCAAAGACACCAGGGCTAACCAATGATAGATAATGTTTTGTGGGTGGGTGTGACAAAGTGGTAAGTGAATACAGGTGAGTGCAGTGCAGAGCGGATACAAAACAGACAGACAATGATTTCCAGGTGCAGGGGTGTTTATTGATTTAATTAACAATGTCCAGAGCCTTATGGCAAACACCTGTAAATAATAATGTTGGAGTGACACAGCGGCGTGTATCACTCGGTATTTGAAATTCCCCGGGTTTGACCCGTAACCAAAAGTCCAGTTTTACACACCAACACTAAACACAAAACACAAACACAGTTCCTAGTGATAGTGAATAAGTGCAAGTGGTGTATTACAGTTCTCCATGAAATGCAGGGGGGTGAAAGTGATGTCCGGGTTTATGCTGGCTTTTGCTACAGCTTCGGATCGTGCTACTGGTAGTCTATTAAAAAACAGATGACAGTTAACAAAACACTAACGAACAGAAGACAAAACTCACGGTTCACGATACAGCACACAGAATCCTTGTAGGTTTTCAACACTAACCATTTACCAAGGAACAGATCACGTCCACTATGACCCCTATTTATGTCCTTGCTCATGACCCCTAGGTTAACGAGCGCATCCGCTCCTCCAATCCTCAGATGCCACACCGTTTACCATCTGGGTCATTGAGTTTGGATACCGTAGCTGTGCCCCTTTCCTAAATGACCAACTTCACTCTAGATAAACCTTGCCATCCCCAGTCTATCTAGAAGCTCGTCGACCCGAGGCATGGGATACACATCAAACTTGGGAACAGCATTTACCTTGCGGAAATCAACGCAGAAGCGGTTGGTGCCGTCCTTTTTGGCCACTATCACAATTGGACTGCACCACTCGCTCCTGGAAGGCTCAGTCACCCCAAGTTCGAGCATGTCCCATACCTCTTTGCGAATGCCACCTCGTCGACTTTCTGGAATCTGATAAGGTCTCTCTCGCACTGTGACACCTGGGGGAGAGACAATGGCATATTCAACTAGGTTAGTTCTACTGGGCACGTCAGAAAAAACATAGTTGAATTCCTCAATTAACATACGCAGTTCCTGTTTCTGATCAGGAAGTAACTGTTTCCCCATCGAAATGTCCTTTGTGCTAGAGGTCTCTAGCTCGGGGCCCAAATCATCCTCTATATTGCCTGGGGCTATAAATAAGCATCTCTTGCCTGCCAGGACTTTAATAAATTTATATGATAAATTTATTTTTCATTACGGCGATCGGGCTGTCTAATTTCATAATTCACCTACTATAAGTACTAATTACTTATTATAAGTTTTTCATTTTTATTATAAAGTTTATATTTTAAGTTGCATATTTCTATGCTAAGGTGAAGCAAAATTCAAAAGGAACACTATGTGGCTTTCTTTACAGAAGCAAACCAGACACCAGACTCAGAGGTCACAATAAGATGTCAGGGCAGACAGCCAAAAATAACAGATGTCTGTCTTTAGATACAAAGAGAGATGGAAAGAAGTTTGTATGTGTGGGTAAGGTGTGAACATAGACAATCACAAAAAGCAAACTGTTTGAACTGGCTTTGACAACAACACAAGCAGAATAGTAGGTTAAATAAGTTTATAAAGTAGAATGTTCTAGAAGCTTTGGGCAGATTCCCCACTGAACAGGAGGTGTGCTAAAGGTGTGAGTTAACAGGGTGATTATCTCAATGACTGGATATTGAACAAGAAGATGGGAGGGGAATCACCCATGATGTTTGTGTATAAATATGTGTTTTTCCTGTTATAACTTGTTCTGTTCATTTCCTTGTATTGAACTCACAGATATCTGTGTTCTAATACAAACATATGCATTGAGTCAGACAGAGACTTGTAGTTGAAATCGACTGTAAACAATGTCTATATGATTGTATTGGGAATATGCCTTTCTTTCATATAAAGTATTTTTGACCAAAAACCAATTTGTCTGTCATTTTTCCCTACACAAGAATATTTCTCTCTGACTTCTACCATCTTCATTGTTGCATTTCCTGTGAGATACTGCACGTCACTTTTAAACAGAGATCTGCTTATTATACGATACAGTATTTTCCAAATGTGAAATGAATGTATCCCATTGATATAGAATGGCAGAAGTGCATTGTATTCCTTGCTGGCTGATCCTAGAACACTGTCATTTTGGCTCTTAAAGTATCCCGGTGGCCCAGCAGCACAACATGGCTTGATAACCTGTTCCAAACCCTCACCATTGTATATGCATAATTAACATAACAATCATTGGAAACAGAGTGTACAATGTGAATTATGGGCATATCCATGAATCCAGAATCTCTCTCTATATATATTGGTCTGTGTATCTGCACTGACTAATATTATATTTTATTATTACTCTAGCATGCCTGAGGATGGCTCATTACTGCCTTATCTAGTCAGATGTTTCTTCTACTCAATGTTGCCCCATTGATTATTCTTTTTCTATCCCCTCCTAGGAATCTCTTTACTGACTAGAGAACAAGTACAATTGCTGATGAGTTCCAAATAGCATAAAATGTCTGAGGCTGCTGATCTCTGATGCATTATTCAGGAATTGATTGACATCTTAAAACCTTTCTTTTCTGTTAAGGAAAAATCTACCCAAGAAAAAAAAAACTATGGTTAAAATCTAAGAGCCCAGTTTGGCTTTTCACAAAATTAACCGATACAGTACAGTAAGTAGGACGGTATAGGGAAATATTAACAACCAGTGGGTATACAATGTATTCATCAAATTATATTCCTTTGTGATTAACAGATTATAGTAAAAAGCTCTTGTTATGGTCTTATATGGTGTATTTTACTGTACAGTTGTCACAAGTGGCAAAAATGAAGTGTCAATATTGTTCTCACTAATATTATTATCATTGAAATTCGAAAGCATGGGGAATGTGAAGATCCATGCAAAATTTGGCTAAATCAGGAACCAAATTGAAACATAAGTTGAAAATGGACATGTCCGTTAAGATTGAGTCACAGTCAAGGGGTATAAAACCTTATAATTTTTTTTTTTTAATAAAGAAGGGAGCTGCAGTACTTGGAGGTCCGACTGGAAATGACATTAGTAGAGTCACGCGACAAATGCGTAAGGGCAGCACCTGTGTTGAAAACTGGAAGAAAGTGGGCGGCAAAGAAAGCTGTGGAGGATGCAAAGGCTGCCCTTCGAATTGGTGATATCATGGAGCAAGTTCAGCATGGAAGAGGGGGTCTTGGTCTCAGTTCAGCTCCTCCTACATGGCACAAGGCAGCCCCAGCTCAACGGAGGAAGCTGGTAGTCAATTTAGGTGCAAAAGCAGGAGGAGAGGATGAGGTGTATAAAGGCCATTTCCCAGGCCAAGCAGGGAGAATGGATGAGATGGGAGAGTGTGGAACAACGCAAGATTGGCTGGCAAGACCTATGGTCAATGGAACAGAGCAGGATCAGTTTCCTTATAAGGTCAACATATGATGTTCTCCCATCACCACAGAACCTAAACCTCTGGGTAGGAGAGGATCCCTTATGTCCTTTGTGTTCATCACCTGCAACATTAAGGCACATTTTGACAGGATGTAAGGTGGCTCTTAGCCAAGGACGGTTTACTTGGCGCCATGACCAGGTGCTGCGATGTTTGGCCTTAGCATTGGAAGACAAGCGTAACATGACCAATAAGTTGCCACCTGTTCCATCAAAACATTACACACAAAAGACAACATTCCTCCGCCCAGGAGAGCAACCACTAAGGAAAGGTGTTAAAAACAATCCTCGCCCAGGACAACTGGAAGCTGCAAGAGACTGGAAAATGCTGGCAGATGTTGGTCAACGGCTTATTTTTCCACCTGAGATTGCCACCACTAACCTTCGACCAGATATTGTCTTGTGGTCTGGATCAGCACGCCTTGTTCACCTGGTAGAGTTAACAGTGCCATGGGAGGATGCTGTAGATGAGGCGTATGAGAGGAAGAAACTGCGGTATGCTCAACTAGCCACTGAAGTGGAACAGCGAGGATGGAGAGTCTGGGTTTACCCAGTGGAAGTGGGTTGTCGAGGATTTGTGGCACACTCTACAACCCGGTTTCTCATGTCGGATTCAATGGCCAAGAGTTGCGTCGCACAGTGAAGAACTTATCTGAAGCAGCAGAGAGGAGCAGCAACTGGCTGTGGTTGAGACGGAAAGATTCTGGCTGGGGATCTCAAGCACAGTAGAAAGAAAGAAACGCTGATGTACAGGTAAGTAAGCTGGGCTGAGTTGAGTGGGGGACGGAGGGTGATGCTGGGACGCCAGAATCACCGTCGAGCCCTCTTGAGGTGTCGTGGGCTAGTCAACGAAACACCGAGGATGGAAGGTGCCCACTTGAAGACCCCAGAGATGTACCCTACTTAGCTCAATCCAGGCGGTTTGTCATGCTGATGCGCTGGGAGACCGCACTATGGTTGATCCCCGGAGCCAGCATCGCAGCCGTTGTGTGTGCTGATGCGCTAGGGAGGCAATAAGCTGATCCCTGGAGCCAGCATTACACTTCAGCCATCAACACCAGACAGAAGGATATCTACATCATCATATGGAAGGAAGCACAAATGGATGGAGACACATATGGATCACATTAGTTTACTGTGAAGCTACGTCTTAGTTGGTGCTTATCTTGGCGAGAGCCAAGTTCAAATCAGCATGAAGTTTTAACATCTACTCTCATGTAATGGAAATCATTTCGTAAATGCACCTGATGGAATGGGAAGGGGATGATCAACACTAATGTTGGGGAAAGACATGCATCTATGCATATTGTTAACCTCGGCTATCGTCACTGTCATAGGACAAATTGGTGAGTGTTTGTTGCCCCTTTTCTATGAAATAGAATAATATTCTGTTTGTCTGGGTGAACTGTACGAGTGGCAGCAGAAGATAAGTAGGTTTCTGTGATATAAGCCACTGTAGTAAGTCTGTTCTTTGTCTCAATGCTCAATGCTCAATGTCATGCCCAGCTTGTGACCACATCCTTGCAACCAGAAGCATGCATTACATTCACAACTTATTGCACAGTTGAATTACATGCATGCCGTACATTTGCAAACATTTGCACCACTGAAACAAAGATGTTTCTATTTAGTAAAAATATATCAAACATAACATAAAGTAGGTTTGTTTAATTGCTAAAGTAGTTTATTATAATGTTCTAAAACATTCTCTGACCTACGAGAACGTTTGCAAGTACACTCAAACAGTTCATTATCATAAACTTGACATCCCATTTATTAATGTACAAAAAACATTAATATTTGCTTTTTTTGTGGCTAACATTTTTAGTTATTTCATACCTCAAACTGACATGGGTTCAGTTTTCCATATGCATGAGGAAACCCCAGGGTAAATGTGAATTTTGATTGTTTTAAACCAGGCAAAAGAACAGAAACTGCAGCTTTAGAAAAGCTTCTGGGGCCTTGGTTTGTGTCTGCTCCAGGAGATAATTTTTCCCCCAGGTTCCTGGATCAGGTAAAGAAACCTGCTGGAGATTTTGAAGTGAAAAGCTAAAGAAGAAACAGTAATTGTGGAAAGATTACCTGTTTCATCAGGGAAAACCTAGCATCCTGAAGATTTGCTATAGCGTGATTCATTTTTATATTAAAAATACCCATTTGTCCTGGGAGTCACCAATAAGGTCTAAATAACTTTTCAAAAAGTAATTTGCATTGGTATTATTATTATTATATTTAGCAGTACATATTTCCGTCTGTATAAACTACATATGCCCCTTTCACACTGGCAGTCCTACCTGGGTCCGGACCTAGGTCCTGGCTAACAGGGTCACAATCCCGTGTAGGGTGAAACCACGTACCTGGGTTGGACCCGGGTTGACACACTTTGACCCGGGTTCAGTGAGACAAAATGCTTGACGGCTGTTTGTGAGCCGACGCAGTAACAAACAGCCACGCCTGCGTGAAGGTTTCACTTCCACAAGGAACATTTGAGACGCAGCATGAGCCAGTCTGCAGCAGGGATGTAGAACTATTTGCTCTAATCAACATTTGGGCCGACAGTTCAATCCAGAGAAGCTTGGATGGAAGCGTCAGTAACAAGCTGCTTCCAGACATTGATACATGCGTTGTGCACTTGCGTCCATCACCCAGGTCAACCCTGCTTTATCAAACGCAGTGTGAAATCGCGTACCCGACCTGCATGACACCGGGTCCTGACCCGGATAGAGCATACCAGTGTGAAAGGGGCTATGGTAGCAGGGGGAAACACAAGCTTATCATATTGAGGTTTTTTGTTTGTGTATTTACCAAGGGCAATGGCTGCATTTTTCTTTTGTTAGTAACAAATTACACTATTTCTGTAGTACTGATTATGGCAATAATACCATGCTCCCTGATCCTGCACATATGAAATTATCTACCTGTTATCTGGCTAAGTTTACAGTATTTATAATTAATTTGCACATACAAATCAAACCGTGTCTTTTTATAATTCAATTATTGCTCAACACTAACTCATCTTCATTAATACCGTACAACAGTGCATTATTACTTGTCTAATTGCTTGCTAAAAAAGCTTAGCATAACTACAGCCTTCCCAATATCCCCGCGTTCGACGCATATGTAGTTCACAAAACTCATTCTAATTTAGGTTTATTTTGTTCCATTTTTTTTTTTAATTTAGTGGTCACCAATTATTTTTATTGTTTTCTCCCCAATTTAGTAATGTCCAATTATTTATAGGCTCAGCCCACCGCTACCACCCCTGCGCTGACTCGGGAGGGGCGAAGACGAACACACGGAGCGTGTGCCATCAGCCAACCGCTTCTTTACACACTGCAGACTCACCATGCAGCCACCCAGAGCTACAGCGTTGGAGGACAACGCAGCCCTGGGCAGCTTACAGGCAAGCCAGCAGGCGCCCGGCCAGACCTTAGGGGTCGCTGGTGCGCAGTGCGCCGAGGACACCTTGGCTGACCTAGCCCTCCCTCCCACCGCCCCCTGTGATCTCCCGTCCTCGGTTGGCAAAGGAATAGCCTTCTCTCAAACTCGCGATGTCCAGACTTTAGGGCTCTTCCTGCACTCCACGAGGAGCCCCCTCTAATTTAGTTTTAATGGCAAGAAAAGTTATTTCACGTTGACAAAAAGTACATTAAACTTATCAGGCTTCTCACAGTTCACAAAGCTTCTTGCTGAGAAAAAGGGTATAATTTGTGTTAATAATAAATAAGATCCTGTGCAAGCGTAACTAAATCACCAGATGGCTCAGCATATGGTTTTAGAGTTGGCCTTTCAATAGAATATTTGAATCTTATTGATTTTAACTGTTAACACCTGCACTATATGATGTTGCTGCCAAAAGAGCTCCTCGTGTGAAACAATTACAGTCAACTCACAAGAACCATACAATACTCCATTACCAAATGTATCTAGGTCTACTGCAATATGCAGTTTGCATTATGTTTTTGTGAAATAAAAATGAGGTAAAACTTGTATCAAGCAAATCTGAATGTTCATTTAAAGGAATACTTTATAGACATCCCAGTATTACTACAGTATAGTTATTTATTTGATTTGTAATCATGTGAAATGCATCCAAATTGCTTCGAAGAACCTCATATAAAGAATGTAATTATGTTTAATTAGTTTTATTCAATTAAGGGGTGGCTACTAAGTAAAAATAAAATAACATTTATTTTGGAGTGTAATTGTTTCAATTTGCCAACAGGACATTATCACTGATCCTGAACAGCACTTCTGAGAGAAATAATCTATTGCTTATTAAGGCTTAGTCCATTTGCAGTATCTTTTTCTATTGTTTTCTGAGTTTTACTGTTGATTAAAATGCATGAATGCAGTTGAATAGAATATAAAGGCTCTCAAGGTTAGCTTGATTGTCAGCAAGCACTCCAGTCTCTTCACAAACCTGCTTTATGGGATTGATTTATGTATGTATCAATGTATATGCAATGCACTATAGAAAACAGAAAAGGACAGTAATACAGTCAAACTTCAATTACACAAGATATAATAGATGGCAACTATTTAATATTGTAAAATCAACAAGCTCAAGGGTTTTTTTTCCTGAGAACCCAATAAGGAGACCTGATAAAGAGAATAAACCATGCTGAGCTCAAGGTTTTTATTTTTATTTATTTATTATAACTTCCCTATCAGATTTACAAGATGGAATAGTAATAAGATGAAATTTATAAGAAACTAAGTCAAGCAGATAATAGTTTCGGCTAGTGCCTTAATCTGTTAAGCACTAGTCTGCTTCACTTAATTCCTTATATGTTTTACCTTATTTTTGAATGAGTAATGGCTTATGGATTATGTATAGTGTTAAACACATGTCTTCCATTATGTTATATAATTTATGATGAACCTTTGTTTGAACTAACACAAGGATTAAGATTGTCTTATCACATTGCTGTCCTTTTAGTGTCTTTTACTAAAAGAACCAAATAACAAAAGCAACCAAATATGTTGAAGATTGGCATTTTATATGGCGTTAGCATTAAAGAATTGCACTTAGTTTTTGTTTTGTTAAATAGATAGATAGGCAGACAGACATAGTTTAATACATGTCACACAGCCCTGCAGAATCATTTAAAAACCTTGAAGACATGTCTAGTTAATCACTGCCAATGGTAGCTATAAAGCCTATTGATAGTATTATGGAAGGTGTTTTAAGTCCAATCACGTCTATATAGATATAAAACATGTGCTGTAACATTTTATAAAAAAAACAAAAAAAAACGTTTTCCCTTAAAAGAAGATTTAATAAAGTTAACCCAAGAGACAGTTTCAAATTTAGCACAGAGGGAACAACATAAGTGGAAGCTGAGTAAAAAGTAAGTTTAGAACAGAAAGCACTTTTTTACAGTTAGTAAAATCCATGGAATAGCCTACCAGGTGAAATAGTAGGATTCTGTGCTTTTAAATGAGCTACCCCCAGTAGGGTAAAATATGTGCTAATAAGGGACTAGCCTTGATGGGCCAAATGGCCTTTTCTCATTCTCAAACTTTTCTTATGTTCTTATGTTCTAATAAACAACTTTGTGGATTGATGCAAAGTAATGTCGTCCTAGGGAGTGTTATCATTAAACCGATGTGCCTCAGGGAACAACTTAATACATTTTGGCATTGCACATCAGTCGGGTGAAATATGAAAAATGAATAATTTTGGACATGTTATTGGTTTTAGCTCACCTTTCTCACAGCTCGTATGCCCCTTCCCAGGAGCAATAGTTGCAAAACCTGTCTCCCTGGTTGCTCTATTTTCTCATTTACACATTGCTTTTGGGCAACTCATTTTATGATGTGATAGCTGGGCATATGGAGATTGTAAAGGCACTCATTTCCATTCGAAGAATTCTGTAATAACTGCTGCCATTACAAGTAGAAACTGCTGCAGGGATTGGCCTGCCTGCAATATATTAATGCTTGCAGATAAACAGGTTTCTAGGCAAAGAAAAAAAAATGTTTAAAGATGCATGGAGGTGTGCTGTAGCAATGTCTGCAGAGTCTGTATGACGCACTAGCGATTCATCATGACCCAAGACATACGTTCAGTATTGCAGCAATCCTCTGCAGGAAATTTTTAAAAGACTTTTCATTTTCCAACTTATAAAACATTCATCATAAGTGCCAACTACTGTCAGCTGTGTTGCCATTGCCAGCATTTGTATCTGAGAAAAAATCAGAGCTGGGAATGGGCTGTTGGTCTTTGTTAATAAACCAATATTTTAGATTCTGTGGCCCCTCATTGATACAAGTGGGTTAGCATGAAGATGTAAGACATTTTTTAACATCCTTGTTGTTTTATATAACAAAACAAGGTTGTAATGATAATATAAAATAAGGCACCATCTTCTCGGAGCAGAGGTGAACAGAGACGGAATTCAAATAAGGTAGAGATACGCAGAATGAGATTCAAACAACAAATGTGGTCCTATCTGTATAAAGAGGCAAATGAGATACTACTCAGGGACTAAAAACAGTATTAGACTTTAATTTACAATCAGGAGTCGTTTCACTAATTACAGGATTTTAGGCAAATTCTTTCCAATTGCTTCTGTTAAAAGTTTAATCAAGAGGCCATTCATCTGTACTTTATGCCTACTATGGAATCCCCTGAAACTTTGAATGGAAAAACTATTGAACTAAATGTTAAAAACAAAAATAGCTTTTATAACAATGCATTCAAAATTGCTTGTATCAATACGCAATAAATCCCTTCAACTATGTATTGCTATTAATAACATTTGTTAAATAAACACTTCATTTTCAGTTTTTTATTTTTATTTTTTTATTCAGTGAATAAAAATAAAACTCAACTCACGTCTTGTTGGTTTTACAGGCTGTTTTCCATATCAAGCTAAGTAGGATTTGCTATACTCTTTAATTTAAAATATTGCCCCAACTAGTAAGCGGTACCTACTTGAATTGAAACATTCTCAACACATTTTTAAACACATTTCAATTAATAGTAACAGTGTCTAAACATTAGGGGTGGGGGGTAAAAATACCTTTCCTCTTTAGTTGTGTTATTTGGACGGTGGCTGTTCTAAAAGTAATTCTAGCCTGTGTCGATTAATCTTTCAGCAACCTTCCCCAATACAGTATTACATTAAAATGTTCCTCCAACAGGCATTTACATTTTAGCACCTAATAGCATACTAACTGTCACTGCAAGCAAAGGCATGACAGCTATATTGACATTGAACTAATAATAATTTCATAATGTGTTTGGCTGGTTCAAGGGTGTGACAGAGACAGAATGATTCTTGGTGATAAATCTCCCTCCCGACCTGTGAGGACGCAGTGTAAAGGAAACAGAGTGCCCTGGACTGGATAGCCTGACAATTCATTCCCAGGGTTAGGTGGAAGTTGGCCATCTAGAAAGTCATCGCCCAGAGGGAAAGCGATGTGGCAACCACGGATTGGAGGACAAATGGCTGCACTCGCTAACCAAGGGGGCGTGACTGAAGGTATAAATAGGGGGCGTGGCTTGGTGATCTGTTTTTTTGTTTATGGTTAAGAGAAACACTTAAGGATGAATCGTGAGTGTTTAGTGTTTGTTTGTTTTGTCAAGTCTAATTGTACTGTTTGTTATTTATTAGACAGCTAACACCATCCGGAGCTGTCGCTACAGGCTAGCACAAATACCGGACAACACTTCACCATTGTGAACAAGTAAATTGTATTTCACCACAAGCACAACAGCACTCACTCTGGACTTGTGACAGTGTTTGTGTTCTGTGTCTGTTTAAATACCGTGTTTATTATTTCGGGGCTTAAGCCCGTGTTATTTAACTGTGCATTACACATTGTTGTGTATTGCCAGTTCTCCATTATTATTTACTGTTGTCATCAGACTTTGGATTACAATTAAACCACCATTTCACCAGTACTTTGATGTTTGTCATTGTCTTGAGCACTGTATCACCTCTACACCTGCACACTGCAACCCACACTGCCACAAAGGGTTACAAAAATGCTCCCAGTATTGCCCAATTAGGAGACTAATAATGGTAATGGATTACCCATTCAGGTACTGGTATTTTAAAGTACTGCAATATAACAATATAAGTCTGCTATTGTGGTTTAGTATATGCATTTGTACTTAAGAAATGCACAGTTGAGTTTGGGTCACAAATACGTGTCTATGGTGATAAATTGGTCCCAAGAAGGCAATCTCAGGATGCTGTTCAATTTGTCACTCTGATTAAACAGAGCCATGGTGGGAAAAACAGCACTTTATACCAACTTACAAGTCAAGGATAAGGCATGTTCGTACTGCACAGGTCAAGGATAAGTCATGTTCATACTGCACAGGTCAAGGATAAGGCATGTTCATACTGCACAGGTCAAGGATAAGGCATGTTCGTACTGCACAGGTCAAGGATAAGGCATGTTCGTACTACACAGGTTAAGGATAAGGCATGTTCGTACTGCACAGGTTAAGGATAAGGCATGTTCATACTGCACAGGTCAAGGATAAGGCATGTTCGTACTGCACAGGTCAAGGATAAGGCATGTTTGTACTGCACAGGTCAAGGATAAGGCATGTTCATACTCCACAGGTCAAGGATAAGGCATGTTCGTACTGCACAGGTCAAGGATAAGGCATGTTTGTACTGCACAGATCAAGGATAAGGCATGTTCGTACTGCACAGGTCAAGGATAAGGCATGTTCGTACTGCACAGGTCAAGGATAAGGCAAGTTCATACTACACAGGTCAAGGATAAGGCATGTTCGTACTGCACAGATTAAGGATAAGGCATGTTCATACTGCACAGGTCAAGGATAAGGCATATTCGTACTGCACAGGTCAAGGATAAGGCATGTTTGTACTGCACAGGTCAAGGATAAGGCATGTTCATACTCCACAGGTCAAGGATAAGGCATGTTCGTACTGCACAGGTCAAGGATAAGGCATGTTCATACTCCACAGGTCAAGGATAAGGCATGTTCGTACTGCACAGGTCAAGGATAAGGCATGTTCGTACTGTGTAATGGTCTTCATTCTATGTTGCTTTGACTTTCACATTTATTAAAATATAATAGTCTGTATGTTGAGGTATTTACATTCAATTTGTGTGCAAGCTAAAACTTTCAAGAAACTAATGAGGCATAATTTCAAAGCATTTACTATCCACATACAGGCTTGTCCTGTCTGTTTTGCTGTTTTGGTTTATTTTTTCAAGCTTATAGCCTGTAACGGCCATGTTATTTTAGTGGTGTTCCCCCCCATGGCAAATTAAGAGACAGGCATTTGACATGTGCAGTAGATATTGGAGGCTTGTCATAATTCTAGGGGTGAGTTAATTCCGCTACGCTAAACCTATTGGCTACCCAATACTATATAGACCAAGCTCACCTTTCACTAAGTCTTTCTCCCCTACCTCCCCACCGCCTCCTTTGATGGAGGTTTTATTCAATACAGGGATCCACTTAGTACTGACCATTACACTGTTTTTTATCGACTTTGGAAGCTACTCTTTAATTTTTAAACCCCAAAACAGTGACCACAGTCAGAATAGACATTTTTCACAGTCAAAACTGTAGGATGAAAACGTATTGGAAATATCATATGAGACTAAAATGTATAATGTTAAACCAGTTTACTAAAGGTGACCTTTGTCATAAATAAAGCAAGTGCAAAAATGTATGGGATGAAATATGGTAAACAATTAACCATGGTAACCTTGTAATAGAGATTGGTTAATGGTCGGTTGCACTTGAATGGAGTAACAGCTAAAGGGCTAAATTATATTGATAATTAGTAAGATAATGAAAACAGACTGTACTCACGTATGTCCTAAACCTGGCATGGAGGTGCCAGACAGAGAAGCCTCTAAAACCTCTAGGATCATCTTGGACCATTGGTGAATCAGTCTGTCTCTCTCAAGTGATTCAGGTAATCTGATCTCTGTTAATACCAGTGGCACGTATTGTATCTAAACAATAATGTTTAATGTAGAATGGTAAACATTGTTAAATTTTGAAACATGGTCTGCTCTCATCCTTATAGCGTAACAAAGTAGTTAATTCCATGTTTACCTTCAATCAAAAACCTTACACTGGCAACTCTGTTAAACCTTACAAAAACTTCTAGTGCCTCTAAAGTGAATTCAAAACCGAGACAGGCTGTTAGTACTGAGGATTGACCTCTCCTTGCGAATCAGAAAATCAACACATTACCACCTCAGTGTGTTCACCCATCATACAAAACCTGACAGCTCAGCTATCCCTTTAACGCTGGCTAGGCATCATATCAGACAGCCTGTAATCGATTAAGAATCAAGGCCACTCTAATGAAATCAGCCATCTTGATTAAAAACAACCTACTGCAACCTGTCTGCATATTAATACCTTGTCATCTTGTTGTGAAAGAAATGAAAAACACTTTCAAACAAAGGTTATTTTGACATTGGTTTGCAGATTTATAATACTGCCTGAGCAACTATAGAATCAAGCATAGATGAAAAGATGTACTGAAACCCCTTATACATGTTTTACCAGTCATTTTCCAGTTTATTACAGTACTTTAGCCATGCCACGCTTTTACTAAGCTTTTACTTGTCAGTGTTTTACCACCTAGTTTATCGCAGTAAACTTGTATATAATTTCCTGTCAAGTTTACTGAAATGCATCCGTCTATATTTAATTGCTTTTAGATTCTATCCTTTTTAATGAAAATGTAGCCATTTGAAACAATAATGTATTTCTCTTTGTACGAATTGGTCTAGCATTATATAAAACCATTATGTATGCATGCCATTCAGCACATTAGTATATTCTGGAAGCATTTTTGTTATGCTGAATGATCAGTGTTTTATAAATGGGTTTTGAAGATGACTAAAATTATGAATATGTCAAAAAAAAAATTAAAAAAACTGGTAGTAAATGGTAGTCAGTGGTCCAGGAGAATTTTCTATCAAAACAACATTCGTTTACCATTTTTGACAATCAAGCTTCATTAAGAATATGAATATCAGTATTCCGAATACTAGTGGAATATTACTGGCCATGTAAACGCACTGAAAGAAGTTTCTCTTCATCGCACTACAGCGGGCCCTACTGGCCAGTTGCCTGGTGTGGTCAAGTGGACACTTGCAGTGCTGGCCTTTGTCCTCCAGAGGGCGGTAGCTCGCTGACATCCGCTGTCAAGTTCCTGGGTGTAAAGAGGTCATTGGCTTGGGGTACGAGCTGTTGAGGGGAAGTGCTGCAGTGAGGGAATGTAGGTGGACATTCTTAATTGGGGAGAAAATCAGGAGTAAAATAATTGGGCACTCTAAATTTATATTTTTAAAAAATAAATTAATACAATGAGGGCATTGTAACAAGTGAACAATACATGCTGTCCGTTTCAATAACCCAAATCACTGTCCAATATTGTTTTGAGATGTATTAATGTTCTCCTATGGTAAATTCGTTTTTTAGTACCTTTAGTATTATTTGCTGCACCTGCAATTCATATTTAAGCTTGAGGTTGATCATGTAGGTGCTTTTGCTGTTACAGTTTTTATATACTTTTCCTGAGTTGTGCTGTGAAAACATCTTTTCCATATATTATATTAGTGGCTGTAACATCTCTATAACCTTAGGACAGAAAAATACTAATGTATTACTTAATATCGCAAATATTGCAAATTAATATTGAAAGGTTGTTGAACATCATTATCACAAATGAGGCCAACTACAACCCATTTAAAATCTACCCCATTATCTTTCACAGAGTTACTGATATGAATAACCCTAAATGCTTTTGATGCCAATTAAAAACATTTCTCAGTAGTGTTTACAGGCTAATTGACAGGTTTTCACGAGTCAGTCATTCCGTGTCATTCATTATCTGATGACATCAAAAGTGGCACATGAGGGAGAAGGAGTTAAACAAGGTTGATGAATGGTCCTTTAAGACTGTGAAACTAATCTTATGTGGAATCCACCTAAGATTAATTTCACTCTTCACTGCCCTTTCTCTTATGCTCAGATAATATGTGGTAAGGGCTTGTAAAAAGTTAACAGCATCGTAACACATTTGTTTTCAGAGACTGTACATTGTGCAATGTTCCTATGGTCAAAATGAATACACCCCTAACTAGAACAAAAAAGTAATTCAAAGGCTTTAATAAAACTGTGATAAAACTTTTACTTTGGTATAATGTGGTTTGTGAGGTTTCTAATTTATATTGGCTCCACCTTCTGGTGAGTAGGTGTAAAGATCTCTTAATTGTTGAAAATAAATGGAAAGAGCAGTTGGTCTGCCTGGATGTAATTAGGTCAATTAATAAAACAGTTTAGCACAAGTTATTGAGTATGAAAATATAGGCTACGGCAGAAATCTGACCATCCGTCCATTCATGTGTCACAATTACTTATTACTAAACATTATTTATTCAATATTTGCATCAAATATTAGGTATCACATATTTACATAATATGAAACATATAAGGATTTTGGTGTAAATTAAAACTTACCTCCTTAACTCCTTTTAAAGTTATTTTATGATATCTAATTACCTCTTTCTGTGATCAAGATCTAACCATAAATACCATGAAGGGCAGAGGAGAGTAACTGATTTACCCAGCTAATTATTATTATAGCAGCCGTAGGATGCATACATCTAAGAATCAGACATTTTAAAAAAAATTTTAAAAAGATCAAAATGTCTTACTTTTTCATTAGTGAAGGCAATTAGTTATTTCAGGCTCGGGATAAAACATGTTTAATTTCCTTGAAAATGATTTCCTATTAAGAGAGTTTCAGCAATTTCACATGTATAGATAATTCCCATTTGAGTTCATTCACCCTTGGCAGAGCTGTTTACATGACGATGTAAAATTATTTATGAGGAACCTAACAAGATGTTGTTAGGTTCCTCATAAACAAGATGTTGTTAGGTTCTGGAGCAAATCTTGAAAGGAAAGTTTGCAGTCTCTATGTACAGTGATCCATATAAACAGGTCATCACACAATTCAGCATCCTTAACCAGCAATTGGTTTAATGAGCATGGAGAATAAATTACACTTTGTACTCCAAAAGGGCAAAAATATTAGTCAAAGCTGTTTACTTTTTTTTCTGTGAAGGCCTGGGTATGCAGGCAAGTATCATACAATCACAGGGGAGTATGGTAAAGCACAAGAAAACCTTAAAGCTAAATGCATATTGTACAGTAAGCTTGGGAAAAATTACAATTAAAATTGACCATTGTAAACTATATATATATATATATATATATATATATATATATATATATATATATATATATATATATATATATATATATATATCTTAGCAGACGCCCCGACTTACAATTGTTACAAGATATCACATTATTTTTACATACAATTACACATTATTTTTTAATTGTATTTTTACATACAATTACGCAATATCTCATTAGGCACGTACATAATGTTATTTACATTTTAAATAGTGAGCAGATGTTGATTGTTTGAGTAGTATTTTTTCTTGGAATAACAAAATACTGAGCTCAAGTCATGTGATTTCATAAAAACTCCAGGTGCTCAGTTTTTGGTATTTGAATTGAGTTAAAATTGCCAAAATGACTTGATTAAGAATCTGTATAAGTTCGAAAAGACATGATTTTAATAAACACAAAAACAGCGAAAGATACCACCATGCCCCGCTTGAGTAATGGAGATCGCCTGGTTGCTATCAGCATGATTGCAGGCGACCTGTCTGTGAGAGAAGTTACTCTGAGAATTTGATGTTCTACTTCAACAATCAGCAGACTAGTCCAGAGAAACCAGGAAACTGGCTCTGTGAGGGACAGGCCATGTCCTGGAAGGCAGAGGGTCACCACACCGGCCCAGGACCGTCGCATCTGACTGATCCATCTGCTTAATCGTTTTCAGACTGCAGAGGCTACAGCACGAGAAATTCCAGGAAGAAGTAACCCGAGCATCAGCAGAACGACTGTAGCTCGCCGTCTGCATGGAAATGATTTGCATGCTCGGAGGCCGTTCAGAGGTAACATGTTGACAGCTGAGAGACGAAATCACCATCTTCTGTGGGCCAGAGAACATCTGAGGTGGCAGCAGAGAAGGTGGTAGAGTGTTTTATGCACCGATGAATGCTGTTTTGCCCTTGACAGACCTGACGGAAGACAACATGTGTGGAGATGTCGTGGTGAGCATTATGCTGACTGTTGCATTGTTCAAGCCAACCGGTGGGGCAGTGGAAGTGTGATGTGGGGAGGAATCTCCTGTAACACAAGAACGCCTTTGATGCAGATTGAGGGCAACCTTACTGCTCAGTGATACATTGACGAAGTCCTTGAGGCAACAGTTTTTCCGTTCCTGTAAGCCAATCCAGAAGTGTCAATTTTCCAACAGGACAATGCAAGACCACACAGTGCTAGGATTACAATTGCACGACTTCAAGAAAACAATGTTGAGGTCTTGCCGTGACCAGCTTTTTCTCCTGACCTGAGTCTAATAGAATATCTGTGGGATCAAATCGCCAGTGCCATCCACAGGAGACAACTGCTGTAGCACAGGAAGAGTGGCAAAAAATCCCACAGCAGTGTACCCAGAGGCTATGGGTCAACACTGTCAGGATTGTGTTAAGGGAGGTCATACCTTTGTAATGTTTTTATTTTGACAGTGTGTCACATTTCGTACTGAAAACTTATCATGATTCTTTGATCTGTACTTTTGTTCACATTTTCTGTGATTTTGTTTGATATCTATGTTTAAAATATTTGATTAAATCCATTAGACCTGAGTGTTGCGTTTCTTTTGTGCACCAGTATGTACAGTTGTAGTCAAAAGTTTACATACCCCAATGGAAATTTATAATTTCTAGAAATTTCTCACAAACAAAGAATTTTAGGTAGAAATAGATGTCTACAATTATTTATTTCAGCAATTACCCTGACAAGGAAAATTACATTATAAGCTGAGCTGTTGAGACACCTTTAGCAATAATTACCTCTTTTAAACAATTTGGATATTTGTCAATGAGCTTTTGGCATGATTCTTTAGTGATTTATGACTATTCTTCAATGACCTTCACTTGTGCACTGCTGTCTTCAACTCATAAAAAAGAGGAAGTACTGTGTAACGGCAGTGCACAATAAAGACAGGCTGATTTGCCATGCCAAAAAAAGAAAAACGCAGGCTGTGACGGTTAAACAAGTCAATTGTAACATTGAAGAGATTGAAGGGCTTTGTATCAGACGGCTTTGTGTGACGGTTAAGTGCATTCATTTCCTACATATATGTATAATGGGGATTGATTTTATTCTGAATACAAGAATAGTAAAATGCGACTGATGTGTATCTGGGTAACAGATATCCCAGTGCTGACTATATCACCAAAATCTAGGACAAAAACTTGTTTGCTCTGCAGTAACATCATTTGTTATTTCTGATTCAGACTCAGAAAATTTCCTGGGTGGATTAAATGTGTTTTTATGCCACTGTAGCACTATGCTTCTTTTTGCTTGGCTTTCAAGTTTTTAAAAAAATATTTCTTGTAATCATTTATTTAAAGCAAAATGTAGAGATGCATTTGCTGCCTACTGTATGGCGTGCCAATACATTATACTTGATTAGGACTCTACCATAATAATGTGTTGGGCCACCATTTGCCCTGCTCACAGTGACAGGGGCTGGAAGATGTTTCGAGGGATTTTAAACCATTCATTCATTACATTTTCAGACTTAACAAACGTCTTTTTCCACTTGCCGTTACTGTTTGGGGTTCCTCTAGATGACCACTTTCCCTTTGCTTTGCCCATCCACCCCAAAACACTGCTGATGGCCAGTTTCTAGGAGCAGCCTACCAACATGACTGTCCTTGCAGGAATCACCTAATTTGAATCTCTAATTCAGGGCTATGCCACATCCAGTGGGCAGACAGTTCCTAATGTGTCCAGGCTGTGTTCTGTTTTGCCTTTCCTCACAATCTTTTCAATTGGTCCCCTTATTCTGATTCTCGTAGCACCCTGTTCATCAGCTCGTTTTCTTAAGTGAGTTTTCTTTTTGCCAACATGAATGCATGCTGAAAGCAACTAAACAAACTGAATTTCCACAAAGCTGAGTTAAATTATTACTCTAAATAATATATCCACACTCGTAACCTGCAGCTTTTAGTGCACTCCATCATTTGAAAGTAGCTTGGCTGAAAGTATATAAAACAAAAACCTGATGATTTCTTCCCTAAGGTTTATTATACATTTTTGATCAAATCAAAGTTGGATGAGAATCAAAAAACATAAACCAGACTAGACTTTTTTTTTTTTTTGTAAAGTACAGATTACAAACAGTGCTTCTAACAAATCATTCAATTCAACAAGGGCTGCCCCCAACTGTTTTTTAGCCAGCCTTGTACCAAGATTGTTGTCGTTGTTTATGTGTTTTGTAAGATCTCCCAGCTGTAGCCTATGATATATGATATTCTATGTTGTTTTATTTATACTGTGCCAGTGTCCAGAGTAGATAATCAATCTAATTTTCCTTCAGACTCTCATGACAAATGTGAAGGACACTCAGATGAACAGCTGTGTCTGTCTACTGAACAGGTAGTGAACCTGAGCTGGAGGGCGGAAGCATGAGGGAAAATGTTAATGCAGAGGGATGCACACAAAGCAGACAAAAAAACATTACTGTTGTGCATGTTAATGATTTATTTTACAAAAATCTTATTAAGCATAGTGGTGCTCATGCGTGGGCCAAACGACTAATACCTGGTTAAAAAAGAAAGCTAATGCAGTCAATACTGGCATTATAATGCACGGTTAAATGCTTTATGCATTGGTCCTTTATATTCATAAGATCCTGTTTTAAAAACATGTTCTTAACCAAGAATGTAAATAAACAGTAAGTATATTCAATGTGATTAGAATTAGTGTGGTAAAGTTGTTGTATTTGTTGAAGAGTATAATGTTGAAGAGTATAATGTCATAACTGCAGAGTACTGCACATACATTTTTATTGTAGAGATGTGTATTGGGAAAGTAGCAGTATTTACTATAGCATGTCTTGAGTTGTATTGGGAATGTGTTGTGCTTGCTGAACAACACCTATCATAAAATAGTACTTCTGAGAGTGTCATGGATTTATTTTATACAGTCAACCCTCTTTATACTGTCAGGTAATGGCCAGGGGCATTACCTGACAGTAATAAAAAATAAAAAATTTTAAAAAAAAATTACACACACACACACAACCTTCTATGTTTGCAATAAATCCAAATGTTTTATTTTTTTAGTTATACAATTACAGTCTCTCCAGGCCGTTTTAATAAAACGTTAATCTTTTTTAAAACTATAGTTTTGAGGAACAGTTTATACTTTTTAAAAAAAAATCACCCGAACAACAATTCCATCAAAACAAAAAAACGTTTTTTTTTTTTTTTTTACTGTACTGGTCATTTGAACTTTACTGTTTGTGGCACGACTGTAAGCCTGCTGAACACTAGCCCCCATTGAACAATGCCATCTATTTATTTCACAAAGCAATTTAAACTCAACAGTATTATTTTTTAAACGGTTAAAAAAAAATGTTGAATATGTACAGGCAAACACTTTTTTTAAACAAAAGTAAAAAATAATAACAAAAAAAACTATTCTGCTGTTTACAAAACTGGTGCTTTAGTTTAAGTCAGCCTTCATTTGTGCAAAACTTAACAAATAAACAAACAAAACTCTTACCGTACTTTTTTTTTTAACGTAGTTTATAAAAGTCACGTATTTTAGACTGCGTCAAGCCTTTTTCAGGTTAAACAAATCAACCAGTTCCATCAAGGTAAGCCATTTGTTTACATCTATTAGACTGTCTCCAATTGTCCTTCGATTAACAGTATATCATATGCCTCAAGCGTGAAAACATTTGCGATGTCTTGCTGACTTGCTTTCTTATTTTCAGATGCATACATGCAGATATTTTTCTTTTGCTCTGCTGTTGTTACATGTAGGGTCAACTCACCATTTTGTACTTTCTGTTTTGCTTTGGGAGCGGGAGTGTTGATGACATTGATATGAACGTTCAGTTAACAACAAATTAGTCGAGTCAAAGGTTAACTGCATAACTTTGTTGTTTTAATTGGCCAAGATTATTTCACTGGCGCTACAATGAGGGCAACTACAATGCTTATATTTACGTTTGTTTGGCTTGGGAAGTTGGCGGGTGGCAGACAGCGGGGTGGCGATATAACGGGCAAAAATAGCACAGTTTTTATATTTTATATTGTTAAAATACGTAAACTTTTACAGGATTTTTTTGCTGATTCAGAATGGAATTTCCTCTGTTCTATGTATTGCATTTAAATTGCTTTGTTTAGCTCTTCAGAGAGAATAGTTGGTGGTAAGCGAGGGTGGCATTATAACGCGGGACAACTGTATGTCATCTGTGAAGATTACACCTTCCAGTACATCTCAGTATGTAATATAATTGCAGTACCCCATGTCAAAAATCATTGTATTTCAGTTACAGGTCTCAAATCTATCTACTCTACCGAAAAAATTAACCCAAGTTCAACTGAATTCTATATCATAGTAATGTGGTGTGGTGCTTTTTTCTAGGGAAGGTGAGTAGTAAGGTGAAAAAAAAAGTTTGATTCCTAGTGCTTTAAATGTTAATCTGATCATATTTGGTAAACTAGAAAAGCAGGATGGTGCCTGCAGAATTATTAATGATAGTAATTATACGTGAACATCAAAATTGATTTTTTTCAAAGACACCTGATGATTTCATTTGGTAGCACTGGAAATGTCATCCAAGTGCAGGCCTCATTTCGAAAAGCGGTAATGAATACTGGAAAATAATGCAAGTACAAGAAGCTGGTTTACAAGCATCCTGTTGTGATGTAGAATCACAGTGTTGTGTTCCGCTAAAAATGCAAATGATACTCTCTGGAACAAATCCCCTCGATGCGATTAATGAGATGTCTCTTCTTATTAAAGTCAGGCTTCATTGTTTCACTGACTTTCTACTATCTGTCCTTCATACGCCCATGTTCTTTTGAATTAGAAGTCATTGCATTAATTTGAAAACCAAACAGGAAATTGTTGTTTAAATTAGATATATTATTTATAAAGTTAGAAAGTAAAGCAGTGAGTGCATAAATCACCACAACATTATTTATATCAACTAAACATTTGCCAGCACATTTAAAAAAAGGAGCACTGGAAATGTCATCCAGGTGTAGGTTCCAACTTCCTATCAATAATGAATCATTCATTTTAGTCCCTTTTTGATTACAAACGCTCCCAGCTCTTTTAACAGCCGCAAACTGGCCTAAAGAAGGGGGCTAGAGTATTATTATTATTATTTATTTGTTTATTTAGCAGACGCCTTTATCCAAGGCGACTTACAGAGACCAGGGTGTGTGAACTATGCATCAGCTGCAGAGTCACTTACAATTACATCTCACCCGAAAGACGGAGCACAAGGAGGTTAAGTGACTTGCTCAGGGTCACACAATGAGGTGGGATTTGAACCGGGGACCTTCTGGTTACAAGCCCTTTTCTTTAACCACTGGACCACACAGCCTCCCCTGGTAAATTGTCTGTGTGTTTATATCAGGGTCACTCTGCCAGACTTGTTAAAGAGCTAGAATCACAATTTAGCCTTCATAGTCTTTAACAAGTATTTATTGTTTTCATTGCATTTATATATTTTTGTTGCCATACTGTTTTGAATTCCATTGTTTTTCCCATTTACAATATGTAAACTGTGAGAGTGCTTCTCGATTCTCAAGCTCCAATATTAAGTTAATATCTTTGTTCTCTATATGTGTCTTTACCAGGATTTGAACTTTCTTTGAGATTGTCTGGAGAATTCTAACTGCCTAGCACTGAACACACTTCCTCATTCCACAGTGTGAAATTTGACCTTTCAATTTTGCTGGCCCCACCTTCTCTACATATAGTGATGGGACAAGCCAAGTTTTCACATGATTTGAATGGAATAAAGAAGTTTGTTAATTGCTAGGCAGTCTGTTGAGTCCTAGGCAGTTAGAATTTTCCAGGCTGCCTCACAGACAGGTTAGGGACAAGTTAGGATAACTCAATATTAGAGCAACAGAAGCATGCCACATAATTGCAAACATAAAAAGCAAGGCAAATGTGAAACAAATGAAGAGGATTGATTTCTAAATGAGTGTGGAAATAGAATTATGGCAAACTAAAATCAGGGCTCTTCTGCTGAATGTCCAAAAACTCACACAATATGCAGTGATACCTACAGAAAAGAAACTCTAAAAATGTCACAACTAACATGTAATATCTAAATCCTTTTGTGTGAGGTTGTATGATGTACTGAGAATATACCGAGCACCATTGATGAGTTTTCTACTCTTTTTTTGGTGCTGCAAAAATATGCATGCTTCAAACAACCAAATGTGCAGTTCAGTCCATACCAGATGGTGTAGGGAGTCTGCATAATGCTCTGTGTTATGTTTCAGTAATGATTAAGGCATCAAAGCATAGGGCAAATTATTGAGGGAAACACAGGTTTGCAGATTAATATACATGGGGTAGGACAGGTGTGGCACCTTTATCTTGAATGTACATTCCGTTAGAAAACTATATATATATATATATATATATTAGGTGTATGGACAGAAATTAACATTGGAGTTACTTTTTCATTTTGAGATAAGTAATCCATTAGGGTGTTCTCATTATGTGGTCTGTCGTGCATTCACAAAGGACAGTCTGTGCTTCTGCACCCTCTAGCCGCCCATTCCCTCCCCTTCTCCTAGTGAAGGTTAACAATATACAGTAGATGACATGTCTCATAGTTCACTTTGCTCCGAGATATTACAAACAATGTTGGCATTGAAGTGTCTGACTCACCTAATATTATCATACTTTATTGGGTAGCACTGTAGTCCAATGCCTTTTAATAGATTAGTATAAGACCAAATTAAAGCTTATTTTTTTTCTCCAAAAAGCAAAAGTTTAGTACACGCAGTGAAGCACTGGGCAGATAACAGAGCGACGAGACAGTGTGGCACAGTTTTTAACAGAGAATAAGGTTGGTCACTTGTCAGGGACAGTACTCAAGAAGACTACCTTGCCCTTCTTAATGCTGTAACGATTCTTGTCTTAGGTGGATACATTTATAGATTGTGGTGGTGGTGACAATCCAATTTACAATTAAGTTACCCAAGGAGATAGCCACACAGAATAATTAATTAATTAATTAAAGTAGGGCCACAGAAATGAGAAATTCTTTGAAGTGGACAGGCTGGGATTTTCGAGCAGATGAGAAATGGCAAAGGACTATGATTCTAGAATGGATTATCCATTGGTCAGTACAGAGGGATACATGTCAATTTGACAAAGGTAAACACACACACACTCCAACAGTTTTTTGTACAGAGCATTACTTCATCATGTGCTGTACCAATATTGCCTAAGTAAAAGGTTAAACAACACAGCTGGTTTCATTGGGAGTAAGGGCAGCCTCTGGTAGAATCCATTTATTTGACATCACCGGAGCTTGGGCTGAAGATGCTCAATATTTAAGGATATTGCAAAGGAGTTTCTAATCCGTATTTTTTGTACTAAAATAGCATACTATGTAACTGTGGTGCCACAAAATGAACTACAAAGACAACTACAGGGTTGGATTATTTCTCATATACAAGTCCATATATTTCTCATATACATGAGTCCAAGCTCTTATGGATATTGAGCAACAGTATGGTGATGAAGCAGGCCTTTCTGCAACTAGAATTTTAAGGGCTAGTTAGCATAGCTATAGAACACCAAACTAGAATGGAGGGAGGTATTAGGCCTGCATCTGGCAATGTAAAAATTAATGTGTGGACTGAAAATAAGATTTGATAAATAAGTCTATGTTGCAGTTAAGCCTGTCACCATCAAATATTTATTTATTTTTATATTACCTTTAGTAGAGTGGATACCTTCAGGGCAGGTTAGAGGACATTGTTATCTATCCTGGAGGTTCAACAAAGACAAAAAAGGCTAAACACTTTTTTTTTTTTAATTCCTCCTGTGCTACAACAGACAGGAGTTGTGTTTCTCTACGGACAAGGGGAATGCAAACAAATATATATGTCAACAAGGCCTTGCTTTATTATGGAGTAAACAGAAGACTTAACTGTAGATTAAATTTAATGAATTATATATGAAATGTCATGGGCAAACTAAGTGCTCTGATTGGTTCTTAGTGATCACATGACCGTGCAGAAATTGTTGTACTGCCGTACAGGTCGGACCTTTTTTTGCCTCATCACAGTCTTAAAAAAAATAACAAGAAAATTGTGACTTAATTTAGTAGCTAAACATTGCAGTGTATCCAATTTGTGCTCCCTCCTGCAACAATGCTACTGCTCCGATTGAAATGAGGGGAACGGAATATCACCATTGTTGCAGGAGGGAGCATAAACTGAATACACTGCAATGTTTAGAAGAAAAAATATCTTTCTACTGGGGAACATTCCTAAGTAAAAGTTCCCAAGCTGAGTTGAGTCAATAAAAATATTAAAACAATCGGGAATATGTTGAAAACAAAATAGCTGAATTATGGAAACAGAAAAGATATAATGATAATAATAATAATTACAGTAATACCAGATGTCTGAAAAGAACTCTGAAAATACACATTGATGTACAATAATCACCCCACAAGCATGCCCTATTTCCAGCTTGGTCAGTAATGTATGTCTTTGTGTCCAAATGTGTTTTAAAAGAATACAATTTTAAAATAAATCCTTGAGGTGTTACAACAAAAGTACTCTGTTGCGGACATCTTTTTTAGACATTTTTTATGCTTTATTCTATCGGGACTGATATAAGATTCTTTCTTTTTTATGTTCTGACACAGTGGTTTATTGGAATGACCATTTAGCAGCCTGTGTCAATAAAATATGCCATGGTGTTTTATGTTTCTGATGCTTAATGGCTTTCTTTTATCACCTCTATCCTTTGATTGGAATGGGTTTTGGATTTTGGCATAATGAGACTGTTAAGACTGGCAAAGGTTATTGCTGCAAGTTAGGAAGGACTAATGGGCAATGCAGGAAATGCATACTTTAAGAATGGAACATTACTAATGAATCCCCAAAGCTTTGCCTCGACAGCTTTATATTTCTAGGTAGATGTTGAAATGAGAAATAACCTTTTCTTATCCCACTGTGGTTTTAGTGGGTGTTATATCCATGGTATGGTTTTGTTTTAGCTGCAATGAGAATTAGAATAAAAGACTACCAAAGAGGTTTGTGAACAGGATGGCTCGTGTGGTGACATCACACCAGGGAGGAGACAGACACAGACAGCACTGAGGTTTAAACAGAAACAAAACAGTTTCACAAAACAGCTCACCGAGCAAAATAAAGGTTTACACAAAAATAACTCATGAACACAAAACACTGACATTCAACAAGTAACGTACTGGTCCTTCTAGCATGAGTAGCAATTGTTATTAGTTTTGTTTTTCTCTGTACCTCCTCTCTCCACTCTGAACCCCAACCCTGTTCAGTCAAAGCTGCTTGTTTTTATATTGTGGCCGAGGGATTAACTGGCAATTACCTAGTTTATCCCCCGACGACATTCTGCACAGGGTTTTTTTATATGTGTGGTCAACAGCCAGTTTGTCAATAATCACTCACTGTTGACCATGCATTCTCACGATTTTATCTGGATGGGGTATTTTAACGCCATCCAGGCTGTAAATAATACTAACAATAAAACAGCAAGTTTTAAATACACAAAACAGTATTTTTTTATAATAATAACACAACACATACAGTTACGAAGTAACAGAGAACATGAAATACTCACAGAGGCGGAGAGTACCCCATCACAAGGTTATATCCAGGATTAAAAGCGCTAACATGGAAATGATTAACTTATCCACACTACAATGCGCTTTTGAGTGAAGTGAATGGCAATGTATTGTGTGAAATGTATTAACCCCATAAATAATCACAAACCCTGAACCAACCAAATCTAACTGTGAGCAGATCACAGCAGTTCCAACAGTAGCATTATTACCTGTACTGTAACACTTGAAATGTATTTGCTTACAATTGTAAGTCGCCCTGGATAAGGGCGTCTGCTAAGAAATAAATAATAATAATAAGCAACACAATGGATCTGAAATAAGGGTTGTACAGTGTTTCTGATACACACTGGTACTGATATAATACACTGTACCGAATTCGATTACCAGTGTGTATTGCATTTGTATGTGAAAATATGACATTATTTTAGAGTAAGGATGTTACCATTATCCACTGTGCTCTAAAGATAAGGAGAGAGTATGACTTACTTTAATTTAGTCAGGTCAAACTATTATGCCATAATCAGAATTACAAAATTACACCTGTGTCATCTTAAATGAAGGGGCATTTTCAACAGACCATAATAAGAGAAACTTGAAATCCAGCCCATTGTCCTTTCGTATGGAATAACTGCAACACAGCTGTATTTTTAATTCACTGTGTGCAGCCAGGCCAGCACAGAGAAGTAATCCAAAGAGAGCCAGTGAGCTAACGGTTGTTTCTGTGTTGTGATTAGTATTTGATTTTTTTTCGTTACACTTTTGTCCTCTAGGTCTGCATTTGAATCATGTTCAAAACTGAATAATAATCCAACACATAAATCAAAGAAAAAAAAAACAGTCCGGAGAATCTGCAATGTGGATAATTTAAATTGCAATTGAACAGACGAATTAATGATGATAATGAATTTGGCCGGAGACCTTGTCCATGGGTGCTGACAGCTATCCGCAGTGAAAACATGATGACATCATGTAGTCTTGTGCTGCGGATAGGAAGTGGCTCATAGGGCCACATCCTCCAAAAGACAAAGCTGCCAAACCATAACAGGAAAAATGAAAATGATGAATGGTTAATGCCACCTACCCCCAAAAATAGAAAAAGCAGCTGAAACACGGGCCTGCCCCCCATGCCTGAAATGCACTGAGGGAGAACCCGGCCTCTCCGCCCTGCCACACACCCTGCAGAAACTAAATACTAGCCGCTCGGAACTCAGGTAAGGAAAAAAACCCTACTCCCTGGTATGAGGAAACCTTAGGGAATCCATGGCTGAGGGTAGCCCTTTCTCCAGGTTCTAAAGACGACCATCTCCCTGTTTGGCCTCACCGCGCGTGACTGAGAAGCCAAACAAAAAAGAAGCGACATGAATGCAAGACTCACAGAGTTTTTATGGCACTTGGATATGATGCGTTGATTAGTGGGTGGATTCTTCTTCCAGAAATACAATTGAGTTTTCCAGGAAATCAAGAAGAGGCATTTTATCCCCCTTGCCACCTCTTTTAGCATGAGACATTTCCATTCTAG
Organism: Acipenser oxyrinchus oxyrinchus; assembly: GCA_030684275.1. Taxonomy (NCBI): domain Eukaryota; kingdom Metazoa; phylum Chordata; class Actinopteri; order Acipenseriformes; family Acipenseridae; genus Acipenser; species Acipenser oxyrinchus. The sequence continues at coordinate 24,794,322 of CM060263.1, read as the reverse complement.
AATGAATTGTTAAAGATACCCAACCTATCAAGATTAGTTCCCTCCCTGCAGCAGTGTAACATATATCTTCTGTCCTTTAAAAACCTTTAAACGAGAATTTTGGTTTTGTACAAAAGTCTAATATATAGATTATTTTAATCATGTTTCTAAATTCTGCAAGCGTTCTGAAACCGGGATATATTCATGTAGATCCTTCTTCCAATTGGTCATTTTCGCCCTGTGCCAGGGTAGGACCTGACACTCGCTCACAAGTTTTTGAATCAGCTGATGGATGGAACTGGGTCATATTTTTGAGCTAACTGAGAATGTAAGAAATGTCAGCTGGAGGTTGATGCAGGACATCAACCAGCTAATGGGTGAAGCTCAGCGGAAAAGCTTGTGGTTCAAAAGCAAACTGATTGACATTTAGAAAGAATCCTGGAGCTCTGTTGGGGAGTGATGGCTACAGATTGGTGCAGCTCATTCCACAGTCTGCCAGTGGATGAGATTCAGCAGTGACGCGTGTATTTTAAAAGAAAGCAGGTAAATGAATGAAAATTGAAAAAATAGCTTTGATTATGGATGAGTAGACTTTGTAAGCCAATCAGCTTGAATCCCCTCCACAGGCAAACAGGAAATTAGATAACAAAAATATAATAAGAATTCTACTATAAGTCACGTTTGCGAAATCAACTCCCCACGCATAAAGTATTAACTTTTAAGATATAACAACATGGGTTTTCCCATAGTTATGCTGTGCATTTGCCATAGTTTACCATGTTTTTATATTCTTTACCGTATCTCTCTAGGCTTTACAATGTGTACCTATGTTTTACCATGCTTTCACTATACTTTATTAGACTTTGCTATGCTTTTACTATGGGAAAGTTTTATGAGGGACTGTATAGGAACCAGAGAGACTAGTGTTTCTACAGCAGGACTCCATGATAGGTGGATGGCCTGTGTGATACAATCTTTATTTTCATTGTCTGTTTTGTGAACATCTGTATGAAGCACCAGCATGCTTTTTCTAAAATTGATGTTACCACAGATGTTTTCCTTTGTCTCCTTTCATGTGAAATACAGTGATGTGTGTAGGTAGACCCTGGGCAACCCTTTTAAAATATATTAAATATTCTCTGGGAGTGTTTCTTTAGCTGATCTCATAAAGTGTCTGGTTACCAGTTCATTACCTTAAAATAGTGTAATTATTTCTTACAGGGAAATCTATCAATTTACACCCAGAGTCCTGTGGACTTTCAAATGACCTCCCAGACAGCCCACTATGTTAATGTATCACTGTAAGCACATGGCAGTTAATAACAGCTTCTTTAAATCACCCCAAGAGCACATAAAGTACCTAATCATATTAGTATTGGTTTTACTTGTTCTGCTGTCAGTGATCTTAGTTCAGGATTGATTAGAACTCTACATCAACACATGAACATGCTTTTGAAAAACATGCTACACATGTAATATTTGAAACAGCTGGTTTAACTGCTAGCTATAGTCACTTCAACCTAAAATAGTGTTCCGCTGTGACGAATGAAAAAAAACAAACAATTGGGAACCCTTGGTCCATGCCTAAAAAGCATTAAAATTGATAATGACATAATGACAATCACTAATACCTTTATATCTTAATACCTTAATAATAAGGGCTACAACAGATTACTGAGGATTTCCCTTTTTAAAAGCATTTTCATATGAAATCAGGTAAGAAATTACAATTTGGGGGAGGGGTTAGAAACCAGTTATTAGAAACCAGAAAATAATATTGCCCTCTAGAAGGACTGTTAAGCAAAATAATAATCTGTATAGCAGTAATCCTGGATTGACATCTGAATTTCTTGGATTGGGGAATCCATGACCCTGGACCGATAAATCTTAGATTATTAGAAAATAAACAGTTGAATGAATTATGACTTAGTTTGGCTCTCTGCCTTGAAGTTTGCCACCTCACCCATACATATCTCTAGCCAAGAACCGAGGGAGAACGGGTGTTCACTGAAGGCTCGGCCTGGTCTTTTTTGTTATAATGTCCAGGCAGGGGCTGACCTACAGGCTTGTTCCAGTGTGCTCCCCACATTTTTAGGTGGGTGGAGATCTCAGGAAACGGGAAGTACATTTTTACAAAGGCTCGGAACACATTTGTAATTTAAGATTACATCATTTTAAAATCCACCATCAAATATTTTGTTTATGACTTAATCCAAGTCATAATTGTGGGGTTTTGATAAATTATCAATTCAGTAGTAGTATACAAAATTAGATAACAGATTTATGTTGCTTCATAGCAATGGATTACTGAAGTTTACTCAAAATAGACTATTGATCACAGCTGCCTTCCAAAAAAGGCAAATAATTGCAAAGGCTTTTAAATAAAAACAGGTACTACATACTAAGGTCCCTTGGAGCTTGTGTCAGGGGTTATGTTTTACGTGACTTTATAGGCAAGTATTGTAATAACCTTCTCTTCTGTACCCCCCAGGTTGTTTGGATCTCAGACTGACCAAAGGATCACCCCAGGAGCGCACAGGAACCACACAGACTGGTAAATCAAATGGTTGTTCTTTATTATGTCAAACAAACAAACAAAATAAACAGAGCACAGTTTTTACACAAAGAAATGTTAATAACAAGAACAGTTAACAAGAACCCCCTAAAATAACAATAGTTTTCCCAGTGATACTATAGTTATTATTATTATTATTTATAAACACAGTAAGTTATTATTATTTGTTTATTTAGCAGACGCCTTTATCCAAGGCGACTTACAGAGACTAGGGTGTGTGAACTATGCATCAGCTGCAGAGCCACTTACAACTACGTCTCACCCGAAAGACGGAGCACAAGGAGGTGAAGTGACTTGCTCAGGGTCACACAATGAGTCAGTGGTTGAGGTGGGATTTGAACCGGGGACCTCCTGGTTACAAGCCCTTTTCTTTAACCACTGGACCACACAGCCTATTCAGGTAAGTACAGTATAGTTCAGTCCCACCGGAGGATTTCAAAATGTCCCACACTGTTTAGAAGGTAGATTATGTCCACAATACCATCATAATTTTATCTGACCTTCAATGGTTGCAGAGTGTCTCGTTCCTCAAAGGACAAAAAGCAATCTCCTCCAAAGTGGTCTTCACCATAATGCAGGTGCTTTAATTTGTCCACAAAAGTCTAACTGGCTCCTTGCCAATACTTTGCATCCAGATCCCACGCCTGCCTCCAGGTGCTTCCTCTCTCCGTGATGTCGATCATGGAGAAACAATGAAAACAATCCGTCCTTAATTCTCGCTCTCCTCTCCATGTCTCACTTTCTGAGCAAGGCTAATTCACACACCCCACATTCGGCCCCTCCCTACAAGAGAATTAGTCTTCCGACCCGACCACTGACACTTAACTCTAGTAGGTGAGAGCCTCACTTATCAGGGTGTCTGCAGGTAATACAGCAGTCCGTCTTCTCTGCAATCCTTCTTCTGGAAGAGAGAGAAGAAGAAGGCAAGCCCTGCAGACAGACAAAACTACAGTGCGTCAGCACTCATAGTACAATAAATATATCTCCCAGTCCAACAGTATACTTATACCATTCACAGTCCCTATGTACTGGAGTCGTGTAACAGTTAACAATAACTAGAACATTAGCATCAATCAAATGGGGCGCTTACATAAACACACAAGTTATACTCGCAGTCCATTGTGAAACAGTATTTTCTGAGTCTCAACAATGCAAAGACTATTTAACTTTCTTTTCTGTGCCGTAGAGTCTTCACTGCATTTAGTTGTGCCGTTTTATTTCCTTTTGCTTCTCTTCAGTGTATTTGTTGTTTAGACTCCACTGCTTCTCTTCCTTCAGTGTCCAAAATGGCCATGGTCCGGTTCCAATGTGTCCCCCCCCATGTTCTCCCTCTCTGTTCTGATGACTTGCACCTGACTACAACACACACATAAAACTCCTTATTGGGGCTCCCTTTGGGTACATAAAACATATAAATGTAACCCCTTATTGTAGTCTCCCTTTGGGTATAAAAATAAATAAAACACACAGTGTAAAAAAAAACAATAAATAGTGCAACTAAAACAGTATACAATAAAACCACCAGGGAATAAAACAATTAAAACTTTGGTCATTTGTGACACTAGCTTGGTTAAATAATGCAGAATATGACTAATGAGTCTAAATCTTCTCAATTATTACCCACATTATTAAGGAGTGAGATGAATGGGGAGTGCATGCTATGCACTGTAGGTACCATAAAAATACCAGTTAGTTAGTTAGTTAATTAACCATGTGATATGGGCTTCAACAGTACCCCATGTGGGGCTTATTTTATTACATCATTGTGTTCCCCAAGGCTTGTGTTTAGCTAGTACCAAAATGCACTACCCTACATTGGCTAGATTAGCCACAGAATGTGTGGCTAGCCAAGTCACTTTATTCCAGCTCTGTAGCCATGACAGATATATACAGTAATATAGCTACTGTACACTAGAACAAAAAAAACTCACAGTACAGCATATTTGAGAGATACAGTCATCAAAGGATTTGCAATTCTAACGCATAATGAATTTCAAGACTGTACAGTGTAATCCATTTATAATGGAAAATAATCATATTCTTCTTCGGCTGCTAATATGCAATACGGCAGAGACTGAGATTAAGAAATAGATTTCAATTTTCTCTTCAGTTTTCATTTGTACTGGTTTTAGAAAGTCACTTACAGTATTAAGGAGGCTGGGTGGTCCAGTGGTTAAAGAAAAGGGCTTACAACCAGGAGGTCCTCGGTTCAAATCCCACCTCAGCCACTGTCTCATTGTGTGATCCTGAGCAAGTCACTTAACCTCCTTGTGCTCCGTCTTTCGGGTGAGACGTAATTGCAAGTGACTCTGCAGCTGATGCATAGTTCACATACCCTAGTCTCTGTAAGTCGCCTTGGATAAAGGTGTCTGCTAGATAATAATAATCAGTGACAGCTATAGGACTAGTCCTGCCTAAACATACTGCTTTTGTTCTATAGTGATAGAAATGTTACCAATTATGAGCAATGTACTGAGAAAACCATTCAAAACTGTTGCTGCTACTGTCTTCATCTATAACTAAAATCAATAGTACTGTAGTATGCAGTATACAGAAATAATACAAGAAAAGTATGCAATTATCTGACAAACTTTTTCGCTAGTCTTCAAATACAAAAAAGACAATATTAATAACCTACACTTTTCTTAGAAGAACTTTCTTATTCTTATTTTTTCTTTCTTTCTTAATATACAAATGTAAGAATTGTTTTCACTAATCATATTAAAACTAATTTCTTACCTGGCTACAAAGACAAGAAAATTCTTTATCTGGAACCAGGTAAGAAATGAATTCTCATTTTAATATTATTTGAGGGAATAGTTGTTTCTTGAAACGTAACAAAAAATAACAGTTGACTGTGTACTGCGCCTTTTTGTGTAATAAAAGATAGCAAATACTAGACTCTACTGGAACGTTCAATAACAGGGCAAACACTAAACAAACAATTCAAGACCAAGGCACAGCATTGATAAATGTAGTTTCAAATGCAGTATGGAATGACTTTTAGAAGATTTCGTGGAAAATGGGCTTGGTCTTTATATGATTGGTCAGTCAATAGGATTATACTGTAGTAGCAGGCTGGACCTTGAATTACTGCAAGCCTCCAAAGAAAAAACTAAAAAACTAAAAAAATCTCTTGTCACTTGAGACTGTTTGTTGTGTTACTATGTACTCTGCTCTCTTACCCATCGTTATCCATAGTAGCACCATTGTGTTCCCCAAGACTTGTTTTGTGTCAGTGGCAAAGTTCAGCAGTACATCGGCTGGATTACCCACAGAATGTGTGAATAGGCAAGTGACTTTATTCCAAGTCTGTAGCTAGCCAAGACCAATAGATAGAGTATGTAAACCATCTACTGTATATTTTCCATGGTGTTGTCCAGCCCGTTGATAGAATATATCCATACCGGAAAAGATAAAAACTTGAATTACTGAATTAGTCTTAGTGAGACACAAGAATAAAAGGATTTGGAATTCTAACACATTTGATTACAATGAAGAGAAGGGTCAGTTCCTATTGGATGCTCTGTCCTGAATAGCATTCAATGGGATTATGATATATTCCTTCATTACAGCATACATTGTTATTATTATTTATTTCTTAGCAGACACCCTTATCCAGGACGACTTACAATTGTTACAAGATATCACATTATTTTTACATACAATTACCCATTTATACAGTTGGGTTTTTACTGGAGCAATCACTACTCCACACTGCTGCCTATGAATACATGAATACATTGTAAAAAAAAAAATGTATATAAGGAATTACCCGTTTTTCTACAAATAATGAAATTCACTGGTTAGTGCAGTGCATTACTTTCCCAGTAATACCAGGATCTAAATCCCCCCAGATCAAACACCGGACATCTGTGTGCATTTGAAGTTACAAGAATGGCCAGAAGGCTGAATATAATTTGGGTTTCCCAAAATTAACGCTTGCACAACAGCCTGACTTTATAGATTATATTATATTCACCCACACAAGTATTATTAAACTGGCAGGATTATTAATACCGTTTCTGGAATGTCTTTTGCTGGATTATTCTCATCACAATCGCTTGTGAAAAGTAAAATTATTACCTTCGTTAAAGCTAGATTAATTTATTTAAAATGTGTTCTTAGGACGTCTGTCCTACTTGAAATAAAAAGACCAAAACAAACAATATTCTTTGTGTGAAACTTTCAAAAGTACTTCTTCTTTAGTTTCATCTCCTTATCCTTTCCAGAAGGTGATATCGTCTTGTAATGGTTGAAGGAAATCTTTTGTTGTCTGGTTTTGTGCTGCCCAATTTGATAACAAGTGTCACAGTCTTCATAGGTGTGTCAGAGATGTCCTTTGTCCCAGGTAATAGCTGAGTCCTTTAGTTGTCTGGTTTTGTACTGCCCTATTTAATAATAACAGTCAAAAATTAAATATCAGGGGTGTTCATTCCTCATCCAATATTAAAAAATGTCTACAGTATCACCCAATTCAACTGAAAACTGTGTGTTTGTGACAGAAAACAAAGAGAACTATGGATTTGCATATTGGCTACTGTTAATGCATTATTGATTGGGCTGCCTTCTCAGCTGGTGAATCTGTTACAACTAGTCCAAAATGCAGCAGCACGAATAATGACTGGTACATAAAGGACTGAGCATAGTGCACCTGTTTTGGAAGATTTGCACTAGCTGCGTGTCAAGTTTCGTATTCCATTTAAGATCTTACTCTTGACTTATAAGGCTGTTTGGGACTAGGGAGTCGATTGGTTGATGCCTTAAGAAACTGTGGATTAGTTAGAAAACTGTAGATTCCACAGCAGTACATCACTTGATTTCCTCCCTGACAGTCAATCACTTTGAAAACCGACATTGTATTCTTAACATGGCATTCAAACAATCCCCAGTTTCTCATGTTTATTGGCACTTGAAAACTGGACTACTGTATTTTCAAAAATTCTCCACTTGTTGTTGTTTATGTCTGCAGAAAAAAGCTGGATTCTAAATAAACCCACTTTAATTGCTAAACTCCATTTTCCATTCTTTTAGACTTGTCTGGTCTATGTGTCATGAATCCTGCCTCATGTGATAAGCAGCTTCCTGGCCCCACTTTTGGCTTGTTACGTTGTTAAGCCTGGCTGGGACTCTAGAACATGATAACAAAGTAAACATTGCTGTCTCTGGAACATTTCAAATGCTGTTTCAGAGTCTTTATTCCAAGATCAAATGGAAACTGCTCAGTTGTTATTAAAATAAAAGTGTAAAACACATTTAAGTAAATTATGGGAACATTAATGTCTGACCCTTACACAGAGTGATACATAAACAGTAACTGCAGTTCTGACTTCGAGATGGTGCAGCATATTTGTTTTTATCAATATAATAAACCTGGCAGAGAAAAACTAGTGATTGTATTTTTAAATATAGTCCGGAACAGACTTACTGTTTTTTGAAAATCTGTTTTGTATCTGAAGAGATCAGCCTCCAAGGAAGTTCTGCCTCTAAGACAGCTTGTGGGGAGACTTGCTAAAAGTGCACACAGACTAGTAACAGACTAGTGACATCCCTTACAGAGTTTACTTTATAGTGTACTTTAAGTTTCGTGGGGTGGCTGCCGGGACTAGTGAGAAGGCAGAAAGGAGGTGTTAGTGCGACAGTAACGGGCGAAGGAACCCGACTTTAGAGAAGTGGACTGCGGCCCGAACTTCTGAACAGACTGCAGTCTGCATAGAAAAGAGATCCCCCACCAGAGAGCCATCCTCTGCGGAGGAGAAGGCTTGGTCTTGAAGGCTGGGGCCCTGGGGATCTGAAAACATGAGGAAAAACTCTGCTGCGACAGAGCTGCCTCGCAGAGACGTGAAAGGAAGTAACAGTAAAAGGGGTTCCCTGACCGATGTGTTGCTGCCCTCGGATGAGGTGAGACTGTGTCTCTGAAGCCGGGAGCGGAGGAGCGTCCCGCAGGGAACCTGTAAAGAACAAAAATAGGTGGGTTAGTTGGGACTCGAGCACTGAGAGATTAAAGCGGGCCACGTCCCGAAATGTTAAATATAGGATAGAGCCTCACTGCGATCAGGTAAGAAAAGCACATGAGCTGCGAAAGGATAGTGTGGCCAGGGGTCATCTTTGACTCACGCGTGAGAGCCTCCCTTAAATAAGGTTGAGGAAGCGCAGTTTGCCTAAGGTCTGGGAAGTGAGGCTCACTTACCCCCCCAACGAATGGACCCCCGGCTCCCTGCATAACCTCACCGTGAGACATTCAACAGAGCATGTGGCAATGCATAACATGAATTCGAGGATGAAAAGACATACAAGACGAACAGAGAGGGATTAGAAGGGTTAAATCTGGTTTATTTTGTATACATACCGATTATTGCATCAACTTTTTCTGAATCCAGGGGTGGTTTGGATTCCAGCTCTCTATGCGCTCCAGATTTCCGGCCAGTTAGACTTGATTTAGCTAAGGTTTCCTTCCCAAACACCAGAACAGCCACATCACCAATGTAACCGAGGGGCTTGAGCTTTTCAAGAGTTTACATGCTGGGGCGCATATTTTTTGAGCCTGGTTGCAAAGGTACCTTAAAAAATAACAAGTAAATAGCTTTCTTCCAATCAATAAATTAATGAGTCACTCTTAGAAATGTGAATGTAAAAAAAAAAACAACATAGATATTCTGTTTGGACTTTTTAAAATCAGTAACTGGTCCCTAATAAATGCAATCACATAATAGAGCAGGGGTGCCCAATCCTGGTCCTGGAGGGCTCCTGGCTTTTGTTGCAACTGTGCCCTAAATTACTTAATTGGACCAATCAAGCCCTTATTAGAAGCTTAAGTGGTCCAATTAATCAATTTAGTGTACAGTTTGAACAAAAACAGGCATCGGCCCTCCAGGACCAGGATTGGGCAGCCCTGAAATAGAGCTATGACAAATGATTAATCTATTATTTGGATGATGTTTTTGGGAGGGGTATAGAAGACATTTGCAATTCAAGAACAGCTGCAACAGCTTGTGTTGATTAATCAGCAAAAATATAATAATGGAAACTGATTCACCTGGCAAGAGAGGAGAGGAATTCTTCAGATGACCATGATTTCTGGGTTTATCTCTCTCTCACCAGTTATTCAGTTTCCCTCATTTCTTCCCACTTTGCTGATTAAATCAACACAAAGTCTTGCAGCTGTTCTTCAAAGGCAAATGTCAATCACTGTAGTCAGTGTCGTTCTATAACCTTCCCAGAAAACACCGTCTGAATAGTCGATTAATTGTTTGGCACAACTCTAGAATAAAAAGACCATCATAAACTGTTGCATATACCATGTTTTTTATGCATCAAGCTTAAGCAGTTGTGAACAGCAACTTTAAATGAATTTATTTACCTACAACAAAGTAAAACAAAATGCATATTATGCAAATTATAAATATTTTTGGGGATACTGAAAAGGTTTCCTTTATAAAGATATTAGTTTGAAAGCCAGGGATTTTTGAGATTTTGGGCTCTTTACCTGGTTTTCAAGTTGATTGCCTGGAGAACCAGATGAAGGTGACATCATTTAGTGTGATGGAGAAGGCTGTTGAGCAGAATCAGACATACTGGAAGCTGAAGACCACACAGGTAAGGCATCATTGGGCATGGACTTTGGTGATGGGCTTTGTCCAAATAAGCTTTTGAAAGAATTTACAATTGACGGGAGATCTTAAAAAAAAGAAGGAAAAACAATAATAAAAGGTTAATAATAAAAGTTTATCATAACAAAAGCATATAATGCATATCTTTACTTAAAAGGTACATCTTATGATCTCACATAATTTGCTCAAGGGCACAAGGGCATGTAACCGGTGTAACGATAATATAACTGCCTTTTCTTTACTTTGATGCCATTTCAGGCTCTTGGTAAATGTAATTAAATGTTTTGGGGTTTTTTTGTTAAGATTTATATAAGCACACTTTTTTGTTAGCTATTTCAACAACTTTGGTAATAAATTGTCCATTGAAATTGTCTTTTTTGTAACATGAAGAACACTTTTAGAAACCAACTTAATTGATATGTAGCCTCTACTAAAAGGTTGGCATGAGTTTGACATGGAAATCCACATGAAGTAATATTGTCAAAAATATCAGTGAAACCTGAGTAACGCTGGAACTAACTATAAAAATGTTAGTGGAATATTTAGCAAGTTTATATAATACTACTACTGAAAGATATAATGCAACACAAGATTAAACCCCATGACCTGAAAGTAATGGAGGAAATTAGCATTGCTAAAATACCTATAGTTCATACATTTACAGTTTTTATTTAAACAGCCCATATGCTTCACACCATTCATGTTTAAACGGTTGCTTAAATAAACCACCCTGAAACATAAATCGCCAAATTAAGTCTACCTTTAAGAGCATGCAGAATTCCCTGGTAATTCCTGAGATCTTGGTTGACCTTGGCTACCCTTTCTTCCTTGTGTCTTATTTTCTGTTTTAAGATTTTTAACCGCCTGCTCTAGACTTCTCTTCTACCTTGCATCATCCCTGTCTTCTGAATCCAGGTCTTTGGAAGAATAAAATAAATGTTATTTGAAACCATGGGCTAAGGGGGTACCCATTAAGCCCAAGTACCAATTAATCCCACCTGCTCTTATTATTACTTCTCCAAAAAAACAATACATCATATTTTCTGTTCTTTATAACCTTGATTAATTCACTAGACTGATGTACTCAAGTTATTTTTAATTTGAAGCTGATCAGAGCTTTTGTTTTTAATATATCAGTGACAATTTGCCTTCTCTTCCTAGAGAAGTCCTTGGGCAACCCGAGAAAATAACATTGTTAATATTTTATAATGGGTTTTAAGGTGTGTTTTATGGTTTTTTTTGTCAAAAATAAGATATTAATGTTATATACAGTACTGTGCAAAAGTTTTAGGCAGGTGTGAAAAAATGCTGTAAAGTAAGAATGCTTTCAAAAATAGACATGTTAATAGATTATATTTATCAATTAACTAAATGCAAAGTGAGTGAACAGAAGAAAAATCTAAATCAAATCCATATTTGGTGTGACCACCCTTTGCCTTCAAAACAGCATCAAGCATCAATTCTTCTAGGTACACTTGCACACAGTTTTGAAGGAACTCGGCAGGTAGGTTGGCCCAAACATCTTGGAGAGCTAACCACAGTTCTTCTGTGGACTTAGGCAGCCTCAGTTGCTTCTCTCTCTTCATGTAATCCCAGACAGACTCGATGATGTTGAGATCAGGGCTCTGTGGGGGCCATACCATCACTTCCAGGACTCCTTGTTCTTCTTTACGCTGAAGATAGTTCTTAATGACTTTCGCTGTATGTTTGGGGTCGTTGTCATGCTGCAGAATAAATTTGGGGCCAATCAGATGCCTCCCTGATGGTATTGCATGATGGATAAGTATCTGCCTGTACTTCTCAGCATTGAGGAGACCATTAATTCTGACCAAATCCCCAACTCCATTTGCAGAAATGCAGCCCCAAACTTGCAAGGAACCTCCACCATGCTTCACTGTTGCCTGCAGACACTCATTCGTGTATGCGCTCTCAGCCCTTGCGAACAAACTGCCTTCTGCTACAGCCAAATATTTCAAATTTTGACTCATCAGTCCAGAGCACCTGCTGCCATTTTTCTGCACCCCAGTTCCTGTGTTTTCGTGCATAGTTGAGTCGCTTGGCCTTGTTTCCACGTCGGAGGTATGGCTTTTTGGCCGCAAGTCTTCCATAAAGGCCACTTCTGACCAGACTTCTCCGGACAGTAGATGGGTGTACCAGGGTCCCACTGTTTTCTGCCAGTTCTGAGCTGATGGCACTGCTGGACATCTTCCGATTGCGAAGGGAAGTAAGCATGATGTGTCTTTCATTTGCTGCAGTAAGTTTCCTTGGCCGACCACTGCGTCTACGGTCCTCAACGTTGCCCGTTTCTTTGTGCTTCTTCAAAGAGCTTGGACAGCACATCTGGAAACCCCTGTCTGCCTTGAAATTTCTGCCTGGGAGAGACCTTGCTGATGCAGTATAACTAGCTTGTGTCTTGTTGCTGTGCTCAGTCTTGCCATGGTGTATGACTTTGACAGTAAACTGTCTTCAGCAACCTCACCTTGTTAGCTGAGTTTGGCTGTTCCTCACCCAGTTTTATTCCTCCTACACAGCTGTTTCTGTTTCAGTTAATGATTGTGTTTCAACCTACATATTGAATTGATGATCATTAGCACCTGTTTGGTATAATTGTTTAATCATACACCTGACTATATGCCTACAAAATCCCTGACTTTGTGCAAGTGTACCTAGAAGAATTGATGCTGTTTTGAAGGCAAAGGGTTGTCACACCAAATATGGATTTGATTTAGATTTTTCTTCTGTTCACTCACTTTGCATTTAGTTAATTGATAAATATAATCTATTAACATGTCTATTTTTGAAAGCATTCTTACTTTACAGCATTTTTTCACACCTGCCTAAAACTTTTGCACAGTACTGTATCTCAATCAGGAAATATGTATAATTAATACTTTTATAAAGGAAATGACCAACTAAAGTTGTGTTTTTTTTTGTTTTTTTAAACATTTTAGAAAAGGCACATATGTCCAACCTGTGGGTAGTTGTATAAGCTTTAAATTGTTTATACTGTAATATGTGTATTCTGATTACTTTTGTCCTACTTTATCATGAAATGCTGTATGCTTTTACCAATTCTCCTGTATTGGGAGACCTTAATAATTGTACTGCACCTGTAGGGGGAAATAGGCCTAAACATTTTTTTTTAATGAATTATACTTATATTCTTTATTTTAATAGTCGGCTAATGACTTAATAAATTCAAAAGGCAATGAATGTGTATGAACTGGTCTCTGGTATTTTGTTAATAAACGTGGTTTTACTTACAATGTGTAACTGGACATTTATTTGCTCTAAAAACGACCAAATTATAAAGTCTGGATTAAAAATAAATAAATGGCGGTGTAATTCATTTAAATCATTTTACTGGCAGTAAACCTGAGCTTCATATTTATTATTATAAAAAATGATTTGATGAGCTTAAAGGGTACACTTAACTACATTATATGTTTTGTATCAGTATCATAGTAACAGTGAAAGCAACCTTCTGTAATTATTACTTATTGCCTAAACACCACATTAAATATAAACACCTAAGTAAATAATGAAGTGCAAAAGTCTGTAGATGGTTCAATAATTAAAATAATCTACTTTAATACTTCTAACATGTAAAACTACAGCAAATATCAGATGTAACACAGCTCTGCATTACAGCTATCTCACTTTCCAAATATGAATGCTGTTATAATATATTTTGCACACACTGTCCTACACCGTAGTACACTGTGATAATTATAGCATTGATAATTGTAACTGTCAGCACGCCTATATATATATATATATATATATATATATATATACAGTACTGTGCAAAAGTTTTAGGCAGGTGTGAAAAAATGCTGTAAAGTAAGAATGCTTTCAAAAATAGACATGTTAATAGATTATATTTATCAATTAACTAAATGCAAAGTGAGTGAACAGAAGAAAAATCTACATCAAATCAATATTTGGTGTGACCACCCTTTGCCTTCAAAACAGCATCAATTCTTCTAGGTACACTTGCACACAGTTTTTGAAGGAACTTCGGCAGGTAGGTTGGCCCAAACATCTTGGAGAGCTAACCACAGTTCTTCTGTGGATTTAGGCAGCCTCAGTTGCTTCTCTCTCTTCATGTAATCCCAGACAGACTCGATGATGTTGAGATCAGGGCTCTGTGGGGCCATACCATCACTTCCAGGACTCCTTGTTCTTCTTTACGCTGAAGATAGTTCTTAATGACTTTCGCTGTATGTTTGGGGTTGTCATGCTGCAGAATAAATTTGGGGCCAATCAGATGCCTCCCTGATGGTATTGCATGATGGATAAGTATCTGCCTGTACTTCTCAGCATTGAGAAGACCATTAATTCTGACCAAATCCCCAACTCCATTTGCAGAAATGCAGCCCCAAACTTGCAAGGAACCTCCACCATGCTTCACTGTTGCCTGCAGACACTCATTCGTGTACCGCTCTCCAGCCCTTCGTGAACAAACTGCCTTCTGCTACAGCCAAATATTTCAAATTTTGACTCATCAGTCCAGATCACCTGCTGCCATTTTTCTGCACCCCAGTTCCTGTGTTTTCGTGCATAGTTGAGTCGCTTGGCCTTGTTTCCACGCCGGAGGTATGGCTTTTTGGCCGCAAGTCTTCCATGAAGGCCACTTCTGACCAGACTTCTCCGACAGTAGATGGGTGTACCAGGGTCCCACTGTTTTCTGCCAATTCTGAGCTGATGGCACTGCTGGACATCTTCCGATTGCGAAGGGAAGTAAGCATGATGTGTCTTTCATCTGCTGCAGTAAGTTTCCTTGGCCGACCACTGCGTCTCACGGTCCTCAAGCGTTGCCCGTTTCTTTGTGCTTCTTCAAAAGAGCTTGGACAGCACATCTGGAAACCCCTGTCTGCCTTGAAATTTCTGCCTGGGAGAGACCTTGCTGATGCAGTATAACTACCTTGTGTCTTGTTGCTGTGCTCAGTCTTGCCATGGTGTATGACTTTTGACAGTAAACTGTCTTCAGCAACCTCACCTTGTTAGCTGAGTTTGGCTGTTCCTCACCCAGTTTTATTCCTCCTACACAGCTGTTTCTGTTTCAGTTAATGATTGTGTTTCAACCTACATATTGAATTGATGATCATTAGCACCTGTTTGGTATAATTGTTTAATCATACACCTGACTATATGCCTACAAAATCCCTGACTTTGTGCAAGTGTACCTAGAAGAATTGATGCTGTTTTGAAGGCAAAGGGTGGTCACACCAAATATGGATTTGATTTAGATTTTTCTTCTGTTCACTCACTTTGCATTTAGTTAATTGATAAATATAATCTATTAACATGTCTATTTTTGAAAGCATTCTTACTTTACAGCATTTTTTCACACCTGCCTAAAACTTTTGCACAGTACTATATATATATATATCAATGCAAAAATTATGTCTGAAAGAAAGGACACACATTCTACTGTGTGGAATGGTATTGGGCGCCGGCTTATTTAACTTTGTTTTGCCCCCTATTGAAAAATCTAAGTATTTGAATTTTCTTATACATTTTGAAAGAATGTGTTTAAATAAAGAAGATAAAAGAACTAAAAGGAGCATTTCCTTGTGTTCTGTGATTTGTTTTAAATGAAGGAGCACGTATTCCATAGTTTTCATCTTGCAATACAATTCCACAAATGCCAACCTGATTTTGTATCCATTTTGAGGTATTATATTATGCAGATTCCAATATCAAAAAATGTGCTACGATTTATGAGCGCTACATCAAAATGGCTGCAAATCAAAATAAATTGCCTGCCAGCTCAACTGCCACATTTAATTATGTTTGAAAGCCACTTCTTAATTCTAAAACATGTCAAATAACTTCATGTTTTTAGCAAGCAGCTGTAGCAGAGAAGCTTCAAAGCAACAAATACATCAAATGACATAAATTATCACAGAGAAATCATTCTATTCTATATGTGGCCTTGACTTCACCTATGCAGCTCATAACTTGTTCAGAGGCTTGTATAATCATGGGTAACAGGTGCCCTTCTCACCAATTGTATTTTATTTATGTTACCTTAAACCAGTGGTTCTATATATTATTTATTTATTTCTTAGCAGACGCCCTTATCCAGGGCGATTTACAATTGTTACAAGATATCACATTATTTTTACATACAATTAACCATTTATACAGTTGGGTTTTTACTGGAGCAATCTAGGTAAAGTGCCTTGCTCAAGAGTACAGCAGCAGTGTCCCCCACCTGGGATTGAACCCACGACCCTCCAGTCAAGAGTCCAGAGACCTAACCACTCACTGCTGCCCGTTAATATAGGCTCCTGGTATGCCTGTGTGGGTTACCACATGACATTTGGGCAAGCAGGTTTCAAGGGAAAGGGTGCTTAACCTAAAACCACATTTAGGGAATACTAACAAACTTAACAGTTTATGTATAAATGCATTAAACCATATTCATTTACGAAGCAACCTTAACACTAGAACCACCACGGCAGTCATTTTGACGGTTTGAGGTTTATCAAATTTAAATTACTCTGCGTGTCTGAAAGTTATGTAATTGTCCGTTTATGACTTTTCCTAAATACATATATTAAATATCCTGACACAGTTTGAAAGGCAGGATCACAAAAATAAGGAAGTGTGACAGCGATCGAATGATTCTTGGTGTTAGATCTCCCTCCCAACCTGCAGCTGCATAAAGGGAACAGAATACCCTGGACTAAATGGCATGACAGTTTATTCCCAGGGTTAAGGGGCGTTCACACTGAGGGGTCATGGATGACGTTATAAAAAGGGGACTTAGTGATGTGATCTGTTCCTTTGTGAATGGTTACGTTAAATGACCAGAAGGAGAACCTGTGCTGTGAAACGTGAGGTTTGTTTGTTTTTGTTTGTCGTTAATAATACTGTTTGTAATTATTTGGACGGCTAACAAGATCCGGAGATGTCGCCAAAGGCCAGCACTAAACCCAAATCAACAACACTGCAGTTTTGTTGTCAGTAAAGAACTGTATTCACCACGAGCACTAGAGCACGCATTGTGGACTGGTGTTTGTGTTTGTGTTTGTGTTACGTGTGGGTGAACTGAAACGGGACTGTTATTATTTCAGGGCAAATCTGCGGATTATAAATAAGCAATACACGGTGCTGTATTGCTTCATTAACATTGTTATTGTTTACTGCTGTTAGCCATCAGGCATTGGATTATACAATTAAACCTTCATTGCATGTGGATTATCTTTGTTTGTCTGATTATTGATCACCTGCACCTGCACACTGTTAAGCACTTTGCCACAGGAAGTTATAATCCCACCTAGAACTGCCAGAGTCATTTTGACTGCCTTTTACAATACATGTTTTTATTTTGAATATAACCTACAATATTTTATATATACTGTATATATATATATATATATATATATATATATATATATATATATATATATATATATATATATATATATATACAGCTCTGGAAAAATTAAGACACCACTGCAAAATTATCAGTTTCTCTGGTTTTACTATTTATAGGTATGTGTTTGGGTAAAATGAACATTTTTGTTTTATTCTATAAACTACTGACAACATTTCTCCCAAATTCCAAATAAAAATATTGTCATTTAGAGCATTTATTTGCAGAAAATGACAACTGGTCAAAATAACAAAAAGATGCAGTGTTGTCAGACCTCGAATAATGCAAAGAAAATAAGTTCATATTCATTTTAAACAACACAATACTAATGTTTTAACTTAGGAAGAGTTCAGAAATCAATATTTGGTGGAATAACCCTGATTTTCAAGCACAGCTTTCATGCGTCTTGGCATGCTCTCCACCAGTCTTTCACATTAATGTTGGGTGACTTTATGCCACTCCTGGCTTAAAAATTCAAGCAGCTCGGCTTTGTTTGATGGCTTGTGACCATCCATCTTCCTCTTGATCACATTCCAGAGGTTTTCAATGGGGTTCAGGTCTGAAGATTGGGCTGGCCATGACAGGGTCTTGATCTGGTGGTCCTCCATCCACACCTTGATTGACCTGGCTGTGTGGCATGGAGCATTGTCCTGCTGGAAAAACCAATCCTCAGAGTTGGGGAACATTGTCAGAGCAGAAGGAAGCAAGTTTTCTTCCAGGACAACCTTGTACTTGGCTTGATTCATGCGTCCTTCACAAAGACAAATCTGCCCGATTCCAGCCTTGCTGAAGCACCCCCAGATGAGTCCAATTTTAGCTTTGCCCAACACCTGGTCGTCTAATGGTTAGACGGAGACCTGGAGAGGCCTACGTCTCACGAATGGTCTGCGTCTCACGAATGTTCTTCTTTGTGATCCGAACACCTCAAACTTAGATTCGTCTGTCCATAACACTTTTTTCCAATCTTCCTCTGTCCAGTGTCTGTATTCTTTTGCCCATCTTAATCTTTTCTTTTTATTGGCCAGTCTGAGGTATGGCTTTTTCTTTGCAACTCTGCCTAGAAGGCCAGCATCCCGAGTCGCCTCTTCACTGTTGACGTTGAGACTGGTGTTTTATGGGTACTATTTAATGAAGCTGCCAGTTGAGGACCTGTGAGGCGTCTGTTTCTCAAACTAGACACTCTAATGTATTTGTCCTCTTGCTCAGTTGTGCACCGGGCCTCCCACTCCTCTTTCTATTCTGGTTAGAGCCAGTTTGCGCTATTCTGTGAAGGGAGTAGTACACAGCGCTGTAATGAGATCTTCAGTTTCTTGGCAATTTCTCGCATGGAATAGCCTTCATTTCTCAGAACAAGAATAGACTGACGAGTTTCAGAAGAAAGTTCTTTGTTTCTGGCCATTTTGAGCCTGTAATCGAACCCACAATTGCTGATGCTCCAGATACTCAACTAGTCTAAAGAAGGCCAGTTTTATTGCTTCTTTAATCAGCACAACAGTTTTCAGCTGTGCTAACATAATTGCAAAAGGGTTTTCTAATGATCAATTAGCCTTTTAAAATGATAAACTTGGATTAGCAAACACAACGTGCCACTGGAACACAGGACTGATGGTTGCTGATAATGGGCCTCTGTACGCCTATGTAGATATTCCATTACAAATCAGCTGTTTCCAGCTACAATAGTCCTTTACAACATTAACAATGTCTACACTGTATTTCTGATCAATTTGATGTTATTTTAATGGACAAAAAATTTGCTTTTCTTTCGAAAACAAGGAAATTTCTAAGTGACCCCAAACTTTTGAACGGTAGTGTATATATATATATATATATATATATATATATATATATATATATATATATATATATACATATACCTGTTTACACACTAGTTTCTTTTGAAATGTTTATTTTATTATCGTTTTTCATTTTTTGAAGTAGTGCTTTATATGTGGTAAGTTAGAAAATAAACCTCTTTATGTTTAATTATTCATTTAAATATGGTATTTCGGCTGTGCAGATATGTTATATTATGTGCTTGAATAAAACTTTTGAGTTGTATCCAATAGTTTGTCTTTCATTTTAATATTGATGTTTAAAATGTAACCGTCATAATGACTGCATGCAGCGGTTTTAGGTATGAGCATAACCGCGGCGGTTCTAGTGTTAATGTGATACCTACATCATCATATGGAAGGAAGCGCAAATGGATGGAGACCCATATGGATCACATTAGTTTACTGTGAAGCTATGTCTTAGTTGGTGCTTATCTTGGCGAGAGCCAAGTTCATCAGCATGAAGTTTTAACATCTACTCTCATGTAATGGAAATCACGAAGATCTGGATACGTCCATTGACTGCTGTGAACAGTGCAGCTGGCAACAAGGGAAAGACCTTGTGACAGCCTGGAGAGACAGCTGACTGGAGGAAAGAGACCCCATTGGGGCTGGCAAGGGTTAGCTACCCTTGTCGGCAGTATCCAGCTCTGTGTTTAATATTCTACAAGCATCAGTCAGTTTCGCCCTATTTCCCTATTAAACGTAGAAGGCAAGATTTTCTTCAGCACTATTGCTCAGAGATTGTCAACTTACCTATTAAAGAACTGCTTCATTGACACTTCAATACAAAAAGCGGGCATTCCACATCAATTTGATCTGGCAACAAATTCAATTAGCTAAAAAGGAGAGGAAGGAGCTCCATGTGACATTCCTGGATTTGGCTAATGCATATGGTTCACTGCCACATGAACTTCTTTGGGCAGCATTTGATTTTTTCAGTGTACCAATGACAATAACAAATCTAGTGAAAGCCTACTTTGGAGATTTGCAATTTAGTTTTTCAACTTCAGAATTCAGCACTACATGGCAATGCCTAGAAGTTGGAATAATGGCAGGATGCACCATTTCTCCACTTGATTTTACCATGGCAATGGAAGTAATCATTAGGGCATCAAAATGGGTAGTGGGAGGAGAGCACTTGGCTTCTGGAATGCGACTACCACCAATTCGAGCATACATGGATGACATGATAACCATGATTACAACAGTAGCCTGCACTAATCGGTTATTGGGCAAATTAACCAATAACACTGAATGGGCACTAATGCAATTCAAGCCCACTAAATCAAAGAGCATCTCTATAATTAAAGGTAAAGTAGTAGATAAAAAGTTCTTCATTAATGGTGAGGCAATACCAACAGTGTCTGAGAAGCCAGTGAAGAGCCTTGGGAGATGGTACGACGGGGATCTAAAGGACACAGTTCGTGTGGGAGAAGTTAGACAACAAGCTGTGGAAGGGTTGAAGAGCATAGACAGCAGCGCTTTACCAGGCAAACTAAAACTCTGGTGCTTTCAGTTTGGTCTACTGCCAAGGTTGCTGTGGCCACTGACTGTGTACGAGGTTTCTTTGACAACAGTAGAGAAGCTGGAAGCTTTGATCAGTTCACACATCAGGAAATGGTTGGGAGTTCCACGCTGCCTCAGCAGAGTGGGACTTTATGGTAAAGGAATACTGCAGCTACCTGTCTCCGCTCTAACCGAGGAGTTTAAGTGCGCCAAGGTCCGACTGGAAATGACATTAGTAGAGTCACGCAACAAATGTGTAAGGGAGGCAGCACCTGTGTTGAAAACTGTGTTGAAAAGTGGGCGGCAAAGAAAGCTGTGGAGGATGCAAAGGCTGCCCTTCGAATTGGTGATATCATGGGGCAAGTTCAGCATGGAAGAGGGGGTCTTGGTCTCAGTTCAGCTCCTCCTACATGGCACAAGGCAACCCCAGCTCAACGGAGCAAGCTGGTAGTCAACGAGGTGCAAAAAAAGGAGGAGAGGATGAGGTGTATAAAGGCCATTTCCCAGGCCAAGCAGGGAGAATGGATGAGATGGGAGAGTGTGGAACAACGCAAGATTGGCTGGCAAGACCTATGGTCAATAGAACAGAGCAGGATCAGTTTCCTTATAAGGTCAACATATGATGTTCTACCATCACCACAGAACCTAAACCTCTGGGTAGGAGAGGATCCCTCATGTACTTTGTGTTCATCACGTGCAACATTAAGGCACATTTTGACAGGATGTAAGGTGGCTCTTAACCAAGGACGGTTTACTTGGCGCCATGACCAGGTGCTGCGATGTTTGGCCTTAGCATTGGAAGACAAGCGTAACATGACCAATAAGTTGCCACCTGTTCCATCAAAACATTACAAACAAAAGACAACATTCCTCCACCCAGGAGAGCAACCACCAAGAAAAGGTGTTAAAACCAATCCTCGCCCAGGACAACTGGAAGCTGCTAGAGACTGGAAAATGCTGGCAGATGTTGGTCAACGGCTTATTTTTCCACCTGAGATTGCCACCACTAACCTTCGACCAGATATTGTCTTGTGGTCTGGATCAGCACGCCTTGTTCACCTGGTAGAGTTAACAGTGCCATGGGAGGATGCTGTAGATGAGGCGTATAAGAGGAAGAAACTGCGGTATGCTCAACTAGCCACTGAAGTGGAACAGCGAGGATGGAGAGTCTGGGTTTACCCAGTGGAAGTGGGTTGTCGAGGATTTGTGGCACACTCTACAACCCGGTTTCTCAGAGATGTCGGATTCAATGGCCAAGAGTTGCGTCGCACAGTGAAGAACTTATCTGAAGCAGCAGAGAGGAGCAGACGGAAAGATTCTGGCTGGGGATCTCAAGCACAATAGAAAGAAAGAAACACTGATGTACAGGTAAGTAAGCTGGGCTGAGTTGAGTGGGGGACGGAGGAGGGTGATGCTGGGATGCCAGAATCACAGTCGAGCCCTCTTGAGGTGTCGTGGGCTAGTCGGCGAAACACCGAGGATGGAAGGTGCCCACTTGAAGACCCCAGAGATGTACCCTACTTAGCTCAATCCAGATGGTTCTCATGCTGATGTGCTGGGGAGACCGCACTATGGTTGATCCCCGGAGCCAGCATCGCTGCCGTTGTGTGTGCTGATGCGCTAGGGAGGCAATAAGCTGATCCCTGGAGACAGCATTACACTTCAGCCATCAACACCAGACAGAAGGACATCTACATCATCATATGGAAGGAAGCGCAAATGGATGGAGACACATATGGATCACATTAGTTTACTGTGAAGCTACGTCTTAGTTGGTGCTTATCTTGGCGAGAGCCAAGTTCAAATCAGCATGAAGTTTTAACATCTACTCTCCTGTAATGGAAATCATAATCCTTACAAAATAATTCCAGAAATCCAACCTGATGTGCACTTCCATTCGTATATAGGTCTCAAACATGCAGTTTTATAAGAAATATGTTATAGTTAACATGTGTCTTTAAACATGAAATCTGGTGCGCTAGGTGGAAGAAACCTTTTTGCAAGCCATGTTTACGGATAGTGTTGCACTTCCTTGGTCATTTCAGCATGAGGGTAACTTTCTTTAACATAATGTAGTACTGGATATAATTTATTTAATTTGATAGTTTGCTATAACATTCTTTTCTTTCAAATGTGTGTTATTTAATAGAACATCCATAAGCAATAAGACATTTTTAACAAAAGACAACAATGGTGAAAATGAAGGTGAGATCATGTTCCAGCATAAATTACATTTAGTGCTGATCACCCCTGTCTATAAATCAGTTCTTTTTAAATTATTAATAATGTACTTTATGTTGCATTAATAAGGTCAAGTCCATGCCCAGAATGACAAGCTCCTGGTTTATAAGTTTGCAGAGGTGACAGAGAGAGAGTGAGAGCTTGTCTAAACCTTCACTGTTCTTAGCTGTATAACTTAGCATTAGCTAATTCCTGCCTTCTATTCACCTGTGATTCAGGAATTATTCAAATATAGCAGCCCTTAAACTATACCATATCTGACGGCTATATAATGATCCAGGCTTTATCAGAAAGCTCATGTGTAAGATCTGCTGCACTAAGTTCAACTTGCAATACATCGGAGAATCAGGGGCATCCATTTCTAATAGATTTTCACAGCACAAATATGATTGTGATCATCTTTTATTTTACAGCCTACTCCAGCATCCATTGGTATGATCACTCCTTTAACAACAGTTTCTACCCCTCAAAGTCAACTAATAATCATAAACTGAACACAAAGAACTAACAGCATTGATATCCTCCCCACCCTGTCCTCCTGGACTGGGATGTGTGTATGGCTGCATCTACATCACAGAGAGCTACAGTCCCAATGGTCAGCCCCATTATAGATTTTCAGAAAGCTGTGACCTGCCACCTGCACGATGGGTCACGATGTCCTGCCAACCGACTCTGAAATGTTCCTGTGCCCACGGATGTGCAGGCAGGGGGAAGCACTCCTCCTCTTCTTTCCCGGCAGCCAGTTGGGGCGGGCGGGCGGGTGTTATGTGTTGAATTGGGAAATAGCAGTTAAGGACTGTCATGGTATTCAAGACACTGCTGTAAGCAGGGTTGTTAGTTTTCCGTTTTGATGGCTTGTGGAAAAAAGGACTAAGAACAGTTTGAAAAACAGAGTGAGTGAGTGATCTGTAAAAAACAATAAAGAGCAGTTAACATTTACCATTTCAACTGAGCCCTGTGTCTTTATATTACAGGTAACACCCATACCAAAATTGAATATGCAGGCCTGGGCCTACCTTTCCAAAAGGATATAAAAATACTTCAACAAAACTTTGAACTGAGAAGACTGATGAAGACATTCGCCAAAACTTTATCTACTTGACTATACCTCATAAAATCCCCACCGAACAAGATACAAATTCTTTTCATGTATTTTTTGTTTGTTTTTTTTGGGAGGGGGTGGAGTTAGTGAAGTGGATTGATAATAAGCTGTTGTGACAAAGAGAGTTACTATACGTGAAAAGCTGTTAGTTTAGAGGGTATTTATGATGGGGTCAGTAGGTTGTTCTCTATCAAAATTATATTGTCTGTCGGAAGCATGTTTCTGTTGAGGATGTCAGAATGACCCAGTGACCCATTATTAATCCTTTTTATACAGAGCTTGCTTCTGTCTCCCATCATTGTTTTCAAAATAAAACTGACATGGCCTTCATTCTTTGTTTGTTAGCCTTAATGTGTAAATGTTGTGCATGATATATGTAAGTACACAATTGAATCAGAAATGGGTTAGGGTTATGTTGTGCAAAAATATTTACACATTACGTACAATGTAAATGCATATGTACACATGTATTTGCTTTGATTTTTGGACACTGGCTCCTAAATAATCCCTCTGTGCAGTGAATAAGAGTCCCCAATAGCACAATGCTTAAGCTTGGCTTCTTTTTCCTGAGTGATAGGTGAGGCACACAGCACGAAATCAACTCTGGTGTTTGGAATCTCTGAAGACCTCTCGGTGATATCGAACTCTCTTATTTTCTATGTGTTTGCGTACAACCTGTCACTGGTATTTAAATGTCATAAACATAGTCCAGTCCTGTTTGTTCCTGAAGATTTTTTTTTTTTTTTTTATAAGACTAAACCTATTATCTATAGCAGGGGTTCGCAAGCTTTTTGCTTCTGAGGCCGCCCCCACACCCCCCACCCTGCTATAAAAATTCCAAGGCCCACCATATATATATATATATATATATATATATATATATATATATATATATATATATATATATATATATATATATATATATATATAGTGACAAAGTGAACTATAAAATATATGGGAAAGTGGTGGACGGTGTGTATATTGGTCCAAGAGTGACGAAAAGCCTGTATCCTCTCCACTGGATTTGGGTCACACAAGTAAATCGTAGTCTTTGACTGCCAATGTCAGAAAAGACTACAATTCCCAGAGTTCCACAGGGGCGACCATTTTGAGACAATGGTTTTCATCTGTCTCCAATTAGGCAGACATAAAAGAGCATGGGTTTTTTTCAAATGCGAGTGTGTAAATGGTACGAATTACAGAAAGAGATTAAAGGTTGGTGTTCTACCTAGGGGAAACAATCATTGCCTAGTTTAAGCTGTGTTCTGTTTTGTCAGTAAACAGCTTAGGTGTCTGACTTATAGAAAGGGGTAGTTAAAAGATAATTAAAAGGTTTAGTTAGTGCTCTTTAATAAAGAGCTAGGTTTTGTTTGGTTTATTTTTGTTTACGTTGTTGATATTTGATTTGGGTGACTCTGGATAAAGAGAACACCATAATAAGAAAATAAAAATACAGGCACCGCCCTGTTTACAATAAAATACTGTGGTCCAGAGTGCTTGGTTCCATCAGACTGTGTTCAAGACCCGAAAAAACTGTGACAAAACACCCAAGTCTGTCACTATATATATATATATATATATATATATATATATATATATATATATATATATATATATATATATATATATATATATATGGATACAATTTATGGATACAATTGAATTGCACAAAATTCAGGTCAAATAAAAATCAAACAAAATGAAAATGTAATTGGCCATTATTTTTGGGATTAGGGCCCAATTTTGTTGGCTAACATTTAATCAGAAATTGATTTGAAAACATTCAAAAACATCCCTCAGAGACGACTGTACAACGGTTGGAAATACAATTAAAAAGCCACTTTGACTTATGCCTTTCCCCAGGCATGCTGTGTGACCTTGAGTACCACTTGACTCCTTTCTGCTTAAGTCCTGTCCAGCTGTAAAATACCATGGTCAGAAGCTCTGAACACCTCAATTAAATTAACCAGGGTAAATCATATAAACAGCAAAGTCATGCCCCTCAGCCCCTGTCACCTTTGATTGCATGTTCTATTTTGTATTATAAATCATACAGAGTTTGGATTTACAGTACGATGCATTTAAAGAGTGATGTGCTTTATCGCCGCATCTTACCTTTTAATTAATTAATCTAAATATATAGGCAAATATGTTGGACCAGCCTCTGATTTTTACTTACGTTTAAAAAGAAATATATTAAAGAGACTACCAGATATTAAATGGTTCAATTTACCTCAAAATCAGAAGTCCAAACTATTAAAAGGAGAGCTTTCTTTGACTTTCTTTTATCAGAAAAGAAGTGTTTCTCAGTCATGCTAAACAAATAAATAGAAATAAAAAAGCAACTGTGAGTCCTAGCACAGCTTCAATATGTAATGTATTACCTATGGTACGAAGTATGTAGGTCGCACCATGCCTTTTTGGATAAAAGAGTTGCAGAGAGGCAAGCAGGATTTAATGTGGAAGATGTGCTAAAACCAGTATGGAATATCCAGTAAAGTAGATTCAGGGGGGTGTGACACGCTACAGAAAAGCAAGGAAAACCAAGGACATTGTGCTAAAGTGTACCTGGATGTGCAACTACTGTAATTACTGCATATCAATCATTTTTGAAAAAACACTTCGAGAAACTGCAACCTGTAAACACAGCCATAGTTTTAGATGAGTCCTTCCCAGTCTCTTTCTTGCTTTCTGTTTCATTGGATTGCCTTAAACAGACAACCTAAACATCTTAGACTAATTTGGAATAGCCCAGCCCCTCAAGTGACAGATAGCACCAGGCAGGCAGGCAGTGTGCTCTCGCTCAGTGACTCCTGACTTGCAGATAGACACAATCAGCTCAGCAACTGAGCAGATCCCGGGAAAAGGCAATAAGACAGACAGCAGCAGCAGTAGCAGAGCAGTAATTAATTACCAAAGGATATTTTAATGGAAAGCTGGATTATGAGGCTTGGAAGTGCAATCTCTGAATATTGAAAGCCTGGATTAGTGGCTTTTCGGTTTCCCTACACAATGGGCATAGATAGGCGACAGAGAGCCTCACTGGCTCTCACCTTAAACTTCATCGCAGTCGTCTTCTCTGTCTCTGCGCTGAGCACCAGCTACTGGTGTGAAGGAACGAGGAAGGTGGTGAAACCTTTCTGCAAGGGTCCAGTGAAACTCAGGCAGAGTTACTGTATCATGTTCAATAGCTCCAATATAAATGACAGCCGCCTGGTACAATATATTTGGGAAACCGGGGATGATAAATTCTTAATGAGACGTTTCCACACCGGGATTTGGTTGTCCTGTGAGGAAAATGTTAATGGAATAGGTAAGGACTGACCTGTGTTTCCAAAATGTTTTTACGTACTATGTATGTACATAAGGATACACATGTTGAGCTTTATTGTGTATAAGACTGACAGTTTTTTACTTCTTGTTTGCTTTATGTTCAACAGGTTGTTCTTTTCTGTTTTCTTCTTTTATCCACATATGATACCCTTACATATTTACAAATAGTCTGACATCCATTTTAATTATGGTGCTGCTCTCCCTATAGTGCTGTCAAATAGTAACAAGTGTGATGAAGATAATGGCAAGGGTTACAGTTTTATTTTATGGATCCCCTATTTAGAATGTATTAAGAATGAACTTCCAATGAGTTAAATTGCTAACGAATTAAAGGGAAAAGCCTCTTTTTACAAATTACAGACTAAGTTGAATAGCTTAATGGGAAGTTGGTTTATTAAACATATAATTGAGGGCTGTCTTGGATTAGCTTGATATCGCACATTTTGCTTAAACTATTTAAGATTAAAAATAGGTGGTGGAGAAACTTGATAACCCACATAATAGGTGGTGGAGAAAACTTTATAACCCACATAACATTTCAGTTTTCAGAAAATTGCATTTGGTAAAAACACAAAGCAAGGATAGGTTATTTGAAGAAAAAATAATTGTACAACACCCTTCTATTAGCAACATATTAGCCGTCTTTTTAATTCATTACTAATGTGTTTAAAATTCATACATGGTTGATAAGCAATTGATGAGCTGTTCAATTCTAATTAGTTAGTAATTTGTGCTTACTGAATGCCTACTGTTGCTAAATATCTGACATTTAGAAGTATTTAATTTTAAAGTCTTTTCTCCAGTCAGTAACCAGCCTCATTTTTTTTAAGATGTGTGATGCACTGGAATAAGCAATTGTTCAGTTACTCTGAATATTGAATTATTATATATACATGAGCTCAATTGCGTTATTCCATTCAGCTTTTTTGTTGCACATAATCAATAAAGTGTTCCCTAAGATGAGACCTAATGACTAATTTTGTAGATATAGAAATACTACAAACTAAATTCAGTTATAAATGTTTAGATTTTTTCAATGTTTTCATGCATACTAAAGCTATGTGAGGGCACACTTTGTCCGTAGGAATTAATTTAATCCATTCAGCACCAATACAAACTAAATTGGCCCATTACAAGAGATTTTTTAATAAAATGTTTTAGAGCTTTTCCAGAAGAGAACTTGATGTCAATAGCTAAGATTGCTGGTAGTATTTATGCCCATGTCAGAGCTAAAGCCAATGCCTTCCAGTCCTAAGAAAAAATGGATGCAATAAGACAAGACCTTGGGCTTGTGGTACAATACTTTCACCATGAAGACGTAATAAATGTCTTCCCCCACTAAGCAATTGACATTGAGGAAATGTGCTTAACTGGTCTCATATGCAATTATGTACTCTTAAAGTATATGGCTAATGCTTCCCAAATGAACAGGTATTGTTGTGTCTTACAGACAAGGCTCAATTTAATTTTATTTTACAGGAGAGAATTGTCGAAGTTTTCTGAACATTGCGCCACCCCATGAGAAAGGTTAGTACATTAGTCAGCTTTTAATTGCCTTTATAAATCTGACTTTACAATCCTGTACTAATGCTATAAAAAGTAATGGTAGCACTTAAGGAGCCATTATTCCATTGTGAATTAATTTGATATTGGCATAATGAAGTTGTATTAAATTAAAAAATATAACATTGACCTTTTGCTTAATGTATTCATTCAAGTATCTAATAGCATTTAGAAAATTGGTTAACACTTTAAAATAATGGCCACATAGCCATATGAATTCAAGTGGAACACCACAAGAATATCAGCTAATGTATTGGAATTAGAATTCATAGTTGCACTTTATTTAAAAATGGTTTCACCAAATATATCTTAAGAAACACTGCAGGCGGAATTAATTCTCAAATGCATGATTGTATACAGGGGTGCACAACAAGGGCCATTGCAGATATTGAACATTGATAATCCTTCAATCGTGTTGTATGGAGGAAAGTATGTCTGACCCATAATGACCCAGAAGGCTTTAAAAAGCTGTAAAGGGCATTGAACTTAGTTTTCAGTTTTGTAACACATTTTAAAATGAAGAAATGTAACCTTTTTTGTCCCATAAATTTAACCAGGCTTTGGACTTTTAATGAGCTTTTATTGAAGTGGTGCAATGATTTCATGAATCTTAAGGCTGTCAATGTCATCTTTTCCTTGATTCAAGTAAAAGGTTAAGAGGTCAAACGGAACGTCGAGGGGCTCTATTGTCATCTGGGTAAAGCCAGTGTGCATGTGTTCAGTATAATGAGTTTTTATATGCATTCTCATTACTGGGATTAAAACAGAGCTCTTGCTGTGTTCAGCAGCATCGATACAGCTTATCAAAAGCATATGACAATACAATATAAATTACTAATTAGTACAGCAGGCTAGATCCCAGTGTAATGTTGTTGTATCTGTTCAAAGAAAAAGTCTTTTACATAGAAAATGCCTCACGAGACACTGAAAACATGCCTCATGTTTTATTTCCAGATGGACTAGACAAACAGATGCAGCTGAGGAAATAATAAAAATAAAGACGGTAGTGCACACAGGAGACAAGGAAATAGTATGAACTAAATCTCTATCTGACTACCTCTACTGGTGCAAACAAATGCAGAATGCAGACCAAGACAGCAACAGAGAGTTAAATATGCATTTTTCAGCCAACCAAGATACTTACTCACATAGGAAAGTGCTGTGATTAAATCCACGAGAAACTGGATACTGGAGGAAGACAGAGTGAGATCCAGTTCATAATATACCCATTATGAACAGAGATTATGTAGCATGACTGTGTGTGAATCAGAGGCCATGCACTTACCAAGCAAGAATGTGAACCACTGTAGAAAAGACACAGGCTGGTTATAGAGCTTCTGCTTCTACCTGCTGGGCCCAGAATCCATCACACCAGTGCCTGTGAAATCCATGATGTGTTATACTTCTTGTTATAATGTGGGGATCTCACTGAAATAAAAGTACATTTACAGAAATACTACCCAAAGATACTGTACGGTTGCAGTAGGACTTCAATTATCCACACCCTGATTATACATGTCTTACCATTTTATAAATCAGAAGTACAATTTCATTATAAGAGGCAGATTGAATAGTAAGCAATATGTGCAACCTTAGCTGAGCAATGCTCACTTACACTGTCGTAATAACAAACATGCTAAAAAAAACCTTTACAGAGTCTGCCACATCAGTGCGTGTTTCATAACAGTTCAGCTTGTAGGCTACAATAGCCTACATTTTTAATTTATAATGAAATAAAAAATAAATAGAATTGTGCAGTTGTGGCATCAGTGCATAATTCATTAGTTCAAAGTGATGGTTTTCGTTTTTGAAGTGTACAGCGTAGAGTGTACATGCCATTGGTAAATATAATGTATATTTTTTATTAAAAGACAGTGTAGAACGCTTTCTAGCTGACTCCTGGATTCATCATCTACTGTACAGGGTGATTGTCCTGTTGTATTTAGGGGTTGTTTTTACTTTTCAGCACTGTATATACAATTGTATTTAGTGTGTAGTACATACGCATTCATTTTTGTGTTAGTAGAATACTGTGAGATGAAATCTTGTTTGAGCTGATATTTTCCCCAAAAAAAGATTTAGAAATTTAGTATTTCAAATCCTGGTTTATTTCAGAAACTTGTCACTTGGTTACACATATAAAGAATATATACACCTATACAGTAACATTTTTAGAAATGGAGAAATGGTCATACATTGCTTAATGCCGTGGACATGCTTTTTGTCTTAATTGGTAGTGAATTGAAAGTCAAGGTATTTTTCTTTACTAGAACACTTAGCTCAGAAAGATAGCATTCCAGATTTTAATCTGGGATGCATTTTGATCATGTAGGAAAATGAGAAAAGCATCTATGAAAGTATACCATACCCAAAAAATATGTATTTATTTAGTATTCATTATTCATGGATAGTTGTTGAATCAATAATGTATGGGTTGAAATGATTCTCTCCAGGCACTTGGGTAAATTCAGTTTCCTGTGTTGTGTAAAATACGCATTAAAAGCATTCACAAACATTATTTAGACAGCTGTTTTACAGGCAGCACTCAGGATTAATAATCTTTTCACCAATTTGATGGCATTTGTTTTATTGTGTGAATAATTAGAGACAATACCCAGAGCTTGTTTTTAATATATTATCGGTGCAAAAGCTGTAAGTTAGCTGCATCGCTAAGTAGAAGCTGTCAGTTTAATGGTAAATCATCCACCTAAGAAAATAAACAATGCACTGAATCAGTAAACTAATCAGACATTAAATGTCTTCTGGGTCAATAAGGGGAACAGCTGGTCAGTTAAAGACAGGACTCGTTGAAGGGGTGGGGATAATTCTACCTTCCAGGTGAAATGACCAAAGCAGTGCAACAAAATCTGACAGCATGGCTTGCAAACAACATGTATTTAACCTAGTGTAGTACCAGATCTAATTTAATACCTCTAATCAGCACTTGAAAATATGCACTCGTCCCAGTGCTGTTTTCACATCAAGAATCTGAATGTTGCAAAGAAGCATCTGCTTCACTAGATCTCATGAGGCTGTTACTGCACTATTAATGTCCTTTGGTGGTCTCTCTTAGAGCTGTAGGTCTGCAGGTATTCAGAACCATAATGGCAAGATAATTGTTAATCCATGAATGTTTGGAACAGGATACCAAAAGTTGGAAAGCCACTGTTGCAAGCAACAAAACCCTGCTGGGTTTCTAGTGAGTCAGATGATTAAGGGATTCTTCTGTACTGTAATTCCATCTGAAATTATTCAGACATTGCACACAAAAGCTGAATATAATTGAAGTTAACATGAACAACATGTAAAATTATTTTAGTTGCTGTGCTTAGATCCACCATAGTTTACACTAATTCAATATACTTCTTATAGATGGGTTTATGGGCATCCCAAAGTGGCTCACCTGGTAAAGGCATGGTTGCATGGGGTACAGGGTGAGTCAAACAGTGAGGGGAGCACAGGTGTGTGTTCTGTGAGATTCAGGGGACAGGTGCTGGGGCTGCTTAATTATCGTCTACCATTATTAACCTCCTATTTAAACCCCAATCTCACACCTCCTCGCCTGCAAGCAACCACAAGCAGACACCCCTCTCCCGTTCCACACTGCATCAGACCCCACAGAGCCAGCTCAGCTCTCCAGTGAAATACACAATCCTCTTTCTCATCTTCACCAAACCATTTATAATGCTTTGAAAGACCTCATACAGCCCACCGCCAACTCCATTTCTACTATCAATGCCCGACTAGACAATCTCGAAAGCCACAGCTCCCCTTCAGCAACAGCAGCCATTCCCACCCTGTCTTCAATCTCCCATCCCGCAGCAGCTTCCTCTTCCAGCACCTCAGCCCCAGTCCCTACTGTGGAAATCCCTGAGTACAACTTAGCATCTGCAATTGCATCCAGTTCTCATTTGGCCTCTACCATTAGGCTCCACTCTCTCTCTCCAAATATTCGAAAGCAAATAATAGAATGTAAGGATATCAACTTAGTATCCATTCTTATTGCTACATTCACCCTCAAATCCCGTGACCAATGCCTTCTAAAAAATGTAACCCTTGGAGAGTTCGTCCTTGCATTTTCAATCTACCATGACATTCTCTCCTCAGTCTATCCTCACAACCACCAAGAACTGGATCAGCATTTATTCTACATAGTAGAGCTCTGTTCGCTACGGGGGTACTATTTTTTATGAGTACCACAAGGCTTTTTCAGCTAAAGCTGCCTCCATTCTATCAGCCGATAATCACATCGTGGACTGGTCCTCTCCCGATTTGGATCTTTTCAACCGTATCTTCAGCGGCCTGCGAGCCAATGCCTGTGGAGTCTACGCATCCACAGCCCACTCTACCCCCCGCATATCAGGATTACGCTCCACCCCTCCACGCGTCAGATCAAGATTATCTGCTCCAAACCCTATCAACACATCAGCTCCACCTGATAGATCTTCAATCCACGATAGACATGGCCGCAATATTAACACGAGAAGCCCCGCGGCAGTCATTTTGGCGGTTTCTGGTTTTAAAATGTAATTTTCTCCAGTCGTGTAACACATATGGGGCTGTGCATTCATGTACCTTTCTGTCCATATGTATTAAATATTCTCACAAAGCATGAAACGCGGGAGTGCAGAAATAAAGGAGATATATTACATTATACCTAAAAGCCCCGGAAGCACTCACATTGACGGCCACACAGAAAACAATTATATTTTGATTATACAGAACGGTATTCTACTTTATTATTTTTATTTACCAGTCCGCAATGTGTTTAGCTGTAATCAGTCTCTACTCTCTGCATTAGTGAATGACTGACAGTCTATTTTCAATCAGCCTTTTGAAGGCTGGCGCCTGCTTGCCAGCTGCGCTGCTTTGGTCAGTCAATTAGCATCGGGACTAGTGAAAATAAATACCACAGACCGTGGAGTTTCACAGCGCAACAAAATATGGAGTTGATGTTTTGGATCAGATGGCACGGTAGTATTCCGTGAAAGCTGGCTCCCGACGGCGGTCTATTCAGGTGTTTTACAATGTA
This sequence comes from Acipenser oxyrinchus oxyrinchus, assembly GCA_030684275.1. Taxonomy (NCBI): domain Eukaryota; kingdom Metazoa; phylum Chordata; class Actinopteri; order Acipenseriformes; family Acipenseridae; genus Acipenser; species Acipenser oxyrinchus. The sequence continues at coordinate 24,760,156 of CM060263.1, read as the reverse complement.
TTGGACATAGCATCCATAAACTCCTGGGTACTTTACAAAGAATGCACGGAGAAGAATTTACCAAGGAGAGAATATATTTTACAGTTAGCACAGCAACTTTGCAAGAAGCATTTGGAACAGAGGGAGACTGCCAAGCTGCACCCACAGCTGAAGCTGGCAACCCCGCTGAGAGCCGCAAGAGACGCCAATGCCAGGTTGGCAAGTGCAATAAAAATAAAACTTCTGACTCTTCTGTCCTGTGCAGAAAGGTAGCATGGAGAAGCGCATTATCTGTGTTGATTGTGAACAGCCTTAGACTCAAGGTAAAGGAATACCCTTTGTCAAAAAAAAGAAAAAGAAATTAGACTTTTTTGTGCTGTGCGCTTGTGTAAAATGTTTTTTTTCTAAGTTTATTTATCTACATTGTTCAGTTGCTTTTGCTCATCTGATGATAAACTGATTGCTGTTGAAAAGTTAAAAGTGTAATGCTATCGTTTCAGTTTTATAAATATGTATGTTGTAAATCTATGTCTGTTCAGGTGTTTATTTATTTACATTTTCTTGTTTTGATTTGTAAAAGAAATGTTCACACACACACATATATATATATATATATATATATATATATATATATATATATATATATATATATAATGCTGTGTTTGTGATGTATTCAATAAAAATAAAAAAAATACATCCAACTGTTTCTTTTTGATGACTTCCTCCTCATCTGTCCTCCGTCGCATCCTCCAGCACAAGCAATTAATCAACTGAAAACCCTGTTCACCTCACTTGGCGTCCCACTTTCTGAAGACAAAATCATCGGTCTGGTCCATTCTCTAGAATTCCTATGGATAACGCTCAATACAATAAAATTCGAAGCCAGCCTCACTCCTGCTAAGCTAGAATGCATTTGTTCCCTCGTCAGTTCATTTCAGATTTCCTCCTCCATCAAGAAACAAGACCTTATATCTCTCCTTGGCTATTTCAACGTCGCTTTACGCATTATCCCCCAGGGCAGAACATTCATCTCGTCTCCTCGCACTCTGCACTACAGCCAAGAACTTAAACTCCCACATCAATATATCCTCCGAGGCTAGGAAAGACATAAAAATGTGGGCCATGTTAATCTCCCACTGGAACGGCCTCTCCTTGTTTATAATGACTACATTTCAGCATCCCACGATCTCGCTACAGACGCTTCATTCATCAGATTTGGCGGCTTTCTCGGTTCCCAATGGTTCTCCGAAATCCAGAATCTATCCCCCCACCTTAAATCTACAGCTCTCCTCAAAATCGACCCTATCGTTACAGCCGCCCACCTCTGGGGGCACCAATGGTCAAGAAAATCAATTCTCTTCTACAGCGACAACGACAACAAACCCACAGATTGCATGATTTTCTTTATTGCTTTTATTCAAGCTTGCAATTCAACAGCTGAAATCACTCCATATCCAGTGTCCAATCAACTGTCTCACTAATTATATACTTATATATTTATATTATAATAGTGATAAGTTTCTTTTGATGATTGGTATATATATATATATATATATATATATATATATATATATATATATATATATATATATTTGAAAGGTGATATAACTGGAGTAGAGGTCTTTACGGGTCCAAATTAATCAACCCCCGACCATGAGCCAATAATTATTTACCCAACCCAAACCGACCCGATGTAAAATTCTTGTTATTAGATCCGGATCCGGCCCTGAAAAAACAGTGGAATGCTTTTCCTTTCCCCAGCTTAGTATATGCACTGACTACATACAGTATTAAAGCAGTGTTTATCCCAGTCAACCTGGAAATCTGGATGAACTACAGACAGTGTTTATTCCATCATGAACCTACACTGAGGATTGGAAAATTAAATATATAATATGTTTGTGTAAAAGATAAAACGATAAATACATTATCTGAAAATCAAATGAACTGAAGTGCGAGCTCGTAAATGCGTGATTTTATTACAAACTTAACACAAAGCAAATGGCATTGAGATGTAACATTTGTGTTTTGCAAAACAAATAACACGATTACTAAATGTATTATTTAAGAACACTATATACAGTCCGCAAAGGGGCAAATGCAATAAAAGCAAAACATAACATTTCTGTTTTGAAAAAACAAACAACAAAAAATATTAAATGTACTATTGAAGTACACAACACAATACTACAGTTCCAGCAATGTCTACTCTAAAAGCTCAATTTTACTTTTTCAAACTTTAAGTATTAAATCTGTAAACTAACACTTGCCTTTCACTTCCTATTGCTATGGTATTCAAAAACAATAAAATGTTGACAACTTGTTTTCCTTCTTTGTCCACAATAACAACAAATGATTCCCACACCGCAGACTTGCATTTTTCTGTGAGCTTTTGTTCATGGAATTTGTTTTTCTAAAGTTTTTCTTTTAAGTCCTTTACAAACAAATCAGTTACTCCGACTTTTAAGAATGATCAAAAAGAAACACCTTCGATATGGGTCACGTGTCTGCTGCTGCGCTCTGCAAGCCATGTCATGTGCTACTGGGGGAAGCCAATCTAAGCAACAGGAATTGTAAACAATGATTTTTAGTACCAAAGAGAGCAATGGCCATCACTCATTAATAGTAATCAAGTTTGTGTATTACTGAGTAAACAAAATCGGACCCGAGTCGACCTGACCCGACTGTTGCATGACAATTTTGGATAGACCCATGAAGACCTCTAAACTGCAGCGTCATAAATTTAAGAAAAAAAAGAAAGTTTCTTTCTGCACAGCTGAAGAAGGGCTTTTGTCCGAAACTGCCTAATTTTTTGTTTGTTTATCATTTAAACCTTTTGTGTTCATCCAAAACAAACAAAAAAAAGATTTAATTTTTTTCACATATATATATATATTATATATGTATATATATAATATACATGTATATCAATTTGAAGGTCACTTTTGTGTTGGTTCGGTATAGATTTGACCAGTGAGCAGATATTTGAATAACTGTTTTGTTTTGTTTGAACAGGTGTGCTGTGGCTCTGTATCGTGGCAGAATGTTTGTATATTCTTTTGCTTGTGACGGGTGGAATCCTCATGTCAATAGAGATCTGTCACTTCACTAACGTTATCGACGGACTGAAACTAAATGCCTTTGCTGCGATATTCACTGTCTTATCAGGTAAACATCTTCACATGTGTTTTTATGCTAATTGGAGTTTATTAATGTTTCTGGTTTTATTGAGGTCAACAGCATAAATCACGCCCAAGAGAAGGGTTTTAGCTCTGGTCAAGTAGTCCAATAAATGGGCTTACTTCAAGCCATGGAATCCTATCAGGGTTTAATAGAAAAAATAAATCATGCTTGGCAAGAGAATTGCAGCCTTGGGTTTGCTTTTTGTTTAATTGACTGGACTGCACCATATTCGTGTTTAATTAAAGTATTTACAATAAAATAACATGATCATTTAGTATAAAGCTAAGCATAGTTTAAATAACATCTATCTTGTGTTTATTTATTTTGATAACGGTAATACGTATCTGTAAAGATGAAACACTTTCAGTACCATAAAGGATTTGGCGGTTTGATGAGGTTTATAATATATAGGTGCCTGCTTTTGAGTGTACTACAGCCTGAGGGAGAGAAATGCCACAGAGATTGTAATATAAAGCCTGAAACCTGAGTAAACCAAGTGCTTAAAGTTATTACACACCCAAAGAAAATGTTATGTGCTTGATTCAAATTTTTAACCATGATATGAGAAAGTGCAACTCAACAGTAGGATCTGTGAATTTAGGTAAAAACGACCTTTTCGTTTCACTACAGTACATGTACATGGATGCTTTAATATTCTGTTGTAGACAGAGATGTTTTAAAGAATGTTAATCATCTCCTCTTTAAATACATGCATTTTAATGATCAGGCCCTCTCGCAAGTGCGGTTGCCCCTCAAAGTGTTATCCACTGGTACGGATGTAGAACGGCTAGGGGAGTGGCTTTTAAATCGGCAGGTTTGTCCCACTCAGACCCTTGGCTCACTAAATGTCTTGGTATCGCTGAATAGATAAGTGTCTCCTCTTTACAACAATTAAAAAGCGATAAACCATTTTAATGTGAGAACCCACAGAAACTATGCCAAATTGTTTACAATTAATTTTAATAAATACAGTTCAACCTACTGTACATATAAGGCTGTAACTCCACATTGACATTGATAAATCACTTGAGATTAAAAACCCTTGAAGGAGTGAACGTGATAATAATAATAATAATAATAATAATATTTGTATAAATATATTAAATAACTTATGACGAACAGGGAAATGCATATTCATTCATTTAAACAAGATTAGCACTCACATCCAGATGCATTATTCATGCTCCAGGATATGTCAAGGCACACTGCTGCCCAAGCCGACTGCCTCGTGCACTGAGATAAAGTACAGCTAATGATGTCAACCTGTGGCTGCTGACACAGCCAGCCCGCTGCCCTAGTTTAAGAGAAAGAAAAGAATATATTCCCTCCTTGATGTCAGTGCAGAACTTCACTCATCCCCTGGTATCAGTGTGCTTCAAACAGTGTTGTAGTGTTTCATTAGAAAGCTGTGAGACTGGTTGTCAATGCATCAATGTAAGTGTGTGTGTGTGTGTGTGTGTGTGTATGTTTTCAAATCCACAGTTAAAAAGCAGCTTCAAGTTACACTTGATGTGTTATTTTTTTATGTTTTAAATTTGTATGACGTTTACAACCTTTCTTAATGATTCTTATTGCAATGACCCAAATATTATTAAAAACATTTTTTGACATGTTATGTTAAGGAGTTCAGGAGTTGCTCTTCGTTCTAGTTGCCTGTTACAGAGATATGTAATGCAGGCTGGATCAGCTGCAGTGTATAAGTAAGGGCCAGCCCAATCTCATGCACACCAGTTTAGTGCCAACAAATTTAAAGGACACTTGTTTTTCCAAAGTGAGAGGTCTCTAGATGGCACTGGCCTGTACTTCTGCTGAGACGCTGCAGCTGATCTAGCCTGTGGTACTGTGCATGTGCTTTGAGCAGACAGCTAGAACTGAAGAGCAGCTCCTGAACTCAGGTGAAATCACCTTAATACAGGCTTATCAACAAAGAAAATAACTGCCATTAAAACCACCAGAATGAATGCTTAATTTAACATGATTTTTTTTAAAAAGCAAGGGAACAGCTAAATAATAATAATAACAATAATAATAATAAATTACATTCACAGCAACCTATTTTTTTCTCATTACTAATACGTGAATGCCTAAGCAATATAACTCACTTAACCCACATCTGAATGCAATTCATATGGAGAGTTGTTAAACCTATAGCTATATGATGTACTGTAAAACAGTTTATGGCAAAACAATAATGAATGCACTGTTCCACTGGTGGTCCTTTGTTTTTGTTCTCAAATGTTTGCTGGATACAGTAGGTACTGCTTAACAGCTCCTGAGCATCATATTAAAACTACATGGGCCATATTTTCAAAGTGTTTCCTCCAGTCTTTAACGCCTATTTTTTTGAAAGAGGTAAAACACCTGTTAATTTTACAAGACTGGAGCCAAACAACTACATAAGTTATATACTTCCAGTCCTCTTAAGCACTCTTAGGGGTAGATGTAAGTATAGGCGCAGAGCAAATAATTGCACATGCAAAATTTAAATTGTATTGCGGCCAGGCAATTATTTTGCACTGCGCCCTGTGTAAGCTTAAGAGCAATGTAAATTTCTCAACACACACAAATAATGATCCGCAATTATGATAATGAGCGCGTTGGTCTATTTAGCGGCTGCACTTGAAGCCCACAGGTGATGGAGTTAGGAGTACAGAGAGCAGTAGGCGCTGTATGACGTTTGTGGAACACGAAAATACAAACCAAAAATAATATGTCAGAGGAAGGGCAGCAAAGTCCTCTTGGCACATGGAAAAGAAAAGTTTGTTGAGAAGAAGTTGAGAGTCCTTACGGCTGAGGTCACTCAGCATGAAACAGAGTTGTTTGGAAAAGCCTCAGCCAACATCAGCCTCCAAAAAGTTAATTAAAGAATGGAGGAAAAGCTTTGAAAATATACTCTACAAAATATTGCCATATTGGTTTTGTTTTACATTATTTAATGTTTTTAAATTTAAATGTACTTGCCAATAAGGGACATGTGTGATCTGTTAGCTGAACAGGTCTCAATTGTTTGGGTTTTTTTTTTTTTTTTTTTTTTTTTTTAAGAATGAACCAATTAGTAGGAACATTTTTAAAAAGATTAGATTCTAGATTCTGGGCTTTTAAATTAGTTTCCCCCGGTAGGGGATAATGGTGTGCTAACAAGGGACAAGCCTTGATGGGCCGAATGGCCTTTTCTCCTTCTCAAACTTTTCTTATGTTCTTTCTTATGTACTTCTGGATTTAGTTTTAACAAAATGAGGGATATGCAAATTGAGTAGCCATTCGTGCTTTTCATCCCTGGAGACCGCAGGCTCAGGACACAAGTGAAATTAATTTTAACATCACAAAACCACTATGCAGTTCAGCACAGTCCATCACTGGTTCTTCTTGTGATAACATGGCAGGGTAGTCTTCGGTTCAGGATGGAAGGGGGAGCTCACAGTACCTACTGGCACTCTGCCTGACTTCAGCCAGTGCAGCTATTCATCACATTTCAAGAGCACTACACAAGCCCCAGAAATGTAACTATTGTGGTTAATGAATAGTATTTTTTATTTTTATTTTTTTTCCAATAGTGGCCTGAATTGCAATTACATGTAGGTGTTTTATTAATTAACATGAAAAATTATATTATTTAGGGCAGGAGGGTCTTTGAAATGTGAATAATTTCTCATTCTCTTTATCGTTCATGTTTCATGTTAGCAGACTGCCCTCTTGTGGAATAAAGGTCTTACTCCAGTATCTTTTCAAAAGGATAGTGGTATATATAAATAATGCTGTCGCGTAGAAATGCAGTCATTTCTTTTATCATACATTTGGGGTAGAGCGACTAACTAATTTTAGAACTGCTTGGAATTTTTTTAAAATGTTCTAGAATGTCTACCTCTAGCATCATCATCCTCTTCGTTTTTCAATCCACTGTTGGATGAAGGCCTCCACAAGATTCTTCCACAAAAGCCTGTCTGCTGAGTCCCTCATCCACGTTGCTCCACGTGGTTCCTAATTTCATCTTGCCATCTTCCTGGAGGTCTTCTTCTAGCTCATAAATATATATATGTACACATACATACACACATTATTCTGATTGTCACTTCCTTTCTTCCTGTTTGTAGGGCTATTAGGCATGGTAGCACATATGATGTATACCACTGCTTTCCAGTTAACAGTGAGTCTTGGACCAGAAGACTGGAGGCCCCAGACATGGGATTATGGCTGGTCTTACTGGTAAGGATAATCACTTGGTGTTTTACAGAGTTGGCTATTTAGTGCATAATCCATCCTGCATCATTTTTTTCTTAAAAGCAAACAAAAGATTTGATTCAATAAATCAAGTGTTTGTTTAGAGAGGGTTTATTCTAGTTTTGCACTGAAGGTTTATAAGCAGTAAGGCCTTGTGAAGAAGGTGTACATTTGTTACAAAATACAAATTCAATGCCTAAAGTTCCTCTAAGTGATGTAAAACTAACAAATGTTTTTACGGTGGAAGTTTAAAAGCTTAATGTAAATTAAAGCCATTTTTGTCAGGGGTATAAAAATAAATCCAACCCCTCAGGAACTGCCCTGGAAATTGGGAAAGAATACCTTCATTATGACACCTTGCATTATGAACTTCTCCCATTTCCACCTCTTCTCTTTTGATTTCTAGCCTTGCGTGGGGTTCGTTCACCTCCTGTATGGCTTCTTCTGTGACAACAATCAACAGATATACAAAGACAATCCTGGAGTTCAAGCACAAACGGAGGAAGATTGAGAAAAGTTTAAAAGTCAAACAGAAGTTACTTGACTTTGATTCGCCGGAGCAGGTCTGGGACATGTACATCAGTTCTGTGCCCAGCACAGCAGAGGAACTCATGGATTCCTCAAGTAATGGGCGCAAGCTGTCCAATACCTCAGTCTTCTTAGACCTGAACGACCTTCCTGACCCACAGGAGGAAGAATATTGCTGAATATTTGTGGTTGTTTAAAACAAAAATAGTAGCGTTTCAAGTACCGGTACTTCAAGTTAAGGTATTTTGTTAATTACATCTTTTAACCCATTGAAAGGGTGTCTTACAGTTGCTAATTAAATAATTCCACGATCCTGTCTTGCACCTCCATTTGCTCGTACAGCATGTGCAATTTTGAAAGAAGCTTTTGTTAAAACAAGTGTTTTCAGTTTTTAAAAAAATCTCCTGGTGAAATGACCCAGGAAGTGGACCTGAAAGTAAGACTTGTAAAAACAGCTCTCTATTTTTAAATGAAAATACATGTTTGCTAGGTGTTTCTTTGAAAGCTGCTCATGTGAGACCTATACATATTGTGAATAGATGGTAAGATGGAAGTATTTCAGTAACTGTAACTACTTTAAAATCCTGTTATTTTACAGCAACACAATGCAATACAGTGTTGCCTTTGAGGTCATTGTTACTGTAGTACTCTATAGACAAAATAGTGCTGTCCGAGTTTTCTGCTTTGCTCATTAAAATCTGCTGGAGGGTGATGTCCAATATACGTTGAAAGAACAAAAAGATCTTCAGGGGATCGGAGATAAGGTTGCTAATGCTAATAAGTGAATTTTGGCCTTGCTTTGATGTTCTGAGTCATTTGAGCCCCATTGAATGTAATGATGCCGCCACAGTACAGCACATTGCGTAGCTTCATCAATATGAAAACAATGCAGTGCTGTTCTGAATTGGCTAAAACAAGATACATGCTCAACCTGTGGGGAGCTTCTAATTGGGTATTCAAAGACATTCTTTCAGATAGCATGCCAATATGAACGTCCTTCACCACAGCCCGTCATTTCCACTTTAAAGTGTTATAGAACATCCTGCTGTGGTAACAAGAAACGCATTACTATATCGTTGCTGTAGCCTGTGTTGTAGATATTAAGAAATATATTTTTCAAAATAACTGGAATAAAACTAGAAACTTTGAGCTTTATGGTGTTTCCAGATCATGCTCCCTTCTGCTACTGGTCTTATTGGGAAAAAAAGGTTGTTTTGGGAACAGAAAAGCAGCAGCCTTGTTTCTGAAGGGAGAACGTTTCAAGAGGGACATACAAAGGCTCCCATTAACAGCACTGCACTGTCGACGGTTAACTCGGAGAGGAAACAGCACATAACTGTTTTTTTATTAGTCTGGAACCTAAAAAAGGAAAGACCAAAGTTTTTGCCGTATAACAAGCTGTAACTATGAATCAAGTGTACTTGGAGACATTCTCCCTTGGTCGTTTAAAAACCTAGACCTGGTCTGAGATTTTATCTATTGAAATATTGTTATCTCCTTGTACACCCCTTATAAAAGTTTGCCACGTAAATTTGTACCGTGTTTTTGCAGTTTCCTCGAATGTTCTAATACGCTTTCCTCTGGCATTTAAAATGTTTTACCATGCTTTCACTATGCTGTTTTACATTTTTCTATGCTTTTACTATGGTAAACATTTATAATGGGATTTGATGAGCCCTGTCGTTATTGCTTAAATGTGCTACATAAGCCTGTGTAATTCCCTTTTAAAAGCACCATTAGAAGTTGTAATTGTCTGAGTTTTTGTAGGCGCAATAGAGATTTTGAAATGTTAAGATGTTTTTACGTGTGTGTGTGGGAGACAGAGTACAGGCCAGCAGCGCCCATTATGTTCAGTGTGGAGTGAGAAAACACTTTGTAAAATGATTGAGTACAATGCCAAACGTAAAACAGTGTGTGTTGTGAAATAGTCTAGTCTTTGCAATATACATATATCAATTGCAAGATGTTGTATGATGAATATTGTAATATTGTTTTTGCACCTGTCATATGTTTTATGGATAATAATAAATATTTTACTGTTTTGCTGTATGATGTATATATTTTTAATAAACAACATAAACTTAATACAGTGTTCTGTGTTTATTTTTTTTTTAAAGTTCCCACTTACCATTTTTCAGAATGGTAAGGATTGTCTGCAGTATTTTCTAATCTCTTATTAGACAGCAGTTCCCACTTAAATCGAAAGTGGTGTTTGTTTGTTAAACCCTACTCTTTAAGCAATTTTCAGTAACCAAACGTGTTATTAAATAATTCCAACAGATGGTGCCTTTGACACATGACAGTTAGAACCATGGCTAGACTTATAAATGAGAAGCAGCATTTTGAAATCAATGCAGTACTTCACAGGAAGCCAACGTAGTGACCTTAAAACAGGGGAAATGTGGCAAATATACTTAGTGTGTGTATTATTGCATTTTGTATCGGCTGCAACTATTCAATTAGGCATCAAGGAGGCCATGAACACGAAATTACAATAATCAGTTCTGCCCCCCAAAAATTTTATACAGTATTAAATAAAAAAGGGCCATCATTATATAAGCAAAACACTTTAAAAAATATTTAAAACAAATTCACAAAACAATATACAATACATGCAAACCAGTATATTTAATCAGAATAGCTGTGTGGTCCAGTGGTTAAAGAAAAGGGCTTGTAACCAGGAGGTCCCCGGTTCAAATCCCACCTCAGCCACTGACTCATTGTGTGACCCTGAGCAAGTCACTTCACCTCCTTGTGCTCCGTCTTTCGGGTGAGACGTAATTGTAAGTGACTCTGCAGCTGATGCATAGTTCACAAACCCGAGTCTCTGTAAGTCGCCTTGGATAAAGGCGTCTGCTAAATAAACAAATAATAAAGAATACACTTTACATGCAAATTAATGTATTACTGATGAAGGCCAAAATATTACACACACAAATTAGTGCAAACAAGTAAACACATTTACACACATGCAGTCCATAAGTAGTTTTGTCCAGGAGAGGGCACCATAGTTGTATTATTAGTATTAAAAGAAGTTCACTTTTTCTGTTACAGTACATTGATATTTCATAAAGACATGGGGTTGTTCAAAGCAATTCACAATGTTACACTAAGTCACATGAAACACATGTTATAGCAAACGTATTAATTTTAAGACATGATATCTGGTGCTACACTAGGTTAAAGAAATCTGCCATGTTTTGCAAATACATGTTTGCTATAACATGTGGTTCTTTCAAAACTGCACATTTAAAACCTGCCACGTATAGAGAATGAAAGTGTATGACAGGTAAGATTTATATTTCTAAGGCAGTTTCTCTGCACATCCTGCACATCGAATCTGTCTCTCTTTCTCTGCACATCGAATCTGTCTCAATTTCTCTGCCCATCCTGCATATCAAATCTGTCTCTGTTTCTCTGCACATCCTTGCACATCCCTCATCTTCATCCTTACCCTAGCTTTGCAATTCTTGGATACTCACTAGCATCTTCCACACAACAAGAAGGTGTAAAATGAGCTCAAACATCAGTAATACTGTATGAATCGGCTGTTTGGCCCATTGAGGTTCATCCCTTGTAAGTATGCTATTTGTATTCTACACTTTTGTAACCCAGCGTTTAGTTCTTCTTTGTGAGTCTAATTTACAAAGAGGAAGTTTGTGGAGTTCTAGAGTGCTGTAGTTATTCCAGGAATGAGGACAGCAGAATAATCAGGAAGACTTTGAGTGGGTTGTTTACAGCGACCCTCATGTGTGAAATAAACACATCACTCCATGAACGTCCATGGAGTATTCTCTTTATAAAACAAGATCACTGTATAAAACAGCTACATTCTGAGAATTCTCTGGATCAAGTTCTGCAATTGCTTAGCAACGCAGCATACTGTATATTCAAACACTGCGATTTGGACAGTCATATTGTTGTTGGGTTTTAATGAATTCATGGTGGATTCCAAAATGAGATCCCTCTGTAGCATTGAAAAAAGTTATTTGATGCTAGAAATAATGTACTCTTTTTAACTTTAAATGTAATATGTCCCTTGTCTAGTCAGAGCTTGCATGCAGAATCGTAAACAATAAGCATTCAATTTCATAAAAGTTAATAGATGTTTTCTTAATTTCCTAAATATATTATTTCAAGCTTTTATTTTTCTGGTAGAACCAAGATTTCTGATAAAAAGGGGTTCTGCTACTTTAAGCATGTGAGGTTATGGAATTTCTTTTCCATCACTAATGAATATACAGAAACGTTTGTTTCCTAAAACCTAATATGTTCCATAGCATGGCCCGTTAAATTAGATTGTGTCAACGTTATGCAGAACGTTGGAGTGATCCATGGTTTCTCGGAGTACCTAATTTGAATTAGATTTACCTCTTGCCTGAGGGATGAATGGGGCTGTACAGTTGGTGAATTAAAATTATATTCTATTTATTTTACCTGGTGCCATGCATCAAGCACTGTCAGATCAACACTAACTTCAATAACACAGGGAAACAACTGATAAAATGCCCACAATGCTTTATTAATATTCACCAACCAAGAGCACAGATTTTTTTAATATCTACAGCTCTACAGTATACTGCTGATGCAAAGTGCATGCTCTTATCGGTACGTAATCACTTCAGAATCACTCCAGTGGTCCATCTGCAATCAGACCTTGTGATATACAGTACAGAAAATGTACCAGGATGCAGCAGTTTATCTACAATTGAAGACAACAGTACAACACAATACAATTACAGTACAATAAAAGAGGGACCTGTAATAATGTTAATTAAGCAAATAAGAGATTAGAAGAGACTAGAAAGATTCAATTGGACAAACACTAACTATAAAGAAATGCTTACCATGCTTTTAAATCAATGTTCACACCTTATTCGCACTAGCAGTCTTAGCACTACCCCTCTGTTCTTTTCTTGAATATCCTTTGGTTCTTTGCTTGTATTTTATTCTTCAATTTGGAATATGAACACATACTACAGATGCAAAAATGGGTGCTGCTTTCTTGGATCTAACCAATTGTTACATTGCAGTTCAAACTCAATTAGACCATGTGAGATGCATTCATGATATTAAATGAATTGTTAGTTACAGCTATTAATAGGAAACTGAGACATTGCTTAATTCAATTCTCTGTCATTTCTGTTAATCAAGCTTGACTGCTGTTTCAGTTGTTCTGAAGAGTTACATGACAATTTCTCAATGATTACTGACTGTAATTCCATCAGGGAATCTACAAACCTTTTATCAATTTACATGTTTTAGTCCAGTCCCTATAAGTTTAATAAATAAACCTTTTATCGTCGTTCACGTTAAAGATACGCTTTGTTCTATCGTCTGTTCCATTGCCCCATAGGTTACAATTTATAGATCTTATGAGTCATAACAGCAGACAGGTAAATGTGCAAAGTCCCATTGGATTTTACATTAATAAGCCCATTTTTCAAAATATCAGCTCTGTAGGGAGGGGTTCTTGAAAATGTTATCAGTATAATTAAAACTGGAAAAATTGTGAATGAACAGATAGCTTATAACCTTCACTGGCAGATCATCTCCGTAGAAAGACCTACAGGAATACTATAATAATGTTTTGGGTTTTTTTACATTTATACATTTATACATTTAAGAACATGGAATACTAACCAATCACTGTTCATTTCCAGTAAAATTCCCCTGTGGGCAGATGTCCTGCTGTGCATAAAACATGTGGCTCAATTTGAAGAAAATATATATATACAACAGCGCTTTTACTGTCTAATACTAGTCCCTGGCTGATATCAGGGTTTGTTACAGGTTTTCTTATGGCTGTGATATCAGGGTTTGTTAAAGGTTTTCTTATGGCTGTGATATCAGGGTTTGTTAAAGGTTTTCTTATGGCTGTGATATCAGGGTTTGTTAAAGGTTTTCTTATGGCTGTGATATCAGGGGTTGTTAAAGGTTTTCTTATGGCTGTGATATCAGAGTTTTACAGTTTTTCTTATGGCTGTGATATCTGTTATAGGTTTTCTTATGGCTGTAATATCTGTTATAGGTTTTCTTATGGCTGTGATATCAGGGTTTGTTACAGGTTTTCTTAGGCTGTGATATCTGTTATAGGTTTTCTTATGGCTGTAATATCTGCTATAAGTTTTCTTATGGCTGTGATATCAGAGTTTGTTACAGTTTTTCTTATGGCTGTGATATCAGGGTTTGTTACAGGTTTTCTTATGGCTGTGATATCTGTTATAGGTTTTCTTATGGCTGTGATATCTGTTATAGGTTTTCTTATGGCTGTAATATCTGTTATAGGTTTTCTTATGGCTGTAATATCTGTTATAGGTTTTCTTATGGCTGTGATATCTGTTATAGGTTTTCTTATGGCTGTGATATCTGTTATAGGTTTTCTTATGGCTGTGATATCTGTTATAGGTTTTCTTATGGCTGTAATATCTGTTATAGGTTTTCTTATGGCTGTAATATCTGTTATAGGTTTTCTTATGGCTGTGATATCTGTTATAGGTTTTCTTATGGCTGTGATATCTGTTATAGGTTTTCTTATGGCTGTGATATCAGGGTTTGTTACAGGTTTTCTTGTGTGTTTTGTTTATTATAAGAGACAACGTTGTGCATAGTTTGAGCAGATACAACATCTCAGCTGTGCTTTGTGGTCCCTTCATCCAAACTGAACAAGATGACGCCTCTTATAAGTAACACCCTATACACTCTATATTAACGTATAGTACCACTGTGAGGAGAACAATAATATTATTCATTCTGTCTGTAGCAAGATATTGGATGCTGGGGTCAGGGGCAGGTTGTGAAGGGATAGGTTAGACTTTAGATATGAATATTTCCTGTTGTCTGTATTTAAGTGAGCCCATCTTTATCCCTACAGTTCAAACTTCCTTTAGGGAATGCAAACGTTCGTTAGTGTCAACAAGGTCTATAGAAGAAATAGTATGCTAAGGAATTATATTGAGCATTGTTACTGTCGCTTTAAAAGGTTGCACTGTGGGCTGGTTAACAAATTTGGAGCTGGATACATTCCCAAATCACATTGATTTATTTTTTGTGTTGAATTTTAAGCAAAATTTCAATCAGTTCCAGAGGACACTCGAGTCTACCAAATTACTTCTTGCAGAGTATTCAAGTTAATGGGCCATTTAATATGGCAGATTTGGGAGCAATTGAAGCATATAATCATATTCTAGCCTATAAACCGCCCTTTTAGGTGATGTATTGTGGTCGATAATTTGAAATTTGAAAGAGGGGGTTCTATCCTTAATGATGCCTGAGAAGAACTTCAGTATGATCGGTGCTTTGCTGCGTAAAACAAAAAACTGCTTCAGATTTCTAACTTGTATTTCTTTATGCGTATTGATCCCTTAAATATAGTTATAGCCCTGTTATAACTATATTTATAGTATAGTATCCTTCAGTGTTTTTGTTAGTGCTTTCCATCTGTTTCAATCTCTGGGCCCGTGATGAATGACTGATTTCTAATTCTAACTCTGGACCTTGAAGTCATTAGGACCATGATATTGTGTGTTAATTGTCTAGGCTACTTAGTAGGTCAAGTTAAAAAATAATAATAATTACAATAAAATAAAAAACCCTAAAATCATTTAGTTTCAATTTAAAATAATCTTTTATTCGCATTGTACATCAATGTGTGCAATGTAGCAGCAGGATTTATTTTGTGTTACCAGTAGGCTAAAGTAAAAAGAAAGTGTGCTAGGTATTCATTTGATTCTACTACTGTACTGTATACTGTATAGTACTACTGTACAAATTTATATTTTTACATAATGTAATGTGTAGCCTAGTATACAGTATGAGTGAAGGCTGGGGCCCCACTATATAATCTGATGTGATTAAACTGCCTTTCATTTATATATATATATATATATATATATATAACAGTATCTATAACTGTATTAAAATAGGTCAAATAAATACGGAACAGAATGCATTGTATAGACAACGTTTACATTTAATAAAAACAATGTTATTTTGATTCTTGCACCCTTGCATGTATAGACGTTATCCTTCGGGCATCCTCTGCTGCAGCAAACCACAACTCAACTCCCGCTATTTATTAGAACAATGTCACACGACTCTCACAATGTATGCTAGAGATCTCGCTAAGAAGATGCAACAAATATTTAAATTAGTATATTGCGGCTCTTTTCATTAACATATTTTCTCTTACACACAAGTACACACGATAAAATGTATACTTTGCAAAGGGACAGAATGACTAGAACGACAAAATTGAATAGTCAAGGTAAAAACAGTTGACTATTTGACTTAGCCACTTTGAAAATATATGTTAATAAATCACGTATTTGATAATGTCTTTTCTGTATTTCTGTATGTACAATTTTTATAACACTTAAAACTGCATTGTAACTATCCATAATAACATTGTAATTATGTGTAAGTACACATGTATTTATGAAGTTACTACTATGTAAATGCACAGTAATTAGAGACACAATGTAAAGTGTTTCTGGTTTTTCATAGAATAATGTAAAAGCAGCATTTAAAACATACAAGTTTACAGAAGGTTAGGTTAACTTTTCTAAAGCATGTTGGAGTTTATATGTATGTTTCAAAAACACTGACTAACTTTAAACGCTAGTTCTTTATAGCAATTTTTCTTTGCTGTAGATATACCAACCAGGCAGTTAGATCCATCAGTCTGTCACTGTCATTGTAGCTGAGGAGTTTTTAATGTGGCTTTAAGTTTGAAAAAAAAAAGAATTAACAATGTGAAGTTGATTTAAGTCCATTGAGCTTTCACTGACTTATTCATTGGAGGGTGTACATAGACTATACAAAACCCTGCTCTCGCACTATAAATATCCCTGAGAATAAATCAAACACTGGCAGCATGCTGCCTTTTCTTACTCCTCTTGAAATTAAACGTAAGGGCTTCAGTTGATACAGATTAAGAAAACTTAATTATATTTTAATTTAGAAAAGATGAGTTGGCCAGGCGTTGCTCCTCCGGATCGAGAGGAGCCAGTTGAGGTGGTTCGGGCACCTGGTAAGGATACCCCCCAGGAGGCTTCGTTCGGAGATCCTCACTGGGCGGAGACCTCGGGGCTGACCCAGGAACACACGCTGGAGGGACTACATCTCCCAGTTGGCCTGGAAACGCCTGTGAATCCCCCAGGATGATCTGGAATTTGTTGCTGGGGGAAGGGAAGTCTGGTCCTTATTACTCAGCATGCTGCCACCGCAACCCTCACCAGGAGAAGCGGATCGATAATGGATGGATGGACGTTGGCCAGGTATCTATCTTCAATTAGAATAGCAAACTGATATATAGAATAGCCTATACCCAGAACACCACACAGAATAAGTTATAAATAACTTTTCCACACAAGCCTACTCACTTTCCTCACTACATCAGCGCTGTGCAGGCTGCAATGGATATGCTGCTGTGTGTAGTCAGATCTCTGGGACGCTGGGTAAACTGTTTTATGATTACTTGCAGCACCAAAAAATCCAGAAAGCAAAAAAAAAAAAGGTCAAACATGCACAACAAAACTGCACAAGTCATCTTTTAACTTTGTGGATATCTCAAAGTTTGCAGATGGTCCAAAACATAACTAAAAGGAACAGGGAATAAAGTATGTTTGATAAGCTGGTCTCCATGTTCCAATTAGCAATTCAAATGAAGAAACAGTTATTATCAGACCAAATCTGGAGCTTGGTACAAATGAAACAATTAGCTGTAGAACATGGATGCACCTACGATTCTCAAGGCAGCTAATACAGCTTGTTTATGGTTGGTTAAATTATTCCTGTCGGTTGCGTGTTTCTAATTCAGATAACTGTCAGCATATCTCATTGGGATTTGTGTCCTTTGCATAGTCAGGATGTCATGGCATACAACATGTAATAAATCACCTCCTACTCTATTTGCCTAATTGGAGATGTTAATAAAGATCCAGGTTCTTCACTATCATTGATAAGCCTTGTCATTATCGATCAATATTACTGACCAGTACTCAATGCTCAATGCCATTTGACAAGCGGTTCTAACCATTTGCTAAACCACTTATTGTATATTTTCAGGAAACTTAAATACACTGCAAAACACTAGTTAGTTCATACATAGACATTTTATGGTATAAAGCTGTATTTTAGGTCATGGTCAGCTGTAGATACACTGTCTGGCCAACAAATAAAACTGTTGGATTTCTACCAGCTATTCAGCAACCACAGTGTGTGCCTGTGTAACCAGCGCGTCCTCCAAACATAGTGGACCAAACTGTCTATCAAGACAGTCTTCCAGCGGTGACCACAATTGCACAAAACAGGTCACAAGTTGGTCATGACGGATTGAGCTGCAGATGTCTCCAACACAAAGGAACAGACTTGTTACAGTGACCCAAATCACGGAACCCTTCATCCCTGGACAAGACATTCGCTGGGAGCAACGTGGTCCAACCTGCTATTTAGGCATATATAAGACATGTCAAAAGTAAATAGACAAGACCCGGTCCTGGAGAACATGGTGTTTATGGATGATGGCGCTCCAGGTGAGAGATATCAGTAGTCAAGTCTCACCAGCAGTGTTCCGGCTCTGAAAGTTGCCCTTCTTGCGATGACTGGAGGATGCCTGGTCGGGTGTGTCTTTACACCAGGCTAAAGGACAATCCACAAGGTATTACCTGATACCAGCTGTATATTTCGTGTCTTGTTCCATTTAAGGCAGAATAACAATTCACACATCTATGTTATGGGTGTCCATTTACTTCAGACTTGTCTACAGGGGCCCTGCATTTAGTATTACTCCAGAAGCCTGCATCTGCTTTAGGCCGTCAATATGTTTGTAATCAATATTATAAGGGGGCTTGTTTGCAGAGAAATGACTGAGAAGATAAATGAAGGCCTTGTGAGTCCAGGTGTTTGGTTCTCCGCTGGTTAACAATCTGTGTGGTTCCACTGGGGACCTTATCAATCTCCCCTGGTATGGCAAGACACCCCAGAGAGTGCCAGCCCCTTGAGATTCTCTCAGATCAGCTTTTGCATTGCTTTCAAATAAGAATCACTTGATTCACTTCAAATAAATATAACAGCATTTAGCAGCATGTTGTGTCTGAACATATATGGCTTAAAGTATAACGTTTACAGGGTAGGGTAGGGGTTGTTACTGTGAACAGTTTCAATTTCAGTCTAGTCGATATTTAAATGCCTACACCCAGTCTTGGACTGTAGTTTACAGTACAACAGGCTTAATTACTTCCACAGCTGATAACTAATGTGGTAACCTTATAGTATTTTTATGATGCTTTTATTTTATTTTTTAAGGAGCGCACAAAATACTGTAATAAAAAGTATTTGTTTTAAGCGGACAGGTCCTTCACTGAAACAAACTGATACGAAGTGTCAGGTTTTACCACTAAGTGTGACAACAGCCTCTGTCTTTACAGAAAATCTGACAGATTTAAGGATGTTTTAATGAAGTCCCCTCGAAAGCAATAACTTATTCTAAAAGGTGACTGCTGTATTACGGTGTTGTGTGCGCTCCTCAAAAATAAACACAGAAAACTAAAACTTCTAATGATACCAAGAAACTTAAATATCTTCCAAGACACGTGCATTTCTAAACAATCTTACTAGAATGGACGGATTGCTACATACATAGCCAGAGACATTAAATTGCACTAAATCAAGTTTCATCACATTTGGATAAGGTGACCTAAAAATATATACGTAAATGTACATAAATGCAGAGAGAGAGAGAGAGAGAGAGAGAGAGAGAGAGAGAGAGAGAGAGAGAGAGAGAGAGAGAGAGAGAGAGAGAGAGATATATATATATATATATATATATATATATATATATATATATATATATATATATATATATATATATATATATATATATATATATATATATATATATATATATATATATATATATATACATATATATATATATATATATATATATATATATATATATATATATATATATATATATATATATATATATCACACACACACACACACACACACACACACACACACACACACACACACACACACGTAAGCAATAATGCAACATAGAAAGGTGAGGTTCTATAGTTGCATTACTACAAGGCAATTTATCACAGAGAATTTTGTGATACGTCTTTAAAATTACCCCACAGAGTTGCTGCCGTAGGGCTCCACTTTCTGGGGTGGCTAAAGGGGTTAATTAATAGCAGCTGGAAGGGGAGCATTATATATATATGTAAAAGAATCGCCCTCACCGCAGTTCGTTGCCCCTTTAAAAACACTGACCCAGGCACAGAAATGGATTTTTAAAAGCGCGGTTGCGCTATTTTTAATGAACACAAACAAAAACAAAAACAAACAAAACAAACACCTAGCTCTTTTATGAGCACTAACTAAACAAAACCGGAACTTAAACTAAAGACAGGACAGCTAAGCTGTTTACCTATAACCAAAAAACAAACAGAACAGCACACACAAAAAAAGGCTTCACTCTACCTTTTTCCTTTCTTTTACGGTTGTACCCACACCAGCACAGTCAGTCTTCCACACACATCAGCAACCCAGAGCAGACTGACTGCTCTCCTTATAAACCCTGCACCTGGTTCTGATTTACAATCATAGCCAGGTGCAGGTGATAATTAACAATAAAACCATTAACAAAAACAATTAAACAATTAAACAAAAAACTAACCCAAAAACGCACATGTTTTTCTGCAGGGAGGATTTAACCCCCTCCCTGCAGAAAATATGCCTCCATTATGTCACCATAATATAAAGAAAGAAAATAAACTTGATTAAAAATCCCAAGAATCTGTACCACATATTCAGCTGTTTAGTGTATTTAATGTAATTCCTTTTTCATTATTGAAGGGACATACTGCAAACCTCTAATTAAGAAATGCACCTATTTTTGTATTCTGTATATACTCAGTTACATGCCTTGGAGTTCATTATTATGCAAAACAGTTATTGATCGGCTTTAAAGGTAATCAGTGGGTGATGTTTGCAATGACCCTGCGCTGCCCCAAATTAGCAAGTGCACTGCAGCGGTGTCATAAAGAATTTCACAAGTGTAACCGGGCGGAGGCTGGGCATGAACCAGCAACCCTGCGCACCGCAAGCGAGCGTCTTAACCACTGTGCAAAAGAGCCGGGCTCGTCTGCATTCTTGGTTTTACAGCTTTTAACCTCATCTCATCTCACCAACAGGGGACAGGTATCTCACAACACTGCCCCTTTCACTCTTCCCACCCTTTAAGCTTGGCGATCGGCTGCAGCCTGCAGACCTGAACTCCAGGTCACAGCACCAGTGTAACAGGGCAGAGACTGGGCGCAAACCAGTGACCCTGTGTACTGCAAGCAAGCACCTTAACCACAGTGCAAATCTGTCAAAGATATTTGGCACAAACATTTTAATGTGTTTGTCTGGAAGTACCATTCTGACTACTCTGTAAGGGACTGGGGCACCACCATATCACTTTGGACAGGTGGAAGCCAGATCTAACTGCGAGTGATCATGATAAGTCAGTGTGCGGCACACAGCCTTCCTCTTCTTCTAAGTGTGTGAGTCAGTACGTCGCTGTAAACATAAGTCTCCCTGGTGCTTCATCGCACTTACCTCCACAGTTTGTACATTATGAGAAGACAAAACAATCCAGATGAGAGTTCTGACTTTGCAACCAAAACTCATGTGCTGTAACTGAACAGTGTAGTCTGCATTGTCAATAGGTACACCCAGAGCAGTTTTCTTTATTATTTTTACTTACATTGTGCAGATTGTGAGCTAAATGATACTGGTAATTATTATAATTACCTGTCAATCAATCAATTAATCAAATAGATTAAGTGTAATTTATAGAGTGCCTTTCATGCACTCAGTACTAAAAATCAAAAAAATCATACAATCACAGTTAATTGATATAGTGACATAGAGATGAGAGCCAGAAAAATCAAAACCCAAGCCTGAATAATTCCCCTACATTAAGGCAAAATAACTGTTTGCTTCTTAAGCTATAACAGATCCATAAGAACCTTCTACTGCTGAGGCAACAAGTGCTTACTAGGGAAAGCATGTACGGTACTTTGAAAAACTCTTAGCAGGTCAAACAGTCAATGACTCCTCCGTGGCATATCAGCAAACCCCACACAAAAGTGCTCCATATATTCTCACAAAAGACTGGCCCATATTAAAACATCGATAGAGTGTGAAATTGAGACATTGCCATTACTATCAATCCCAGATTGAAAGAGCAAAGTAAAAAGTGATCACAAATGGGGAATAGTATTTCACTGCAGCCACTTTCTATTGGAAATACCTTTACTGCACTCTGATGAATGACCATAGCCCTTGGCAATGCTGCAGTCATTAGATACTGGTAACTAGAATATTGGTTGAATTATCTACCAAGCTTTGACAAATGCTGATGAGTCAGTAAAGCTGAGAAAGTTACAGCCCTTTTTATGTTGTTTTGTTTTGGTTTTTTTACTGATTTCCACTGTTATTTATGAAGTTAAAATGAGAATTGAAGCTGCTGCTGTGAGGTATTGATTGGGTATACTGTGTTGTGTGTGTTTTTTTTTTTTTTTTTTTTTTTTTAATACATACTGAAACTAAGAAATGTTGTGTCTCTTGAATACAGCTGTAGCTTTAATTATTCTGAATAAAATCAGTATTACTGTGAACAGGATGTGAGTGGTGCGGTAAAACAATGCAACGTCCAGACAGTAGTCTCCCAAAATATCCGTGTTTATTTTAAATCAGCAAATAATAATAATAATAATAACAATAATAATAATAATAATAATAATAATCCACCCCTTTACCAGCAATGGTATCGGGGGGAACATGGCAGGTTACAGTTCTGTTCTAAACAAAAAGAAAATACTCCTAAACCACAATCCTCTATGCACGAAAATATATTCCTTTCCTCCGGGAATAGTGGTGAGTGCTGGTGCTGTGCTGTGCTGTGAGGGACGTGCTCCGGGTTTGGTGCTGGCTCCATGGCTGCAGCTCCCTACTCTTACTCCTCTACAAAACACAACAAAACAATAACAGAACAAAAGCTCCAGCTGTATTAAGCTTTCAGCACAGGGTCGAGTACTGACGTAGCTGCTTCCCCTTTGTACCCAAAAACTCTTGCCCACAATCAACCCATCGCCATGGTTTCTCCAATAGAGGGCAGCCCCGCAGCTGATTGCAATGGAATCCTTCCAGGTACGTGCAACTATGCGTGCCCCCTAATGTGGTCATCTTCCGCTTTCCGCCTACCGTCAAGGCTGCCCATCTAGGAGGAAGCATACCACCAACCTTACACAGTGCCCTTTCTGGTCGGGAGGGAGATTTACAGCTCGAATTCTTCCTCTCTCTGTCACAATTATATTTTAATTCTAATGCTGAACCAGAGCAGGAGGAAAAACAAAGTAGAAATCAATAAGGATTGTCTTGAAAAAGCAATAGACCAGAAACTCTCACAGCCAAGCAGCTAATTCTAAATAAAACATTTCAATTAACCTCATGAAGGTCCTTATCTTGTTTTGGTCAGTCTTGCTACATTTTCCACTTTGTGTTTATTTAAAGGAGTGCTATCCACATTTTTTAATTCCATTTCTTCTGTTGAATATCTTTTTCCTGTGTGCTTGCAGCTTATACTATTTCAAAGACAATGCTGTAAATGAAAAGTCATGTGTTGTAATTCTCTTCCGTGGTCTAGCTGAAATGTGACCTACAACAGGTGTAGAGGTCTATCTGTAGCGTTGCATTGAAAGGTTAAATAACCAGAACAGAACAAAAAAACAGGGAAAAAAGAAGTGAAAGACCAAAAGATTCTAAGAACAACAAAAGGATGACCAGTAATGTTAATAAAGCTAAGAATAATGTTTAGCATTCCTTTAAAGTAACCAAAAATGCATTATGGTTATGTTATTATGTTATTATGTTATGATTATGTCTAACCAATGGTTTTACTAGTAACTGTGCACAGTGTTGCTACAATTTCTCCATAAATCGTGCAGAATAAAATATAGTGAGATGTGTCCATTTTTTTATGTGATTTGATCTCAGTTGCAGATGATGCATTCAATTATAAATGCTAAAATATACAGTTAACACTCCAAACAGATTTATAATCATTTTAAACATGGCAGTAATTGCTGGAGTGTACTCATCTGGCCTTGTCTCGCTGGGCATGGAGGAAAAATAGGTATAATTAGTTGTCTATTATATGACTGTAACACAAATGGCTTCCCTGATGTGTATTGTAAAACATGTATTTAAAATATCTTGCAAGTCAACTTTAATCATGATGAGCAGCAACACTATAATCATGATGACAGACTTTCATAGAGGGCATATAGTAGGCGCTTGGTTAGCCGGTCCATCTGTGTAAAAGAATCCACACATACCTGACATGAGGACATTTGAAAGACTTCATTGCAAATTGCCAACCCAGAAATCATATAACATATCCCTCCAGACCAATGTTACTCTTGTCATTGAATCAGTGCCATATTATGGTGTTTCTTGGCTATACTAAACACAATTTGGCATCTGTAAACACTTCCCTCAAAATGTAAAAACAGGATTCTAATATACAGGCACACCCTTTATTGCGCAATAAAAAGGGATTCATTTGGATGATCATTTTCATTAGATACCATATTCCAGGACTGGAAGCAATACCTATTTCACCAGCCTTGCTTCTTGTCTTGTGTTAAAAAGTTTGGCGCGTCATTGTTAACCCAACCTGGAATGTCAACAGATACAACAACAATTACACCCACCTTCGCATATCTACAGATACTAAGCTTTGTGTTTAATTAACTGGAGCGACAGTCATCCAGTGACTGAATCTGCATTCACTATCACCCATCTACATGAATTAGCTGTGTTTTGATAACATTATCAGGAAAGCACTCCCTGGTGAATGTCATTGGTGAAAAGGATGACATACGCAGACAACTACAACAATACATACAACCCAAAACAAGTGCCTATACAAAAAGAAAAAGAAGAAAAAGGGTTGTTTTCAGTCCTATGAAAATGCACCCCTCATTGAGGATATGCTGAATAATGTACAATAGCTATTGTGTTGCCAGCCATATGGCAAGAAATGAAAGATAAAGTGAATACCTTTATTCCCCTGGGATGTTCCATAAAAGATGACATTACATCAGCAAGGCGATGAAGAAAAAAAAAAGCTATCCTCTAGAAAGCAAATCTATCTATTATGAGATACCACAGGCCACCTCTGTTCCAGATGTCAAGGCAATCGCCTCAATTCACCCACTGAGCCGAAGCAACCGATGCTGTAAGCAACTGAACCTCTTGCCTGTACTTGTGAGGCAAACTTTTCTCTTTCCTCTAGTCAATAACGGAAACTCCATGCAACCAAGATTCGATCCAGCGAGCTCCAATTGTATGGCTCATGTGGCATTCTACATGGTGCTTTTACTAGCAGAGCTAATGTGGACAAGGAGTAGAAAGGGTACTCATTTAACAGACATGAATAGTGGAGGTAAAAATAGTCGAATAGGACTAGTTGCCACTTTAAAAAAAAAAATTTTAAAAATCATGTATTTTATAATGTCTGGTTCTCTCTTGATTTTTTAAAATGTCATTTATATGTTATTAAATTGCAATCGCAACTGCACTTCTGTCCATCTGAAACCGCATACTTCACAATCATGCTGAGTGTGATTAGTCGACCACCAGTTTCTGAGGTCGGCTGTCACTTTGCTATTCGCCTGGTCAATTATTGTATGCTAATGTCTTTTTTTTTTACCTGGTGATTTATATAAATGTCAGTAATTTAATAATAACCTACATGATTTAGCAAAGATCATTTCTTATATAATAGCTGTGGTTACAAACTCGTGTATCAGCTGTTCTTTGAGAGAAGATATGCTTGAGAGCTGAAATGTTAGTTAAACTTTGATATTTCAAGTGGGTCTTGTTCTAGAGGTACAGTACAAGGGACTATTTCTCAAAGACAACTACGCAGGAATGTGTGGCCAGTAGAGTCGTTTATTTTCCTTGTGCAACGTCAGACTTGCAGTCTTGGATATGGAAACACCTTTCAAAGAGTGCATTCGATCAGCACACATTATCAAAGTCTGTCAGATCTGCTGTCTTTCTTAATGTGACAGGACCCTTTAGTTCATTACCAATGTAGCAGGGTAGAGGCTGTGCAGAATGACTTGAGCATCTTAACCACTATGCAAAAGAGCCATGCTTGTATGCTTGTGTGGTTATCGAGCTTTTAACCTTGTCTCACAGACAAGGGTCAGAATCCATAATGGCAGTGCATCCATTACACAAGTGTGAGGACTTCATGTGACATCTCAATACAGAACACCCGCGTGTAAGGTCTTCACCTTCTGGTGTTTAAGATCGTGCTTCAGTCTCTACCCAGATGACACTATCCACCCTGTCTCCATAGTTCCCTTGATACTTCACAATCATAACCGTCCTTCAGAGTCCAACCCCGTTATCAGTGGAGATCAGTTTGTACAGTATATCTTCCCTTGTAGTTCTTCAATACTGAGCTCTCTCTTTTCAGTGTTTTGACCCAAAACATGCATCTGACATTTACACGGGAGATTGACTTGCTGTATTTTAAGATGCCTTAAAATGTACTTTATTTAAGCAATGTTTTCAAATTGTATTCAATACTTCTGTCAGCCTTTTTACAGAGTGCACCCAGATAAAATAATAACACTTTAGTTTTAATCTAAACAATCAATAATGTGTCTATAAAGGATCTTATAAACAATGTTTGAAAGTAATTACTATACAACGCTATAGTAAGTGTTAAAATAAGTTATAATTAAGGCATTATAAGAAACGTTCTATGTACTCAATCACATGAAATTAAGCTTTATATTGTCAGGGGTTTAACGTGAAAAGCGAGAGGCTGTTTGGCTGTAGCTAGATTATTGAGCTTTTTTCTTGCTAGGTTATACTATTAACATGTTTATTTCAAGAAAAATGGGTACGCTCCCAGCAAAATTATCTCAAATGATGTATTCCAAAAGGTTATGGTATGTTGTTGATCCTCCCAGAATAATATTAGCAACAAACAAAGTGAACAGGTCAGTCTCCTGGCTGCGGTCTGGCTCAGTGCTAGCATACAACAGAGGGAGAGGAGGACAAAGGATGCTAATGCTTTGGTAGGGATTTGCTATATGCTATATAATATTGCACATGTTATGCACCAAAGTACTTAATAAACATTAAATAACAAGATGGCTAATCCTGCTCTCTGATTGGCTGCATAGGTAGGTTTAATGAACTTCTCTGGGCGAATTGACTATAGCTGCAATTCTGAAACTCTTGACAACAGTTACAAATCCAGTTATAACAAACGCTTCGTTCTTGAGCTTCTTCAGTGAGTAGTTATCTAAATGGAACAAAAACTCCTCTCAAATTCTTGTAATATTAACCGACAAAGCATTATTAGCTTCAAGGACTGAACCGAAAACATGTGCATACCAGCATAACAATGCAGTCATTTTTTGTTTTAAGGTTAAAAAGTCTGGCCTTATTTTCATTTTGATTACAGGAGACCATCTTTTGTGTTACCCCCAGATCTGTGATAATGTACACCCAAGTGTTTTATTGTGCTTAAATGAATATTGCTTGCCTTCATTCTTACGAATATGACTTAGTTATATGCAACACAAACTATTCAGTAGAACTGTACATTGATATTTGTATACCTGTTTTAGGGCTGCCACGATTAAATCGAAAATCGATTTTTTGATCGATTCCATTCCTCATTATACACATCAATATAAATACTGGATAATCGATTCAATAATTAAATTTTTGAATGCGCATAGTTAATAACATTAAGTGTATCAATGAAACTGCACAGAAATCCTTACCGCATGTTGTGGTAAGCAGTAAATCAATGTAGTATGATGATGATGATGAAGTTTTAGGCAGGCATTTCTGCATTGTGTGTTTCACAGATAGTGAAGGTTAGGTGGAACAGTATTAACAAGATGCAATGTGTGATGCTGCAGCTGTAACAGCAATGATATTAAAATAATCATGTCGGGCGGAGAGGAATGGAGCAAAATGTATGTGGGCGGTAGAATTATTGATATTTATTTGAACGATTATATTTTGTGTGCCCAATTAATCAATTGCTATTTTGAGTCTTAACTGACAGCCCTAATCTGTGTATATATTAAACAGTTTAAAAAATGCATGCTAGATAAGCAATAAAAATACAGAAGTACAGTATATAAAATAAAAAACAGAAAAGATGACAGTTGCTTTACACTCTTTTCCAGATCACTGACCCAAATCCTGTTAGTGTCTGCATAAAGAACCACTACTGAGGCATGTCAGCAAAGAGCAAAACCTACTAATAATTGAGAGCGTTGCTTCCCTGGGGCATTAAAAACACAAGCTGCCATCACAACAGTAAAGAATACAAAGTTTCGTCTTCCCACCTAACACATGACACATACCTGGAACATTAAAAGTTAAATAAGATAGCATGACATATAGTCAACATATGCTGCATACATATACATATATTGCAATACATGTTTAATATTAAATAGCCCTTACATACGTGTATGCAAAACCAATATTCACCATCGTCCTGTGCTGTCGGTTAGTGTTTGTTGCATATATGTTAAAATGTTAAAACCGTTAACCCTGTGTTTTATTTAACACAGGGTTTTAAATAATTCTTTTTTATAATTATGTACCTCCTTTTGTTTTTCCTTAGTAGGCAACTTCCCCTGATCATAATTCCAAGCATGACTAATCAATCAATTCCTTAATTTAACCAGGTAACAGTAGTGAATTGTTTCTCATTGACAATGGTGGCTTGGTCAAAAAGGATCAATCTGCAGCAAAAACAACATACAGTTAGCAAACACAATAGTGTTATAGATACATCACAAACAAAACAGCACCATAAATAAGTAAAAATAATATACTGAGCATCAAAAAAAACTTATCACTTATATTTGAGAATCAAAAGAAACTTATCACTTATATTTGGATAAAATTCATTAGATGTGATCGAAAAATGACAAACTTTGTTTTAGAGCAGGTGCAGTGACTTTTTATTGTGCTGATTAACAATTAACATCACAAAGATGCTGCAAAATGATTTGTCGATCTTAGGCAGGTGTTGTGTCTCCCAGTTTGTGGCCTGTCATTGACAGAGTGTGTCTGGTTATACCGTCTCGTCAGGTTTGAAATTGCTGGCTGCGTGCACCCAAGATGGCAAGCCACAGTACGCTGCCCTAGTCCAGCCTCCAACATGCTGATTGCACAAAGGTGCTGCTCTCTTGACAGACATATTGTTTTTTTTCTGTGATTTTCTTTAATGCTTTTATTCAAGCTTGCAATTCAACAGCTGAAATCATTCCATATCCAGTGTCCAATCAACTGTCTCACAAATTAGGTCATTAAGTTCATATGCTTCAGGCATAGTCACTCAAGCGTGTCATGGTCAAGGATGAATGATCGAGTGATTAAAAAGAAACCAAAAACATTTCGTCCATCATTTATATACCTAATTTTTTTCAAAGATAAATGTGTTATAATAGTGATACGCTTCTTTTGATGCTCAGTATACAATAATACAATACAGCCCATTCAGTGCAGAGTTAGCGATTACAAGCACCAGTCAGTAGCAAATCCAATTCATGACTGAAAGTATTAGCAGAGACTAAACTGATTCATTTCAGTTCCTTTTATATCCGCTGTAAGTTCAATCGGAAGCCTGCCAAATGCAGATGAGGCCTTAATTAAACTACCAACTTAATCAACGAATCAGATCCTAGCTGGTACTTTGAGGGAGAGAAAGCAAGTAGATTCTGGAGATAATATGGACCTTTAGTGCTGTATAAATAAGCATGTCTCAGTGTTGTATTTGTAGCGAGGGCTGGGCTGGGTTTAAAATATAATGTTTAAGATTTTAGGTTATTAGCACCAGGTTCTTTTATTTGGGCCATACAACACAAACACACAATAAAAATGCCAGGGACGTAAAATAATCACGTTTATTTAAAACACAATTTCGTTTCAATCCTCATCTTGCACAAACTAGTGGTGTCTGTTAGTTACAGTGTTTCAGCCAAATACTTCAATTCAATACCTTGCTTCAAGGGTTCAGTCATTCTTTCTCAGCCATTACACTTACATAGTTTAATACAGCAGCACCTCATTTAGAGCAAGAATACATTTCTCTCTCGTATTCAGACACACACACACACACACAGCACTAGACAAGACAGGAGATTCCCAAATTAAACACAGACATAAAAACAAAACAAACAGTGCTCAACATAAAAGTGAAAACAAAAAAAGGTAGACTTGCTCTTGGAGTCAGGGATGGCAGCGGAGCTTTCTTTCAAAACCGACTTCCTCAGAAAAAGGGCTGTCTGCTACAGACATCTCACTGCTATGCATACCCAAAATGCATCTCACAATCTTAGGGCAGCAGTGTGGAGTAGCGGTTAGGGCTCTGGACTCTTGACCGAGGGGTGGGTTCAATCCCATGTGGGGAAACTGCTGCTGTACCCTTGAGCAAGGTACTTTACCTAGATTGCTCCAGTAAAAACCCAACTGTATAAATTGGTAATTGTATGTAAAAATAATGTGTAAAAAATAATGTAATTGTATGTAAAAAATAATGTGATATCTTGTAACAATTGTAAGTCACCCTGGATAAGGGTGTCTGCTAAAAAATTAAATAAATACTCAGTTGACTCTCTGCAGCCATCCACACCAACCATGACTCCCAGGGTGAGTCTAACACACAAAGTGGAACATCGTGAATCGTTTCCCGACCAGCTTTTAGAAGAATGAAAAAGGAAGTTACGACATAAAATCAAAGATCACACAATCACACAAGGACTACCACAGTCTGGGGAACAGGCTTTTCCCACTACATGCCCACTGCTGATTCATTTTAAAAGAAAATATACATAATCGACAATATGCAGGGGAGGACATTCATACACAAATGTAAGGTGCTCATTTCTATATCATAAAATGTGAATGTAAAAATAATAAACTAGCATGCATACAAATACAAAAAAATCCACCCTGTTACATATTAGCATACTCAAAGACCAAATCAACAATACAAGTCACCACTGTGCCTGAAAACTGTGTGTCTAAAAACAACCAATATCAGCTATTAATGAGCCCGACTCTCAGAGATTTAAAAAGGGTTTTATGAATTAACTCAACTCTTTCAGACTATGATTGGCTTCTTTTGGGAATATACAATGTTATTCTATTCATAAAAACAGACTTTTAATAACATGTGTACCAAAAAAGCCATGTGATGCAGCTCTTGAGTGGTAGTGTGGCTTGTTAAACTTCTGAAGTAGTGAGTATGTTAGCAGTGCCTTACCATAAGCTTCTTTTATGTCGATAAACACCAACATTACCAATGCGGTAGCAGTACTATTCACTTCTAGCTCCTGATGCAAACAAACTATCCAAACTGGCCCAGTCTCCAGCAAAAGGTCTATATTCATGTATTATACAGTCTGACCAGGGGGTAACATTTTGAGTGATGGTTTCCATTGGGATTACAGGGCATATGCCACAGCACTGCCAGATGGTTCACATTCTCTGCATAAAAACAAGAACACTGTTATTCACAGCTGGGGATCAGTATAAAAACTTTATTCAAATGCCTTTTTATTCAATGTAACCCACCTAACAAAACTTAAATAAGAAAGTATGACAGAAACATAGCATATGTTGCAGACATACAGCATATTGCCAAATATATCTAATATTTCATATGAACTTATCTAAGGCACTGTATTTTACATTCATTTTTACAGTAAGTTGTGTTTCTTACCAGATAAATTATTATTCAAGTCCCTTTGTTCATTTAAGCCAAAAATAAAATGTAGGTTTGTTACAAATTACAATGATGCACAAGGAGGTTAAGTGACTTGATCAGGGATCACACAGTGAGTCAGTGAGCGAGCGAGCGAGCCGGGACGTGAACCAGGGATCTCTTGGTTACAAGCCCTTTTCTTTAACTACCAGACCACACAGTCTCCTCCTTAACTATACAGTAGACGTCCAATGCAGCTTGTTATTGTTAACGTGTCATTTGATGTCAAATCAGGCAATGAAATAGATGTTCAAATATCTCACATTTTGTGGGGGTTTCTGGCTTTAATCTGTAATCTGTAAATATGGAAGGACAATATCCCAGGTGCTAAAGATCCAACCGTTCTGTGCCTTATAACATTGCAAATATGATATTCGATTTTCTTTTTTGCAGATAGTCAGAACAAATTACTGAAGCAACATTTTACAGCAACTTGAGACCAGGATAATGAACTAGATGAATTCTAAGCCTAGCACAAAATAAAACTAGCACACACCTAGGGTGACCAGATTTTCAAAGCTCAAAACCGGGACACATTGTTAAATAATTGACAACACTAATTAAGCCATTTAATATAGGCTATTTTTTTTTAAGCAGCTAGCTGTTTCAATGCACTCCTGGGTGTGTAATGTGTGGCTAATTAGGTTGTTACATTTACATTGAGTTTATAATAATAATAATAATAATAATAATAATAATAATAATAATAATAATAATAATAATAATAATAATAATAAATCATTTAAAATGCATTTTTCTTTCTTTTTTTGGCTTTATGTATTGACGTTGATGTGGTTTAACCTGGTGGATTTGCGTGCTTGCAACCTCTTGCTGCTCTGCCTAGTGTCTGGGCTAAATCCCGATTAGAACTGGACAGCAAAGAAATGACCGTATTACAGACAATTGTAGATTCATATTGAATATAAACTAAATGAAAACACATGACACACTGAGGAATAAGCATGTATGTCTGTGTTAATCACTTTATAAAAAATAATGTTCTTGATTACCCTAGTGCAGTGTTTGGCAAATGGCGACTGCCTCCTGGCATGGCTGTATCAAGGGCTGGCGAGGCGAACAACATTTTATTATAACCGCAAGGCGGCTGTCATGGGGGATTCTCCGTACTGCAAAGCACTTAATTTTCAAGCAGAAATCGATTCCAAAGTACAGTACTTGCTGATTGTGATGATACATTTATGCCTCGCTATGGTACTGGAATCCTCATATGATAGATTGGAGCATGAGAATAACATAAAACACAATTCAAAAGGCTCCCGAGTGGCGCATCCAGTAAAGGCGCTCCACATGGAGTGCAGAATGCGCTCTATAGTCTGGACGTCGCGAGTTCGAGTCCAGGCTATTCCTTTGACGACCGAAGATGGGAGCTTCCAAGGGGCAGCCCTCAATTGGCCGAGCACCACCCAGGGGGAGGGAGGGCTAGGTTGGCCAGGGTGTCCTCGGCTCACCGCGCACCAGCGACCCCTGTAGTCTGGCCGGGCGCCTGCGGGCTTGCCTGTAAGCTGCCCAGAGCTGTGTTGTCTTCCGACGCTGTAGCTCTTGGGTGGCTGCATGGTGAGTCCGCAGTGTGAAAAAAGCGGTCGGCTGGCGGCTGCGCTCGGAGGACAGCGTGTGTTCGTCATCACCCTCCCGAGTCAGCGCAGGGGTGGTAGCGGTGAGCTGAGCATAATAAAATAATTGGTGATTCCAAATTGGGAGAAAATAATAAAAATAATTGGCAACAACTAAATTTATTTAAAAAATTTAAAAAGTAGCATACTTTTTTTTTAATTTTTTTTTTTAAATGCTTCATTGCATTTTGACAAATTTAATGAGAAAAATGGCACTTTCGTTCTGCAATCAGCTTTAGAACACCTGGGTCTGGACCAAATCAAAACTTTGACAACCCGCTAATCGCACTTAACAACACTTATTTAATAGCATTTTCTTTTTTTTGTAAGTATCTTATTTCTTCTTCTCGTAAAAAGAAAACACTATTAAATACAGTTTTGTTAAGTGCGATTAGCAGGTTGTCAAAGTTTGATTGGTCCCAACAGGTGTGATACACATGACGGCGATATGTAAGCAATCCTCCAAAGATTCTTGTGTCAGCCTGTTTCATGCATCTGTTTTTAATATTGCATATTGTGGAATAAGCAGATCCAAACAGGGAGAGCACAAACAGAGCCAGCGGTAGTTGTCTGGACATATATAGGCGGACCAGAATGATTCCAGATTTGCTTTGTTAATTAATTCAGTTTTCATCAACGATTACGTACCTGGGAATGCTGACATTGTCAAAGCTAGCACTGAAATTGCCTTTTAGCTGTACAATAAAGTCTTTTTAAGGAGTCATTTTAAGGAGTCATTTTGAGTTACGTTTCACTTACAACCTATCGGAATGTTAAACTAAACTAATTTGACTCTTAATAGCTACAACACAGATGCTATATTTTATTAATATTTATTTGGAGGTTACAAACTGTTAATTTGTCAATCACAATTGTTACTTATTTTTTCCTTTTTAGTTTGTTTTTAACCGGCTTGACCAGCTTTT
Organism: Acipenser oxyrinchus oxyrinchus; assembly: GCA_030684275.1. Taxonomy (NCBI): domain Eukaryota; kingdom Metazoa; phylum Chordata; class Actinopteri; order Acipenseriformes; family Acipenseridae; genus Acipenser; species Acipenser oxyrinchus. The sequence goes on along the minus strand of CM060263.1, from coordinate 24,725,801 downwards.
TTTTTATTGACGAGCCGGAATACCTTGTGTCATGCAACACATTTTTTTGGGCAGGGGTGGGGGAGAGGAAGGCAGGGTATTGCAAGTGGTCATTTGGTCAGCCGTCAAATTTAAATTGCTGACCCCTGCCCTAGGGCCTTTTTTTATTTTATTTTGTTTTCACTGCAGATGTTATAAACTAAAAGCGGTTGCTTACGCTACGTGAAGTGGCAGGACTGTGCCGGCTAAACAGGGACGTCTGGTGACCCTACACATGCCACGTATGGTTTATAATAATAAAAAATGCAGAAATAACCATTTATAAAGATACAGGGACTGAAGATGTTTGGCACAATTACACTGTGTGTAGAGAATTGTAAGGGCAGAATCATCCATGCTTTTCTTTTGCATTCACTCATTATCAGGAGTAAAGCAAAGCAAATGAGATGTGGATTGATCCAGCTGAGTGGCCACGCGTTGATCAGTTCCTATTAAGAACAATGAAGAAAAAACCTTGGGGATTAACCATATGAAAAGGGTCATCAGTCTTCAGCTATTTGCAACTGTCAGAGCCATTGGATTGAGGTGCATAAATTAAACAGCCCCACTTTGAGTGGCCTACATGGACAACATTTTGTTGATACTTCTTGATTTTGTAGTAAAAATCTTTATGTATTGTTTTTAATGTAACCTTGTTAAAATGATTGGTAAAAGTAATAGTGAAAGAGAGGGTTAGATATAGTGAAACAAAGACAATAAAAACACTCATTTTTTCAGGCCTAGTTAGGCTTCTCTGTACAATGTAATGTTCTATATTATTTTGGGCTCAGCCGCATGCTGTTGCATTAATGTATAATCTCTGCCTTGGATAATAAAATATAAATTGCAATCCATGCCAGAAGGAAATACATTTTACAATCTAATGAGCATTACTGGAATATATTTTTTTCTTGAGTAACATAAACAGTTTTTATTGCATTTAGCGACCTGGTATTGTCTTTTATTCCGTGTGCCAGTGGGCGCAGCGCTGGGTGAAGGTTGACGGGCATTTGCCAGCCAGCTTTTGTGTCTCTTATCAAAATGTTTCTGCCGTAGACTAAATTGTCGGCTATATTGTATTGATTTCAATATGCCGCATAAACTACGGGTCTGGCGGTTGAAGAAGCAAGTGCTTAAAATGTATTCATTTTTACGATTCACAGAAACACTGTATAGGTATTTAATTCAAATATTTAGTAACACTTAAGAACGGACATGCAAGAGATATTCACATACGTGGAGATATTTAAATTTGAATTGCAAAAGCCGTTGGCTGTGGCGGTGCTAGTGTTAATGATTTGGACTGTAGCTGAATTATCTGAGTGGATAAGAATGGATTTTTGGTCCCAGGAAGACCCCCAAAGGAATGTGGCTACAGCGACCGGATACATTTCGTACAATGCCGAGGACTGATCAGGTATAGGAATGGTGCTGAATTCTTCAGGCCATGGAGCAGAAAGCCATTTTCTCTTGTAGTATCCAAAGCCGAGAGTGGGAGCTGCATCTGTGAACAGTTGAATGTCTTCAGGCAGCAGGAGACAGTTGTTGTAAAAGAAAGTAATGCTGCTCCATTCTTTTAGTAGGAGTTCCTCGCTGCAAAAAGGATCCAGGAGTATGACATCATTGAGGGAATCAACGGAAGGGATCCAGAGAAGAAGGTAGGAGATGAAAGTTCTTCCTTGAGGAATTATCCTCATTGCGTAGTTTAAAAGGCCTAGGAGGGACAGAAGATTGTGTCTGGTATGAGGCGGACCGGACAGAAAAGTGGAAAAGATTGGGAATCCAGGATGATGCCTAGAAACTCGAAGGAAGTGAGAGGACCGAAGGTATTTTCTGATGCTGGGGGGATGCAGAGATTTGAAAATAACAATTTGAGGATCATTATGTTCTGGGCAAGGGCAGTGTGGGGAAAATCAATGAGAAGAAAATCATCCAGGAGATGCAGCAGAAAAGCAATGCAGTAGTCATTAAGGAGGATCCAGCACAGCGCTTCTGACAGGGTATCGAATATCTTGGGGCTGCTTCTGCAGCCAAACGTCAGGCGAAGAGAAAAGTCAAATTTGGAACGCCACTGTACTCCGAAGAGGTGCCAGAGCACAGGATCAATGGGCATGATTTTAAATGTGTTTAATATATCGGTGTAACGGGGGGGGGTCTGTGCTGACTATCTGGCGCATGTGTGGTTCTGCAGGAAGAGGGCGGCCGCCTTGTAAGATCCGCCTGTCAGTCATGACAATGACACAGAGAGGTGGGGAAGAGGGTGTGTTGGCTTTCCCTCTCTCTGATTGGCTGAGAGGCGGGCCTTGGGGGATTACTCGGCCCATACGTACTGTGCTTGGTTATGCATTCGGGTGGCCGGAGAAAGGATACCCAGTGACGCTGGCTGAAGACGTCAGTGTAAACAAAGACCAGGCAAGCACAGCTGAGGGAGACAGCCAGAATTAATGACGTACCTGAGGGGTTGTGTGTAGTTATACAGAGAACACACTACCCATTCTAACACACTAACCATTCTAACACCAATGATCACCCTATTTATACACCTGTGGCTGAATCCTTAATCAATAATTTAATCATTTATTCAATTCCTGGCTCCAGCCACATTCCCACGTGTTTTTTGCAGGCACACACACACACACCGTGTTTCGGCAGAGCTTTCGTCCTGCCACATTGCCACAGCCAGGCAGGAGGCTGTGTGGTCCAGTGGTTAAAGGGCTTGTAACCAGGAGGTCCCCGGTTCAAATCCCACCTCAGCCACTGACTCATTGTGTGACCCTGAGCAAGTCACTTAACCTCCTTGTGCTCCGTCTTTCGGGTGGCAGCTGATGCACAGTTCACACACCCTAGTCTCTATAAGTCGCCTTGGATAAAGACGTCTGTTAAAAAAAACAAATAATAATAAACAGCCAGTTACTGGTTCTAGCCTTGAAAATAAAACACTGATGTACAGTATAAATTCAAAGACATAACTGTACAAGAAAATAAAGTCAAATAAAGACATTCCATTTTAAGGATTGTAACAGCCTTTCCTTAAGCTGCTTGGAAAGAAGTTTAGGGATCATCCCAGTACTTATCCACTGTTTTAAAGAAACAGAAGTGTTCAGCCTCCTTGAAACAGCAACGTGAGTAAGTCGATTACCCTCACAATGAGAATGATGCCCTGCTGTACTAACATTAAGGATGCATCAGTGGGGATTAGCGCAGGCTTCTACGATAAGCTTTCAATCCGACTACTGTTTTGTATCTGTCTCCTTTGGTTTTTTGCAGTCAGCATGAACTCTCTTCCGGTTGTTTCATTCTTAGTCTCTGACTGAACATTCAATACGTGGTCAATTCCAATGTTTAAGTTGGGTGCCAAGTCGTTAAGCATTCTAAAAGTAAGCACTAAAATCTTCCATTCAGAAATGAGAATCCACGATTGATGTAGAATGATCATTTATTGATTTAAAGGAAACATTCCCATATCAATATACAGTATGAAACTTTTGGCCCATGGCCTTGTCCATAGGAGCTTGTTAGCTGCCCCTATGCCAGCAGAATATGTAATATCTAAAAAAAAAAAAGGCCGCTCCAAGGTGGAGGTAGGGGAGGAGGGGGCCAAACAATAAAAAAAACGACAAGAGGGCATAGACAAACGAGGCATTTATAGGCTGATGATTACATTATTGATTAATGTGTGGTGTCTCCTATTCAGATAGATAATACGATTCTAGAGTATAGCATACAGGGGGGCACAAAGGGGGCACAAATTTAATTATGGAGGGGTACTTCAGGGGTTCTACAGTGTTTTCACATTTAATAAAATGTCCCACAAAAACAACTGTGTTAACTAAAAATAAGAAATCTACAATGGCATAATCTGAAGCAAAACTGGGGGAAAAACCTCACACACACACACACAATTATGTACCTTCCTGCAATTTAGCGAATTCTGAAGTGCTTTGATGTTTGGGTTGGGACCCCCAGTTTGAGAAACGCTGCTCTAGACTCTAAAAGAAGAAAATGAAGAAAAAAAAACTTCTTAAGGCTAAAATTAATTAACCACATAAAGTTTTTTGCGCAGCTAACGTCATTTTTTCGAATGCAGAAGGTGAAGACGAACATTGCTTCTAGAAGGACGTCCTTGTAAGGGGAGAAGCATCCAGTGTGCAAAGTGTTGATGAGGGACTTCCTTAGTGATGGGCAGTTTGGTAGGTGAAGGATTAGGAGCAGATTTTTGATGCTCCGCAATGACATTTGTATCCGGGGTAGAGAATTTAAAGGAGGAAAGTTAACTGCGACTAAACGAAAGTGGTATTGTAAGCCTGACAGATAACGGCGTATTGTTTCCTAAAACAAAAAGTGATGAATTCTATTATAGAATGTTCTGAAGGTGATGTAAAGTTGTAATGAGACTGAGCACAGAATCTAATGAACAATTGCCATCCTCAACCATATGATGCTTTGGTGCTTTGGGAAACTGAGTTAGTCATTCATTTAAACGGGGGATCAGAAACGTTTGTCACAGAATTGTGAGGCTGAATCAGTACGAAATGAGATCCTTGAATTGGGGTCCCTCCTGGAAACAGTGAATGGAATTTCTGAAAATGAAAATGAGATAATGATTCAGCAATTGCATTCTTTAAACCTGGAATGTGGGAGTCTTTGATTTTGAAGTTACCTAGCACTGAAACCCAAGTGAGTTTTCGTATAAGCCTCATAATAATAGCAGGGGATGAGGATCTGCCTTTATTGATTATTGACAAGGTAGTCAGGTTATCACAATTAAAAACAATAGTCCATAGTTTGATATCAGCGCAGCACCCCGTGTTGACATTGATGTGGTGGTGCAGATCAGGAACAGAAGATGCTAAATTTAAAAGTTAAGAAATAAATGATCGACCTTGAGGTATAATCCTGATAGCAAAATTGAGATGACCGAGTAATGAAAGGAGTTTGCGTTTACTACATGATTTTTTGAAATAGCAGGAACTGAATCCAGTTTGATTCCCAGGAATTCGAGACACGTAAAGGGACCTAAAGTCTTTTCTTCCGCAGAGTCACTTACAATAGAACATTGATTTAACATCTCATCTGCAGGATGGAGCACAAGGAGGTTAAGTGACTTGCTTAGGGTCACACAGTGAGTAAGTCAGTTGGGATTTGAACCGGTGACCTTCTGGTTACAAGCCCAGGACTTTAACCACTGGACCACACTGCCTCCTTGTATTTCTTTTTTAAGCCTTTTGATATTTCTTTTTTGGCCAGGTCGACAGTTTCTGGAGGCTGATTTGAGATTATGACAAATATTGAGAACAGAGGGAGGGTTTACGACACCCGTGGTAAATCCATCACTGAGACCTGCAATTAGATAGCTTACGAAAACCCTGTTGGATGGTCGAATAATGATGCAGCAATGATGTCAGTGCTGCTGACATGAAGACCCCCAAGAGACTGGCATGGAGCCAACGCAATAAACACAACTGACAACAAAGCACTGCTTATGGTCAACATTGAAGAATGTGAGGTTGCAATCACAAATACAGAAGCAAAATAATACACACTACCATACCCATGTTGTTTTCAAGATGCAGCCCTCATCGTCCTAACCAAACATCACCCACACATTCAGAAGCACATTCTGATATGCTCAAAAACTTGGATAAAAGAATGCACGTACAGTACCGTTCAAAATTCTCAAGTCCAGTGACAAAAGCTAAAATAAGGCCAGAATAGCAATTTGTTTATGCAATGAATTATGGTCTAATTCAGTATGGTAACCTAGCTTGTTCTAATTGTTTTACAAGGAATGCTTTTCAGCCAAGATTATTATTCAAAATCTAATTTGAAGCAATTTATTGACAGATTAAGAGCAGTTGAATGAACACCAGTGTCCACTATGCTAACATGATCAAGGCAGAAAAACACTAACTGGGAACTGTCAACAGATATTGAACCAGGAAGGCTTCCCACAAATGGATGCAGCCAAGAAAATAAACAATATTGTGCTGACTGGCAGAGTTCGGAACAAAAAATAACACTATCAAATTACCCATTGATCAACTCCAAGAAGGCTAGTTGTGACTGTGCAATCGTTTCCACAATCAGGTGACCAAATCAATGCCGAACAGCTCTGTAAAAGCATGAGGGGTTTAGCATTCTTTCCATGCTGTCACTTGCATTGCTTTTTGCTCATCAATAGTTTTTTGGTTTTAGAATATTACCACAAAGTTATATATGTGGAGCTTCATTTATTGATTTATTAACCATCAGGTACACATTGAGAACATATCATTTTGTTGGGTGATTACTGGTGGTTGGTAAAGAACAATCAGCTATCAAGATAAAAGCAATACAATCTTAATCGCTTTAAATGAAAAGAGTAGTTTTCCAGATACTGTGCTTAAATCACAGCCACTTAGTGACAAGCACAACTCTTCATATGTGGTCAGATTTTCAGAGCACATTATTGTGATATTTGTTTTATAGACGGGATACATTTTTCTTCCACATGGGTCTAGTGCAGAAATTTACCAAAGAGTAAAGTCTTTGGATAATTACAAATGACTAGCCAGATGTAAGGTGCACAAGTGAGTACAGTGATTCAGTGGTGGCTGTATCCACTTTGAGTATGATGGAAGTCCTATGTAGGAACACAGGAGGACTGCTAGACAATCTCGAAGATGGCTTGTGTAGAATCTGGATCCAGTGTAGGTTCAGCACACACTACTGTCTATGAATACCTGAATGAACATAAGGTGTGAATCTGTTGGGTCCACAAATCACTGTGACATATGCTCAAAGATATTCTGTTCTGATGGAATACTGTAGTTTGCGGAGAGAGGAAACAAATGTATACAGATGTTTGTGGATGTGTGCGTGTGTGGGAGGGAGTGCATATATAGAGATTAAGGGCAGCGTTTCCATTTCTTAATGCAATGTATATCCATCTTGTCCCATTTTGTATTCGAAAAAGCTTAAAAAAGGGGGGCAGGTGGCACAGCGGGCTAACTCACAAGCTTCTTACACAATCTATTTCTAGAAGCTTGGATTAGAATTAGCCTGCATTATAACATCAGCTCTCAGTCTTCTTGAAAGAGGCTTAGTACTGGATTTTTGTCTTTAAACATACTTTAAGTAAAATTACAGGTTTAGTGCTAATTTAATAATAAAAAGGTCGAGATATTTAGATCCGCCATTTGTTTAGATCAATTGAATAGACTCCATTCTGAACAGTCTTTAATAATAAAAAAAACTCCAAACATACAATAAAAAGCAGAAATGTAACACTGGAGAAAACTATTCAGTTCAGACTAATTTCATTTGCTATTCTCCTGCAGCACGGATATGTCTCAAAAGTGGCAACCTGCTGGGATGACGGATGGTGAAAATTGTGTTTGTGCCACATTTCCCATTAGTTTTTTTTTCTATGTAAATTTTACCCATGGGATCTGGAGAGTAATAATGCCACATTTAATGGTTTTGTTTTCAAAACAGTAGCATCTGTATTCCTTTCAAGTTTTTGTAATATAGTAAACACAGCTAAAGTTCCCTGGAGCTGCCCATGGTAAGACATAACTGACACCAAATAATAATCAACAATGCAGTATTATAGAACAGTAACATTTTACTTTTGGAAGATTCTAGGTTGTTAACATCCTGACAACTTTTTACACTTATAATTTTAGTCTGTTTCAAAGCTCTTTTCAATATGGCTGCTCTAGTGCACTTTGGTTTGAGATCTGTCCTCTAAATCATTACAGGAAGAGCAGGATGTTCTCTGGCTTTTCTGTTCCATACCACATCATGGATTGTTATTACTGTGTTACTTGTTTGACAATGTGAGCAATGATCCTTATACAATCCAGTGCACTAGAGCGGACATTTTGAAAAGAGATTTGAAACAGACTTTAAAGTTATAAGTGTAAAACGTTGTCAAGATGTTAACAATGAAAAGAAAGATTAAAGGTACGTTATTTAAACACACCAGACATGATGCAATTTTTCATTGGGCAACAAGATATTTTCACAGCGACATGACCATACACACCAGAAGCGACACAGAGGTGAGATGCGACAGGTTTGAAAACTGCCAGATCTATACAACTATTCAAAATTGCTATTGACAAAAATATGATCAATGGTACATATTCGACAACATGATGTAGAAATGTCTTCTCTGACAGTATTTCAGCATATATGACAATGAATCACACACATCAGGCTTATCCAGCTCCTTTCGAAATGGACTCCCATATATTGTCTTTCAAATCTGTATCTTTATAATTGTGATGACCTTTGTCATAAAGCTTTGGGTATTTTTCCATGACAAGTATTTCCTCTGTCATTTTGGATATTGCTTCACCCTGCTGGACCATGTGCATTAAAGCTGTTCACTGATTGGTCAATTCCCTAGTTGTCACGTGACATATCGCAAAAGATTCAATCCTATTCATTTTGCGTCGCTCCTGCGTCGCCTGTCGTGTTGCCTGTGGTATAGGTTCTATTCATTTTGTCGCATCGCTGCACAGTTTCGCTTGTTGCATTGCATCTGGTGGGTAGCAGCCTTTAAGCTATATTTTTTCAGAACCTCGCTATTTACTCTTTAAAAACAACATAAAAATCCAATACATCAATTTCCCGTAACATGTTTGTTTTGTATATGGAAAAACATGTGACTTACGAAATGATGGCAGCACAAATTATGTAAGATTTACTAGTATTTGAGCCAATAGCCATTTGTAAATTTGCAGTGTAATTTATCTTACGTGCATTTATTGTGCTTAACTACTGTATGTTTAAAACAATTCTGTAAAATACACATCTGACATGTACTATGCTCGCTTTGATTTTACTATGCTTTAACATAAATGAGAATGGAAGCAAACTGTACTGTCAACCAGGAGGCTTTGATCAGATATATGCCATTTGTAAGTCACATGTTTTCCAATACAAAAAACAAACATGTTATGATAAACATATTTTTTTTATGCTACTAATTAAATCATTTTCCAGTCGTTCTTTCCAGTTATTTCAATAATTAATTTCTACTGCATCACTGCAAAGTTAAAGTTAAAAGATGAGGTAATGTAGGAATTACATTTTAGTGTGCCATTGACACTATGGGAGGCACTGCTTAAAAGAATATAGAAAAAAGGTTCTAAACAGTATATGTAAAAATAAACCTGTAAAGGGAAACATCAGAGCCGAATGAAGAACTCAGAAATTGTATTCTGAAGGTGTCAGAACACTACGCTTTGGCCTTGTCTTCGGTGAATACATTTATTTCCTTTTTTCTGTCAGCTAATAAATCACTCTGCTTCTTGTTGCCCCTGACCTCAGGGTCACCCTGTCATGGAAGTCCACTTCATCATCCTGCAATCTACCTCAGGACTCCACACAATGGACATGTCATTGTCTGGAGTGACCTTGCCACCCGAATGTAGGAAAATAGTCATTTCACTAAAGGGCAGAAACAATAAAAAAAAGAATGTGACATGTATATGTCTGGAGCTGATTTCACAGCAACCTATAGCATAAGACCTTAGCTGTTTTTACAATAAGATGGTGACTAGTATGTTTGCCCCACTGCACATCCTTCTTACCAGCTACTATAGATATCAATTATAATAGTATGATGATTTATTTCTTAGCAGATGCCCTTATCCAGGGCGACTTACAATTGTTACAAGATATCACATTATTTTTACATACAATTACCCATTTATACAGTTAGGTTTTTACTGGAGCAATCTAGGTAAAGTACCTTTCTCAAGGGTATAGCAGCAGTGTCCCCCACCAGAGATTGAACCCATAACTCTCTGGTCAAGAGTCCAGAGCCCTAACCACTACACCACTGCCCTTGGTTACCTGTGCTATTTAATGAGTCGGAATTTAAAATTGTACATAAACTTTTTGATATAGACAGTCATGTAAATCAACATGGTGTCTACAGCTTTATGGTCCTAATTGTAGTAACACTTAAAGAAACTTCTCAAATAAAATTCTGATGGGTCTTTCTCAATGTCTTCCATGGCTAATAGTTATTTTATGGTAAATAAAGGGGGCCATGCTAATATTTAGGGTAGGTAAAGGCCTGGACGATTGAGATTTAGCCGTATGAGAGAGAATGTGTGTAGAGCCTTGTTTTTGTGTATTAAACTGTTGATCCTGGCAATAACTACACCCTACTCCCTCTATTTTGTATAATGTATTCCCTGCAACTGTATTTCAAGACAGAACATTAATCCTGACTACTGAATGTTTCTTACAACAGCAGAGCTTGTAGCATTAATTTACAAAGGGACGCCTTGTTATATTGTTTGTTTGTGTTTCCTGTGTGCTTTCTACAGTCTATGCACTGCTGAATTCAGTCTTAAACTCACGATTTGGGAGCCATTTCAACTTGAGTTCAACCCTGGTTGGGTCTTAACTCAGGTTGGGGGTAGCGATATGGTGTTGAACCGTATTTCAATTGTTTGTCTCATGTTAATAAATTATATGGTTAATGTGATTTGATTTTAAAATAGCTGCCAATTTTCACAAGGAAAGCTTTCATTGTAAAAATAACAATGCAAACAGCAGAATACAACACAAATGTGTCCACTGGAACACTGCAAAGCATGGTGAAAGATGTTATACTCCGTTGTATATTGACTAAATCGTTAGGGGTACCATATTGTCTTATCAGCATATGACAAGGCTAACCAGCAAATAATCATCCTTAATGGAATAAAAAAAGGGGAATTGGAATGTAATTAGCTAGAGGCACAAACACCAAGGGAAATGATTTGAGCTGATGAGAAATTGTGACCCAATTTATTACATATAATTGTATTTAATAATTTTGATATATTTATCTTAAACTTGATTTGCACAACACATTTATGACCTAATAGGGAAACCGTGCCGAATCTATGCATTGTGTGAGGAAATAAATGAACAGTAGACCATTAAGTGAGCAAATGGTAACACATACATTCCTTCCATTTGTATGTATTTAGCTCTGGGAATAATTACAAAAAAAAAACTATTTAAATGTAAATTCTCAAAAACTGGTTATTGAAAGGTTTGATTTTAGTTGTTTTTTTTTAAGTGACTGAACATTGATTTCCCTTAAATATATTTTCATGATTTTCAATTGATTACTGTAACCTTAGAAACTGTTGAAAGCACAATGAGAAAATACTGACTAACATTTCAATAAATCAAGCATTCTGTTAAACATGCTTGAAATAAGACATTTAAATACACTATTATTACTTATTTCTTAGCAGACACCCTTATCCAGGGCAATTGTTGACATTATTTTTACATACAATTACCCATTTGTACAGTTGGGTTTTTACTGGAGCAATCTAGGTAAAGTACCTTGCTCAATGGTACAGCAGCAGTATCCCCCACCAGGGATTGAACCCACAACCTTCCAGTCAAGAGTCCAAAGCCCTAACCACTACTCCACACTGCTACCACTACATTACCAAATCCGTACAAAGTGGGAAAGACGTGTACATTTTCTATTGATTTTTTTATGTTACAACTTAGTTTCTAGTATTTATTAGAAACTATAAGAGCTCTACTGGTTAATCTTCAGATTGGTAAGTCACACATGCTAAATCCATTGTAAAGATTAATGCTGTATTGTGTGCGGCAGTATCGACAATATCCCCTGCACACAGATGTGACCCAAGCCTGTAGCAACAGAACTTCATTTCAAGTGGGATGATAACAGCATATTCCACAACCAGAGCTTAAAGTTAATGACAAAGTAAAGTGATTAGTTCCGGAAAATATAATTATCACGGTGCTTTTAAAAACAAAAATGTGGTCCTCCACAATGCCGTACAGTACGGATTTGGCCAGGGGCATGAAACCCATCTGCTCTAAGCTATTAAGAGCAAAGGCAACATAAATCAACACATTCATAGAGTGTGCAAGAGCTAGATGAAAGATTAGGGGAAATGACTCTCAAGTGTAATCCAAAATGTGCCTTTAGCCCCCCTCCTAATGCAGTTCCAAAGGTCATTTTTTACTTTCAGGTCAGAGTAGCAGTATAATTTAATATAATTGTGTAATTCAAATATAAATACATCTATATCCTTTAATGCAGAACAAGCTTGATCCATACTTTCTGTGAACACTACTTTATTACAAATATCAATTTTGTAACATTGTGTGAAATTTCAGTACACTACATACATGCCATGTCCCCATCTTGGTTAATTATACTAATGATCCAAAACTGACAGTTGTCACCATTCTGAATTGCTCAGTGTTCCACAATCAAGTTAACACTAAAATATAATTCTCAGGTCTTTGTTTATTACATACTTCCTTGGTTAAGCCTTCTAAGCATTCTACTTTAGCAGAGCTTATAGTTTTAGTTTGCTATTTAAGAACTGTATATATAGATGTGTATTTGCACGAGCTGTCTGTATTGCTGGAAGACTAAAAAGGAGTTTGAGCAATTTTCTTGGATAGTGATTGTCACTGTGATACCACTTTTTGTGATGCCTTTATAATATCCGTTTTTGATTTCATGATTTGCACATTTTTAATTGGGGATTTGTAAGTGTTTTTGGCCTCTTCAGAAAACTCATGGATGTCAAGTCTCAAGGTTTACCCGTGAAACTCACGTTTTTTCACCCCCCAACAAAATCTAGTGGTCTAGGTTAAGGTTTTTCATCAATCCCAGGGTTTTTCAGCAGGGGTCTCATTGGTATGAACACTTAGGGGTTGACATGTCTGGAAAACTTGTCAGGGCTCCTTATTCAATGAAACACTCTTCTACCCACTGATACTTTAATAAGAAACCTTACAAACTGCAGGGTGAATTCTCAATATGGACATTTCAGGTAATATCCTTCTTTACTTCAGACTATAAGAGATGCTACACCTTAATGTCGTAACTATAGCAATAGCCATAGCAGCACTATATTGACTTTAAATAGTTTATATTAAGCCCCACGGCAATAGTCTATGATTGACTTTTGGTGATAACCAATCACTCTCTATCAAAACACATGAGATGAAATCCTAGTCAGTGAAGGCTGTTGTCATGGCATCATTTTAACAGGCTTGAACATCGGCCTGGAACATGGGTGCCTATACAGGAAGCCTCTGTCTGGAAGATGTTTAAATTGGGGAAAGGCAAAGATCTAACAGCATTCGAAAGAGGCATGGTAGTGGGTGCACATTGAGCAGATACCACAGTAGCAAGGACAGTCATGTTGGGAGGCTGCTCCAAGAGTACTGGCAGTGGCGAAATGAACAAACACTACTTAAAAATGAACCTATAATACAGATTACACAGTGCTTAAATTACACTAAAGTAGGATTTGTAGAAAAAAAGTCTATTTTAATCCATAAAACAAACTGTCGTTCTGTGTGTTTGTTTTTTTTGCTTACTCCTTCTTTAGCTAGACTCCCAAAGTCAATTTAAAGTCAACTGAATCCGTAACTTCAAATACTCAATAATACATTCTGTGAGAAACTTGAAAGAAACTAAGTTGGATGTTTCATCAAGTGCTTTCCTCACACAGTTACACAGTTTTACATAAATATCAATTTTATGAATTCAATGAATTCCTAGACGCTTCAGGATGGAATTTGTTTTATAATGTATTTTAAAAAATGAATGGCAATGGATCTTTAGGATCGTTGTAATCTGTAATTTGTCAAGTTTAAATGGCAAAAGATATTGCTAGTTCAAGATAGATACATCTCTCTAGCTCTATTACTTGCACCTATTGAAGCAGGCTTCTCAGAATCAGGCAGTTCTATTGTATTGAGATACAAGGTGCATTTATAATATTTCTGTAGGTCCATGAGGGTAGAGTAAATGACAACCTAACCAACATAAAGTACATATGTTTTTCTTTCTCTCTATGCAGGGTACACAGTATTCCATTAAGCAATAGAACCTGAAGAGGGCTTTACTGTCTGACAAGGCCTGCCTTGTGCTGTTAAATACTCGAGCCGACAGAGATCTTCTTTTATCAAGCAGAAAAAAGGTAAAATACATAAATTAATACTGTATTTATGTATTTTCTGGCAAAATAATTTGGAACAGTGATTAAACATAGTTTGAGAGATAACATTTAAGTTCCATCAGCAGAGATTAAGGACCTCATATTGACCAATCAGGTTAAAGGAAATCTCTGATCCATTTTCTATTAGAATAAAATCATTTGCTATGAAGGCTATTTTCCAATCACACTTGTGTGCTGAAGATATTGTATTTACTTTAATTGGTTGCTATTCACCACAGTATAGTAAAGCAATGTTTACACTTCTTATTGTGGTAAAGGTTAATTTCTGTTGTCTGGCCTTGAGGCCTTGTTCCCATGGTCTCAGCCACACGCTGGTAGTGTAAAAAAGTACCAAGAGGTTCAAACTATAGAGTAGGACTTAGAATATCTGTATGACCCCAATTAAAGTAAAAAACAAGCACAGGAAAAGGATATTCAGCACACACAGATTAGCTGGTCAGCGATAATAAGAAAACCAAGCTTCGGTTATACAGCCTTTAAAGAAGGTACAGGCTAATTGGTTCTCCAGCTGAAGTTAGTGAGAAGACGTGTTTGAGAGCTCTGTTGAGTCCACAAGGATTCTTTAAACTTCAGTGTTTTCAATTGTCATCAGGATGTGATGACTGGGCCAGAAAATGATATACAAAGTGAATCTAAACATGAATGAAAATGCATTAGTTAAGATCAACTTGGTATTTCTGACCTGTACCAGGTTGCGCTTTAGAATATCTTCAAAGTTTTTTCTTTTTCTTTTTTTTAGATAAATAGACATATAGCTTGAACTGTTCATAATGACATCAGGTTATTGACATCAAGCTAAGAGGGCCCTGTGACTCATTATATAATAGGAATCTAAACCCCCCCTCACCAACGTCAGCAGATGTCCAGAAATATAATTAGGAAACTATAAGGTACATTTTCTTAACTGATTAACTACCCTTCATTTGTATTATGTATGATTCTCTTTTGTCAAGTACAGTAAGACAGAATGCTGTTCTGGATTGACTTTGCTCCTTTAAATTGCTATTATTTACTTGAGGATTTATTAGTATGTTAAGAAACCTGCTAATTAAGAATCCCCATGACGGGTGCTTACTTGAGTCATTAGCATTTTTATATCCACCGTCATTACTGTCCTGTTGCCACAAAATGAATTGCTCATATTACTGGTAGTCTTACAAACTTAAAACAGTACATGTGTAATATTCGGGATTTCGCAGCACATAATTTCTTCTGGTTTAAATAAACATACTACTGTGCAGGGACCACAAAGCTACCGTGAAATAAGGAATAGGACTCAAAAACAGTTAAATGAGATGCATGAAAGAGTTGACCTCAATAATATTGCGCTGAAAACAATAGTGCTCTGGAAATATTGTTATGCCATAAATTGGGCATTCATTTAACATCATACCTCCCCTTGATTTTAATTTCCATACTCTCAAACGTGGCAAATGATGTAATTGCTCCATAGCTCTTTTAAACTGGAACCCTTCCATGCATATGACATTATGTGCAACAGCGAAAAGGCTCTAGACCTGCTATAAAAAAAAATGACTGGTAGCTAGATATTTTTTTCCTCCCCTTTAAATTTAGATAATACTATAAAATCCTTCAGATTGAATTGCTGTGACAGGACAAATGTACATTTGAAGAAATGCTTGTTATTCACCTGCAATATTCTTTCTGACAGGGATATACAGGGATGTTCACACAGTATGTCACACATTTTTACCTACAGTGCTGCATACCTTGATAACCGCTCAGCCAGTAGTCACAAATCCTGGTACAGTACTGACATTCTTTAGCTGCAGGTATTGTGGGTTTTATATCACATGTTTTTAATTGCTTATATCTCGAGGAGTTTTTGTTTAACAAACTTTAAACAATAGTACAGTAGAGTTGTCTTTCCATTGCCTTGAAGCCAAATCATGCAGTCAGAGGAACATCATTAAAATGCCAGTGCTATAGGCCAATCATCCCTGCTTAATTCAATTTACGTTCGGGACCTTAAATCTTGCTAATGACCCAGAGGCTGGAGTTTTTATGACTCGTTGTGACAGAGATCGAATGATTCTTGGTGTTAGATCTCCCTCTCGACCTGCGAGGGTGCTGTGTAAAGGGAACAGAGTACCCGGGACTGGATGGCCCGACAGTTCATTCCCAGGGTTAGGTGGAAGTCAGCCATCTATAAAGGGGGTGGAGCTACGGTACACTAAATCATCGACCCAGAAGGGAAACGATGTGGCAACCACGGACTGGAGGAGCAGCTGCACTCGTTGACCAAGGGGTCATGGTTTATGGTATTTAAGGGAAGTAGTGATGTGATCTGTTCCTCTGTGAATGGTTAAATTGCATGACCAAAAGGAGAACCTGTATTGTGAACCGTGAGTGTTTTGTTTGTTTTGTTTGTAGTTATTTCAAATAATGTTGTATTGTTATTTAGATGGCTAACACAATCTGGAGCTGTTGCCAAAGGCCAGCACTAAACCTGGATTAACATCACTGCACTTTGTTTCACAAACAACTGTATTCACTACGAGCACTAGAGCACGCACTGTGGACTGGTGTTTGTGTTTGTGTATGTGTTATGTGTGGGTGAATTAAAACGGGACTGTTATTAGTTCTGGGCCAGCCCGCAGATTATAAATAAAGCATTACACGCTGCTGTATTGCTTATCATTGTTTATTGTTTACTGCTGTTTGCCATTAGGCCATTGGATTTAAAAATAAACCACTATTGCACCTGGATTATCGTTGTTTGTCTGATTATTGACCACCTGCACACTGTTAACCACTTTGCCACACTCGTTTAGTGGAGAACGATACAAAGTGATCCTTTTATGATGTACAGTTCTGTCAATAAATCACAGTATTCATAATGTAGGTTGCCAGTAATTACACTGATGTCCTATGCATTTACGAGAACCATAAGGCTTTATGAATCCCATATTAGTCTGTTTTGTCAATATTGTCATACCACAACAGAATTAAGAATATTTTTTGCTGTACTGGGTCTGTCACACATGCTTTTAAAGATAAAATGCAGTATACTGCTATATGAATATAATACCTGATTAAAACCTTTTAATGGACTATTTAAAAAAAAAAAAAAATCTTGTATTTCTGAAAGTCACATTAGAAATACAATACCTACAGTAACAAACCAGTAAACATAGGGTCTTCATCTATATATATATATATATATATATATATATATATATATATATATATATATATATATATATATATATATATATATATATATATATATTGATATTAAATGCATACAGTATTTTATTTAGGATATTTTTTATCGGTATGTTTTATAACCACTTCTTTCACCATACCCATATAAATTACAATATATTGAAAATATATTATGTTATTGGTTCGTAGAGTACATCTATTGCAATATATTTACTATAGGTTAATCGAAAGATTGTACAATATATGTATAAACACAATGTAAAGCATGTTCTGTCAGTATATTGGAGAATGTCAAATAAAATGTATTTATAAATATAGTATCCCATACTGTTACAATGTATGTGGTAAGTCTGTGCTTTGTTTATATTACCCATTTACAGTATTAAAAACAAACAAACAAAAACAATAATATCAAATTCTGGCTGTAATATATTTTCCTTAACCACTTTATATATTCTTATCTGAATGTATCTTTTCCAGCTACCAGCCCCGGCTTAGATCCGTCCAGTGAAATTGGTTTGTAAGTTACACGGGCTGATGAGTACATTTTAATGAATGAATGACATCGTTTCAGCTCAGTAATACTCCGGAGACCTATAAAGAGGAGAGGGGCAGTGAGAGATGCAGCGATAACCCCCGCACGGAAATTAAATGCAGCATCTTCTCTACTGTCAGTGTGAGCTGTTGAAGCACTGTTCGCAGGTGGTGTATTTAGGAGGAGATCGAGTCGGTGAACACAATGTTAAGGCTCATTAAAAAACAGCACGAAACATATTAACCACTTTCGGAGACTTTGGAATTTAAAACCACCTCAAATAACGTGCCTATTTCGTGTCTTTTAGTAACGCCTTTGCTAAAAATGCATGTGCATTTCAAAGTTGACACAGTTATTTTAAAAGCATGGCTTCCATTTGTCATTACCTAGAGGTATGGCAAGTCTCTATAACCACTACTCGGACATCAGAAGGGTTCTGCAAAAAGTGCTGGTCATGTTTTCAATTTTCATCCTGTGCGCTTCCCTGTTTTACTTATTGGCCGGCTGCTGCAACTCTCTGCCTTTGGATATTGTGGACAGCATTCCTGTGACGCAATCTCCCCAGTTATTTTACAAAACGTATGGGGAAAGCTTTGAAAAGAATGTCTCAAATTCCACTAATGGCATGGTGGCCCCGGCTCCAGTTATAACATCTTTAGAAGGTACAAGAGCTTCTGGATCGGAAAATGACAATCCTGGCAAGGACTGGACAGCGATGCGAAGGCTACCTCAAGCACTGATCCTTGGAGTTAAGAAAGGAGGAACTCGGGCACTCCTCGAATTCCTGCGACTCCATCCCGACATTCGAGCTTTGGGATCCGAACCGCATTTCTTCGATAGACATTACGCAAGAGGGATGAACTGGTACAGGTAGGAAATAAGGCACATTTTCAGATTCATGGGTATGGTGCCTGATTTGAAGAACATAACTACAGTATGTTCTATGCACTTTCAGATCTCAGAATATTAGTACCGTATAACTTATTGCAGTAGATGTTGTTATTTTATTTTATTTTATTTTATGTTAACTTTTTTGAATAGCCTTCATTGGACAAAATTTGCTCCAAGTCATATTTCGCACCATTTTAAAATTTACAGAACTACTTTACTCCTAAGGGCTCTTAAATTAAGACAGCATGCATTTAAATTTCTGCAACGTTAGCCTTTCCGTATATTAAAATCTGTGTTGTATGTATTTTTTAAAGCAAAAAATGATTAGTAAATAAAGCAACAAGTAAAGTGTGTGTTTTTTGTTTGTTTGTTTGTTTTGTTTTGTTTTGTGTGTGTGTGTGTGTGTGTGTGTGTGTGTGTGTGTGTGTGTGTGTGTGTGTGTGTGTGTGTCTTTTTAGTGGTTCGGTATATATGCGCAAAAAGTAACCTCCTGATCTTGAAAATGGCTCAAAAACTAAAATGATTTAGTAAGTCGCAAATCAGTACTTACAAGTAACACCAAACCAATATAGTTGTGTAAAGGTTTATTTTTTCTTTGCTGCATCAGTGAAAGGACAGCAATGGACGCCACTCACACGATTGCATGTCATTCTTAGCTTAACACCGTGTGAAGTCATGTGTATTGGACAACACAATAGTGTGTTAACAACAGTGGGATAAGGCATAAACAAGAGTTACGTTAAATGTTATATGGGCAAGAGACAAATATGTTAGCCAAAAGCAATTTGAGATTGTGATAACTTCCCTGTTGGTATATCAAATTATATAAATGACAACAAATGTTCACGTTTGGTGTATATATATATATATATATATATATATATATATATATATATATATATATATATATATATATATATATATATATATATATATATATATGTGTGTGGTGGCTGGTGGCCATAAAAAATAGAGATGCAGAAAAAAGTCAGAGGGCTTGGTGTTCCCTGACTGACAACACTTTTCATATTATTATTATTATTATTATTATTATTATTATTATTATTATTATTATTATTATTAAAAATGTATTTGGCAGACTTCTTAATCCAAGGTGACCTACAGGTGTTACAGGGCAGTACTGTACATGGTTACAATGCAATATTAATATTTTAATAGTATTGTTTACAGTAAGTGCAAATAATACTACTAAAATACAATATGAACTAGGATGCAACAAGTTAGGATTACAACAAGTTATATCTACAATTCCATATTAGTAGTGCAATAGTGCAATGATAGTGCATCAGCTGAGGATCCAGTAACGTGGTGCTGAGGTCAGGTAAGTCCAGTGCATGGGGGTAGATCAAGAGATCAAGTGCAGTCTAAACAGGTTTTACCCCAATTCGGCCGTTAAACACATTTTCTCCACTAGCCAACAGAGAAAAGAAAACAGTAGTCCATCATAGTTTATTCTAATATACTTAGCTGTTACACACAGCTAGCACATGTTTGTAAATACACTGTATACCTCATAAATATATAACCTTTAGATTTCAAGACAGCATCACTAACATACTTTGCATACAATATTTTGTAAAGCTGTTATAGCAGGAGAAAGGCAGAAAAAAAAATCAAGCACATCCTATCGACTTAATTTGTTGAACTTAAATGACAAACAAAATAATTATATACCACACAGGCAAAAAGAGAGTGAAAGAGTTTTTCCTGCGCTGGGGAAATAAACAAATACTGCTGGGGAAGGGCTAAAATTAATATAAATACGACTTCCAACAAACATTAACAGAAGCTACCGGTGCCACAAATCGTCAGTTTATTACAATATTAGTATATCTGGTACATTCTGAAAGGTGCTTCCAATCAGCACAAATGCAGAGGATAACTACAACTCCTGTAATCCACGCAGGTAATGATTACAAAAAACAAGTCACATATATTAATGTTTTAAGTGCATGATACATATTTAAATACTATATAGTACACATACATTTAGTTCCTTCGGATCTGTCGACTTGTGTAGCCTTTTTAAGTACTGGAAACATCATAATAATAATAATAATAATAATAATAATAATAATAATAATAATAATAATCACTAGAACTGCCAGGCAGTTTTTTATGGCTTCCAAGCTCAGTACCAGTTGGAAATTTTGGCAAGCTGTAGCACTGCAGCACAAGTGTCAGCAACAGATTAGTTTTATGGAGCAGTTTCAATTCAAAATACTGCATTAGTTCATTATCTCATGATGCTTTATAACTTTAAACGCCATTGTAAACATTAACCTATCTACACACTGTAAGGAGTTATAAGCTAGTTTTACATTTGATTGAAGATAATGAAAGGTTTTTAAAGAAATGCATCAGGTGGCCATATTGGTTTAAGCATAAACACAAATTTTGAAAAACTCAGTTGTATTGACAGAGGGGTGATGCTTGTCAACTTTGGAGTTAATCAAATAAATAATTTTTCAACTGAAGTGGTTTTAAATTTAAGAATAAAATGTAGGTTTGGCGGCCATCTTGTTTTACAAAAGTTTTCCTTATTTTAATTCCATTGTCCCCAGGATGATGCCTACCAAGTTCAGAGTTGGTTAAACAATTTTCAAACTGAAGCAGTTAGATGTTCGGGGCACATTTCAGTGAATTTGCTGGCAGCCATTTTGATACTGATTTCCATTACATGAGAGTAGATTAAACTACAAGATAAGCACCAACTAAGACGTAGCTTCACAGTAAACTAATGTGATCTATCTGCATCTCCATCCATTTGCGTTTCTTTCCATCTGATGATGTAGATATCCTTCTGCCTGGTGTTGATAGCTGAAGTTTAATGCTGGCTCCAGGGATCAGCTTATTTTGCCTCCCTAGCGCATCAGCACACACAACGGCTGTGATGCTGGCTCCGGGGATCAGCGCATCAGCATGACAGCTGTCTTGATTGAGCTAAGTAGGGTACATCCCTGGGTTCTTCAAGTGGGCACCATTCGTCCTCGGTGTTTCGTCGACTCGCCCATGACACCTGTGGCGGAGTGTCCCGCCCCTATGTATTTATTTATTTATTATTATTTGTATTTTTGTTTGCGCCGTGGATAAAAGCGCTGCGTCTTTTGTTATTGTTTTTTATATTTAAAAACCCTGTGAGGATGCGTGGCTGATCAGCTACTGATTATTTAACTAGCTGACAGTCACGCATCCTTACCAAACGTGTGCAGACTGTGGCCGAGGGGTAATAAGATAATTAACAGCTAGTTAACCCCTCGGCCAGAGTATAAGAACCTGCAGCTGTCCGTGCTGCGGGGGTTGAGTGTAGAGTCTAGAGAGGAGAGTACGGAAGAGCGGAGAGAGAGCGAGGAGAATATAAAAAGAACAATTGCTATATTTAAAAGTATACTTGTTTCTGTTTGTTTGGCCATCGCGCCTTTTTGTTTTGTGTTTTGTTATTGTTTAAATCTTTTATTTTTGGTTTGTTTATTTAATAAATCTAGCTGAGTGCTGTAGCATTCAGCTTCACCCGCCCATCCATTGTTTTGATTCAGTTACTTCCTGGTCCGTGACGTCACCACACCTCACCACTGCAAGCAATCCTGCCACACACCTCAAGAGGGCTCGACAGTGATTCTGGCATCCCAGCATCACCCCCCTCTGTCCCCCACTCAACTCAGCCCAGCTTACTTACCCGTACATCAGCGTTGCTTTCTTTCTATTGTGCTTGAGATCCCTAGCCAGAACCTTTCCGTCTCAACCACAGCCAGTTGCTGCTCCTTTCTGCTGCTTCAGATAAGTTCTTCACTGTGCAACGCAACTGTTGGCCACTGAACCCAACATCTCTGAGAAACCGGGTTGTAGAGTGTGCCACAAATCCTCGACAACCCACCTCCACTGGGTAAACCCGAACTCTCCATCCTCGCTGTTCCGCTTCAGTAGTTACTTGAGCATACCAAAGTTTCTTCCTCTCATACGCCTCATCCACTGCATCCTGCCATGGCACTGTTAACTCTACCAGGTGAATAAGGCTGCAGCTTATGCTACGCAACTTGAAGCAGGTTTGGCTGTTGATGACATATGCAATGTTTCAGATTCACCGTTTCCCAAGAAGATTTTGAAAGGTTTTTAAAGAAATGCGTCAGGCAGCCATCTTGCTTTACGCACAAACACCATTTTTGAAAAAGTCAATTGTATTGACACAGGGATGATGCTTGTCAACTTTGGAGTTAATCAACTAAACCATGTTCAACTGAAGCGGTTTTAAATTTAATAACGAAACGTACAGTAGGTCTGGCCGCCATCTTGTTTTATGAAGAACACCATTTTGCCGTATTTAAATTCCATTGTCCCCAGGATGACGCCTACCAAGTTAACAGTTAGTTGGTTAAATGGTTTGTAAACAGAAGCAGTTTGATATTTGGGTGCGTTTTGGTGAATTTGGTGGCAGCAATTTTGATAGTAAAATGTACTGCAGCAACTTCTGCTTCGCAAACTGGAAGTGAGTTTGGTTGCTGATGACTAGGGGTCTACTTAAATCGCGGTAAATTTATGTATTTTTCACGGGTATGTTGCGGAATAAAATCAGGATTTCGCGGACATTTCGCGGACCTGTTTAAACATTAAATAAACCTAAGTAGACAGTATTTCAGAACACTATAAAGCCTAAAAATAGTGGTACTTGCTTCCTTACTAAAACAGAGTGCTGTCATTTGTTAAAGGCGAGTATGCAGCATCCCCCTGCAGTTGACTTGCCCATACATTGAGACTGCATGTCTGCATCCACTGAATTGGTTGGAAGTTAAGGCAAAGCTTTACAGTTATACAGATGTGGAAATCGATTAGAAACAGCCCAAAAACTCGGTTACACAAGGGCATTTGGGCTGTGCTGGATCGTTTAGTACTGATTTAACTTGCAGACAGGAATACTTTTTCTCTGAGCTGACTTTCCAGTTTGGTTTCTGAAAGCTGTTTATTTTACATTCTGTTCAGCAGCCTCTGAAGTAGCCTTTTGTTTAATGTGTGTTTCTGAAGCTAAATAGCGATCGATCGTATTTTCTCCAAATACACATTAAGATATGGAAAACAATTACCTCAGTCTGCATGTACAGTTTCTTTGGGAAATATCTTGAAACGATCATCGCAGAAATATACTTTGCTTTTTGTGTAATCCATTTCTACTATTTTACCTCCAATGCTGAAAACTAGATTTTAGCAACCTAAATCAAAACAATGCAGCACCAACATTATCCCACCCCCTCCTGCACAGTACTACAGATCACATAAAAGCAGTAAAGACGCACTGATAGGCTGATTAAAACTTTGTCATTTGAATAGTAAACAAGAACGTTAACTGCTTTGAAGAATTTATTTTGTAGCCTAAATGTTACTTGTGGACGTTTTTTGTTTGTTTATTTTTTACTTAAGTGCAGTGCACACAGGACGGCGAAGGAATCAAAAGGGCTATCTACAGAATGCAGATCGTAGCTTGCCGTTGCGTCGCTTGCATTGTGCAGTAGTTAATTTAAACAAGGTTTCTTTTTTCCCCTCTCCGTACTTGTTTGTATGCATTGGCCCCTAAGAGGTGAATTTCGCGGTGAACCCTCAATTTCACGATTTCCGTGAAATCCGCGAAATCGCGATTTAGGTAGGTCCCTACTGATGACATATGCAAAGTTTCAGATCAATCGGTTCACCAGTTCCCAGAAGAAGATTTTGAAAAGTTTTTCGAAATTTTTTTTGCTTCTCAAAAATAGCGACGTCTTAAATTCGAGTACAGAATAGTGGTGCATGTATTAAAATCACCAACAAAAGATGACCCGAATACACAAACAACAACGTGATTGACTGCCAAGAAAAAACGAACAAAGACGTCACTGCCCAAATACACAAGCAGCAACGTGACTTACTGTTGAGAAAAGACAAACCAAAACGTTACTGACCGGTCTCGAATCATCCATGATATACAGGCAGCCATTTTCAAAGAAGCGTCATTAGCTTACTGAGGAATTCAAATAAATGTTTACAATTTCAGCATTTCTAAAAAAACAGTACCAGCTTGGACAGATCAGAAATTCTAATCAGACCCCAGTATTTTTCGACTGCCAAGCAATACCACAGTTCACAAATTGGGAGAAAAACAGGTGTGAGTAATCTCCATGTGTGTATGTTATGTTCGGTTGGTATTGTGCATACCATTCTGACTGTTGTGTTTGTAATGCGATCAGTGCTGTTGTGGTTGCTGGGTTACATGTTGCCTGATGTAGTGGAGTGTTGTGTCGTGCTTGCTGTTACTGTGATGCGTAATGCTATAAGTGAGTGAGTTGTGTGTGTTTACGACAGAGACAACAGTGTAATTGAGGTTGTACCTTTGTAAATGCAGATTTATTTGATGTGTTATTTTTTCCTCAAATTGAGGGTGGTCTTAAATTCAAAGGAATACGGTATATATATATATATTTTTTTTTTTTTTTTTTTTTACTTTGAAATTTTGAGTAGGTTGAGTAGAATATAATGTTGTACCAACCATCAATATCCAATATTTGTTGCCAGGAACTATGAAAGCACTGTGGTAAAGGCAGACCCCATCTGTGGCCTCTCATCGGCATGGTTTTGTGGTAATTGCATTTTATAATTTAGGGTAATCAGTCACTTATATTAATATGACAGTAAGAAACATCTTTACTTTGTTGGATAATGTCATTTTTACAAGACAAGCCTAATTTCATGGCTTGTAGAAAGGGTTAATTGTGTTTGCCAATATGGAAGATCTGAAGAAATAAAAGCAGTAAAACACATAGAGAGAATCTTAACATTCGTTTTGTGTTGTGACAGTTGTAGCAATAAGTAGAATATCTTTACTCAGAAGAGAGCTTGACGGGACAGCTGGTCCCTTGCCTAATCCCAGAACAGTGTAACAATGTGAGTTAGTATTTAATAACATGCATCAACAAATACATAAATACGGTAGACCTCATGTTACATTTAAATTCTTAAAATAATGCAATTTGATATTTTAAGTCTTTACTCAAATATTTTTTGTACAAGTTTTCCTGAAATTATAATAAAACTGAACTGTTGAGAAGCAGTTTAGAAGGTGAATCTAAGTCTGAGGGGTGTTTGTTTTCTAACACTGGACCCTGTTCATAAATTGTTAACTTGTAAGTTATATAAATACTGTTTTTTTAATATAAGTATGTTTTTTTATGAATAAAATCCAGTTTGATATTCATGAAACTGTAGATTGTTGTTGTTTGAAAAAAGATTCTTTAAATCACTCATGAGGTAAAGTTTTGTGAATAAGTCCCATTCAAATTTTTTGATAAGTATCTTTCACACCACAGGCAACAAAATTAAGAATCACAGCCTGTGTATGTGCATTAGAAAAACCTTAGGAAAAACTGTGCTTTGACAAATAACACATGTTTTAGAACCATAATTTACATTTGTCCTTTTATTATATTTCTGTGGTCAAACTATGGGTGAAGTAGGCAAATGTTTCGGCAGGTGCATATGTTTAGTGTTTATATCAATCATTATTACTCTGCTTTGATCAAGAAATCATAAAATCTTAATCCTAGTAGAATACAAAACAACCAAAAAACATTTAATTGGATTTTAATGGAGTTTCTATAAAGACCCAGCACCCTCTTTCAAATCCACCAAGGACAGGCATGTTTTCTATTGAAGAATGATATATTGAAGCTGTAAAAACTGATGTATGATGCGTCCTTCTTTCTGTTTGTAAAATGTTCATTTAAATGCTGCATTATTCGCTGTCAATATACTTGGTAAATTTCTCCAGAAAACAAAGATGCTTATACGGACAAGATAAATGACATGACCTCCAGAAGTTTCTACAGCTGCGTAAATAAAGCTATTTGCACTCACTTTCTGCTTCATTTATCATTTGGGGGTTTAAATTGGAATGCAGAATAGGTAGAACAAAAATGTGCTTTTGCATTCTTTTGAAAGATGACAAATTATTTTTGTTTCAAGCAATATTTTAGTATTTCCAGTGATGTTGTATGTAGTTTTTGCTCCAATGCTGCACATTGGCAATCTTACAAAGAGGGCTCCTTATGTACTTTATGGGAACTCTGAAAAACTTAATTTGGAAAGATAGGAATTTGTTCAGAAAGATGACTATTCATAGTACAATCACAGATTGTTTTAACACATCTATAGTATTCATTTTTTAGAAACAGAATGTTTGGTTATGTAAGACTTTAGGTGCAGAAAGGTCAAGATAATATTTGCCATCCACCCACAATATTCTGCATAGCATTTAAATAAATATTTGGTTGGCAAAAATAAGAAACTTAAACTTACAAATGTGTATATATTATAAAACCTTCTATGCTTGAGTTGTCCCTATTCCTTGTAAACATATGAACCCTAAATAAATCAAAAGGAATTCCAAAAATATATATATTAATTAGAAATACATACATACATACATTCACACATATATACATACATACAAATAAGTGTACACTGTTTACATATTTTAAAAGCATTTGGTTAATATTTTAATATCTATTTAAATATATATTGTCTTTTATATTAGTCTGGATTGACATACATATAGATATTACTGTACAATGTTTCTTTATTGGATCTGAAACACTTCAATATTTGTATTTGAATGAAGTGTATTGTGTATACAGTACCATATGTATGCCACAACATTGCATATAACTGTCAGTTGACCTGTCAGTTGACCTTTACCCTAGGTCATTTATTCTATAGATCTTAATGATGTTCCTTGCTCAGTTCATGAGCACCATCAGGGATATTGCTGGACATCATTATAAGTGGGCCCTAGAATAAGAAATCCCAAACGCTAAAACATTTTTAAAACAAAAAATGAGCTTTAAAAGAAAGAGATGTATAACAGATGTTGATAGACCAATATATTTGAGCTCAAAGGAAAGCACAATAAATTACTCTGCAAAGATTAGCGCTATGGCAAGCTAAGAAAAATAGATCAGATTTTGTGCTAATAGTGTGTCCTCAATCGATAGCCCCTTAGTTTGACCTTGAGTTGATACGGTATTAGAGTGGTTAGTCTTGGTCAGTGCAGATTCAGTTACAATTAGCAAGGGATTTCATCCTGTGCTGCTGTAATCCTTGCACATGGATAGAGGTCATGTTTCACTTTTAAGTACAGTCTGTTTTTGAAAGAGATCAATTTAATATTTTATTTTCCTTTTCAGATCTAAAAGAGAAACACGGCATTATTTGCTTGGTCAATGGAGCATGTGACAGGATAAAAGGGAGTAAAAGTGAAGTGTCATGTACACAGTCCTTTGTGGGACCGACGGCCGATAAAGCTCAATTGCTTTTAACTGTAGAAGGTTAGGTTTCCAGTCAGTTTCAATGGTCCTTTGCCAAGGTTCAATCCATTTCCAGGAATCTTGCTGGGGGGAGATGTTTATTGGAATAGCACCAGTATTTACAGTATCTAATATTTGTTATGCATAATTATGAATATAGGTTAACATTTACAGTTTTTTCCTATATGGAAAAAAATATATAATACAATAAATACAGTGCTTCCTTGTTATTTACCATTTTGAAAACAGTGAATTTATGAAGGACCTGTATACATTGCACTATGTACATGTATATATCTATATGATAATTTACTATAAACATGGCCTAACCGTGAATTAACTCAGTTATTGCATCGTGTTGTAACTAGGAGGCATTTTACTAGTTCAATTTTTTTGTATAGGGCCTTCTGTTATTACTGTATGTGACATGACAATATAATAACACAGTGCCCACCCAGGGTGATGTTAGAAAAAGGCACTTTTACAGTATATAATCTAAAAAGCTTGTGTTATGCTGTATGATAAAACAGAAGCTATACAGTTTTGAGTCCCCAAATGTACTTAAATGATCTATGCAGTGGCAATGAATGCATCATAATGAAATAGGAGTTTTCATTAAGATTTCATTTGCAAACAAATCTGTTTTCTATGAGCAAAAACTTTCAAATGACCTTCAGGATATCACCAGGGTAAAAATCACCATGCTAGGTTATCCACCATATTGTAATTTTTGCTCAGCTAAACAAGATGTTAACTAACACCAGATACTATATGTTACTATAATTTAATATCGGCTAATATATTTTTATAGTATGAGAAATAGAAAAGGCTATCTACAGTATGTGTTTAAGTACATCAATTACTGAAAATGTAAGCCCAGTTGATTTAGCTGGTTAGTTAAGATTTACTGTAGTTGGTTCAACTAAACTATTACAGGATAAAGACAGGTGCATCTCATTGTATGTGTTGTTCTGCACTTTATAAAATCACCATAAGGTCCAGACAGTCTGTTTTTAATTCAATCCTCATTAACGTACCATTGGGAATTAAGAGGGTCTGCAGCATCAGGGATCCTGTGATGGATGTGGGCTGCAAGTGGACAAGGCACTGTTGCAATTGACTGTTTTTTTAATGGCTATTGTGCAATGAAATGGATGGCTGGATCTAAGAACACACCCCATCTTCTTTATATAAATGTATCATTTCATTGTTATTGCTTAAACTAACACTGTAACAAGCTGTTTAAAATCAATATCAGCATATAGACACTTTAACATTTTTATATGTACATTTTATATATTTTTAAATATTGCCAGGATATTAAGTAAAGGTAATGTGATGAAGCATGATTATAATGTGATAAAATTATAACTTTATTAAATATTTAGCACAAATAAATGAAATATATAAAAATGTTATTAACACTGGAAAATGGCCATTAGATTGTCAAAGCGTTTGTATATTTTAGTCTTAAAGCAATCCGATTAAAATCTCTCTAAAAATAGTCTTTTTACTTCTAACTTCTGGTTACATTTGATTCATAAAACAAAATGCTTGCAAATACACTAAATATATAGTGGGATGAGATAGGCGTAGGGATAAACTCCATTGCTATGTAACGCTGTCCACACTGGTATTCCAGATATCTTGCTCTTATATATTTATTGAGGTAAGACTCCAAGGCTCCCATGTGTGTGTGTGTGAGAGGGGGTGTATGTAAAGCCTCTGCTGTTGTTGCTGGTGTCTCTACTCAGAAGACGATGAAGTAATTGCCACACATCTGTTTCAGCACAGCAAGCTACTGATGGGGCTCCAGCAGGCCCTGTGTACAAACTCCACCTGCCGCCTTTTTACCAGCTGAGGCCTACATTAACATTCGCCATCGAAATCAATACCCAGGCCAGAGGAGGAGGCAATTTAGCTTATTCAAAATACCTTGGAGAAAACAGCCCGTCAATGACAGCTTTAGCACAATGAGGGCAAGTTATCCTGCTCTCAGGATAACCAGGGCTTAAAAGGATCAAACAAATAATAATAACGTGGCCTAGATTTAAAATGGTATATTTGCATCTCTCAAGGAGGTACTGTAAAGTCATAAATATTTGCAAGCCTTTTATTATGCGATTTTCGCCTATGAAAAAAACCTGCAAAGATTTCTGACACAAAATCAAATTCCACTAACAATACATACTTTGTATATTGCAACAGGTCACCAACATTTCTGGAGCAAAATAGGTTTTATGGGTGTGATTCTCCAAATATTTTGGTCGCAAATATTTTTGGATTTACAGTATAGACCAAGAAAGGTTTAAATATGGAAATTGTTCATTAATACTTTCCATGTGTCTTTATTATAATTTTATATTAGCTGAATCTTTCTGGTACCTTTCTCTAAATCAAGACCAATTGACCATTTTAGTGCTTGACCCTCCAATTGAACCAATAGATATATACAGTGACTTCTTGTTGTTTAACAATTTGATCATTCATTAACTGTCATGTTAACAGTAAATGGTTTATTGTACAGGACCCTGCCCTAATTCCCTACCCTCAGTATTTCACAATTTTGAATCAAAGTCAAATATATATACTGTATTTGTAACTCATTTCAGTATGGTAGTGAGCGTGATCAGCTGTGGCATGATAAGACCTGGAGGAGATCATATTGAGGACACTTCATTAGCAAGTTTAAATTCAAACTGGATGATCAGTTTCAAAAGTATGCAGGTGAATATTTTTGTTACACTGAGGATTTGGGGGAGCCATGGTCCTGGCAGGCAGTGAACACTAATTCAAGCTGGACCATGACCCTGGGAGCTAATTGGGATATCAGTGCCCAAAGGAGTTTGCAAAACACAAAAGGGAAAGGGAATACAGGACAAAGAGAATACAAAGGGAATACAATATGGATAGTAAAGGTCAATATATACAGTGGATTAGGCAGGATTGGGCCTTTTTTTGTTCTTTTTTTGTACATTATTTTGATGGGAGATTCTTTTGTATTATGAATTCAGCAGTAAAACACATGTATTAAACATTCATTCACACTAATGCATCCCTCAATAAATCTAGGTAATGACAGCAGTTTTTATTTAATATATACCATGTGGCATGTAAAATATGAATTTATACCCCCCTTCCAGCAATATTCACCGCCCTGTCTAATGCCCTAAATCTGTCTAAAGAATCTCAAAAAGCCTACCTATGTGCCTTTGCCTTCATTTTAGTGCACAAGACCGTACAAAAACACAAAAACACAATGACTTCCAAGTGCTTTAGGGACAAAGGGGTAATTAAGTTAATCTGAACAGTGGCAGGTCTAAATGCTGCTACTACTTAAATCATTTATAAAGAGTTACAAAAAGCAAACATCCAGCAGATCATATTAGTCTATTTCATGCATTTCTGCTTGTAAATATATGAGAAAGCACAGGTTAGGAAGGTTTATATTTTTAAATGACAGCAAAGTTTAGATCAATTAAATAGACTCCATGCTGAATTATTTTCCTGTGTTGTTTTTTCCCGATAGTATCATAGCATTATTGACCATGGGCCAAGTAAAGAACCAAATGGCAGCTAGGTACTTTATGCTGCCTGAGGTAAATGATGTCATGAGTCAGCTGGCAGGGGGCTTTATTCCAATTATATATTGATATAGATTAAAAAAGACTGAAACAGCTGTTAGTAGGAACTATTGGCAAGACTTTTCAGGCTATCATACCAAGATGGTTTTGTACTGACAATTCTAAATAGTCCTTATTAGAAAGAACATTCATTGATTCTGCCTGTCTGTGATACTTAATCTCAAATTACATAGTTCATTAGGCAACTATGTTTTGAGGTTCATTATCACCCACTAATGATCCTGGAGTTGGCCATTTAATCAACGGAGGACAAAAGTTCTGAGATATATAATTTGCTGTACATATTGTGTTTTACCTACAGTGTATATTACTGAGAGAAATGTATCTTTTTACATGAATATATTTTCAGTTAAGGATAAACAATGATAAATAGTGAAATCGAGGAAAATAATGTAGTGTTTTTGAGTGCTGTTGGCTGTGACTGTGGTTTCTTAGACAAATCCACATATTTCTGACAAATCTACTGCACTCTTTTCACAGTTTTCAGTTTAACTGGATAATTAATCAATTAAAAAAATGTTTTAGAACCGAAACTTTAAATCTTGGCTTGCGATTTTATAATTCTGGATAAGCAGGCATTTCAAATACAACTCAGTGGAATCACTTTCTGGTACCAAAGTCAATGTATTTTGATGTTCCAAAAATGTAATCCTAATTTTAAAGCCTTATTACCACCTAAACTGAAATGACTCCTCACTATGGTCTAATTATAACTCAAAGTGTAATATGACAAAGATGCAAGACAAACTAAGTTTGTCTTTGGATGGGAAAGGGGTCATAAAAAAAAATGATAAAAACATTTCAGGGATTAATAGGTTAGCAAAATACTAACCTGTGAATTATTGATGAGTTTTTTGAAGAGACATTGTGGCTTTCTAATGGGCAAGGATAAACAGGGAAGTGTTTAGGGTAAGTGCTTGCCGGGGTGAGGTAATTGAGAATGTATTATTGTAAAGGATTATCAGGAATCTTTTCTCATTAGAAGTTTCAAAAGCCTCAGTCTGATTACTTAGTATTGATATGAGGTCACATTGCACTTGCAGTTGGCACAATGAAAGATGAGAGCAGAGAGTGCATCAGGACATTGAACCCATTAACATTTCCTTCTGTTTCAATTTGTCTGCCTTGTGGTTGCTTCTTCCGCAAAATGACCAGTCAAATGTGTTGGCGGAATTCCTTTGACAATGTTGTTTTATGGCCTGACATTTGATTTCAAATAAAATAATGAAACATGTAAAACCCAACTACATCTACCAGTCTAATGTCTTGGTTAATTGTTGTTTTACGCTTATTTTATAAAATGGAGGCAGTTTTAGTACAATAGGTTTCAACCGTCTTTGTGTAATTATTTAAATAATTATTTATTTTACCTCTTGGTCAGTAGGATTTAAAACCAGATGATGAAAAGAAATGTGATGTTCTATTTATTAGATAACCTCATTTTAAGTATAATTATTTGTGTTATATTGGTATTTGTAGTTTTGCTGTTGCTTCTTTGTAACTAGTCACATCCAGTGTTGTAGATCAGATTTACTCCATCAGACCTTGTGATCTACAGCACAGGAAGTATTAGGTAGCAGGAATCCTTAACAGTTCTCTTTAAAATATCTACACAGGCTTCAGCACAACAGAAAGAGTCTGTTGAGGGCTTGGGAATTGCTTGTCCGATTAATATACAACTGTTCTTAAAGTAGCTTTATTTATTTGTTCTACCTTTCCCTGTTTATGAATTTTGCCATCATTGAGAGTGATTAAGGGTTAGGGTTGCTTCAATATTGAGTTATATCATCATTAGTCTGTATATCTGGTTTTACCTGGCTTTGAACTTGCTTCAGGCTTGTCTATATACTAATGCACAAAAGAAACGCAACATTCAAATATTTAAACTTGGATATCAAACAAAATCACAGAACATTTGAACAAAAATACAGATTAAAGAATCATGATAAGTTTTCAGTATGAAACGTGACACACTGTCAAAATGAAAACATTACAAAGTTAGTATCGGGTATGACTTCCCTGAGCAATAACACAATCCTGGCAGCGTTGACGCATAGACCTGATCAGCCTCTGGATAGACTGCTGTAGGATGTTACGCCACTCTTCCTGTGCAGCTGCAGCCAGCTGGCAAAGGTTGTCTCCTGTGGATGGCACTGGCGATTTGGTCCCACAGATATTCTATTGGACTCAGGTCAGGAGAAAAAGCTGGCCACGGCAAGACCTTGACATTGTTTTCTTGAAGTCGTGCAATTGTAATCCTAGCAGTGTGTGGTCTTCCATTGTCCTGTTGGAAAATTGAAACTTCTGGATTGGCTTGCAGGAACGGAAAAACTGTTGCCTCAAGGACTTCGCCAATGTATCGCTGAGCAGTAAGGTTGCCCTCAATCTGCACCAAAGGCGTTCTTGTGTTACAGGAGATTCCTCCCCACATCACACTTCCACTGCCCCACCGGTTGGCTTGAACAACACAACAATCAGCATAATGCTCACCACGACGTCTCCACACACGTTGTCTTCCGTCAGGTCTGTCAAGAGCAAAACGGCATTCATCAGTGAATAAAACACTCCACCACTCTCTCTGCCACCACCTCAGACATTCTCTGGCCCACAGAGGACGGTGATTTTGTCTCTCAGCTGTCATCATGTTACCCCTGAACGGCCTCCGAGCATGCAAATCATTTTCATGCAGACGGCGAGCTACAGTTGTTCTGCTGATGCGCGGGTTAGTTCTTCCTGGAAGTTCTTGTGCTGTAGCCACTGCAGTCTGAAAACGATCACGCAGATGGATCAGTCGGATGTGACGGTCCTGGGCCGGTGTGGTGACCATCTGCCTTACAGGGCATGGCCTGCCCCCACAGAAATGGTTTCCTGGTTTCTCTGGACTAGTCTGCTGATTGTTGAAGCAGAACATATCATTCTCTGTGTAACTTCTTGCACAGACAGGCCACCTTCAATCATGTCGATAGCAACCAGACGATCTTCATTACTCAAGCGGGACATGGTCGTATCTTTCACTGTTCTTGTGTTAATTAAAATCATGTCTTTTGGAATGGCTATTTATACAGATTCTTAATCATCTAATTTTGGCAATTGTAACTCAACTCAAATACCAAACACTGAGCACCTGGCATTCTTATGAAATCACATGAGTTGAGCTCAGTATTTTGCTATCCCAAGGAACAATAGTACTCAAACAATCAACAAACCTATCTGCTCACTATTTAAAATGTAAATAACATTATGCATGTGCCCAATGAGCTACTGATTTAAAACTTAGATGGTTTAATAGAAAATAGAAAAACTAAAATAAACTTAAATGATAAATGTTTCTTTCTCAAATGTCTTCATATATACAGTACTGTGCAAAAGTTTTAGGCAAGTGTGAAAAAATGCTGTAAAGTAAGAATGCTTTCAAAAATAGACATGTTAATAGTTTATATTTATCAATTAACAAAATGCAAAGTGAGTGAACAGAAGAAAAATCTACATCAAATGAATATTTGGTGTGACCACCCTTTGCCTTCAAAACAGCATCAATTCTTCTAGGTACACTTGCACACAGTTTTTGAAGGAACTCGGCAGGTAGGTTGGCCCAAACATCTTGGAGAACTAACCACAGTTCTTCTGTGGATTTAGGCAGCCTCAGTTGCTTCTCTCTCTTCATGTAATCCCAGACAGACTCGATGATGTTGAGATCAGGGCTCTGTGGGGTCATACCATCACTTCCAGGACTCCTTGTTCTTCTTTACGCTGAAGATAGTTCTTAATGACTTTCGCTGTACGTTTGGGGTCATTGTCATGCTGCAGAATAAATTTGGGGCCAATCAGATGCCTCCCTGATGGTATTGCATGATGGATAAGTATCTGCCTGTACTTCTCAGCATTGAGGAGACCATTAATTCTGACCAAATCCCCAACTCCATTTGCAGAAATGCAGCCCCAAACTTGCAAGGAACCTCCACCATGCTTCACTGTTGCCTGCAGACACTCATTCGTGTACCGCTGTCCTTGGCCGACCACTGCGTCTACGGTCCTCAACGTTGCCCGTTTCTTTGTGCTTCTTCAAAAGAGCTTGGACAGCACATCTGGAAACCCCTGTCTGCCTTGAAACTTCTGCCTGGGAGAGACCTTGCTGATGCAGTATAACTACCTTGTGTCTTGTTGCTGTGCTCAGTCTTGCCATGGTGTATGACTTTTGACAGTAAAATGTCTTCAGCAACCTCACCTTGTTAGCTGAGTTTGGCTGTTCCTCACCCAGTTTTATTCCTCCTACACAGCTGTTTCTGTTTCAGTTAATGATTGTGTTTCAACCTACATATTGAATTGATGATCATTAGCACCTGTTTGGTATAATTGTTTAATCATACACCTGACTATATGCCTACAAAATCCCTGACTTTGTGCAAGTGTTCCTAGAAGAATTGATGCTGTTTTGAAGGCAAAGGGTGGTCACACCAAATATGGATTTGATTTAGATTTTTTTTCTGTTCACTCACTTTGCATTTAGTTAATTGATAAGTATAATCTATTAACATGTCTATTTTTGAAAGCATTCTTACTTTACAGCATTTTTTCACACCTGCCTAAAACTTTTGCACAGTACTGATATATATATATATATATATATATATTATATCTGTTAGGGGATCTGTAACGAAACCCTGTCAGGGAGGAAACTAAGCAGAAAAAAGTAATCAAGACAGGCTCATATGGTCTTTGACACGCAGGTGCTGTAAAACAGCAATCTACAGAATGACAGTCCAATTAAACAAGGTCAGAGGAAACTCCAGGAAGTCCTCGCTCAGAGGAGAGCAGGTGTACTACAGTCCTTATTAAAAATGCAACTGGATTCGCATGTACACGAGCCACGGAATGTAGATTAGTCATGTCTGCTGCCCACTCTCCTCTTGGAGGTGAGAAGAATGCCCCTTAGTCCATTTGTTTTCCCTTGTATGTCAGTAACCCTGAGTGATTAATGCCGGCTGCACATCTGCCCATCAGTCCTCATTACTAATGCACATTTAAAGTACCACTTAGACTGAAGGAGGGATCGCTACTAATTTGCTGCCCAAAAGTGACATAATACCCAAGGTACACCTACTCTAGAGCCTTTAAAAGGATCTAATTTGTCCAGCCTTGGTAGAAGTAATACATATTTGTGGATATCATGTTATAGAAGGTAAAAGGGCAGCTTGAATGGAAATCTGAATTTATTTTTGTGTTTTCATAGTATACTGTAAAGAGGATATACTACCCTCTAACCTACAGTGCCTATAGTAAGTATTCACCCCCCTTGGACATTTTCACAGTTTGTTGTGTTGAAATCTTGATTTACACAACCTACTCAACACTTTGAAGAGGAAGGGAGAATTTTTTATTTTGAAACAACAGTTAATGAAAAATAAAAAACTGAAATGTTCTTGGTTAGATAAGTATTCACCCCCCTGAGTTAATACTTGGTAGAACCACCTTTGGCAGCAATTACAGCTGTGAGTCTTTTGGGGTAAGTCTCTACCAGGTTTGCACATCTGGATCGTGCAATATTCGCCTATTCTTCTTGGCAAAATTGTTCAAGCTCTGTCAAGTTGGATGGGGATCGTTGGTGGCAGCAATCTTCAAGTCTTGCCACATATTCTCAATCGGATTCAAGTCCGGGCTTTGACTGGGCCACTCTAGGACGTTCACTTTCTTGTTTTTAAGCCAGTGTCGCTTTGGCTGTGTGCTTGGGGTCATTGTCCTGCTGAAAGGTGAATCTCTGTCCCAGTCTTAGGTCTTTTGCAGACTGAAGCAGGTTTTCCTCTAGGATTTGCCTGTATTTAGCTCCATCCATTTTGCCCTCCACCCTGACAAGCTTCCCAGTCCCTACCGATGAAAAGCATCCCCATAGCATGATGCTGCCACCACCATGCTTCACAGTAGGGATGGTGTTACCTGAGTGATGTGCTGTGTTGGGTTTGCGCCAGATATAACGCTTTGCATTTAGGCCTTTTCAGAGTCTCCCACATGCCTTTTTGCGAATTCCAAGCAGGATTTTATATGGGCTTTTTTCAGTCCAGTGAATAATCACAGATGCCACCCCCCCCCCCCTTACATTATTCCCCAAGAATGTTTCCCTCCCCACCCAAAGAAAAAGAAAGACACAAGATTTTAATTTGACATATCACATTAATAGCTTCAAAATATCTCTCCCACTTATTCAACCTGTGTGACAAACTACACAAAGTACTTCCACACAATGTCATGTTAGACATGATTTCTGGCCGGGTTACCCCTGACATGTACAGTAGGCTAGCATTGTTTCATTAGATCAGTTGTTCTTCTAATAATTCATTCAGATGACGGGTCAAGTGACAGTAAGAGAGAAGATTTGGGCACTGTCCGCTCTAGACAGATCTGCATTAAGAATTGGCAGACAGACAGAAGATGGGCAGCAGACGATGTAATACAGTTCTGATTAAGATGTGTTGGTGCTGATTACAGGGGCACTGGGTTTACAGAACAGAATGTGCCACATGGGCAACTTCAGGAAGCCCTCATAGCATTGTCATGCTTGGGACATTGCAAGCAATACAGTATCTTCTGTCTTGAACTGTATAATTTGACTGAGGTGTCCCTAGGCTAAAACTGCCAAAGAATCACTTTCTCTCCAACATCTTTCCATCCCTTACAGCAAACTTTGGATAATAATAATGCAATTGGGATGCCATGATAATACCATCGTTTTACCCCCAAAACCCCTAGTAGGACTTTTAGCTTTAGTATGACCGCAGCAAAACATATTTGGATCAAATATTAAACAGTGACCCAGATACAGTGGTATTGTATTCATCAGTGTACATCAATCTAGGTGTTAGCTGACATTTTTTGTCTACTTGAATCGGTTTATTTAAGTTTTATCTTAAAATGTGTGGTGCCATTCTACCAGTTCCACTCCACTCTGGTGCTGATATGATCCTAGATTACCATTGTGTATTCACAATGGTTAGTTGTTAATGGTTAATGGTTTTGGCTAGTTTATTCATAAGTGTATGCTGACGAACAACAGATTTGGATCCATTATGTCATTGTGGTCCTAATACGGTCATCAGTGTACACCGATATACTGTAAGTATTAACTGAAACATCTGTCTATGTGGCTTGAGCTTACATTTCCTCATAGTACAGAAGCAGTGTATTTCCATTATTGTGCCATTGCATTGTCACTGAAGACCATTTGGTAAGGAATGTTCTGCCTGACAGAGGGTGGCTTTGAGTTTCAACAGCTGCCCAAACTCATGATTCTCCCACTGGCCTCAGATCAAGTCAGGTGATTACGGGGCAGTAGGAACGTGTAAACTAAGCTCGCTCAGGTCAATAAAATACTCTCAATGGGAATTTAATCTGCAGGCGATTAAAAGTGATATTGTGATAGCGGGTCAGGGAGATGGTGATAGAGGGTAAATGTAATTAATACAAACGTACAATATAGATTACTATTCTTGTGCTGTACATATCAAAGCAATATATTTTTCAACATACTCACAATTGTTTTAACATGTGTATTCTCGTGTTATATGCCATTAATCAACTGATGAAAGTAGCCAGGCACATTCTATACTGCAGAGAACTGGCCAAGCATAATAGAATCACTGGCCTTTGGAAAATGAAGGTTTGGTGAATGATTAATCTTATATAGCATGCTGACAACAACCTGGCTGTGTGCTGTCAATTCACTGACAAGGGAATGACTCACGAAACTATGGAAACAATGCTTTATACATATGTATACATTTCATGCAGACCAACCTATCAAGCTGTATCCTGAATGTAAATGGTCTTCTCCGTTTCTTTGCAGGAGCATGATGCCTAAAGCCCTTGATGGACAGATTGTAATGGAGAAGACTCCAAGATATTTTGTGACAGCTGAGACGCCTGCACGCATCCACTCCATGTCAAAGGACATCAAGTTAATTGTTGTGGTGCGGGACCCAATTACAAGGGCAATTTCCGACTATACGCAGATTATATCTAAAACTCACGACATCCCCAGTTTTGAAACGCTTACTTTTAAAAACAGGACTACAGGACAAATTGATTCCCTTTGGAGTCCAATCTGGATTGGACTTTATGCTCAACACTTGGAGAAATGGCTTGCCTACTTTTCCCTGTCACAGATCCACTTTGTTCATGGGGAAAGACTGATAAGTGACCCAGCAGGAGAACTAGGAAAAGTCCAGGATTTTCTTGGCCTCCAAAGAATCATTACTGACAAACACTTTTACTTCAACAAGACAAAGGGCTTTCCTTGTCTGAAGAAACCAGAAGGAAGCAGTAAACCTCACTGCCTAGGCAAAACAAAAGGCAGGACACACCCAAAAATTGACACGGAAGTAATCAAAAAACTGAAGGATTTCTACCATCCTCATAATCTGAAATTCTACCAAATGGCAGGGCAGGACTTTGGATGGCAGTAAACATGATTGCTTATTCATGTAAGAGACAATAAAAAACACAGTTTCTTTAAGGAAAAGAACCAGAAAGCATCACTTGAAATTATTTATTATAAAGAAACACATGTGCAATGTGTTTAGTCTTCTTTACTTGAACTACCAACATACCATCTAAAAGCTGTATACCAGCTGCTGTAATCGAGAAAGGTTCAGAAGACCCCGTCCTTACTGTTCCTTGTTGTCTTGTAGATCAGTGACAAATTCCATGTCCGAAAAGCACGTGTCACTCCTTGAGCAAAATTACAGATCCCTTGAACAATGTTGAGGAAAGGCAACTATCTACAATAAACACGCTTTTACAAGCAAGTACATAAGCAAGTATCGATCCATTCCTGTGCATTTAATAAGGTTAATTTTGCTTAAATACTATACAGTATGTATATTCATTTAAAGACTATATAGAAGATATAGAAGATCATTACATGTAGAGACTTAAGTAGTTTGATTCTGGTTCCGTGAATTGATTTGAATT
Source organism: Acipenser oxyrinchus oxyrinchus (assembly GCA_030684275.1). Classification (NCBI taxonomy): domain Eukaryota; kingdom Metazoa; phylum Chordata; class Actinopteri; order Acipenseriformes; family Acipenseridae; genus Acipenser; species Acipenser oxyrinchus. The sequence goes on along the minus strand of CM060263.1, from coordinate 24,685,192 downwards.
CTGGCAAAAAGTCCCATAGAATTAAAGAAAAATAACTTAAAGGAGATGTGATTTTGACCACAATATTAATATTTATTGTATATACTGTAGCATCAAGATACTAATGCTTTATGAATACAGTCCAATATATTTTTCCAAGGACACGAATAATACTGTTTTTATTCAATTCCCAACTGGGTGGTTCTAAAATATTTGTATTAATTTGATGAGGTAATAACATTGTTTTATTAACCTTTTTTGGAACTGTGTCCTATTTTGATTGAAGTGCAAAAGCAAGATTGAACCCCATCTACCTGCAACTGAGACCTGAATTAAATCAAAGTCTATGGCGGCGCCATATGGCTATGATAGCACCATTATTTTGATTTAATCCAGGCCTAAATTGTTTCTTGCTAGTTTTGTATGATCATTTGGAATGTTTTCCATAACTATTAAAAACTCAATAGTGCTGAATTAATACTAAAAGAAACTCAAATTCATTGACAAACATTTCGGCTGGAGATCTTCCATCGAAATGTTTGTCATTGAATTATAGTTTATTTTAGAATTTCTTTGGAATGCGTTACTCAATTGAGTGAATTCATATTTTACTGCTTCGAAATTCTACTGGAAACAATATGATTTTGTAGCTATTATTTTTAAAAAGTGTGTGTGTGTGTGGGGGGGGGGTATATAAGGAGACATACTACAATGCGCCTCATTGTAGGAAGACCCAACTATCTCATCAGTATTAACACTGTCGTTGCACCAATTGCTTTATCTAACTTACGAAATATGTCTATTTTATTGATCCCTTTTTTTAAAATCTGTAAATGCAAATTTAATTAATTTAATACTGTAGTTTTATTATGAATGTTCATGATACTGGAAGTAGTAGTTCTGAAGAAGTATGATCATGTTTCTATTAAAATGTGTCCAATATCACAAGTGTACGTTAAGGAATAATGATAGCAAATAAAACACTGTTTAAATAATGTTCTGTATCTGATGCTAGCTCTTGTCCTTGTATCAGTTAGGAACTAATTCCATTAGTTGTAGTTTAAATGAATAAGGTATTAATTCAAATTGAGAGGAAGGACAATAAAAGAAGACAATGATGCATCAAAAACACCACACATATATGTCTTACATTTGCATGTACTTTGCACTAGTTCTGTTTCAGCTTCAGGATGTTAACATGAAGGAATTCAATAAATATTCTGTTATTTGTTTCTGGTGCCAGTGTATGTTTTATTTAATTTCCCACATACACATTCAATAGAGGATTTCATTTCTGGGATGTAGTTGCCCATACTGTTATAAAAAATAGTTTTTACATATTGGAGCCAATGCTGAAATTATAAACTGTGCGTCAGGGATCCAGTGGGATTACAGAAGTGGTCTTAATATCGAAGGTGGCGTAATGCCTTCAAATCACATTTCTATTCTATAATTAACATATACATAATAGATATACACAGCATATTATTTCTTACTAAAAATTATTCTGACACGTTAGATGGCAGACCTAACCCGGTGTTAAATGACACATCATGCTAATTAAACCGATTAGATTGCACTGGACAATCTGTCAAGCTATTTACAAGACAAGCTTCAGTGGTAATGGGCAATAAAAAAAGATTCTCCATTGATCAAATAGTCCATTACTGAGTGATAATGGACATGAAATTGTGTATTACAATGTGTTACCTCCAGAACTACGTAATTCAAGTTCATTATAACAGCCAGTGTCTTTGGTACTTGTAGAATTGCCAGTACTTAGAAACTGCCACCTTGCTCCAACAATGACAAGAAAGGTTACCTTAAAATGTGCTGCACTGACTAACAGCTCTTTTAGTCTTAATACATATTTGTATACAACTGTAATAAAGCCTTCTGTCAAAGGGCAGAGTTGTGTGATCATTACAGATTCTGACTGGGAACATTAGGTTAAAAGCCCTAGAACAGCACATGCAGACAGGCCTGATTATTTTGCATAGTGGTTAAGATGCTTGCTCCCGGTGTGCCCGGCCACTGGTTCATGCCCATCCTTCACCCTGTTACTGTACACTGCTACTGTGATCCAGATCTCATACATGCTGTAGCCGATCGCCAAGGTTAAAGAGGAGAAAGAGTGTAGCGGGCAGTGCTGTGAGTTGCACTGTTGTTATGGATTCTGATCCCCACTGGTGATGTTAAAAGCTCTATAACCACACAACTTCACAGGAAGTAGCTCCAAATGTATGATATTTGCAATCACTGAGTGATCCTTATAGCAATTACTCAGATGCTTATATAGAAGTAAGTGCCAGCACCACCTAGTCAGTGAAGACCATAGTCTGTATTCCCAGCATTGCAAAGGGAAACTCAATCCCTGGTTTGAGTTCACTTAATGGTGCTGGTGCTCACGACCATAAAGACATTCTGACTGGTCTAGCCTAGACGACCATGGCTGTCAGCAAGAACTGAAATCTAGTAAACTCGGGCCAAAGCATTTCATACACAGACTTATCAAACAATAAAAAAAACAACAACACAGCATTTGAGTAACCGCTATCGGAAACACTCAGGAGCACTGCAAACATGGGACAATGGGACATTACAAGAAAAAAAACCTGATATTTTATAAATGTCACTAATTCAAATATATCTATTTATGAACTAACATATTGGTGACACGTAATTTTGAGTGTCAAAAATACGTATTTAATTAATATGCAATTAACCATTTGCTGAAGTTTGGGTTACATGTTAATAAGCAGCCAATAGATATGCTATGCATGTGTGTGTCTATCATTAGACTGCTGTTTCAGCTCAAATGGTTAATGGCATGTTAATTAAATCAAAACAAAGTGTTACCAACATATTTCCTATTTAATTCATATGATGCAAGCATCAATTCAGAAAACATTCAATACAAACTATTGTTGATATTTTTAAATATGTGCTTAATCATGAGTCATTTATATTGGTGAGAGGGGTATCTGGGGCTTATTGTTTAGTTCATTGCATGTAATTGTAAATCAGAATCTTGTTCAATCGTAATTACATTCACTTGTAGACGCTAACAGTTCTCCCCCCTTTATAATATATAACCTGGAGCCCCTGTAACAAGTGTGAGTGGAATGGCATTATGGGGCAAATGGTAGGCACGATACAATTGAACTTTAACATGTAAAACTGTTGGTATTGAAACTCAAGCGATCCTGTCTGGATATATAATGCCTATGGACTGTATTTCAAAATAAGCCTTCCTAATGAAACCCTGTCACACCTCAAGGGTAGGTATAAAGTCACCAGGGGGTTATATTATTTATTATTATTATTTTGGTCAGAATATGGACATTGGAAGTTCTGGTGTTGTGGCAAAGTGGGTAAGTGTGTGCAGGTGAAGGCAATACAGCAGTGCAGTTTTTTAGCAAGACAGTACAAAACAAACACAACGCTCACATTTTCACCTTTCTCCTTTCAGGTTTTCTCTAACCATTTACAAAGGAACAAATCACTTTACTACGTCTTCTTTTTATACCCTCACTCATGACCCCTTGGTTAACGAGCGCATCCGCTCCTCCAATCCGCAGATGCCACGCCGTTTCCTGTCTGGGTCATTGAGTTTGTGTACCGTAGCTCCGCCCCCTTTCTAGATGGCCGACTTCCACCTAACCCTGGGAATAAACTGTTATGCCATTTAGTCCAGGGTACTCTGTTCCCTTTACACAGTGCCCTTGCAGGTCAGGAGGGAGATCAAACACCAAGAATCATTCGATCTCTGTCACAGGTATATATTCATATATACTGTATGTAGCATGTTTGACTTTTGAAGCACCAAAGACCAGGTCTGCGGTGGTTCAATGAGATGGGACTAGAGGTGTTGTACTTGGCATAACTTTACATAGATTGGTTGCATCCAAATATAACATTCCATGAAGGGTCAATCTGGGTCACTGTTGTGGGAATCGTAGTAAGACAGCCAGTAGTATGTGTTATAGTTCTGCTTCCCAAAGGAAGTAATTGGGGAGTAAACCACTATCAGGCACTGAAGCTCTGGGGTATTTTCTATGAAAGCGATGCCTGTACTTAAAATTCAAAGGCTTAATAGCTTTTCATTCAAACCTGTCAAAAGCCTGCATTTTCCATGTCATGCAACTGGTAAGTGTGCATCCACCACAAGATCTCTCAGTCAGTTGCTGCGGCTTACTTTAAACTGTAAATTCATAGAGAAAACACTGAAGACATTGAAAAAGACTTCTAGTCGAAGAGTTTGTCAATTAATTTGTTTAGTTTCTTTTAGTGTTTCACAAAGACAAAAGTTTGAGCAGACCTCAGCCAATCAGATTTGGTGGAGAGTGGTCATTATCCAACAGGCAGATGCCTCTAAAAGGTAACACTAAAAGGAAACCAAGAAAAGCTATTTTCTTTTTTTAATTTCGTAACAATAAATACAATTATTAACACCAGTGATAGCTTTATTGTAATCAGAAAAAACACAAGTGATTTTACAATGTGTAGACTGTAGAACTGCTATTTCGATCTGGCATGAGTAGTAAATCAAAGGTTAGTATGACTTGCGGCAGACTTCATTCATTGCCATTTCCCCTTGATTAGAATCAAAGCCTTTAAAACCATTTTCATTCTGTGGCGAGATCTTTTTGTGAAAGATCATTCGATACTCAATGAGGTTTTATATGGGATTAGAGCCGACTGTAGCTACCAAATTAAAACTTAATCTGCAAAAAAAAAAAAAAACTTCAATCTTTAAACATTGAGAGGACATTGACTTCAGAAGTGCATTGCAGTAAACTATCATAATATAATTCTAAGAATTGCATGGGATGTCAAACATTCCCTTGGAGTTTCTATCATATGTGGCTAGTTCATTTTTTGGATTACAGTGGATGCTTTTATAGGGGTTAAAGTTTAAAATGATAATTCTTGATCATGGAAAAGACCATTAATAAAACACAATTAGGAATACAGTCCACTTAGATGCATACGCCAGCAGTGCCTGCACATTCCTTGAGTCAAAAAAGCAAAAGATGTGTGGGGGAGGAGAAAACAACAGTGCTGTCCATATACTGTAACATTTAAAAGAAACTAATGGGTTGGTGTGATCAACTGTAGCCACTTGGGAGAAGCCACAGCTGTATTTTTAGTTAATTTTACAGCACTGGAGAATCTGTGCTTTCATCAAACCGGTGCCCTGTCCCCATTTATCCTAGGATAATCTTAAAAGTGTATGATGCAGTCTGGATGGATTCGCTGTTATAGGAAAATGCTCTTAAAATCCAGTTGCATCTTCTGCCAGGCTATGGGTTGATCAAATCAGCCCTTCCATCACCCAAAACGTTTGCCTATTTTACATCATAATCAATGGAGATTGCCTCATTACAACGACTGTATTATTATTATTATTATTATTATTATTATTATTATTATTATTACATTTTTTACCCAGTACACTTCCACCCCTAATCGGCACTTCTTGTAAACAAAGGTGCCCATTAACCTGAAATGCCCCTAACTCTCAAGGGGACATACTCTATTGTATATACTCAATGTTGAAAAATGATACTATCCATCACTGTGATCTGTATACATTGGATTGCTGGTCATTGCTGTCTTAGTAGAATGTGTTTGTATACAAAGACATTCTGTGTAAGCTCCTATATTATCTTAATAATTTGTTTGCAATCAGTAAAATAAAAGCTTTTAGTGGCATTGCTACCCAGTCCTGGAACCCCCTTCAGAAAGTGCTTAAACTCAGTACCTTAGTACCTTGTCATGATTTCCAGCACATAATTATAATTATGTATAGGGAATCTCTTCCAGTTTAACATAATGTTATGAATAATGTTATAATGATGTATTTTTAATAAGCATGTGTGTGTAGTATGTGATTTGATGTTTATTTTTTTGTAAATAAAAAGCACACACTAGAATCTCATTTTAAAAAAATAAATAAATAAATAAATAAAAAAACATGACACACTGTCAGTACCAGTAAGCTTTTCTATCCAAGAATGTGCCCATGAATTGCAAATTAGCAGAACCTTTAAAAACGTATCACTAACTTTACAAAATCTGCATAAATCATGACACCTATCAATCCAACAGGCCTTTAAACATTAATAGTAGAGCACTCCTATTCATACTGCACTTTGTGTAGAACAGTCTGTTCTGTCTGGTCTGTTCATTACTTTCCCTTGTTGATACAGTACATAATTTTCATTCATATTAAAGTGACTGTTATATAGGGGTATTCAGGCGTGTAGCGTCCATTGAGGTCGCCACGGTAAAAATCGGCTCAATTCTTAACTGTGAAGACGAAAAAAAAAAAGATAAAACAACCCAAAACGTACTCACTTTATTTTTTAAGAGTGTAAAATTTATATATATATCAATTTTAAAATTATTTTTAATTTCTTCACATAACTGATCTCGGGCTGTAAAGACACTGGGGTATGTAAAATTCGCGCCACAAAGACGTTTCTCATAAGTCAGTTTCCCAAGTTACTCTGTACTCTGGTTTACAGTGCAGCACCAACATGAAACGGAGAAAAAAACAACCAACTGCACATTTCTTTCTAAAGAAGCCAACTCTTGGTAAGAATCAATGTTAAGTGAATTTATCATTTATATTGTTGTTTTTCTCCTGCGCAATGTGATGTTTAGCTGCAATACGTTTTGATATATATATATATTTTTTTTTTTTTCATGTAGAATGTTTTAACGCCAGCACAGCAAAAATCCAAGTACCTGTTATGATGGCATTAAATGTGTAGCTAAACCGGGATAGCTGGCTGTATGGTTTTTTTTCTCGTCGCTTAGTTTAACTGGACAGTCAGCTCGTCCAAGTATCACCCTACCTGCCATATCATAGCGTTTTATTATAGCATGGTGGCTGTGTATTGGCTGCATCTATAGCGACCAGGTGGGAACATCACATTATTATTATTATTATTATTATTATTGTAGTTGTTGTTGTTGTTGTTATTTTTGGTGAATACCTTGTCAAAGTTCTATAGAGTCATACAAATATTGTACATTATAACCCAGCCGTCAGAGTCCAGAGCTCTAACTACGACTACCATAGCCAGGGCCGGATTAACCTTTTGTGGGCCTGGCGCCAAACAGATTTGTGGGTCCCCATTTGTGGAACCATTATAAAAGACAGGGGATCGACACAGAAGCTGTCTTTGCATGAACAGTCTCCAGGCTTTATAAGATGATAACTTTTACCTTTGTAACTTGAACAGGATCTGCAAGAGGTTTGTTCAATTTTTTTTTGCCTCAGTAAAAATCTAATCCTAGCTACGCCCCTGGTATTGAACAGTATAGTTCAGGTTCCACACAGTGTCAGCATGGCTGAACAGTGAATTATCCGAATGGTAGAATCACAAAATCCAGACGAATTACATACTTGTCATTTTTCTTATTGAATCAATGCTCAATCCAGAGGAATTACATACTTGTCATTTTTCTTATTGAATCAATGCTCAACACCCCATTGACAGGTATTTCCAATGTTTTGTCCAACCCACCCATGTATTTAATCTCAATCAGATCTCAGGTAGTACAGGATCAGCCTCAAGCCAGTGGATGATTAACTGTGATCAGATTTTGAATTTGATCTAAAGGATGCCCTGGAGGTAAATGTTAATTTACTAGAATTAGACTCTCTGTGTGGGACCTTCGTGTTTTTTTTTGTTTTTTTTGACAAGTAGATCTTAGTGCCTATTTATACACTGTCAGTGGAAGCTGAGAGCGCAGATAAAAGAAAGCTTTGTTATGTTAACATATGGAAATAGAGGTTAACCAATGGCATAATCTCCTGCTGGTTGGAGACGGCCAATTAAAGTGGCTCTGCATTTTCCTGGCTTATAAATACATATATCATTGGAACATTCTGTATCATATACATATCTTATTGACCCATAGAAGCCATTTTAAGTTTGGAGCATCTGATTAGCCTGTTTATTTTCAGATCTAATACCATAACCTCTAACTTTGTCAACTTTATGAATGGGTAGGGACCTACCTAATTCGCGATTTCGCGGATTTCGCGGAAATCGTGAAATTGAGGGGTCACCGCGAAATTCACCTCTTAGGGGCCAATGCATACAAACAAGTACGGAGAGGAAAGAAAAAAAAGAAACCGCGTTTAAATGAACTACTGCACAACGCAAGTGACGCAAACTATGTATCTTCCTTCTGTAAATAGCCCATTCTTATTCCTTCGCCGTCCTGTATGCATTGCACTTAAGCAAAAAACAAACAAAAAATGTCCACAAGTAACATTTACAAAAGAATTTCTCCAGAGCTGTTAACGTTCTTGTTTACTATTCAAATGACAAAGTTTTAATCAGCCTATCAATGCGTCTTTACTGCTTTTATGTGACCTGTACTGTGCAGGAGGGGGCGGGACAAAGTTGGTGCTGCATTGTTGTTTTGATTTAGGTTGCTAAAATCTAGTTTTCAGCATTGGAAGTAAAATAGTAGAAATTGACGACAAAGAAAGCAAACTATATTTCGGCTGATGATCGTTTCAAGATATTTCCCAAATAAACTACATGCAGACTGAGGTAATTGTTTTCCATATCTTAATGTGTATTTGGAGAAAATACGATCGATCGCTATTTAGCTTCAGAATCACACATTAAACAAAAGGCTACCACAGAGGCTGCTGAACAGAACGTAAAATAAACAGTTTTCATAAACCAAACTGGAAAGTCAGCCCAGTAATACAAAGTCAAATCAGTAATACAACGATCCAGCACAGCCACCTCGCTTCAACCTGCTGCTTACAGTTGGAATTTTAGACCCGAATAGCCACGTACTAAAAAAATAAATTATTGGATGGGACAAATAACATGACAACGAACGTGCTGCATACATTGACTTCGTTAAAGTATGCCAGATGCCCTTGTGTAACCGAGTTTTTGGGCTGTTTCTAATCGATTTCCACATCTGTATAACTTGGCAAAGCTTTGCTTTAACTTCCAACCAATTCAGTGGATGCAGACGTGCAGTCTCAATGTATGGGCAAGTCAACTGCAGGGGGATGCTGCATACTCGCCTTTAACAAATGCCAGCACTCTGTTTTAGTAAGGAAGCAAGTACCACTATTTTTAGGCTTTATAGTGTTCTGAAATACTGTCTACTTAGGTTTATTTAATGTTTAAACATGTCCGCGAAATTTCCGCGAAATCCTAATTTTATTCCGCAACATACCCGTGACAAATACGTAAATTTACCACGATTTAAGTAGACCCCTAGGTATGACAATATATCATATTAATATTAGTAATAGGATTCTGGTTGTTTTGGGGTTTTCATAATCAATTCATTTTCCTCTTTGTGCAAAGCTTCTTGTTTAGCTCAATATAAATGTAAATGTGGCAGTGTGCCCTGCCCCTGTGCGTATTTTGTGTTATATATTGCGTGTGGAACGAGTGATTTAAAATGTATATTTGTAATATGTATTTAGGCACGGAGTTTACACAATCACTTCACGTGCAAATAAAATGTGCATTAGTATGTGAGCACGGGAATTGCACAAATGAGTTCACGTGCTGGGATTCAAGTGAATAATTAATTAGTAAATGAATCTCGGCACAACCGTATTTATAGATGCACGTTTCACTCACTCAGGGTTGTGTGTTCAAGAGTGGAGTGTGGAAAGGAGGTAAAATAATAAGAAAAGAAATAACAATTGCTAAGTGTGCTGGCTTTTAAACCAGCACGATACTTGTTTGTTCGTCCACAGTTTGTTTGTTTGTCTATCTGTGTTGGCCACCACGCCATTTGTTTTGTTCAGTGTTTTGATTTCTGTTTAAACCTTTAATTTGACAGTAAACCGGCGCATCCACGCGTTCCATACCCCAGCACTGTTGTCTGTGTCCACTGTGTTCCGGGTCTAACGTCAACACCACAAGCTATCCGTGACAGTACACCATACATTTTGGCTCAAATTTTGATCACAAAACAAGTGTATATATTTAAATAGGGCACACCTTACACAGCACTTTGAAATGGTCACTGCTGTGCGTTACCATATTTCAATTTAAAATTGTTTTATTGGCTAAGCATTTTGGAATTGAACCACATTTTAAAAAAGACTGCTTAATTTAAAACATAATTGAACCTTATAAATTGGGTAGAAAAAAAAGCATACTAAGAGGCAATGTGATACAAAGAAACAGAAGCACATACAACCGATTGTGCAGTATATAAGACCAGGGATGTTACTTGCTTGAAAGATGGGTGTAAACCAAGATTTAACAGTCTAGTAGTGAGTATTTTGTATATTCCTGACTGTGGGAGTTCCACACTGTATACATTCCACTGTGGCATACTTCTTTAAGACAGGGCAATTCAGCTACTTTACTAATTAAAGTAAATTGCATGTGACTGTAAGATGATGGCAGCAGTGGATTTGTACATCAAAGAGTATAAACCAAACACTAAACGCAGGTGATGAGTAAGCTGTATTGACCTGTGCTGTGTATATGGATTTCCACAAAGTACTGAGGTTGTACTACTTACTGAGCAACACGCCCAAAGCTTTTTTTAAAAAGAGGGGGGTTTAACACATGATCTTGTAGTGTGGCACTGCAATGGCAATGGTTCTTACTACAGGGCAGTACAAGCGCATTGACTATGGTATGAGCCATCGGTAGGCTGATACCACATTTGTAGAGTGTGAACATTTTCCTATTTACATGTACAAATGGTAAAGCAACAGTATTACTCAATACACTATCCTATCAATACCACTGTGTATTAGTTCTATTATTCCATTGTGGTGCTATTCTGGTAATGTTGTACTTTAATAATGGTTTCCTTGAGATAATGCTCTGGTATTGTAATGGCATAATTCCTATGGGTATGTATTTTACTGTAAAGGTTTTAGACTTTGTTAGTGTATATTGACTCTGTCCGGATTTGTACAAAGATCCATGAGAAAGTAGTTACTAAGAGACATGGGCAAGACATGTCTCTTAGTAAAAGAACAACACAACTAATGAAAGGAACACTCTAACATTTAAAATATATTAAAATGTAACATATTGAGCACAAAAGCTTCTTAATGAACCTGGAAATAAATCAAGTACAAGCTTAAAACAATTAGCAGATACAATCTTTCCCCTCCTTTGGAGAGAGTAATTTAATTGAAGTTAATTATTTAGGGATCTTTGATAAACACAGCCAAGCTTGGAAACTCTCTTGAGTGCAGATGGATTAGATTGCTACAGTACCCTTGTCAAAAGATGTTTACCACGTGTAATGGTTTTGAACATCTAAGGGGGAACATGTAGGAGGCAACAGTACAGGACAAGCGATTGCTAGTTTTAGCACATTGTTCCACTGACCTTGTCATATTTTGATTAACACAGTGCAACAATAGTATGAACAAATGACAGGCTGCTATTATATCATTAAAACCAGTATTTGTTCAAAATATGTCTTGCCTTTGATAGCAATGGCCTGCAAATGGCTCTGCTAGGATTCATTTAAGGTAATACACTAGAATTGTATTCCGATAGTGTCTTTCTCTTTCGAAAGACAGTACAATTTATACTTGTGTGGTATTCAATCAGATTTAAACAGCTCCTATTATTAGGCTAAAAATGTAAGCCTTAGCATCAGGGCCAGCCTTAGGGCAAGGCGAGCAAGGCGGTGGCCTAGGTCCCCACACCTAAGGGGGCCCCGCGCGCGTCACAAATTGTATGACGTATTCATAGTCGAAACAGTCTCGGGAGTATTATGTCGGCCCCTCGCAAGTACGAGTCAGGCCATTGTAAAAGGAAAATAAAAACTATAAAGAAATTCAAGTCAAGCGGCAGTAAGGAGCTCTGCTGCCGTATCTAGACAAACCGCCAAATACAAATCTGCTTCGGGAAGCAAATTAATCCGATTCAGACTCTTCACAATAATCATCTCCAAAATATGGATTTCTGCTTACCAATGTAACGGTACCACATTTGCACGTTTTGACTGACAAGTGGACGTATTTCCATTGTGAGTGTACTCGATCATAAGAAATGTATTTTTAAAAATGCGACATCCAAGGGTTAGCTGTCTGATAGGCTAATCAATAGCCTGTCCCTCTACATTCCACCGAAGAAAACCAAGACACGGCGCATTATTAATCGATAATGAAATCGAGATTGTGTGTATTAAAATACAGAAAAAAAAACGGGATTGGGACAGTTCCACCAACAGCCACGCTCTCCAATATGCTACCATACATGCCACTCAAACAGATGACTAAACATTATTATGGACCACCAAACAAATTCAATGTTTGGAAGTACGCTTGTAAATGCAGCGTGGTATAAAATAAGACTGCTTCTTGGCTGGAATATTCAGATAAAAACATCATGATGTTTTGTTGGGCATATTGTTTTAGTGTAATTTACACAGCAAAAATTAAAGAGTACTCAAAAATGTGAAATATTACACGTGAATTTGATAAGCAAATCGGTCAAATATAATTTTAAATTTATATAAAAAGGATAACATTTGCAAACAGTTTTTATTTCGCTTAAGTGACAGCACACATGCAGTATGGCTTGCCTACTTGATTACTGAAGGTGAGCAGTAGCCTACCATTTTATTGATATAATATGTGGGGTGTTTTTGTTTTTGGTTTTTTTTAATTGGGATTTTTTTTTGGGGGGGGTCGTTACCGCCTAGGGCCCCACACAGACTAAGGCCGGCCCTGATCATCATTATTACACATGTGTCTTACTAATATCCCATAAGTATATTGGTCTTCGAATTGAAAGGGTACTGTATTGACAATCCTGTTATAGTGCAAAAACAGCAAACAGTGTACTCTGGTGCCACCTACTGAAAAAGTCAATATTACCTATCCCTAAAGATGGCCTGTTTATGTCACAACGTAGTGTTGATTAATGTTGGCTACAGCATTTCCTTTAATAAATTCACAATATTGAAAATCAGAAATATAAACAGTGGATAAGGACACTGTACTGTATTACATAGTGATTCTAAACTATTTCAATACTATTTAATATAGTTTCAATATTAAAGTTTGATTTATTCAAAGTTAAACAAAAACAAAAACTTTATGGATCTGTGATCATGTAATCTATAAAATTTTTGACCATAAATTAGATTATAATTAAACCACATTTCCATCTTCTGTGGTGAGCCACCCCAGTGGTATTTGTATCCGGCTACAAAACAGTGTACATTTAACAAAGTTATAATTGTTTTGCTGTGCTTGAATTATGTACAGTATGACACGTCAGTCTTTTTAACATTTTCTTCTTTGCTAAAAAAAGGATATAGTACAGTATTTGTTTGTAATTTTATTTAATCTGGAATCCTTTTTAAATCAATTTAAACTGCAGCTGTTCTTTGAAACTCATTCTAATTGTTAACACCTGTATATAGATAGTGATCTTCCCAGCAGAGACTGCTATTCTTAGTAACTTGTTCCATATTGCAGTGATGACATTCAGTTTGAAATGTGATCCTTGTAGTTCAGGAGAGGGTTTTCTTCAGTGTGGAGTAGTGGTTAGGGCTCTGGACTCTTGACTGGAGGGTTGTGGGTTCAATCCGAGGTGGGAGACACTGCTGCTGTACCCTTGAGCAAGGTACTTTACCTAGGTTGCTCCAGTAAAAACCCAACTGTATAAATGGGTAATAGTATGTAACAATAATGTGATATCTTGTAACAATTGTAAGTTGCCCTGGATAAGGGTGTCAGCAAAGAAATAAATAATAATAATAATAATATATACCAGCAACTTAGATAGTCTGCTTAAACCTCTTTAGTTATGGTTGTCTGCTAAAGATATACAATTGTTTGCAGAAGTATTCACCCCCTACCAATAATGTCACATTTTGTTGAATTACAAATAATGTATACACAGTTTTTCAAACAATCTTTTTTATTCAAAGCTGTAGTGGTTAAACTGAACACTGTTATATGAGGAGGAGGTTAAATGTCAGCAAAACTTGCAAAGAAAATGTACAAAATGAAATTTACTGGTTGCATAAGTTTTCAGCCCCTTAAGCCAGTACTTGGTAGAAGCACCTTTTGCAGCAATTACTGCTATGAGTCTTTTTGGATAGGTCTCTACTAGCTTTGCACAGTAGGATGGTGACATTTGTGCCCATTCTTCACGGGAAAATTGCTCCAGTTCTGATAAGTTTGTTGGGGATCGTCGATGGACTGCAATCTGAGAGGGATAATTAGCGCCTTTGAAATTTTCTTGTACCCTTCTCCTGCTCTGTGCCTCTATATCACTTTATCCGTGACTTGTTTCGAAAGCTCATTGGTCTTCATGGTTGCTTTGTTGGATCACTATATGAGCTGCAGCTTGAAAGTCTTTGTATACCTGAGGTAAATTATGTACAAGTTAAACCACTTTGAGTACACACAGGCTGAAACCATTTCACTAATGTTGTGACCTTTCAAACAAATCATTTGCACCTGAGCTGATTTAGGGCTGCAGTAGCAAAGGGGTTGAATACAACTGAGATTAATCTGTTTTTCTCTAAATCTTACTTATTTATATTCTATATGCATTTTTTAACTTTATCAATGTGGAATAGTTTGTGTAGATTCTATGTAGATGTAAAGTCTAATTTAAAAGTGTCATGGAGTACGCTCAGGTGCCAAGAAAATGTGAAAACTTTGCAGGGGGGTGAATACTTCTCCAAACCAAACCTAGATCAGCTAAGTGAAAGCCAGCACCAGCTAGTGGTCTCCCTTTTACCTTTCGTTTTTGCTGGCAATACGCTGCTCTGCATTGGTGTTTACTAAGACAAAGACACTTTGTTACATACAGTATGTCTATAGGCAACTAGAACTGAAGAACAGCTTCTGAACTCACGGTCAAAGCAAGCACCTTAAGACAGGCTTATAAAAAACAACACAATACTTGAGTAATTGTAATCATTCTTGCGTGTTAGAACTCATAGGCACACTCCTTTTTTATTACAGGGGTTTAAACAATTGGCATACATACTCTGAAAGCCACATACATTCAACTTTCTTAAATATATAAAGATTTCTTTTTGTACCTCAGTTAAAAGTTTTCCAACTGCTTTTCCTCTGAATTCAGTGGGTACTACTGTAGACAGAAGGGTTACTTTTTTTATTTCCATTGTACTCATAATACAGCACACCTTGCTCTGTTGTATCTGTAAGCAGATACAGGAATAAACTAAACATACCAAATAAACAGAAATTTACAGGGCCTTGGTAATTATGTTTTAGGAGATTGAGATTAGAGTGTAAAATGTAAAATCATCCCAACACCATGTTGTAGTTAAATTGTGCAACTATGGTTCCACTGATTAAAACCAACTCATTTAAACATGCACTAGCAAGGGTTCAGCAAAAACTTCATATCCTGAAAAAAGAACAACAAAAATCAGCCAGGAAACTGATTTGGGTGCTTAATGTGTAATGGACTAATTGACAAAACAAAGTATATTTGAATTTGCCAGTTTGATGTGTAATGTACCATATACTAACTTAAATACTTTCATTAAACTTTGTTTATTCTTGTTAATTTTCTTAGTTTTCAATGCAGTTTTGAATTGACTTAAACCCAATTTCATTCCCTTCTACGGTTTAATGATATTAGCCCAGAAACCTTTGTGGGCAGGAGCAGGACTTCAGTGCTCCGTTGTCAAGCTGCAAAGAATAAACTGGTTGAAAATTATAAACTGTTGGGTTTTATTAGGCATTATACGTTAAAAGAAAAATCTAATGTTTTTTAAATTTAAAAAAAAAATGTTTAAACTGTAAACCATTTTTTAAAATGTTAAACAAAATGTATTGTTTATTGTAAATATAAGTTAAATTGTACATTAAAACAGATATTATTTAGAGATTCAGAAGTGGAAAGAAAATGTATATATTTTCTTTTAACTGAGTTTAACTAACATTTCCAATGTTTAGTAGGCCTTTTCGTTTTGATTCCGCCCCACGCTCAAGTTGGAAGCAGCGCCCCGCTTGAGTCCTATATTTGGACTTGTCATGTGTACAAAACGTCAAAGTTGAATCCGAATTTGGTTTTCAGGTTCCGGTTTACAAAACATTTTATTCCCCATATGGATGTCATGCTCGAAACGGCCACCAGTGTACAGTGTTGAGCAGAGTACAGATATTTTCGACACCAAAACTATAATGTTTATTACACATTGTTTGTTTTATCATAAAGAAACACTAATTTCCCCAGTACAACGGTTGAAAAAAAAAAAAAAAAAAAACTAGCACAAATCGTTTGTAAATACTGCAAACCTGCAAACATTTACAGATGACTTGGTCAGAACATATAAACTATAAATTGGATTAAAATGCATCGCCCTGAGTCGTGTGAGACCGCTAAAAACTGACATCAAATGAATGTGACTTGACATGTCTGCATAATGTAATGTATTTCTGATGTAAAAAATGTATTTCGTCGAGAAAAAAAAAAAAACATTTTTATGAACTACTGGTAAAAATAACTGAGGTAAATCTAAATGTAAAGACATTAAGGGCATGTGGAAAGGGAAGGCTATATATATATATATATATATATATATATATATATATATATATATATATATATATACTGTATAATTAACAGTAACTAAGAACCATTTAGATTTTGCATATCCTTTTTTAATTGATTGCCTCTACTTGACTGAAGTGTTGCACCTAATGTTTTTCAAAAATCTGTCATGCTTTGCAGTAAACTCCATTTTATAGGTGGGGTGTCCAGATTTGCTTCCGTAGCTTGAAAAGGTTGGGTTAACATTGTGTTTGTTTGGACGAGGCTTTGGAAAGTCAGTAATTGGTGTGCACTTCCTTGGCAATACGCTTGTGAGAGATTGTGGATCTGATTTAGAGGAGTGGCATCCCGCTCCACCTGACAGGGCGGTTGTCTCGCATGTGTCGCAGGCTCAAGTGTTTGATTGGGCACAAGGTGGCAGATCAGGCTTGCCACGGCACGACATTCTTAATGTTTAGTTACAAGAACAAGTGGGGTGTGTGTGTGAGCATTGTCCTCCATAAACCCTGAAGCTGCAGGAAGAGTAGAGCTAGGGTGGCATTGGCCTGATCTACTAACCCTCAACAGCTGTCCCTACTCAGGATCCTTGGCCACAATGTTTATGGCTGGAAAATGCCCTCACCTGATCACATGATCAACCTGCCTTGTATTTACCAGCAGTTTGAGAGTTGTATAAGAACACAGTCAACAAGGTAAATAGTAATCAGCAATCCACATTTATTTTGGCACTTAATAATAGCTTTCCCATTGGGGACATGCTGCCCTAATTATAACCTCCTCCCAATCAGGAGCATGCATTACATTCACAACATATTGCTCAGTTAAATAAAATGCATTCATTGTATTTACAAACATTTGCACCACATAAACAGGTGGTTTTGCAGGGAATCAGGGCCCAGATACAGAACAGATTCAATGAACAAAAGGTACATTACATATTTATAGAAAAGCCCATATTGGGTTTCCCCTCCCCAGTCCTGGCCATGGGCCAATCACCCGAGACTACACCTGGCTGATTTATGACCGTTCCAGGGTCCGTGTGCAGTGTGAGTAGTGTTGTGTGTATAAAATCTAGTGTTGTGTGCAAGCAATCCAGCCAGTTAAAACTGGACTCATATCTTCTTGCCTATTCTGACTACATCTCTCCTTAGAGTCCTGGGCCCCCTTGTAGCTTCACAGTTCTGTTATTTATTATTTCCTAATAATCTTTCTCCTGCTTGAGATCCTTCTGGTTCACTGTGCTTTGCATTCTAAAAATCTCCTTAGCGCCTGAGCACCTTTCAGCCCATAGTGCTGTTATTTATTGCCTGCTTGCAGTCAATGCTGGGCAAATAAGCTGTAGGCCCAGAGTGTGTGACTCTGGCCCACATCAATTGTCAGCAGTACGTGCATTTTGGAACTAGCAGTCTGCTATCTCCAGTGTCAGTCACTTTTCAGAAAATAACACGAGTGTAGCTCTGCCAGTCCACATGCTTAGCAAACTGCTACACAATTCTTGTTCCATGTTTTCCAACAGGTTTCTACTTAGTAAGAGTGTATCAAACTTGACACAACCATTTCATTTTTCGTTTTGCAGATCCTATTTCCGTCAGCACATCGATTGGCCAAACGTTTGCAAAGTACCAGCTAACTTGGGATTTGGCTTCGACTTGCACAGACTCTGCTTCAACATACATGCCAGGGACATTAAACTTAATCAGAAACCAGAACTGCTACGTATCAAATTCCATGTGTAAAGTGTGTATACTGAGATTTTTTCCCCCCATTTTTTTACCGATGTTTCAATTAAAAACTATTTATTACCGATTTTATTCCTATTTTAATGTATGCAAAATAAACTGGAAAATGTTTTTAAAGATAAAAAACGAAAATGCGGAACAATATGTATATTATAGAGATGTATCACATGCTAAAGACCTAGTTGTAATGCTTCTCAAAAATGTATTTTAGTACTTACTCTACAGTAGGTCAGGATTAGGCAACTTCTGGCTGGAGGTTTAACAAATGCAAGGGTCAAGGTCTACTGTCATATAATTACAGGGTTATTGGTGCTATTTGGCAATCAAAACATTTAAAAAAAAACACATTTAGGCTCAGTGTTAAGGTATTTTTTATTTTAAGGTTGAGAATTCACACATTTGGTGCGTGTGTTCCAAATTCTTTCACAGCTCCAAATCTACTGTGTATCTTCCTCTACAAGCGGGACGTCTTTGACACCAGCAGCTACCACCGCAAAGAAGAGCCCGGGGAGGAAGGATCTGATGTAGAGAGCGGCCCTTGGAATGGGGTTCGCCATGAGGACCTCCTTCTTCTTCCTGTTCACTGTTCGGAGGACCTCATTGGCCACCTCCTCTGGGTGAACTCCATGGGCAAACTTCCTGAAAAAGACTGCAACAGCCATACACGTGTTAGAGCCCTTTTACACCAGGCAATGTTTGCCAGCAATTCTCTACTGTACTCTTGGCAACTTTTAATGGCAATTACTGTAGTCTGGCAATATTACCAGCAATTGGCACTTTCCAAGGTTGCTGCTGCTTTAGTGATTAGCAAAAGTGGTGTGAAGCAGAAACTAATATCAGGAGATATGAGGGGATCCACACCTACAATAAAAATGTATGTATAGGATAGCTGATTCCAGTTTATTAGGTAAGATATTTATCTAATTAGTGAGGTCAGAGCATATACACTACGACAAGCAAAGCACAGAGTAGAGGTATGCCAGCACTAACAGAATGAATTAGTACTTAATAGCGTGGAATCGGTTATCCTATTTGCACCACGAGCATTTTATATATTTAAATTAATTTGATTTGGTTTATTTTGTAGAACGCCATTATGACTAACTGTAACCTAGCAACCGCAAAGGGGTCTCATTGATGGTCATAAGTTTGGGAAGAACGTTTCACATCCTCAGAAGCAGAATGCAAGTGCTGCAAGTACTTAATATTGTCACAGCTTCTTCATTCTTCCGTAGCACATTCGTGGCCGAGCAGTCATACAAATCAAAGTTTGCATTCAGTCTTATTGAGAACCCATGATAGTGCCTGTGTGGGTGTTTGACTCAATACAATGTAAAAAGAAATCCTTGAAAGAATTTCATAGTTGACGTGCTTAAAACCTTAGCATCCAACGCAATGTTATTGTACAGTATCTGATGGTTTGCCCTTGGTAAATACATTATTTCTGATTTTTTTTTTTGTGATCTATAGTCCTCTTACATTTCCAGGTGGATTTTTCCGCGTTGCGAGGCTCAGGTTGCTGGTGATGGGATCGGATGAAGGTCGGGCTTATGGTGCTCACTGAGATATCAAACTCTTCAACCTCAGCTCTGAGACAGTCAAAGAAGGCCTGGGCTGCATGCTTTGAGGCAGCATCTAAAAGAAAAATACTAATACAGTTCATACTTTTAAAGCAAAGTAAACAGCTTCAAATTACATTTTCTTAAGTTTCTCAAATAAATGTGTTTTTTCTTATAGCAACTGGTGGCGGAGAGGAGGCCATTTGGCCCATCAGTTCTCTAGTTTCTAGTTTTGAAAAACTTTGTCAAGTTGGGCCTTAAAGGATCTCAATGATTCAGCATCAAAAACATGTCTAGGTAACCCATTCTATACTCTGTGTAAAGAAGTGTCTCCTACTGTCTGTCCTAAGTCTACTTACAGTCTTAAACTTACAAGCTGTACGAAATGGGACTCCAAGTCTTCCTTGGATACTGTTTACCAACACAAGTTGACCTGATCTTCTTGATATCATTGAGGGAAGAAGGCCTTAAAAAAACAAAAAAATAAAAAGGGTTTTAAAATGACATTCTCCAGATGTATTCTATATCTATATAGAACGTCATGTTTTATATTAACACAAATGTATTTCTCAGCTTAATTACTGTATATCTATTTGAGATGTGCAGAAAAAGTCCACTTTCAGATTTCTTAGTAGTATTAACATTTGAAATATTTTCAAAGTGTAAGAGCTTTCCTGGGCAAGGCAGGTCAGTTGTGAAAGCACATACATAAATGTTCTCTAACCGTCTCCATTGTGGTTTCTGCTTTAATTGCCAGGTTTACTAACTCGTTTTCATTTTTCATCTACCACAAAAATGACCACTAGTGGAGCGCAGTTATCATTTTCATCCCTTCTGAAACTGTGGGCTTTTATTGAGATTTTGTTTATTTACTAACTCTCAGTTGCCACAGAAACTACCAGAGATAATTTCCAAGACCACCTTATTTCAGAATTTCCTCATTAGGAGTATTTTCAGAAGCATTACTCAAAATCTACAATTAATTACATGCGATTTAGGGGAATCATATTAAAATAATGGAAGGTGTCAAGGATTATATTTCGAGAACTACTGGCAATTGGATTAAGCGTGGAAAGGACATTTCTTATTATTGAGGGTATAAGAATGTAAACCAAAGTGACCTTAATTACATAAAACAATTTTTTTTTTTTTTAATGAAATTTTTACAGTGTACATTTAAGCTTCCAGAATCATCAGTTTACCTTTAGTTAATGTAATTGGTCCAAAGTAATTAGTATCCATGATCCTTTTGTCCATTTCTAATGACACATTTTGAACCGGAGCTTTCACTTTCATACTGGTGTTGCTGATCAGCACGTCCACACAGCCATAGCACTCCAAGATTTCTTTGGTCACATCAGGGATGGCATCAATGTCGCTAAAATCCAGAACAACTAACTTTGGTGTAAATGTCTAAACAGTGAAAAGAAAATATAACATACTCCAAATTAATCGTGATGGTTTATTGTCACACTAAATACATAAACAACATCACTAAATCCAATAGAAATATTGAATGAATGTTACATAATGTTCTTATTTTTACATGACAAAAAACACTGCTAATCCATTACAGTACAACTTTATTGGGTTTCCTTACAGTAGGTGCTGCTTCACTGGTATAATCCATCAATATTGTAAAATATAGACCAAAGTGGTATGTAGATAGATTTAAATAGTTAAGTTTACTTGAAATACTAAATTTTAGAGCTACGAAGCAGTGTTTTGTTACCCTTTTTTGCTACAGTACAGTCTTGGAAAAGTGATTTTACTGTAGACCTTCAATGCAGCCTGGTTTCTATGGGTACCAATCAGAGGTTGGCACAGTTTTCCTTCAATATGAAAATCAATCTGATCTGTTGCCCTTTCTCTCTTTCTCTTTGATTATCAATGATTGGTCTCACTGGGGAACAGAGCTTTAAAAAGATAAGTCGCAAACAAGAAAAGGCCATTTTGCCCATCAGTGCCCGCCTGGTTCCTAGTTGCTGATTGATCCCTGAACTTCATCTTGTCGTTAGTATCCCAGTCCACACAATGGTTTAGTAACCAATTCAATGCACTTACCATTCCTTGGTAAAAAAAAAGAGTCCTACCACTTTCCTGTTGCAGAATTGTAAAAGCGTTAAGAATAATGGCCATAGTGTTTACATTCACTATGACCCAACCTTGAAATCATGAATAGCCAAATTGTGAAATAAGCTGAAAGAACTATAGATATTACAAATTGTCAGTACAAAGATAAACAAGTAACACAAGTAAATCTTTCAAAACTCATTTTTATAAGGAAAATGAAAGTAGGTCATTTTTTAACTACCAGTAAGTGACTTGCACCCTAAAGCTGGACAGCCTTATCCAGGTTATTGATTATGTTGGTTTATTATACAATACTCTTTGATAGTAGGTCAATACAGGCACACATGGTTTTCCTCAATACGTACCACACTGGGGTCTGCTGCACTATTGAGGGTGTCATAGAGGGCTTCTAACTTCTCCCAGCTTTTGCCACAGAGGATAACCCTGGCTCCTCCTGCGTGAAACACTCTGGAACATTCTGCAGAGAGGCATTATTATTTATAGTCAAACCCTTTTAATATCACTAGCACTGTGCTGACAATAAGCAGGAGTTCAGCCATTCAAACATAAGAATTAAAACAAACACAAATGTGTCAAAACAACAGATGGGCCTGTTTTTTTTATTTCTGTAGAACTCAAATACACAGTGATTTATAGCATTTCAAACTCTACAGTTTACTGTCAGTATTTTACATTGATATAATTAAAAATATACACATTACAGGGTTCTGTATTCTATATTATGCAACTTTATATGTACAGCAGCTTACATGTAAATACTTCATGGAAATATGCTTTTATTCCCATGAAGTGATACTAAGTGGGTTGAAGATCAATTGTGAAACTAAAAAATGTGATTCATATTAACTGCAGTGTGATAATAACCAAAGTGATATTATCAGGCGCTACTTATTGACTATGTACATTTCAATGTGATGATATTAAACACAGGGTGTGACATTAGCACAAGTCATATTAGGTTTGACTACTATGACTACTATGATAAAAGCATAGGGTGGGCGATACAAAACTTGAATTGGAATCTTTTCATGCGGACAATCAACAGTCAGTATTAGCTGCATGCTTATGCCACCCCCCCCCCACCCCCCTTTTCCCAGCTTAAGCCTAATACAATAACACTGCAACAACTGCTGAAAACGCAAAGGTCATGCACTGATAATGATCTTCGGTGTACAAATGTTTGGCATTGTTCCATGTTGTGGAACAGAGAGCCCTGTGGGATCGGGCTGTTTGTTTTCAGTGTGCTGCTGACTGGAGTTTAAACAAAACATAAAAGGATTACAAAATGTCAGTTTGCCGCCTTCTACTGTGTGTGTAAAATGAAGGACCTTCTTTACAAAACTTAAATTAGATATTTAAAAAGTAGCATCACAGGAGGCTGTGTGGTCCAGTGGTTAAAGAAAAGGGCTTGTAACCAGGAGTTCCCCAGTTCAAATCCCACTTCAGCCACTGTCTCATTGTGTGACCCTGAGCAAGTCACTTAACCTCCTTGTGCTCCGTCTTTCGGGTGAGACGTAGTTGTAAGTGACAATGCAGCTGATGCATAGTTCACACACCCTAGTCTCTGTAAGTCGCCATGGATAAAGGCATCTGCTAAACAAATAAACAAATTATATAATATTCAAAAAAATGATTAGGAATTATGAGTTCACTCATATAATTGTATTAACTTAAATGGAAACACATTAAAATACAGATATATTGACTACACTGTAGCTACCCTGTACTTACACCTTTGTTAGGTAATGTAATACATGCACTTACAAGAAAATTATATGAAAATAACTTGTTGTTAAATGCTTTAAAAAATGAATTCTGTCTTCACAATCACTTGTGTGTATGTACATGCAGTAAATATTAGTGAATTGAAATAAATTGTAACAGTAAGTAGTTAATTTAACCCTGTATTTTCATTCAAAGTTTTTAAGAAGAATCTCTGCAAAAGCTCATAGAATAAATACAATATTTAACTGAGTACAGTATTTCAATATCTTTGTCATTTTTTCATACTAATTTCATATGTCTTGAATGCCTCTTGATATCTTGGAAAGAATGTGAAATATCCTTTAGTACACTTCATAATGGGTCAATTTTACAGTAGTTAAAACACCTGTTTTTTACTCTGTAATTTACTCCAATTCTTTGAAAGGAGAAAACACCATTATTATTATTATTATTATTATTATTATTATTATTATTATTATTATTATTATTATTATTTATTTTTAAACTAGAACCACACAACTAAGTAAAACAAACTTTGTAAGTTTCTCAGTTTTTTAACATTAATAATAGAATCTAACTAATTAGTTAATAATCATTTTCACTCAATCTGTCTTTACCTCTGTGAGCTTGTTTGGAAAATTCTAACTTTCTAAACAGACTTACTCATTTCATTCAAATCATGTGACAAAATGGCCTTTCAACTTGGCAGGTCCCCCTTACTCACCCACTCTATATACCATATGTACAGCAGAGTTGAGAAGTCACGTTGTCACATGGTTTGAATGGAATGTTTAAGTCTGTTCAGTGCTAGGCAGGTAGACTTCCCTAAAGAAACTCAAAACAAGTCAGGTAAAGACAAACAGAGGAAAATGAAAACTCAGAATTACAGTATGGGAACCCAGTGACTGGAAACATCATAACAGGAGGTGAACAAACTACTTGCTTATCAACAATTCATTTTCACATCAAAAGAATACAGCACACTTACCCTTTCCCATTCCTGACACTGCATCAGTTATCACAACCACTTTGTTCCGTACAGCTGACTTGGACATCAACCTGGTGATCTCAGTGTAAAGGTAGTACACCCCGGCAGCTATCACCACGAGGATGGGCAATACCAGAACAGCCGTAAACCCCATGTTCTGGAAAGTAAACCAGATGGGAGCTTTACCAAACAATAATTGAAGACATTGGTGGAGTTTACATGCGTGTTTTTTTTTAGCTCAAGACACTTGCTCGAGAAAAATGTCTCATGTAAAATGCTTTTCTGGGTTTCCATTCGCTCAGTTTATTTTACTCGAGTAAACCAGGCTTTTCACCCGACGTCATGCAAATGAAGGGGAAAGGTGGAGGTTGATATGTAAATTAGCTATGCGTAAAGTGCTTGTGCTGTTTTTGAAGATTACTAGTGACATTTTGTAAAAATGTGGTTTCCATGCACATAGAACTGGTACATGAGTGAATCTAAGCTGCTGTAATAAAGAGAAATACCTCGTGCCTGGTTGGTTAATAATGTGTTTTACTGCTCTTGCCCAAATTGTTTTTTAAATGTCATTGGTGGGGTGGCATGTCGTTAGTATTGAATCCGTTTCAACTAATTTATCTTATGACTCATTTATTAAAAATTAACTGAGAGGTATAAAATGAAACTGACCAACACAGGTATTGCAGGTCACCATGGCTGAAAACCAAAAATGACGTAGGATTCTAAAGCTCTGTGCCAGATATCTTCCACATATGCTCCCAAGCCTGTCTGGATTGGGATCAGAGGATGTTTTCCTTTTGTTTCGGGAGCTTAAACCTTCAAACATCCTCTACCAGCAAATCCTTATGCCTTGTTATCTAATGCCAATGGCTAGCGTCATTTCGCGTCACCAGGGCAACATTCAGCATTATAGTGGAACTGGTAAAGGAAGATATGCAGCCAAAAAGGAATTACGTATGGCCTCCTGTGCCAGTGGAAAAAAAGAGTGTTGATTGCTCTGTACAGCCTGGCATCCTCAGCTGAGTAAAGGGTTAGGGTTACTCAGCTGAGTGCAGGGTTAGCGTTACTCAGCTGAGTGCAAGGTTAGGGTTACTCAGCTGAGTGCAGGGTTAGGGTTACTCAGCTGAGTGCAGGGTTAGGGTTACTCAGCTGAGTGCAGGGTTAGGGTTACTCAGGTGAGTACAGGGTTAGGGTTACTCAGGTGAGTACAGCGTTAGGGTTACTTAGCTGAGTACAGCGTTAGGGTTACTCAGCTGAGTACAGGGTTAGGGTTACTCAGCTGAGTACAGGGTAGTTGGTAATGTGCATAAAACCACAGTTCATCACTGTATTTACAAGTTTGTCAGTTCGGAGGCACTGCAACACGTACATAGCTATGCCAGATGTAACTGAAGCAAAAAGCATTGCTCTGTGGGACTGTGACAGGATGGCTGGGTGGACAGAGACTCGGAGACAGTAAAACTGCAGTTTAAGCACTGCTGCACGTTTTTAATAAACACAAAATAAAAAGGTTTAACAAAACAAGTCACAAACACAATCAACAGAAACAAAATAACCAGCTCAAGGGCCAAAACAAAAGGTTTAAACAAAATAGAAAAAACATAGGCTGGGCATTCACCTTCACTACCTTAAGAAAACCATGGCCACATTTTCACATGTATCTGGCAGGGATAGGAATTAACCCTATCCCTGCCAACAATCACCACAACAAACACACCCAAAACAACCAGGGCTGGAAACTTCCAGCCCTGCCATATCTAACAAACACTTTTTCATATATTTACACATATACATTTTTTTACCCGTGCAGGGCTTCTGCCCTGCCACAGGGACCGTCCCTCTTCTCCCGAACGGCACCTCCTTGTTCGTTCCTGCAGGAGGACTGTTTCAGTTTTTTTAATTTGTCCCTAGCTTGTGGGACTGTGCGCTCTATTCCTCTTTCTGAGAGGGCATCATCCACTTGTTGGTACACATGCTTATTGTGCTGTTTCGGGCGATCGATCTGGCTCAACACATCCAAGTCACTAACTATACTTATTAATGCCCGGGTTTCCTCCTTGCTCCAGCAATTTTGAGTGGAGGGCAGACATGTGTTGTCTTTGGACATAGCAGGGATCAAGAGCAAGGGAATTCAGTTACAGACATTTAGTAAGCAGAGCACTTGCAAGGGTATTCTCAAACAGCTGCTTTAATACTATAACAAGGGCATAACACAGTTCATGGTAAGCGGTTTTATACAGAACTGTAAATTCACAAGAGATACAACATGACAGGCCAGACAAAGCAAAAAACAATAATTGTATTGTCATTAAGATGAACTACACCACTGCTAACCATAAAACCACCCATCAGCCACTACTTTCTGCCATCTTGGAATCCACAGTAACAACTGACCTGCTCCCTTGCATTATTTATAGTGACGTAACTTAAGGATAAACATGCTCATTAACATTTACACGTGAAATGTGGGTTTTCGTGCGAAACTGTGCGTGGATTTTCTAGTTTGTTTCGTCATTTACACAAGTTAATAAGATTTACCCTATCCCTCTCTTTGGCCGTTTTTTCCAGCGTCAAACCTGATTTACCCGATTAATTCTCCCAAACGTGCACGCGCATCGCCATTTCACGTGTAAATTGCCATGCATGGAAACCCCATGATTGTTGCAGGTACCTGATAAGTTCCACTTTTTTTTTAAATTGAGAAAAACAAGTTTCTAACAGGCTGTGATTGTAGCAAGTTATTATTCTGACTTGGAAGTATACATATTGTATATCATACAGTTTTAATATAACTTAAAAGGGACTGAGAATAAATGGTGACAATAAGCACCATGGCATAAGTTCCCCAATGGCAAAATAAGTAGAATATTGTACAAAAAAACCCACAAAATATCAGTGCAATTTATTAGGATAAAGACCAAGATATTAATACCTGAAGTGAGAGGTTATTAAAAAAATAAATTTGTAAAACTATCTAGAACACTACATCTCTATGCTTTCTGTATGTCAGCTCCATTTCGATTTTTTTTTTGGAAATGGGTTATTCACAAGTGAAAATCAGAAAATCAAAAGAATCATTAAAGACAATCAGAAAGATGTATAGCCGAAACATTGTACAAAGTTTATTTTGGTATTATTACATGCAGTAACCATGAAACGCGGAGGAAATGCTTAGTGTAAGCATAGGCGTATAAACATTGTTTGTTAAACTGCAAAATGACTGTGCAAAATAAATAGTACCTGTGGAATGTTCATTTATACAGGTGAAAGATTTTCTTTTTCCAGGAATTGAAAACAAACCCAATCATTATGTGTTTTTGGATTAACTTCAGAAAACTGTGCCTAATAATGTAACCAAATCATTTTGGGAACTGTCCATGAGTTTATTTATTGCATTTTTATTAACTTTAATGGCTACACATCGACATTTTAGATTTTCTGTTTCTGGGAATTTAAATCAAACCCAGCCAATCTCTGATAAACCTTTACACTCATTTAAGTTCGGCATCATAAATAAAGTTATATTTTTGTTTAGCACCAAAAATAGCTTTGCATGCATATGGAATCCTAACCATGCAAATCACACCAAAGAAAAAACTGGATGTTAAAGAACAAAGTAAAACAATTCTAACAATAAATAGTACTTAAATGTTGGAAAAAAGCATGCGTGTGCTATATGCTAACCTTAAGAGAGGGTTACAAGGTGGTCACCATTGCAATCTTAAAATCAAAGCTCTTTATTTAACTTCCTAGAAGCAGTTGTATATACCTGTAATCTTGTTTATTTATAGGATCACTTCCAGAGAAAGGAGCTAAGGTGCTGGATGACAAAGGCTGTTGTTTTCCTGGGTTAATGTACTAATCAGCTAGAAGCTTTCCTCTCTTCCCATTCACAGACCCACACTGAGGACTAGCTGGTCACAGAGGGACCTAGAGGATTTGAAAGCTTTTTATAACTCACAGCTGAGTCCGTCATTTTTCAAGCATGTAGTGTTACAGTATCTTTAGCATGATACATGCATAGCGCTCATTATAAAAGATATCACGTGGCAGGTGTCCGGTGTCTTAGGGCATGCTAATAACAGATTTGTTAAGTACACCAGTCATCACACATTTTATATAGTACTGTATATAAACTTTATAATGTTGTATATTAGAGTACATTCAAGTGTTATAAACTTTATAATGTCGTATATTAGAGTACATTCAAGTGATATTGGTAAGCAAATGAGTGAAGCAGTGCTGAATTTTGTTGGCACACTTTAACAGTTCTGCTTAAATGTCAGACAGTGGTAATGACATAAATAGGGCTGGCAGTTTGAAGAAAGAGTGTGAGGGTGTGTGTGACGGGGTGCCCGCCCCTTATTAATTTTTATATATATATATATATATATATATATATATAGAGAGAGAGAGAGAGAGAGAGAGAGAGAGAGAGAGAGAGAGAGTACTGTGCAAAAGTTTTAGGCAGGTGTGAAAAAATGCTGTAAAGTAAGAATGCTTTCAAAAATAGACATGTTAATAGATTATATTTATCAATTAACTAAATGCAAAGTGAGTGAACAGAAGAAAAATCTAAATCAAATCCATATTTGGTGTGACAACCCTTTGCCTTCAAAACAGCATCAATTCTTCTAGGTACACTTGCACAAAGTCAGGGATTTTGTAGGCATATAGTCAGGTGTATGATTAAACAATTATACCAAACAGGTGCTAATGATCATCAATTCAATATGTAGGTTGAAACACAATCATTAACTGAAACAGAAACAGCTGTGTAGGAGGAATAAAACTGGGTGAGGAACAGCCAAAGTCAGCTAACAAGGTGAAGTTGCTGAAGACAGTTTACTGTCAAAAGTCATACACCATGGCAAGACTGAGCACAGCAACAAGACACAAGGTAGTTATACTGCATCAGCAAGGTCTCTCCCAGGCAGAAATTTCAAGGCAGACAGGGGTTTCCAGATGTGCTGTCCAAGCTTTTTGAAGAAGCACAAAGAAACGGGCAACGTTGAGGACCGTGAGACGCAGTGGTCGGCCAAGGAAACTTACTGCAGCAGATGAAAGACACATCATGCATACTTCCCTTCGCAATCGGAAGATGTCCAGCAGTGCCATCAGCTCAGAACTGGCAGAAAACAGTGGGACCCTGGTACACCCATCTACTGTCCGGAGAAGTCTGGTCAGAAGTGGCCTTCATGGAAGACTTGCGGCCAAAAAGCCATACCTCCGACGTGGAAACAAGGCCAGCGACTCAACTATGCACGAAAACACAGGAACTGGGGTGCAGAAAAATGGCAGCAGGTGCTCTGGACTGATGAGTCAAAAATTTGAAATATTTGGCTGTAGCAGAAGGCAGTTTGTTCGCCGAAGGGCTGGAGAGCGTACACGAATGAGTGTCTGCAGGCAACAGTGAAGCATGGTGGAGGTTCCTTGCAAGTTTGGGGCTGCATTTCTGCAAATGGAGTTGGGGATTTGGTCAGAATTAATGGTCTCCTCAATGCTGAGAAGTACAGGCAGATACTTATCCATCATGCAATACCATCAGGGAGGCATCTGATTGGCCCCAAATTTATTCTGCAGCATGACAACGACCCCAAACATACAGAGAAAGTCATTAAGAACTATCTTCAGCGTAAAGAAGAACAAGGAGTCATGGAAGTGATGGTATGGCCCCCACAGAGCCCTAATCTCAACATCATCAAGTCTGTCTGGGATTACATGAAGAGAGAGAAGCAACTGAGGCTGCCTAAATCCACAGAAGAACTGTGGTTAGTTTTCCAAGATGTTTGGGCCAACCTACCTGCCGAGTTCCTTCAAAAAATGTGTGCAAGTGTACCTAGAAGAATTGATGCTTGATGCTGTTTTGAAGGCAAAGGGTGGTCACACCAAATATGGATTTGATTTAGATTTTTCTTCTGTTCACTCACTTTGCATTTAGTTAATTGATAAATATAATCTATTAACATGTCTATTTTTGAAAGCATTCTTACTTTACAGCATTTTTTCACACCTGCCTAAAACTTTTGCACAGTACTGTATATATATATATATATATATATATATTATTTTGCTGTTATGATCTATTACCGTTTTTATGTATATATGCATTTGTGCCTTTTATTATTAATATGATTTTGCATTTGTGTGTTTTGGATCGGTGGAGGTGGGGGCTGGGGCAAGGGGGGATTAAATGCCTCCCTGCCAAAATACATGTGAGAATATGGCTGGAGCCTTAATTGAGTAATTGTTAATTATTGATTAATTGGGCTCCAGCCACAAATTATAAAAGTCAGGAGGGAGCCCCTCTCTCTGGGGAGAGAGCTAAGAGGAGAAGTGTAAAATAATACTGTGAGTATAAGAAAGACGATTGCTACCAGCTGAGACCTGTAGGTACTCGTTCTCGTTTAAAGATTACTTGTTTTGTTCTGTTTTACTTTGGCCCACGTGCCGTTTGTTTTCTGTCTTTTGTTTGTATTATTATTTTATAAACAAGCTGAGCGCCGTTGCACTTCAGTTTTGCCCCGCCAGTCCTTGTATTGTATCTGTGTGTCTGGTCTGACGTCACCCCTGAAAAGCCATCCTGTTCACAGGGTGAAAGAGAACTAGGGAGGTAAACAGATATGATCCCAAACAAACCACTAAAAAATGTAAATAATATACTGTATTATATATATATATATATATATATATATATATATATATATATATATATATATATATATATAATCTCTGTGGAGGATATAATTATAGGTTTCTGTACCATGACAAAGTAGGTCACTATGACAATTAGCATGACAGTGCATATTGTAAATGTAGCAGTTTTACATTCTTTAGTCAGGTGCAGGGCCAGCATCATGCTATTCGGGTTATTGTCATAGTGGCCTACTTTGTCATGGTACAGAAACCTATAATTATATCCTCGATAGATAGATAGATATGGTATATTATTAACATGTTTTTAGTGCTTTGTTTGGGATCATATCTGTTTACCTGCCTAGTTCTTTCACCCCCACACTCTATCTTCAAACTGACAGCCCTATTTATGTCATTACCACCGTCTGACATTTAAGCAGAACTGTTAAAGTGTGCCAACAAAATTCAGCTCTGCTTCACACATTTGCTTACCAATATCACTTGAATGTACTCTAATATACAACATTATAAAGTTTATAATACTTGAATGTACTCTAATATACAACATTATAAAGTTAATCTGAGTAAAGGTGCAGCAAGTGAGTCTGTCCAGAACGACGGAGGCCCTGATGGTGGATTTGAAGGCAGAAGAATTGGACCCTCAGCAGCAACATTGTTTGGCCACCTTGTTTAGGAAGTGGGGGGATGTGTTCTCCTATAGCGTGACAGATTACAGGAGAACTAATATTGTAATGCATCAAATCCCCACTAGTACTGCCCCTCCTATCAGAGAACGGTTCCAGCCCATTCCCCCTCTGCTCTATTAAGAATTCTGAACCTTGATTGCCGAGATGTTGGAAGGTGGGAAAGTGCGAGTCCATGGGCTGCTCCGATGGTCCTGGTGAAAAAGAAAGATGGTTACTGACGCTTTTGACCGGTCTACAGGACGCTGAATTCTATCACCCATAAGGACGCATATCCCCTGCCCCGCATTGAAGAATCCCTTACCTGCCTGAAGCAGGCTCGATGGTACTCCACGTTGGACCTGGCCAGTGGTTACTGGCAAGTGGACGTGGACCCCAATGACCAGGAGAAAAAACCATTCTCGACTCCACTGGGCCTATACGAATTCAAGAGCATGCTGTTCGGGTTATGCAATGCCCCCTCTACTTTCCAGCGGCTGATGCAGCGGAGGTCAAGTAAGTGAATCTTTGCTAATTTACTTGGACGACGTAATTGTCTGTTCACCTGATTTTGAGTCTCATCTATAGCACTTAGAAGCAATATTCCAACAGTTCCGGAAATACAGGTTAAAGTTGCAACCGAATAAATGTCATCTCTTCCAGAGTGAGGTGAAGTATTTGGGCCATATAGAAGGGGGCGGGGCGGGGGAGACTCCTGATCCTGATCCTGAGACATTGACAGCAGTACAGGCATGGGTGCCACCCATTACCATTAAACAGGTACATTCTTTCTTGGGATTTGTGGGATATTACCGTCGATTTATTCCAAAATTCACTGGGCCATTACATCGCCTAATAGAAGGAACCATTGCTAGAAGCTGGAAGACCACCCCGGTTATCTGAACTTCGGAGTGTCATCTTGCTTTTGAGGCTTTAAGACAGGCGCTTCATCAATTTCCAGTGCTTGCCTATGCGGATTTCACCCAACCCTTCCGACTATATACTGATGCAAGTTTGGGGGGATTGGGAACAGTCTTGGCCCAAGTACAAGACGTGACCGAACATGTGATTGCATATGCTAGCTGTAGTCTTCATCCCACAGAAAAATTACAGCTCTTTTAAATTAGTTTTTGGCCCTTAAATGGGCCATAAGAGAGAAGTTTAACAAGTATCTGTGGTGGGTGCTGTTTGTAGTTTTTACCGACAACAATCCGTTGGTACATCTAGATACAGCTAGAATAGGGGCTACTGAACAACTGGGCAGCCCAACTGGCTAATTTTAATTTTTCCATTAAATACAGTGCCTTGCGAAAGTATTCGGGCCCCTTGAACTTTGCGACCTTTTGCCACATTTCAGGCTTCAAACATAAAGATATGAAACTGTAATTTTTTGTGAAGAATCAACAACAAGTGGGACACAATCATGAAGTGGAACGAAATTTATTGATATTTCAAACTTTTTAACAAATAAAAACTGAAAAATTGGGCGTGCAAAATTATTCAGCCCCTTTACTTTCAGTGCAGCAAACTCTCTCCAGAAGTTCAGTGAGGATCTCTGAATGATCCAATGTTGACCTAAATGACTAATGATGATAAATAGAATCCACCTGTGTGTAATCAAGTCTCCGTATAAATGCACCTGCACTGTGATAGTCTCAGAGGTCCGTTTAAAGCGCAGAGAGCATCATGAAGAACAAGGAACACACCAGGCAGGTCCGAGATACTGTTGTGGAGAAGTTTAAAGTCGGATTTGGATACAAAAGATTTCCCAAGCTTTAAACATCCCAAGGAGCACTGTGCAAGCGATAATATTGAAATGGAAGGAGTATCAGACCACTGCAAATCTACCAAGACCTGGCCGTCCCTCTAAACTTTCAGCTCATACAAGGAGAAGACTGATCAGAGATGCAGCCAAGAGGCCCATGATCACTCTGGATGAACTGCAGAGATCTACAGCTGAGGTGGGAGACTCTGTCCATAGGACAACAATCAGTCGTATACTGCACAAATCTGGCCTTTATGGAAGAGTGGCAAGAAGAAAGCCATTTCTTAAAGATATCCATAAAAAGTGTCGTTTACAGTTTGCCACAAGCCACCTGGGAGACACACCAAACATGTGGAAGAAGGTGCTCTGGTCAGATGAAACCAAAATCGAACTTTTGGCAACAATGCAAAACGTTATGTTTGGCGTAAAGCAACACAGCTCATCACCCTGAACACACCATCCCCACTGTCAAACATGGTGGTGGCAGCATCATGGTTTGGGCCTGCTTTTCTTCAGCAGGGACAGGGAAGATGGTTAAAATTGATGGGAAGATGGATGGAGCCAAATACAGGACCATTCTGGAAGAAAACCTGATGGAGTCTGCAAAAGACCTGAGACTGGGACGGAGATTTGTCTTCCAACAAGACAATGATCCAAAACATAAAGCAAAATCTACAATGGAATGGTTCACAAATAAACATATCCAGGTGTTAGAATGGCCAAGTCAAAGTCCAGACCTGAATCCAATCGAGAATCTGTGGAAAGAACTGAAAACTGCTGTTCACAAATGCTCTCCATCCAACCTCACTGAGCTCGAGCTGTTTTGCAAGGAGGAATGGGCAAAAATTTCAGTCTCTCGATGTGCAAAACTGATAGAGACATACCCCAAGCGACTTACAGCTGTAATCGCAGCAAAAGGTGGCGCTACAAAGTATTAACTTAAGGGGGCTGAATAATTTTGCACTCCCAATTTTTCAGTTTTTTATTTGTTAAAAAAGTTTGAAATATCCAATAAATTTCGTTCCACTTCATGATTGTGTCCCACTTGTTGTTGATTCTTCACAAAAAATTACAGTTTCATATCTTTATGTTTGAAGCCTGAAATGTGGCAAAAGGTCGCAAAGTTCAAGGGGGCCGAATACTTTCGCAAGGCACTGTATCTTACATCCTCTCCAGAAGGGCGGAGAAATGGCAGGGAGGGAGTGGGCTTACGGAAACCCACTGGAGTCAAGAGGATTGAAAGCGCGTTGGCAGGCTGCCAATCCCGGAATTTGTACAATTCAAACCTGGATGGATGGATGGGATCCTAGTGGCAGGCAGATGGGTTGGTGGAAGGTAAGCCCTACTTCCAGATCATTGTACTGGTGCTTCAAACCTACCCTGTGTGGGAGGAGTATCATACCGCTGTGGGTCATCTCGCTATGGAGAAGACTGTGGCGGTATGATACTGAGGAGTGGAATAGGAGGTGCCAGCTGTGTGTGGTGACAAAAACAGGACCAGAAAATCGGACGCCTGTAATCCCCACCCTTATATATTAGTGGCGGTGGATCTCTTTTCCCGGTTTGCCTGGGCTATTCCGGTCAAGCATCAAACCGTCCAGACTACGGTAAAAAGTGGAAACATGTGATTCAACCATTTGGCTGTCCGGAGAAAACGCTTAAGTTAAGTACTCGTGGTGGCTGGAAAAGCAATGTTGTGTTTAACTGGGGCTATAACCTAAAGGAGGTGTAACTATTATAAGTAGATCAGAGTTGACCGCCAGGGAGGAACCTACATTAAGGGCCGTGATTTCCCTCTGTATTGCAGGATAAGCAGAGCCATGAAGAGGAGCAGGAGCAGCCAGGTCAGGCTGCAACACGGGGAACCAGAGCCAGGCAATAATGGGAGAACAAGCGTAGAGACAAGCTAGCCAAGGAGAGGGCTTCAAGGCAGAGCAAGGAGAACATTGTAAGAGAGCTGGTGCTGTGATGGAGCCAGGAAAGGACAATCACTGACAAGGGGCGGAGGTCATTGCTGCTGCATTATTGTATTTATTGGGGGGAGTGCTGTGTTTGTATTTATATTATATCGTTGGAGTTTTAGGAGTACTGTGCATTGGCTATAGTGAAACACCTGTGTATGGTTTTATTTGTGTTTTTGTGTATTTATTGGGGAATGTGTTTTAAGGTTGCACTTCAATTGTGGTGCTACTGCCAAGAGGGGGGTATTTTTGTTTTTGATTGTTTTGGGATTGGTTTTAAGATATATGGTGATATTTTTGCACTGCAATATTGAATTCTGTACACAATAAAAGATTTGGAACTTGACGTTGTGTGTGGCATACTGTACCTCCTGCTTAAGTTACTTTGGAATCCAACTGGCAGTGGAGTAACTGCTGACCAGAGAGTATTTAAAGAATATTATGTTTTTTCTTATGAGTTGTATTGAATGCATTTGTACTTTGGGCTAAGTTTTGAGATGCAGACGTGTTCTTTTTAGACTGTAGAAACGTTTTCATACTAACTTTTGTTTTGTACTTTATAACATCCATTTAAAAATCCAATTTATGCCTATGATTAATGGATTTTGTGACTAATTTGAAGCTATTAATATGTTTCAATGTTAACTAAATTGACTAATTAATCAAATTCATTAATCTTGCTACATAATTGATTTATTAATGTTTGGCTATACTGTTACTTGATTGATTACTGTCTTGTTCACAGTCATCTTAAAATAACATTAGAATATGTTTTTTTGGAAAATAAAAAATAATACGTTTTTGACCGATTTCAGATTTTGCTGATGTATTTATTTTCAAAAGGTTGCCCGTTGTGCTGCTTTTTTTTTTTTTTGGTGGTGGGGGGTCCACTTCACAGTTTTGCACCAAGGCCCAATAAATCCTGGCGCCGACACTGGCCAGGTGTCAGTACCTTAACAAAGTACTGTCTTATAAATGCCTTGTCAGTACCTTTAAAAAAAGTAACCTTAATTCATAGTGTGTAAGAAATGGCCATGACATTTTTATATATCCTGCATTTGCTCAGCCATTCTGGAGTCAGTAGAAAGCTGTTGCCTTATTACCCCAATTGATCATATGACCTAGATTTAGGTACTACAGTAAATGTCATTTTTTTACTAAAAATGTAAGTTTGCCTTTCAAACACACTAGCGCCTCAATTATGCCTCTGTCATTATGGGATAAACATCACAGTGACACACACACACCTTCAGAAATGCCAACTCATTTTGCAAATTTGACTGCTCACTAGTACAGTTCATTTGAGTAGCAGCTGGTCCCCTAATGGTCACCAGTAGAAATGGATACCAAATTCTGGTTTGCAACAGTTCTGAGAATTAAAAACTGGAATTCCCACTCAGGAAGTACACATTTAGCGGTAGAATTAATTTTACTTAAAACCTCTTCATATAGATAAAGGCACAAAATGTCGATGGATTAGCCTGTTGCACCAGCAAGCACCTATAATAACAATTTAGATACAGACTTCATATTTGTGGGTAATAGAAACTCCTTGGATGAAATTTACTTTTGACCTCAAACCTAATGGAATGTTATTAAACGACATTTTTGGCCTTAAGAAGGTGGAAACCAAGCACTTGGACGTTTTGGTTTACATTTGGTACAGATTACATTGTTCTCTTGGTCAACTTTGGTTATGAATATCATTATCATAATAATAACAACAATAATAATAATTTAGTCAATTACTTTTTTTTAGAGAAAGCTACTACCTTCACAAATTCAGTATACATTATATATATATATATATATATATATA
The DNA here is from genome assembly GCA_030684275.1 of Acipenser oxyrinchus oxyrinchus. Lineage (NCBI taxonomy): Eukaryota > Metazoa > Chordata > Actinopteri > Acipenseriformes > Acipenseridae > Acipenser > Acipenser oxyrinchus. Next base: position 24,647,697 of record CM060263.1, on the reverse strand, counting down.
TATATATATATATATATATATATATATATATATACAGTACTGTGCAAAAGTTTTAGGCAGGTGTGAAAAAATGCTGTAAAGTAAGAATGCTTTCAAAAATAGACATGTTAGTAGATTATATTTATCAATTAACTAAATGCAAAGTGAGTGAACAGAAGAAAAATCTAAATCAAATCCATATTTGGTGTGACCACCCTTTGCCTTCAAAACAGCATCAATTCTTCTAGGTACACTTGCACAAAGTCAGGGATTTTGTAGGCATATAGTCAGGTGTATGATTAAACAATTATACCAAACAGGTGCTAATGATCATCAATTCAATATGTAAGTTGAAACACAATCATTAACTGAAACAGAAACAGCTGTGTAGGAGGAATAAAACTGGGTGAGGAACAGCCAAACTCAGCTAACAAGGTGAGGTTGCTGAAGACAGTTTACTGTCAAAAGTCATACACCATGGCAAGACTGAGCACAGCAACAAGACACAAGGAGTTACACTGCATCAGCAAGGTCTCTCCCAGGCAGAAATTTCAAGGCAGACAGGGGTTTCCAGATGTGCTGTCCAAGCTCTTTTGAAGAAGCACAAAGAAACGGGCAACGCGTTGAGGACCGTAGACGAGTGGTCGGCCAAGGAAACTTACTGCAGCAGATGAAAGACACATCATGCTTACTTCCCTTCGCAATCGGAAGATGTCCAGCAGTGCCATCAGCTCAGAATTGGCAGAAAACAGTGGGACCCTGGTACACCCATCTACTGTCCAGAGAAGTCTGGTCAGAAGTGGCTTTCATGGAAGACTTGCGGCCAAAAAGCCATACCTCCGACATGGAAACAAGGCCAAGTGACTCAACTATGCACGAAAACACAGGAACTGGGGTGCAGAAAAATGGCAGCAGGTGCTCTGGACTGATGAGTCATAATTTGAAATATTTGGCTGTAGCAGAAGGCAGTTTGTTCGCCGAAGGGCTGGAGAGCGTACACGAATGAGTGTCTGCAGGCAACAGTGAAGCATGGTGGAGGTTCCTTGCAAGTTTGGGGCTGCATTTCTGCAAATGGAGTTGGGGATTTGGTCAGAATTAATGGTCTCCTCAATGCTGAGAAGTACAGGCAGATATTTATCCATCATGCAATACCATCAGGGAGGCATCTGATTGGCCCCAAATTTATTCTGCAGCATGACAACGACCCCAAACATACAGCGAAAGTCATTAAGAACTATCTTCAGCGTAAGAAGAACAAGGAGTCCTGGAAGTGATGGTATGGCCCCACAGAGCCCTGATCTCAACATCATCGAGTCTGTCTGGGATTACATGAAGAAAGAGAAGCAACTGAGGCTGCCTAAATCCACAGAAGAACTGTGGTTAGTTCTCCAAGATGTTTGGGCCAACCTACCTGCCGAGTTCCTTCAAAAACTGTGTGCAAGTGTACCTAGAAGAATTGATGCTGTTTTGAAGGCAAAGGGTGGTCACACCAAATATTGATTTGATGTAGATTTTTCTTCTGTTCACTCACTTTGCATTTTGTTAATTGATAAATATAAACTATTAACATGTCTATTTTTGAAAGCATTCTTACTTTACAGCATTTTTTCACACCTGCCTAAAACTTTTGCACAGTACTGTATATATATATATTCAATGTGTATTTTACTATTAAAGGTACTAAAATATTGTGATACCTAATAGTCTGGGGAAACTGTAAACTAATAATCCCCATGTGGACTGTTGCATATTAATACAGCATTATGTTTTACAGTTATCGTGTTTGATAACATACTATGCTTTTTTGATGTATTAAGATGCATATCAATTTGTAATAAGCTAATTTACACGTTTTCTAATAGGTGTTAATTTTCATTTCGCGCAAACCATCACAGCAGAAGCGTCATGACATTGACCAGGAGGAAGTTAGGGGGCAGGTCAGAAAGCGGCTTTTTTTTTTTGTAGAATGCTTTGTGATTGGGCTATGTAGTTGTCATTCGATGCTGGGACTTCAGGCTTTTGCTTGGCAGACTCGGATGAAACTGCTAGTAACAACATAATATTAGCAGCAATTTGAGTTTTATTTAATATATTTAACTATATATAAATAATAAACCACATAAAAATAAACGACAATGTCAGAATTTGATGAGTTTGAGAAGCAGCTAAGCGAAAATCGGCAGGGTGAGTTGAAAGTATGAAAATGTATCAATATGCGGTATCAAATTAGGTAAGGCCTTATTTGTTTTGTTCAAACAGAATTTTAAAGACAACGAAGAAAGCAGACATTTAATACCGTCTAAAGAATACCATACGGCCTGCGAAACGATGCGATACGAAACGTAGGCTATACCTGTGAATTCCTTAGCTTTGCCAACATCCTGCATGTACACAGTCAGTATTCTGTGTCTGCAAAACAAAATTGTAATTGCGGTATTCATTTTGATGTCCATAGATAATATGAACTATTAGTTCGAACATTTCTATGTAATTTACTCAATTAAACTGTAAATTGGTAAAGTTTTTTTTTTTTTTTGTAGTGTTACACATTGGTACATCGATCGATAAATTTCTCCAAAAAAAATTCAAGACGAACAATGTATTGCCTATGATAACTATTCACTTATGTGACCAGACTGCCTTCTCTCTCCCATGCAGCTAAACCTGCAGGTCTTTTATAGTCTGGCCGAGGGGTTAACCAGCTAGTAATTATCTTATTTACCCCTCGGCCATAGTCTGCACGAGTTTAATAAGGATACGTGACTTGTCAGCTGGTTAAATAATCAGTAGCTGATCAGTCACGCATCCTCACGAGGTTTTTAAAATATAAATACAAAACAATAACAAATAGGCTTTCGCTGTCATATATACATATAAATCATAATATAAATAAATAATAAACAAAGGGGCAGGACACTCCGCCACACATACTATTTTTTAATGGTGGAAAAATATGGTAAGTTCAATTAAAAAAGATGAAAAAGACAGTAAACAGCATAACGTACCAGATTTGAATGGACACTAACGTGCTTTCTAAGCGAAAGTTGTTTAGGGAGGCTATTCCACACTTTTCCCTCTGCATTTATTAAACCGAACGATGTACAGTAAGATATCTCTATCTATCTATCTATAATTAAGACTTGCATTATTTGTTTATTACTCTGTTACTAGTGAGTCTGAATACTAAGAACTCAAATCAACTTGGATGCTACATATATATTTGACATTGTTTTTTGTTTTTTTTAAACATGTTATGCCCATTTAAGCAAATTAGAAAAAACATTAAGGATAACAAGCTTTAAATCCGTTAACCTGTTCTGGAGTCCTACAGTACCTACACCAGATTCGAACACCATTTCCATCACTTCACACCAATTTAAATCAATTATTAATACTGACTCTTAAGCTTCTAAACACGCACTTACTATCGTACTTACAGTATAATTAAGGGGCATTCAACATATTTCATAAGGTATATTTGCAAAAAAAGCAAAAAAAACTGCACTCTTACCGTAAACTTTCGAATATTTATATGGGGCTCAGATCGGCAGAAAGAATGGACGTTAAACCAGCCAAGCATTGTCTCCTCGAATGACATTGAAATGCAACTAGATCCTGTATTTTGGTGATACTGAAACAGGACCATCATAGCCTTGTTTACCTGTGTATCTGAAAACTGTCTTTGGTAAGCAAAACCATTCATTTTCATCAGAATATTAAAATACGTTTTCATATTTAGAGTACAGTAAGCAGGCAGATGCGGTTTTCTGCTTTCCTTGCAGACACTTTTTCAGAAGTTCAGAAGACCCCGCTTTCACTGAAAATGGAGTGAAGGACTGGAAAAATCTAAAGAAAAAACTTCAGAAACATTCATAATCTGGCACCACAAACAGTGTTCTTAAAGGTGGCATTTGTTCAAACAGTCGAAGGAAGTATGTTCTGACTGTAGTGTCACAGTTATCAAATTCTCACAAAACGATGGTGCGTGAAAACAGACAGTATGCTACGAAAATATTTTGCCACAAGTTCTGTAAAATCAGATTCAGATCAAGCAGATTGTATAGATAACAGCAATTTGAATAAATGTAGAAATTGTGATGTGGATGTTCCAGGCAAGGGAATGAGTGAAAAGGATTCAGAGTTTTCGTCGGCTGCCTCCTGCAGCAGTATGGTGGGCTCAGATCGGCGGGAAGAATTGACGCTAAACCAGCCACGCATTGTCTCCTCCAATGACATTGAAATGCAACTAAATCCTGTATCTGTACGCAGTGTTGATTTTGATAGCCTAGCTGCCCTAGCGGTCTGGCTGTTGCACAATAGGAAAACGAGAAATATGTTTTAGACCTGCTTTGCGGGCTTGTGGGAAAAAAGTCGATCTTCTCTCACAAATATTTTTTGTGTTGGTCAGAATAATTTCTTGTGAGGGTTTGGGCAATTTATTTTGGGGAGGCTTAGCCTCCCCAAGTCTTTTATACGCGCCACCTATGATAATATCTTTATTTTTATGTAGTGCCTTTCATAGTTTACCACCATCACAAAGCGCTTTACAGAGGTAGGCTGTGAACTGTGCATTATATGCAGAGTCACTTTGCAATAGGACATTTATTTAACATCTCATCCGCAGAATGAAGCACAAGGAGGTTAAGTGACTTGCTCAGGGTCACACAGTGATTCAGTCAGTGTTAGAGGTGGGATTTGAACCTTCTGCTAACAATCCCTGGACTTTAACCACTGGACCACCCTGCCTCCTGTGTACTACTTTTTATCCCAGCATACCTGAAAATAACACTACACCGGTATAAATAACGCCCCCCACAGCTGAGTTTCTCTCAAATAACATTATTATTTATTTATTTATTTATTTATTTATTTATTTATTAGCAGATGCCCTTAACCAGGGTGACTTACAGTTGTTACAAAGTATCACAATACACAATATCACATTACAGATAAGAGCAGTTATAAAATACAATAAAATCAGAAGTAAATAAGCACATTCAAATGAGAGAAAATAAAAAATACAGTAACTAATTACGTTTGAGAGCGATTATGACTAAGCAGTTAAACTTAAAAATATTTGGTTATAAATTCCATAAAGAGCAAGTAGTAAGTACAATAAATGTTTAAGAACGATTTCAATAAGAGTAATTACAACAACAACAACAACAAAAAAACCTGGTTGATAAGAAGAAAAAATATTTTAAAAATAGAGGATTTTTAAAAATAGGTGCTGTAGATGGATCTTGCTGTAGAATTTTAAAATTTCTTTGCACAATTTTCTGTACTTCTCTGTTGGTGGGATGGTAAGTGAGGACTAGAGAAATTCTGTTCACTGTGTTTTTTAGAGGTATGTAAAACATGCTTTCTGTCTAAACACGAAACAAGGGATTTAGCACTGTTGATGATCTTGTCTGGAAAACCACAATTTGCAAAAAATCCACACATTTTCCTCAATTTTAATGAAAAAGACTTGATCATCACTTCAAATACGTCTTAAAAGTTGGGAATAGGGAATTTATGTTTACTGCATGTTTAGTGTTTAGAATAAAGAAAATTAACTGTATTAGGAATGAAAACATCAGTTGCTGAACAATATGCAGCATTTAAAATGGTACTAAAGCTAGTAATGGGTAGGAATTAGAGTCCGAGACACCTTTGCCCTGCTGCAAGACTTGTACCTGCATCTTAACTGCTATTCTAATACAAACCACTGAACATCATCCAAGGCTTATTCCAAATGCCTGCAATTCTAACCACCATAGACTCAAGTAATGCTGCAAAAAAATCAGGAATCATTTGAGCATTGTTGTGGCCACTGAGCTGTATATTTGTGACAGGGGTAATGCAATTTCTGGTATTTTATAATGTCCCAAGAAGAGGCTGTATATAATAGCATTCCTTGGCTCTTGAGGATGTCAGAATCTAGATCACCCTCTTTTATGTGGTTCTGGATTATGATCAGTTTGATGATCCATACAGTAGACAGTCCACTCTTTGAAAGGACTGTACTGAACCCTGAAGGCTATATTTTGGAAACAGCTTGCCTGAATATGACAATAATTTCATGGACATTAGTACCAGCCTGTCAATGTATTCTACTGGTACAGTACATACTTTTTAATGAGGGGGGAAAAATGGCATGCAGTTATATTTCTTTCATTTTAATGACTCATATTATTTGTAACTTATATTTATGGTAAATACAGTAAAATGACTTATTAGGTTATGTTGATGTTATTTAACCGTGTAGCAGGGTGGTAGCGAGCCCTGTACATTGTTTTGTTTATTTATTTTTAGAACGGGGTTTTCCCCCTCTGCCCCCGTGTTATTTTGTATAATATTATTATTATTATTATTATTGTTATTATTATTATTATTATTATTATTATTATTATTATTTATGACGGCGAAGCGCCGTGTATTTTGTTGTTTATGTATTTAGGACGGCGTAGCCGATTTGTTTGTTTTGTTTAATTAATAAACTCGTGCAGATTGTGGCCGAGGGGTAATAGGATAATTACTAGCCAGTTAAACCCCTTGGCCACGGTATATAAGCCTGCAGCTCTCTGCGCTTGTGGTGGGAGTTCAGAGGAGGAACGAGTGAGCCAAGGCAAGAGCTAAAACGAAACAGAATAACCTTAAGGATCAGTGAAGGCTATTGCCCAGCCTGATCGCGTTGTTTGTGTTCGTGATTATTTTTGTTTAACCTTTTTATTTTTGCTCTGTGAGCACAGTTTGTTTTTGTTTAAAACTTTGATTTATTTTTGTATTAAAATAAAACGGCACCCAGCCGATTCTTTATTTGAAAACTGCAGTACCTGGTGTCAGTCTTTTCCTTCCTGCTTCTGCCGAGACGTCACCGCCCAGCCACCCGGTCACAAACCGATTAGCCTATATTTAATTTATTTTTTAATTAGTCAGACTTGCTTTAATGAGCTGTCTATAAGTGGTGGTTACTATAAACTTGTGCCCTGACTGTTTTTCTTTCAACTAGAAAGGGAAAATGAACATCACAAAAAAAGAAGTAGGAGCAAATCACAAAGCCGCAGCGAGAAGCATCACAGTTGGAGCAAGGACAGGGGCAGTCATAGCCGAGACAAAAAACGACGCAGTCGGGATCGGAAGAGTAAGAGCAGAGACATACGGAGTAGGTCAAAGGAGCAGAAGAAACACAGGTATGTGTATACATACAAGCACAGTCCATGTGGCGATACCATTCATTTAATGTCTTTTGTAGGTAAGAACCTCGAAGCACTGCTGTTTGAAACAGAAAGGCTGGTTAAAACAAGCTAGACCAGACACTATTCTGGTCTGAAACAGGACTGATGTGTATTATTATTAGTTTATTTAGCAGACGCCTTTATGCAAGGCGACTTACAGAGACTAGGCCGGGTGAACTATGCATCAGCTACAGAGTCACTTACAACAACGTCTCACCCGAAAGACGGAGCACAAGGAGGTTGTGACAGTGAGTGAGCTGGGATTTGAACCTGGGACCTCTTGGTTACAAGCCCTTTTCTTTAACTACCAGACCACACAGTCTCCTCCTTAACTATACAGTAGACGTCCAATGCAGCTTGTTATTGTTAACGTGTCATTTGATGTCAAATCAGGCAATGAAATAGATGTTCAAATATCTCACATTTTGTGGGGGTTTCTGGCTTCTTTAATCTGTAATCTGTAAATATGGAAGGACAATATCCCAGGTGCTAAAGATCCAACCGTTTTGTATGGTAGTTTATTTATTGCTCCCTTTTTGACAAAATATTGTAATGTATTTTAGATTTCATGTAGTAATTCACACTTTCTATTTGAACTGCAATAGTTACTCTCCACAAAGATCCTGGAAGAAAAGATCTTGTAAATACTGGGATGTTCCACCTCCAGGTTTTGAACACATCACACCAATGCAGTACAAGGCTATGCAAGGTACGAATACATTATTTATGTATTTTCCATATGAACAATAAAGTGCCTGTGGTTTATAAAGGAGAACCTCTTTCTTTAGCATATTGAGGCAGCAGTGTGGAGTGGTTAGGGCTCTGGACTCTTGACTGGAGGGTCGTGGGTTCAATCCCAGGTGGGGGACACTTCTGCTGCACCCTTGATCAAGGTACTTTACCTAGATTGCTCCAGTAAAAACCCAACTGTATAAATGGGTAATTGTATGTAAAAAATAATGTATAAAAAATAATGTAATTCTACGTAAAAATAATGTGATATCTTGTAACAATTGTAAGTCGCCCTGGATAAGGGCGTCTGCTAAGAAATAAATAATAATAATATTGACCGTATCAGAATCTGGACATATATAAAGAAAATTGTCTGTTTACCATCCGTGCCTATGTCACGCTTTTCATGATACTGCTGTGGCTGGGGATATAATGTACTTGTTTACCATGCATTTTTATTTGTATTTAAAATTATTTCATAATGATTGTTGAGAGTTTCCCTTGTTTTCTTACAGCTGCAGGGCAGATCCCCAGTGCAGCACTGCTGGCAAACTCCACAGTTAGCGGAGTAGCTGTCACCCCTACCCAGGTGCCGACAGTTGGCAGTCAGATGACTCGACAGGCCAGACGACTCTATGTGGGAAACATTCCTTTTGGTGTTACAGAGGTATGTGTAAATTGATTCATTTCCGTGGCCAAGGTGCTTCTAAGGAGGGACTGATGAATATTGTTACGCTAATGTTTCAGGGTTCGTATGGTGAGCAGATGAGACATCGAATTGAAAAAAATATATTTAACTTATAAAAAATCTATCTATCTATCTATCTATCTATCTATCTATCTATCTATCTATCTATCTATCTATCTATCTATCTATCTAGCTCTATATCTATCTGGCTCTATATCTATATCTCTTGTATGCCTTTCAGTTCCAGTCTTCAACAACCTGGTTCCTTGGTCTGGATTCTGCTGCGCTAAACTATTGACTTTTACTCGAGTTACAGTTATTATAGGGAGTAGAACAGACTCATATGCATACTAAAAACTGTACTAAAAACTGCATAGCAATGTGACCAACTTAAGGTAATTCTTCCCCCAGGTAACTGGACACAATACTACAGTATGTTATTGAGCAGTAGTGAATGGTGGCAGATATGAATATCACTGACATTTAAATAATAATAATAAAAAATAAATAAATAAACTTGATGGCTTTTACAAAAATACAAGAGATTCACATGCACAAAGATAGAGACTTGCATGTATAAAGATAGCTACTTTCTCTAAAAACTCTGGTTGCAATGCACTGTAGTCATTACGGGTAGATCTGCATGTGATTTGGGTATATCGCAACCCCCACTACTGTACACTTTTATTTTTTTAGTCCCTAATGTTATATGCAGTGCTGGTACATTACACATTGTATATTTTACAGGAATTGTACTTCTCTTGTAAATACCATTTTAATGTATTCTTATTTTTATATTTCTACCCTAGGAGTTAATGGCTGATTTCTTTAATGCTCAAATGCGTCTCGCTGGGCTATCGCAGGCCCCTGGCAACCCAGTTCTTGCAGTCCAGATTAACCAGGATAAAAACTTTGCCTTCCTTGAAGTAAGTATCTTTTTGAGTATTTCAAAAAATAAAAAATAAAATAATTTGCCACCTCTTTACTCTTCAAATGAGATAATGAGCAAGATGACTGCAAAGACTGGTATCACACATTGAATGGCAGACACTGTTGCAGAAATACATTTTATGGTAAAATGAAGAACAAATATCACACCTGCCCCTGCACCCTTGGGACAGCTTGATTATTAAAATCTTGCGTCAATTTTTGAATAAATAGACTTGGAGATTAATAAAACAAAAACTAAAGGGTGCATCAAGTGCACAGAGATACTACATTCTAAAACAAAGATCTGTACAGTGGAGTTGGTTGAATATTATATTGAGTCACTGCACATGCTAATGTCATTCATTCACAAATTGTGCTTTACAGTTCCGTTCAGTTGATGAAACTACACAGGCCATGGCGTTTGATGGGATAATATTCCAGCTTCAGTCTTTAAAGATCCGGAGACCTCATGACTACCAGCCTCTACCAGGGATTTCAGAACAACCCTCTCTTCATGTCCCAGGTACTATGTATGGACTTTCTTCTTTTCTTTCTTCGTTCATGATTCATTTGTATTTGTGTATAACATGGAGTCCATATTTTAATGACTCACCACTGTTTTGTTCCATTCAATAATAATTAGGCTACATGATACTTTTACTTAGTTGGAATTTATTCTGGCAATTTAGTTGTTTTTGTAAACAAATTAATTTCACTCCCTTGTTTTATTCCCAGTCCAGGGAGACTAGTATTAGGATTTTTAAAGTTAGCTGAACATTGAACTTAGACAAGCTTTGAAAAATGTTTTTTTTTTTTAAATATACACTCTATTTCAATTTGTGATACTAAAAAATTCTACTTGCGTATAAGTGCAGTTTCTGTGTCAAGATCTCTTTTAATCGTAGCATGTTGATAGTGTAGTGTTATATAATTTTTAATTGGTACTGGTGGAAGAACTACACAAGAAAATACTTCAAATGTCAGAAAACCCCTGTGTTTAATTAAAGAAAGGTTTAATGAAAATGATAAGGTGATATATGAAATCAGTTTAGGTTGCAATATATACATTTATGTTCTATATGTACATTTGTAGGTGTTGTCTCCACAGTTGTTCCAGATTCTCCAAACAAGCTTTTCATCGGTGGTTTACCTAATTACCTCAATGACGATCAGGTACCTATGAGGGCAACACAACAAGGGAAAGCTGACGTTACCTTTTTGCTCTTCCTTTCTTTCTCAGCTGAGCTAGGTCAGTGTAAGACAATTGAATCATTCATCAACGGTCAGCCATCTCTTGTTGAGTTGAGTTTATTGTCTTTCTTTTTAAATGTAAATGTTGTAAGTATTGCATGCCCATTGACATATAGTTCATTAGAAACCACAATCAGTCTAGACTTGACGTTATCATTTTGCAATATATTCTGAAAGTCTTCAGACTGAGGGGGCATTCAACAGAAATGCACTGTAGGACAATTGCACGATTCAAGTGGACGGGCACTGCTGTTTCTAAACCTTGGTTCCATGCAGTCTTCAATATGTTAAAATGCCCTGTCCTCTTAAGTTCTTCACAGTTTTTTTTATGGTTTGGCTCCAGGCAGATATACAAGTCTGCTTGGTTCCCAGCTTTGATGATGAAAAAAGGGAAGTTTTGTTTTGTTTTTTCTGTGGGAGCGCTTTATATAAAAGTAAATCAGAGGAAAGTATCCCGTGGCTAACAGGAAATAGGGGTGGGGAAACGTAATGCATTCCATGTTATTATACTTTACTAGTCGACAAAAGTGATGTGTTCTTTCATTAATACTATAGTATATTGCCTGCAGTTTCTGCACTTCTCTAAAACTGAGATTTATGTCAGCTTTCACTGACCTGATTAGCACAATTCTTGAACTATTGTACCTTGTTAAATTGAAGATCAGTACTAATTAAGATTTGTGAAACTGACCTCTTTTTTAATGTAGTAGCCTTGCATCCCATGCACTAATACAGAGCCAGCTTCAAAATAGTGTAGTTTAATGAACAAATATATATCCTTGTTATACCTGGTAGGTATACAAAAATGGTTATATGTACATATATCAAAGTACCTTCTTTAATTATTATATTTAAAGGTTACTTCATACCTTAAAGTTGTACATAAGCATTACACCATGTCTACTTTCAACATTGTTCATTGTGTAGAATATTAATCATTATTAACCAACCACCATGCATTAATAATGTGTTTGTTTGTTTTTTAGATGTATTTAATTTAAAGGTAAACCATTATAAAGCAGGTAAAATGCTCCACATTTCTGCTTCCACCACACTGTTGCATTTTCTTACACCAATAACATGAAAGCCCTTTTAATCATATATTTTAAACATGTGCCTATTACTAACCGTAAATGCCGTGGATCATGTGGGACACTGCACCTTTAGTTTAAGTTACTTTTTAATGAAAGCCACAATAAATAGAAAACAGAAAAATACAAAATCATTAACCTATGGTGTATTGAGGTTTACAGCGTCAGCGGCAAAAGATTATTGCAACAATTCTACTGCAAGGAGACCCGGTGTTACAGTACTTTATTGGTATGTAAATACATTATAAGTCTGGTTAAATAAGAATAAGGTAAGGACATTTTATTTAAAAAGCATAATTTGTATGTGTAATTCTATGTGATTAAAGGCAGTCCTTGGATTGAATTTTAAGCCACATCAAATTAAGCACCACTGAACAAAGTAGGCATAGTGTAATGCTGTGAAATATTAATGTTTACAAACAGTATTGTGTTGAGTGTAAAAAAAACAAAACAAAAAAAAAACAGCACTACCGTGATTGATAAAACTAAAATACAATGAATCTAGAGCAGGATGGTCATCCAGTGTTTTTTTTTTCTTTTTACCCTGGTATGTGTTTGCAGTCAATACTGGTTGATAATCACAGCTCTTTCATTTTGTTCCCCCACTTTGTCCCCAGCTAGGGGCCTGTAAGATCGTTAAGTCTTCGCACATAATTTGTTCAGTAGTACTGATCTACTGCTGCCATGCCAACATGTAAGACAAGGCAAGTAAGATCTTCTGTACACGGGCACCCTCGCAGCCAGCGGCTTTCCTCTGCTACTCACTATGTGTTCATACTCCATAGGAGTATTTCCTGGCCTTGAGGATAAACTAAAGGAATACCAGTATTAGTAACCCCCCCCAAAAAAAACAAAAAACAAAACAGCTGGTAGTGTTGTGTTCTTGGGTTTTAATAAAAACAGGTAAGAAGTGAAACCCATGTGTTAAAATACATATACAGTCAGCACTCGGATATACAACACTCAGATACACGTCAGTTGCATTTTAGCATCCTCCTATTAAGAATAAAATCAAATATATATACAGTACTGTGCAAAAGTTTTAGGCAGGTGTGAAAAAATGCTGTAAAGTAAGAATGCTTTCAAAAATAGACATGTTAATAGATTATATTTATCAATTAACTAAATGCAAAGTGAGTGAACAGAAGAAAAATCTAAATCAAATCCATATTTGGTGTGACCACCCTTTGCCTTCAAAACAGCATCAAGCATCAATTCTTCTAGGTACACTTGCACACAGTTTTTGAAGGAACTCGGCAGGTAGGTTGGCCCAAACATCTTGGAGAACTAACCACAGTTCTTCTGTGGATTTAGGCAGCCTCAGTTGCTTCTCTGTCTTCATGTAATCCCAGGCAGACTCGATGATGTTGAGATCAGGGCTCTGTGGGGGCCATACCATCACCTCCAGGACTCCTTGTTCTTCTTTACGCTGAAGATAGTTCTTAATGACTTTGGCTGTATGTTTGGGATCGTTGTCATGCTGCAGAATAAATTTGGGGCCAATCAGATGCCTCCCTGATGGTATTGCATGATGGATAAGTATCTGCCTGTACTTCTCAGCATTGAGGAGACCATTAATTCTGACCAAATCCCCAACTCCATTTGCAGAAATGCAGCCCCAAACTTGCAAGGAACCTCCACCATGCTTCACTGTTGCCTGCAGACACTCATTCGTATGCGCTCTCCAGCCCTTGGCGAACAAACTGCCTTCTGCTACAGCCAAATATTTCAAATTATGACTCATCAGTCCAGAGCACCTGCTGCCATTTTTCTGCACCCCAGTTCCTGTGTTTTCGTGCATAGTTGAGTCGCTTGGCCTTGTTTCCACGTCGGAGGTATGGCTTTTGGCGCAAGTCTTCCATGAAGGCCACTACTGACCAGACTTCTCCGGACAGTAGATGGGTGTACCAGGGTCCCACTGTTTTCTGCCAGTTCTGAGCTGATGGCACTGCTGGACATCTTCCGATTGCGAAGGGAAGTAAGCATGATGTGTCTTTCATCTGCTGCAGTAAGTTTCCTTGGCCGACCACTGTGTCTCACGGTCCTCAACGTTGCCCGTTTCTTTGTGCTTCTTCAAAGAGCTTGGACAGCACATCTGGAAACCCCTGTCTGCCTTGAAATTTCTGCCTGGGAGAGACCTTGCTGATGCAGTATAACTACCTTGTGTCTTGTTGCTGTGCTCACTTTTGCCATGGTGTATGACTTTTGACAGTAAACTGTCTTCAGCAACCTCACCTTGTTAGCTGAGTTTGGCTGTTCCTCACCCAGTTTTATTCCTCCTACACAGCTGTTTCTGTTTCAGTTAATGATTGTGTTTCAACCTACATATTGAATTGATGATCATTAGCACCTGTTTGGTATAATTGTTTAATCATACACCTGACTATATGCCTACAAAATCCCTGACTTTGTGCAAGTGTACCTAGAAGAATTGATGCTGTTTTGAAGGCAAAGGGTGGTCACACCAAATATGGATTTGATTTAGATTTTTCTTCTGTTCACTCACTTTGCATTTAGTTAATTGATAAATATAATCTATTAACATGTCTATTTTTGAAAGCATTCTTACTTTACAGCATTTTTTCACACCTGCCTAAAACTTTTGCACAGTACTGTATATATATATATATATATATATATATATATATATATATATATATATATATATATATATTTGATTGATTAAAAATATATATATATATATAATGTAATATAGTAATGCACTTACCCATCACACATGATTTCCGACTCCATCAACAGTTTTCTGATACAAAGCCCATCTCAATGTTACAATTTATTTGATTATCTGTCACAGCCTGTGTTTTTTGTTTTCTTCTCGCATCGCAAATCAGTCTGTCTTTATTGTGCAGTTACGCAGCGCTTCCTCCAGTTTCACATGACGAAAATGCAGCAACGACAAAGTGAACGAGACAAGCTACAGTAATGTAAAACAGTTGATCATTAAACAGTTTCAGATACTGTGGTGTTTCTGTGATCTTTAGTTGTTTTTGTGCATTTTCATTTGCAAGTGAAATGTGACATTAAGGCCATATCGAACACTATATTCTGCAATTTTGAATACTAACTGGATACTTCTGGAAACGTAAATTATTTTTATTTGTTTTTATCTTTTACTAAATTTCATTGCCTTTTACCTTTTATGCTGTTCTGTGCATGGGTAACATTTTCATTTCATTTTGCTGTTGGGTCGTTAATGGGGAATTTTACATACTGCTACAATACGTACCGGATTTACAGTCCACGTGTCCACAGTCGTCTCTTTTGGCAGATATTTTCAGAAACATATCGTTCTAAATTAAAATACTTCTTCTGTTGAAAATATAGTACTCTACCAACAAAACCAGCTACTGTACATCAAAATGGAAGCCTACTTATTTTAAAACACAATCCTTTCAGCTATGTATTTTTGACATTGTATCTTTTTTGTGTTTGCTGAAGTCAAAATTTTATAGGGATATGTGAGTGCTGACTGTATTAAGGTTGGACAAAATTAAAACATTGAATTGACCTAGTACTGTAGCTGTCAAAAGAAAGCCCTATTTAAAAATATGATAACTGTGGTGTGTACAGTATTTAATTTTTTAATTTTTTTATTTAATTGCTTCAAATTTAATTATGGCACTGCCATCCTCGTGGTTTCCCACACTGATAAACCAATATCCTAGCAAATAACATTATTGTCAGAAAAAAACAAAAGCAAACATAAGACATTCTTGTGTGCTATACACTTTAATGTACTGCAAATATGAGCAAATTTCAGTACTGTATGACAGTAAAACGGCAACTTATTTTAATGCAATTTAAAAGGTTACAGAACACCCTGTAGTGTTTACAGGAAGTGCATGGCTTTATCTTTGCTGTTTCCCGTGTCATACAAATCACTGCAATATGTCATTCAACATAATACTGATTGTTTTGATACTTCCACATCATGGGTCAGCTGGGGAATAAAACCAAAAACATTTCTTAACTCCTTTTGGATATATTCTGACATTCATAAGACACATCCTCTTTCTCTTGTCAAGTGTTCAAGCTAATTTATGACCAATGATGTGTTATTAAAACAATTAGGAATATGTTGAAAAATATGTTGCTGTGATTACAACCCAGGGGTGTGAACATACATTGCATACATATTGACTCACATTATATTCTGAGAAGATAACAGAAGTGATTATATGGATTTGACTGTATTATCTGTTTTGTTATTTTATTTTAAACCATTTTAAGTATAGCTGGGCCTCAATTAAAACTAAATACCAGCATGAGTTATCCACATTTAGGAGGGATTCAAAAAGAGGTTATGACAGTTTCTTTTAAATATTTTGAAGTCAAGCAGATAAGAACAGTGACTAACTTGTTAAACAAATTCTTTAGATCTAAACCACAATTATCATGTAAAAAAATTGTAGTCTCCAGTATGTCCAACATACCTGATGAAACTTATTTGCAGTTCAAGCCACAGATTGTGTAATACACTTAAAAGGGAGCACACTGATGAATTTTTGTTCACATTGATATTTTCCAGTAAAGCTGTTCAGAAAGATGTGCCTTTTGTGACTAGAAACAGCCAATTTTGTGATTGCTGTTTTACAATTTCCCAATTGTAAGAATATAGAATATAATTAGTCAGCATACTTACTTTAAAAGTGACGAATGTCTTTTATATGTACTCAGTCTTTTGAGGAGTGTCATTTTATACACATGATTATATTAGTAGGAAATGAAGGATTATATATTAAACACTGCTACTCTGTTATAGTCCTGCTTACACTGGATTTGCTGCCCCCCTGTTTAACATTGGGAAATACAATAAAAAATATAATGTAATAAAATGTACAATATAGCAGATTTAAGGACAACAGGTATTTAGGTCTTTCACTGTTTCTGTCATTAAAAATAAACCCTACTGTGTTTCAACATACACAATTGTGCAGTATCATTTTTTTTACTGGATTTGTACAATGTGTTATTGGGTAACTACACTGTAAACAGTAATTACACATAAAAATAGTTGGCAGTACCAGCATATTTTGTAGTTACACATGTGGTTTCATAAATTACGCTGTAAATACACACTTGTAATTGCAGTTTAGTTAGAAATATGTGATTTATTTAGGTTTTGCTGGGGATTATAACTTATTTGCCTTGTAATTTGTAATACATCTTTTGTGTTCCTGTTTTTGCTGTACAGGTAAAGGAACTTTTGTTGTCATTTGGTCCTCTTAAAGCATTCAACTTGGTGAAGGACAGCGCAACATCATTGTCTAAAGGTTATGCCTTTTGTGAATATGTTGATGTCAGTGTTACTGACCAGGTATGAATGGCAAAATTTTAATTATTTGCTTTTGTACATTTTTTTCACAAGTAATTAAAGACATATTCCATTGATTTAAAGGTATGGGGGTTTCACATTATCGTTTTTAAATAAGGGTCATGAAAACATTTCTTTGATTTTGAACTTTGGTCAACTGGGTGGTTAATTGTGTGATTCAGCCAAACACTGTGGATTTGTCAGTGAAACAAACCTCAATTCACCAATACACATTTGCCCAATTCCCTCTAATTAGAAGGGTTTTTTTAAAATTAATTTCAGTCCATTTTTTCAAATCAATGAAAGATGTATTAACAGTAAATAACAGTTCTCCAAAAGGTGAATTGCCTTCACAGATGGAACAGTAACGAGCAATGCAATGCACCGTTTTTATGTTAACAGTCCCTAAAGTCACTAAAATTGCTTAATAGATTAATGTGACTCATCACTGGTCTCGATCTTTGTGGTGTTAATCTTTTGGTTCTTTGCTTATTTGCTTTCAAGCACAAAGCTATCGATCAAAATGATTCCACTATCGCCTGGTACCAATTCACTTCCTGTGCTGCGGGTCAAATAGTCTGATTGTTCATGGACCATTAGATTCATATTGACCTACACAGGAAGCAATTAAGAATCTGCACCAACTTCGAATGTATTGCACTGTCTTTGCAATATCCAGATATGAAAGTTTAAAAAAAAAAAAGCAAAGAGCCAAAAGATTTTTTTTAAAAAAGGAAGAACAGTTATAATGTTGCAGAAATTGATTTTTAAGCCTTGGTTATCACTTTATTCAGTTGCATCTTTAGCAGTATTTTATGTTTGTGTTACTGTCCTGTTTTAACAAGATAAATGATGTGTTGTATTTTTAGGCAGTCGTAGGGCTGAATGGCATGCAGCTCGGAGACAAAAAGCTAATAGTACAGCGAGCAAGTGTGGGGGCTAAGAATGCTAATCCGGTACATAAATATTTACAGAATTAATTTCACTTAATTTTTGTTAACTTAAATTTAACAAGCCATAACATTATACAAATTTTAATGATCCAGTAACTTTGTGTTCTTTGCTTCAGAGTGCAATCATTCAGACCCTGGTAACTTTGCAAGTACCAGGCCTCCAGACTTTTCAAAACACAGGAAAGCCAACAGAAGTGCTCTGCCTTTTAAATATGGTAATGCCTGAGGAGCTGGTGGAGGATGATGAATATGAAGAGATTTTGGAAGATATTCGTGAAGAGTGCTGCAAATATGGAAGCGTCCGATCTATCGAAATCCCACGCCCAGTCGATGGTCTTGAAGTGCCAGGCTGTGGCAAGGTAAGGATAGCCTCTGTTTGAACCAGTTAGTTGCTTGTATCTTACACAGCAGCCTATAATTAAAAATAAATAAATAACATCATATATATATATATATATATATATATATATATATATATATATATATATATATATATATATATATATATATATATATATATATATACACAGTACTGTGCAAAAGTTTTAGGCAGGTGTGAAAAAATGCTGTAAAGTAAGAATGCTTTCACAAATAGACATGTTAATAGTTTATATTTATCAATTAACAAAATGCAAAGTGAGTGAACAGAAGAAAAATCTACATTAAATCAATATTTGGTGTGACCACCCTTTGCCTTCAAAACAGCATCAATTCTTCTAGGTACACTTGCACACAGTTTTTGAAGGAACTCGGCAGGTAGGTTGGCCCAAACATCTTGGAGAACTAACCACAGTTCTTCTGTGGATTTAGGCAGCCTCAGTTGCTTCTCTCTCTTCATGTAATCCCAGACAGACTCGATGATGTTGAGATCAGGGCTCTGTGGGGCCATACCATCACTTCCAGGACTCCTTGTTCTTCTTTACGCTGAAGATAGTTCTTAATGACTTTCGCTGTATGTTTGGGGTCGTTGTCATGCTGCAGAATAAATTTGGGGCCAATCAGATGCCTCCCTGATGGTATTGCATGATGGATAAGTATCTGCCTGTACTTCTCAGCATTGAGGAGACCATTAATTCTGACCAAATCCCCAACTCCATTTGCAGAAATGCAGCCCCAAACTTGCAAGGAACCTCCACCATGCTTCACTGTTGCCCGCAGACACTCATTCGTGTACCGCTGTCCAGCCCTTCGGCGAACAAACTGCCTTCTGCTACAGCCAAATATTTCAAATTATGACTCATCAGTCCAGAGCACCTGCTGCCATTTTTCTGCACCCCAGTTCCTGTGTTTTCGTGCTTAGTTGAGTCGCTTGGCCTTGTTTCCACGTCGGAGGTATGGCTTTTTGGCCGCAAGTCTTCCATGAAGGCCACTTCTGACCAGACTTGTCCGGACAGTAGATGGGTGTACCAGGGTCTCACTGTTTTCTGCCAATTCTGAGCTGATGGCACTGCTGGACATCTTCCGATTGCGAAGGGAAGTAAGCATGATGTGTCTTTCATCTGCTGCAGTAAGTTTCCTTGGCCGACCACTGCGTCTACGGTCCTCAACGTTGCCCGTTTCTTTGTGCTTCTTCAAAAGAGCTTGGACAGCACATCTGGAAACCCCTGTCTGCCTTGAAATTTCTGCCTGGGAGAGACCTTGCTGATGCAGTATAACTACCTTGTGTCTTGTTGCTGTGCTCAGTCTTGCCATGGTGTATGACTTTTGACAGTAAACTGTCTTCAGCAACCTCACCTTGTTAGCTGAGTTTGGCTGTTCCTCACCCAGTTTTATTCCTCCTACACAGCTGTTTCTGTTTCAGTTAATGATTGTGTTTCAACTTACATATTGAATTGATGATCATTAGCACCTGTTTGGTATAATTGTTTAATCATACACCTGACTATATGCCTACAAAATCCCTGACTTTGTGCAAGTGTACCTAGAAGAATTGATGCTGTTTTGAAGGCAAAGGGTGGTCACACCAAATATGGATTTGATTTAGATTTTTCTTCTGTTCACTCACTTTGCATTTAGTTAATTGATAAATATAATCTATTAACATGTCTATTTTTGAAAGCATTCTTACTTTACAGCATTTTTTCATACCTGCATAAAACTTTTGCACGGTACTGTATATATATATGTTTTTTGGGTGGCCAATTTCTAAAAAAATCTACTTCTCCTTCTTAAAAATCTACTTGTCCTTCTTAAATACTTGCCCCTCCCTGTCGCACAAAACACACACAAAAAAGTAGACTATAACTTGTAGAATTTTGGTTTAATTTAACAGTGAACACAATCAATCAATTAGTGATTAAGCTTTGTAGCTTGACTGGTTCACTAAATTCTTCAGATGCACAAAAGGTTCCCTGTGACCCGACCTCACCTCAACAAATGTATAACATACTTTAAGGAAATGTTTCTTTCAGTGCAGCCTGGAACACATTTGCAAGTACATTTAAGTAACATACTAAGAGTACAGCTATAATAAGCAACACTTTATGTGTTATTTAAATATAAGAAGAGCTTCTGCCTGTTTTTTCATCTCTTTCTTTTTAAGCTAAATTCAACTTCTAATGTTTTAGTTTGTTGCATCACACACAAATTGTCAACTATTACTGCTGCTTTGTGAAATTCTGATTTTCTTCAGATGTTCCTTCAGTTTTGTAACTGCTGAACCCCAGATTTATAAAGAACGTGTGTTTTTCTATGAAAATGCACACAATATTTACAGTAGGCTCCATCAAATACTGCAGACATAAAATATGTTTTTTTTTCTTTTATTTCTGTTTTTTTTTTTTACTTAAAAGTACAATATTATAAAACGGATTGTTAGAATGCTGCCTGATGATTGATCCATCAGTGTTCCAAGCAGTTACAATATCAAGCACAATGTCACGATTAGACGACACGATGGGAAGCTGTGTGGTCCAGTGGTTAAAGAAAAGGGCTTGTAACCAGGAGGTCCCCGGTTCAACTCCCACCTCAGCCGCTGACTCATTGTGTGACCCTGAGCAAGTCACTTAACCTCCTTGTGCTCCGTCTTTCGGGTGAGACGTAATTGTAAGTGACTCTGCAGCTGATGCATAGTTCACACACCCTAGTCTCTGTAAGTCGCCTTGGATAAAGGTGTCTGCTAAATAAATAAAATAAAAATAAATAAAATAGAATCGGAACTACTTAGGAACAAAGGCAAAGCACTGCTAACCACGTATCACTGCGCTGCCAAAATCAAAGAAAACACCTGTCAAAATACCTGCTGTCATGGAAGATACTGGAGACATCAAGGTATCTTGTCATATCTTCCAGTTTATATTAATTTGCACTTCGAACCGGTTTGCTGTTTTAAACAAGATGCTGTTTTGGTATTTTATTTGTAGTACATACTAGTCATTTTCTGTAACTTTGGTCGGATCCAGTTGTCAGATATTCAGTTTTCTTTTACTCCTTTTAGTTGGTATCAGCCGTTTTGAAACCGACTCATTAATTTTTAACTGGATATTTTAATATTTTTCATTACTTTTAGTACTTACTTTACTACACGCAATGTCTTAACCACCCGACTCTCACCTTTCTTCACTGTCTTCTTTACTAACGTGCACTCACTCTTTACAGGTACAAAAAAAAAACCTCAAAATAAAATTAATACCACCCAAATTGGGCTGTTCATGCTTAAATTACTGGCTTTTTGGAAGAAAAAAAATACAATTTGACTTTAAATTAATTACTTAATAATAATCTTCATCCCAACAAAGCATCTTAAACTCTTGCGCTGTTACAGCCAATGGGAGTGAATTACCCAGCAACAATTACATAGAATATGCAGGAAGCAGTACCTCACAGATACAAAACTAAGCAAGAATTTTTTTTTTATAGTTATTTGAAGTCAGAAAAATGAACTGGAACATATAAAAAGGTTTTTGTAGTTATTTAAAGTCTTTATTAAAAAAAGTTTTTTTTTTACTTGACAACAATGCACCAAGAAGTGACTATCCAGTACAACCCATGCATGCCCTCTCGTGCCTTATTGCTTAAGCATTTCATTTATGTTATTATAAACATACTTATCTTAATGTTTTAATAGTTTCATAAATAGATGGATTGTGCATGTCCAATAAATTAATATAGTAATATATTTATGTAATATAGCGTTTAAATATATGAAAAATATGTAAATATGGTAAATAGCAAACTAGGGGCCGGACCAAATCAAACCCTGATCGCTCTTGTGAAAGAGTGTTTATGTGATAATATCGCTAGTTTAAATTTTATTACCGCGAATGGTTTTGTGTCCTTGTTCACTAAGTGCTAACTTTGATTTGGTCCGGCCCTAGGTTAGCAACACTAAAATCGAAAGAAAAAAATCATTACATTTTTGCCAGGGAAAGTTCATCTTGAAATGCTTCTAAACAGTAAACTTTACGTTTTTTTAAACATATTCCCAACAAGTACACGCTTGACCACGAAGTGTTATAAATTACACAACACAACTAATACCTTAGCAACTGTTGGTATTTTTTAATTATTTACTAGATTGCTGCATTTAAATGTCAGGTTCATGTATTAAGAAAGCAGAATAACTTATTTGCTCATTTACAAAAAACATAAATAGTACCATAAGTTTAAAAGATTAGTGTGTGTCTTGACTTCCACTCTCAAGCAATCATTTCTGGATTTCTTTGTAACCAACAGAAGATCAGCTTCTTCCACAGCTAGCCAATCAGAAGTAATAGGGGTGGGACGTAAACACTTTTTAATATGTATGTGAATGTGCTAGACTTCCGCAATTCAGTTTTTAGAAACTTACCTGGCTCTCTACAAATATACCCGGAGTGCCTTTCTAGCGAACATAGGAAAAATAAATAAATAAAAACTACTTGTCTGACGGGCAAAGTATAACGGCAAAACTTGTTGTCCGTCCTCCAAATCGATACGAATTGACCACCCCTATATATATATATATATACACACTACTGGTCAAAAGTTTTAGAACACTCCATTTTTCCAGTTTTTATTGAAATGTAATGTCTCAATGTACTCTGAAATTAAAGCATAGAACAAATAAACAATTGGAGATAAAAAAAGAAACCATGGAATCGTTTTGTTTAACAATATTTAATCTAAATTTTTGACTCATGAAAGTAGCCACCTTTTGCAGATATAACAGCTGAACACACTCGTGGCATTCTTTCTACAATGGAAATCAAATATTGTTCGGAAAGTTCTTCCCAACACTGTTGCAGAAGTTCCCACAAATGTGTTGCACTTGTAGGTTGCTTTGCTTTCACCCTTCTGTCCAGTTCATCCCAAACCAGCTCGATGGGGTTTAAGTCTGGAGACTGTGCTGGCCATTCCATGATTTGAAGCCTACCGTCTTGTTCTTTTCTTCTAAGGTAGTTCTGACATAGCCTGGAGGTATGTTTTGGGTCATTATCTTACTGTAGGATGAACACCTGACCAACTAGGCGTATACCAGAGGGTATTGCATGGCGCTGCAAAATGCTGTGGTAGCCGTTTTAGTTCAGGGTGCCACTCACTCTGTGCAAGTCGCCGACTCTGGATCCAGCAAAAGAGCCCCAGACCATCACGCTTCCTCCTCCATGTTTGACAGTAGGTGTCACACACCGAGGAACCATCCTTTCGCCTACTTGACGGCGTACAAAAACCCTGCGTGATGAACCGAAGATTTCAAATTTTGATTCATCGGTCCATAAGACCTTCTTCCAGTCTTCAGTAGTCGACTGGCGGTGCTTCAATGCCCAGGCAAGCCTCTTTTTCTTATTTTGCCATCTTAGCAATGGCTTTCTTACTGCCACTCGACCTGTCAAACCTGCAGCTCGAAGTCTTCTCTTCACAGTTGAAACTGAGACTTGCTTACTTCGACCAGTGTTAAGCTGTGCTTGAAGCTGTTGTCCTGTGAGCCGCCTATCACGCAAGCTGTTGACTCTCAGAAACTTGTCTTCTGATTCTGTTGTGGCTTTGGGTCTGCCAAACCTCTTCCTGTCAGAGTTTCCTCCAGTTTCCAAGTGCCTTTTGATGGTGTAGGAAACTGTACTCACTGACACCTTGGCTTTCTTTGCAATTTCTCTAAAGGAAAGACCTACACTTTTAAGGGTTATAATGGTCTGTCTGTCTTCCTTTGTTAATTGCCTTTTCTCACCATTATGATAGCAATATACTACTTCCTGCAGTACAATACTGTCCAAATAATGCTTAAGAGGGTGTAGTAACACAGTCTGTTCCAACACTGCTTTTATACAGACAGAGGGTTTGTAAGTAATCAACAAAAGTTGGGACACCTGTAGGAATTGTTAGCATCAACTTTCAAGGCTTAATTTACTTCCATTGCTGCAGAACAGCTGTAAGTTGTTAACCCATTAGTTGTTCCCTGAAAAAAGGCCTATAACTATGAAATGTACATTATTTTTCAGTTTTTGGTAACCTAAACTTTTTTTTTAACCTCTGGCAGTTTACCGCTTACCTTTGTACCATTTCAGGTTATTCACTGGACTTGAACTGCTTAAATTTCAATACAAACTGGAAAAATGGGGGTGTTCTAAAACTTTTGACTGGTAGTGTGTATATATATATATATATATATATATATATATATATATATATATATATATATATATATATATATATATAATATATATATAATTGTGTTTTTTAAAAAAAAAATTTGTTTAATAGTGTATTGTTAAATAAGAATAATAAAACAGTATAGATATTTTTAATGTGACATCATCATTTCAATCTGCTGCAAACCAACACACAGAAATTTCAGATGACTGTGTCACATCAATATTAGGATCTGCGATGTATTTTATATCAATTCTGATTTTATATCTTTGTGTCTTGCAGATCTTTGTGGAGTTTGTTTCAGCATCAGATTGCCAGAAAGCCATGCAAGCACTCACTGGCCGAAAATTTGCCAATAGAGTGGTTGTTACAAAATACTATGATCCGGATATGTATCACAGACGTGAATTCTAAGTGCTGTGCTAGGTGTGCACTAGATCCCCATCCTTTACTAAAGCACGCAATTTGATACGTTTAGAACCACCTTCCTACAGTGTACTTATATGATAGTACTATTTAAAAATAATACTAATAATTATAATAATAATACTAATAATTATAATAATAATAATTGAATACAGTCACATGCTGTGAATGACTTGTAATGAAATAGTTTTAATTTAACACTTTGTTGGTGGCAACATTGCCCCACCTGTCATAGGTATATCTTGTGTCTCAGACTGGTAAACAAGGCATCATCTTGCATAGCCCATGTGATTATCTTTTTACATCTACTGGACGTGTATCTGTACACCTCCCAAAATTTGACCACAAGCAGCCAGGAATTAAAGCATCTTAAAACTGCGGCTACACTCAAAATGGAAGGACTATTTAAACTATATAGCATGACAAGGTGTGTGGATATCACCCTTCGGTGACTTCAACCCTGTCATGACCTATTTCATTTTTTTATTTTTTATTTATGCATTACAGTAATTGTATTACATTTATCCAATATCTTATTTCTTAGGAAATAAGGTTAAAAATGCAATAAAAGAGCTTATGTTATAAATGCTATTAATTTATTTTTAAAAACAGTTCTTCTGTACCTAAATTCCACTATCAGTGGTTCTCTTTAGTCATTCAAACTGGGCCTCAGTGCTTATCATCTAGGTCCTTCAGTAGCTGGTGCATCATACAGAGAACAGCTTTGTTGAAGCTTCTGTTTGAGCTCTTTCTAGCAGTGTTTTTATCAGGAGACATTGGATAAGTCAAAATAATAGGATACATAAGACCAAATAAAAAGACAGTTGGATAATTAGAGCAAAATAAGCAGGAGGTTGCTGGTTAGATTAGGTCATTTAAGCATAATTTAAACATGACTAGCCTCCAACCAAACTGAACAGCCTTGAATGAATAACTATGAGAAAACTGACAGGGAACGTGAAACATACCCAACAATTCCCTGAGAATGAAGATTTGCTGCTTGTGTGTAAAGGAGTAGGGGCCATACAGGTAAGCTTGAAGGGAATGTATACATCACAAGAAGAGAATGTTATGGGGATGCCAATGCATGACCACAAAACCTCCCCTAGCAACTTTCAGAGGAATTTAAGAATGGGAGTGACGTTGGGACGGCATGAATTATTTTATGCAATTGGGCATACTCATTCCGACATACTGTCTGTAACATTAAAGCCCTTTTATAATTTTGAATGAATAATTGCCCTTTCAGTAAGTGTTCTGTGACAGTATAGGTCAAAAGTTCTTGGAGTAACAGTTTTACTTTTCCATTAATGGAGCAGAATGTTCTTTGCTGTGTTCAGGTACAGCGCCTTTCTCGTTTCATGACATAATATAAATATTTGATTGTGAGTGCAGGTTTGACAAGCTTTCAAAATAACATGGCATTGCTAAGCCTTGGTTAAATAATCACACATTTGTGTCAGCATTTCTGGAATGTAAGCAAAGATCTAAATTATCATTTTACATTGCAACACACAATGTAAAATGTGAATTAAAGGTTTTGGTTTATTTTGTGTTACAACATATGGTGAAAAACCTTTGGTTCTCAAATCATAGAAGTGATGAGACAAAGCGATTTTATAGGGTTTGCCATGAGAATGTTTTTTTTTTTAAACCTTTTATAATAGTTTAGAATTGTTTAGGAACAAGCGGTCAAGCCTTATTCTTGAGGCATGTTTATGTTGATTGCTCATGTCTGTGTGTTTCTCACTGTCACAGCAACATGATTTTCTGTATCTCCTGGACTCCATTTCACCAACTTTAAATTTACGTGTACCACCCTTTGAGAATGTGTTGGGTGACCTTGAACGCAACCTTATGTCCAATGTGGCAGCTTTACAATGTTTCCCAAACAGCTGAATGGATTTCTGTCAATACTTAGTTAGTAATTACCCATTATATAAATGTTTGTTGATTTTTGTTGAGCAAAATAGCAAGCTGGCCGCTTTCTTTGTTTATTATTTCATTTATGCTTAAATTAAAGTCTGTTCACGGTTACTTTTAAAAGGTTGAATTAATTTCCTGTTGTCGTTTTATTTTGGACTTACAGTAGGATCATATCAGTGTATGTTGTGATTAATGCTGATGGTATTCTTTTATATTATTAAAGTTAAAAAAAAGTATATTGACATGCAACATCATTTTACTTTATTTTGAGAATTGTTTTGAGATGATATTCTCAAAATATTAAAAATGTAATAAAACCCATACTGTCTGTCTTAAACACAGCCTGAATGTTTGGATAAAAGAGAAGCAAAATATGATTCATAAAACTACATGTAAAATGTAGAGGCAAGGCTATAATGAAACAGGTATTTTGCAGCACGCATAGTATTCTGAATCAATACAGGTACAGTGCTACAGCCAACCTCTGAAATACCCATTGGTTAGATCAGGGAAAGTAGAGGTATTGAATGGATAATTCCCATGTAACATGTTTAAACCCTTGGATTGAAACTAGAATCCCAATTGGCTAATGATAATAAATAGTATGTGCTGTTGCCTAAAAAAACATCTAATGTCGATCAGTCAACACAATACTCTTGATGCAGCCCCACAGTAAACAAAAAGACAGCTCAACCGCATCACAGATTTCTTTATATATCCCTGGGGCTATTTGTTAAAGTTTAACTCTTGGGCAAATTTTATGTTGACCTCCAATACAAAATGGCTGTCCTAAGTATGTACATTCTTAGTGTCAGGGATAAACGCCTGATATACTGACCAATTAAAGTTTAGTCTTGGGAACAATGAGGTAATGTGCTTTTTTTGTTCACAAAATCACACATTTCTTGTTACTACAGCAATTAAATATACAAAAGTAAAAACATGTACGCTTCTAAATAGTATTACAAAAAGGTCACAAATTATAATCCCTAATACTAATCTTTGGTGTTTGTGTTGGTCTTTTAATTTACCAGTTGAATTTACAAGTGCACAAGACTAACATTAAACCTATATGGTATTGCTCCAATACATCCAAAACTACATTTATATTTAACTTGTTCAGCTACAGGTAACTATGCAGGAAGACTGCAGGGTAACTCATTAAATGGTTTCAGTGTAGTATACTAACAATGTTCATATATATTGGTTAATTAGATTTGTTTATCAGTCAGTTGTTTTGAGTGGAGCCAATTTAGTTTAGTTTATTTACTTTGTGCCTGCCGTGACCAGACCCAAATAGTCTATACTGGCATACCCAGCTGTACTGGAATGGTCTGAAATTGTTTTCAGAGCCTATACAAGTTTGCAGTAAAAGTATTTTGTAATTATAAGAATGTAAAACCAAGCCTTTAATTTAAGATGTCTGGACCTTGGACTGCTGGGCAAACTGGATATCATTTCAAACATTTTAATTTATATGATTTAGATGCACAATTGAAATATTGTACTTTTGATTTTGTTTTTAGTTTATAAACAATATTTTGTACAAAAAGGTAAACATGGTCTATTTTTCACACAGGTTCACTAAATCTGTGGAAAATCTATTTTTCAACAGGAATGAAAAGCTAAATTATTTTAAAATAAGCTATTTATTTGTTGTAATTTATTGAAAAATGTATAGGTGAGTTGATCTTTAAAACAGACCTACATCTACTTGCCCTAATAAAAGTGCGTTCTGGGGTTTAACTGCATGTAGGCTAACTACTGTATTCAGGAACAGTTGCCTAACGTAAAATTGTACATTTCACACCTAAACTCGAGGAAAACTAAAATGTAAAATGGGGCACTGCTAGCTATAGTGGGCAATGTGTTTTTTGTAAATATGTTGCACTGTTAATAATTCCACACAAAATACGTGTAAATGATCACCCCCTTTTCAGTATGGCTGGCGGTTTTTATTTGCACGTACTCCTTTGTCATTTTGAAAATGGCTTACGTACAGTGTGAGTCCCACATTAAACATTCAGCAAGCCTCACTGTGACAATGGGACGGTGAAAGTCACATGGTTAACTCCAGGGTCTGTTATGAAATCTCTGTGACCTATGTCATTAGCAAAATGGAGTTCTGGGGTACGGGAAGTCTCGCGAGATTCAATGAAATTCCAACAGCAAATCTGGGAGTTTGCGACCCTCCTCCATTCAGTATTATTAAAAAGAAAAGGTGAAGATCGTTCCCTGGGATATAATAACGAAAACAATAACAAAACACACACAATTAAAATCAAAACAACAGTCGGGTCTAGTCGACAGCAGGAGGCTGTTTTATATTTGTCGTTAAAGGGGGAAGATAAATCCCGAAGAACTGAATGAAACAAGCACAGGCAGTGCAAGAGCTGGCGACTCGGGAGTAGGGGTATTGGACAGTCAGAAACTTCATCACTGGGCAACTGCTAAAATCTGGATATTTCCTCATTCCCTAGCTTAATTTGATTTTTTAGATGGGACCAGAATTGAGTGTAGAGCGCTGTGATTTGGGGTTTTAACAGTAAACATCCCGGATTCTTCGGAAGACCGGAGTTGTTAACTGGGGTTTGTTTCTTACAGGCCAAAGACTGAGCTTTTGGGCAAACCGTGAGAAAAAAGGTAGCTTGCAAACCACAGTGGAAACTGGTGAAAGCTGTCAATATACGGACACGTCTGTCTACACTGCAGCGGTGAAAACGTTATTTGGACCATGAACCTGGTGGCTAAGCTGTTTTTTTTTCAACTTGGATGAACAATACTGAAAAAAACAGGAATATCGTTTGATTTCATTTATTATTTTTCTGTACTCGCATTTTTGGAGTGAAAAAAAAAAACCGTAAATAATGTCTGGAGCTAAGGAGAACACTTGCAGGAAATTCCAGGCGAACATTTTTAACAAAAGCAAATGTCAGAACTGCTTCAAACCAAGAGAATTGCACCTCTTGACCGACCAGGATTTAAATCAGGTAATTAAGTTATGATTTAATCAACTTATTTTACAACCGGGTGATCTATATACTGTTACAAAAAAAGGACGCGTCGGATTTAGAAGCATGCACGTTGATCGGTTCTAACCTGTCAAAAAAGCTATGCATGTCCACGCTGAACACTCCTAGTGTGCAATCTCTATCATTTTTTTTATTTTTTTCACATACAGGTGTAATAATATCTGTATTTGAAACAAGCCAAATACTGTATCTAGTTAACTGGTCAATACAGATTTCGGACTGGTTTATTTATCGTCATTGGATCAGACAGGGTGTAATGTTTAATTTACTACAGATGTTTCAGTTTCCAGCGTCCGTTTAATCCACGGATCGTAAAAAGGATGCAAATTTAGGATTCCGGATGCCGTGTAGGAAGGATGTGTTTTTGTGTTCAGTGTACTTAAGTCTGCTTGCACCTTGAGTGTTATTATTTAAGAAAATACATGGATTTGGGGGATTACGTTAAATTAGATATGTACCTCTGTTTTGGCACATTTCTATACATAAACATACTTGTTGTAAATAAATAAATAGTTACATTTAAAAGGCCATTTCTGTAACGCGCCGGTTGAAAATGTCAGTCTAAAACATGCAACATAATATATAGGTTGTATGGTAAAACTGGATATTAAAAAAATAAATAAATAAATATTGCGCACCTGGACTGAAAATACAAATATCTATCTATCCCTATCTCTATCTCTATATCTATATCAGTATTCTGTACAGGTCCAGGGGCAAACGGGACCAAGTTGTTAATATGAAGTGCAAACTTACATAACAATAGTTGGAGGTGTCCGTATATAATACGCAATGTGTTTTCTACAAGTAAGTAATTCTGATAACTCCATTTGATTTTTTTTTTTTTGTTGTTGAGAAAAAGCTGGTACTGCCTGCTCACAGATACAATTATCCAGCGGACCATGCAAACAAACAGGACTGTTGACAGAGTCTGTTTTGTATTAGCAGTAGGCTTACAGAGCACCAAGGATTAGTATTGTAAGACGTCACCAGAAGCGGCTGACCAAGTGTTTACTATACTGTATACAGGGTCAACCCTATTGCTTTTAAAATACTATCACGCTTTAAAATCTCGAATTTGTTTTTCAGGCTTGATTTCATACCAAGCTTGAAGTTACCATATCTCGGTTTTACACTGTGTGGGGGTAGGTCTGTTTTCTGGGTGCCCGGATGGAATATATGGGTTATTGCTGTACAATAGAGAAATAATGGAAAATGTTACAGTCCCACACCGTGCTGGCTATAGTGTTTGTTGCGGGTGAGCTAAAAGGAAGACCTTGAGTTAATAGGCTAAGATTTGTTTTAAAAATAGTAAGAGTTTATAAGCACAGAGAAAAGGTCAATTTCGCTAATGATTGGCTTTGGTCCATTACTCATATGCAATGTATTGATGTGTTTGTTCTAGAATGGCAATGTGGTTTAGGGTCCTTGCTGTAAGCAGCAGACTAAATGTAACATTGTAATCCCTGACTTTTCTGTTATGAAAGCATTTTTATTTCACTCACAAAATAATCTTAAAAAAACAAAACATTCGATTTTTGATCCCAGTCACAGCAGTTGTCAAGTTATGCTATCTTAGTAAACCATATTTGATTCATAAACACATTAATAAATGAATAAATAAAACAGGTCTACACCATTTCATAACCCTGCCCTGGGGAGTAAAATGTATTGATTAATTTCCATGAGATACCAAAATACTGAGTGAGGTAAAATTCTAGCTGTTGTAAATTTCTAGAAAAACATGGACTTGTGAAAAAGATGATAAGTTGGGCCTTGGCACTGAAAAAAAGATTCTAGTGAAAGGATTTTTTTTCTAGACTTTTCTAGACTTTTTAAAAAAAAAATTTAAGCGATTTCAGCAAATTGAGATCACCTTTAATTGGGTCAGCCCTATTTAGGAATTGAGAGGAGAGTTTTACATATTTTAAATTATACTGTCAGGGAAATATTGAACTTTGACGAATTGATTTACCATGTACGAAAACAAGATTAATGCAGGTGGACTTTTCTGTAGCCTGATGTCTGGTTACTGTAAGGGGCTTTAGGTTTTACAGACTGGTTTTATGGTGCAGTTGGAAACATGCCACAAGATCTAGAACAAGAGATCTGGAAATAAACAGACACAAAGCATCCCTCCCCTACAGTAATAATACATTTATCAGCCCCTTGTTGGAAAGGTATAGACCTAATATGGAAAAGGTCAATGGTTGTAATTTACAATCTTTTAAAAGGTTTCTGACCTTGATAATTTAGTGATTTAGAGATAAAGAGAGATTTTTAACCTATGTACTAGAAGCAGTTTTCCCCTCATCTCATTTGACACACTGGGGCATATTCAATTGATCTGAACAGCCGCAGGCATAAATACCTCTTTAAACAGGGCCCTTCCTGACGTTTTACTTATTTTTTACAGAGAGTAATACACTTAGAGACTTTTTACCTTAATTACGATAGCACCCCTCTCCACTAATTGCACTTCTCTGGGTAGTACCTGGTAGTGTCCCTCTACCTGGGCAACAGTCAAACACCTTGGCCTTTGCAACTGTATTGGCTAGATGCCTCATTTTATTTGGTTGGACGCAAGCTGCCTCACCCTCATATGTTCACTGGATTGGAGATTGTTATGCAATTCCTTAGAAAAAATGAAGTTCACACTCAGGATCCACTGATACATTTTACAAAGCATGGCAACCCTTTCTCTCCCACATTGATCAGCTCAGACTGCCCTGTCTTCCATAACTTCCTTTAAAATTAACTTAACGTGTCTCTCTCTTCTCTCTGACATTGTACCTGTACTGCGCTCTTACTGTCAATGTGCTGTTCTCTCTCTAGCGCTCTTTATTTGAACCTTTTTACTCGTATATTACTACAGTTAACAATGTAATTGTTTTCTTGTTAAAAAATGTAAAAGACAATAAACAAAGTTTTATATATATATATATATATACAGTACTGTGCAAAAGTTTTAGGCAGGTGTGAAAAAATGCTGTAAAGTAAGAATGCTTTCAAAAATAGACATGTTAATAGATTATATTTGTCAATTAACTAAATGCAAAGTGAGTGAACAGAAGAAAAATCTAAATCAAATCCATATTTGGTGTGACAACCCTTTGCCTTCAAAACAGCATCAATTCTTCTAGGTACACTTGCACAAAGTCAGGGATTTTGTAGGCATATACTCAGGTGTATGATTAAACAATTATACCAAACAGGTGCTAATGATCATCAATTCAATATGTAGGTTGAAACACAATCATTAACTGAAACAGAAACAGCTGTGTAGGAGGAATAAAACTGGGTGAGGAACAGCCAAACTCAGCCAACAAGGTGAGGTTGCTGAAGACAGTTTACTGTCAAAAGTCATACACCATGGCAAGACTGAGCACAGCAACAAGACACAAGGTAGTTATACTGCATCAGCAAGGTCTCTCCCAGGCAGAAATTTCAAGGCAGACAGGGGTTTCCAGATGTGCTGTCCAAGCTCTTTTGAAGAAGCACAAAGAAACGAGCAACGTTGAGGACCGTGAGCGCAGTGGTCGGCCAAGGAAACTTACTGCAGCAGATGAAAGACACATCATGCTTACTTCCCTTTGCAATCGGAAGATGTCCAGCAGTGCCATCAGCTCAGAACTGGCAGAAAACAGTGGGACCCTGGTACACCCATCTACTGTCCGGAGAAGTCTGGTCAGAAGTGGCCTTCATGGAAGACTTGCGGCCAAAAGCCATACCTCCGGCGTGGAAACAAGGCCAAGCGACTCAACTATGCACGAAAACACAGGAACTGGGGTGCAGAAAAATGGCAGCAGGTGCTCTGGACTGATGAGTCAAAATTTGAAATATTTGGCTGTAGCAGAAGGCAGTTTGTTCGCCGCGGGGCTGGAGAGCGTACACGAATGAGTGTCTGCAGGCAACAGTGAAGCATGGTGGAGGTTCCTTGCAAGTTTGGGGCTGCATTTCTGCAAATGGAGTTTGGGATTTGGTCAGAATTAATGGTCTCCTCAATGCTGAGAAGTACAGGCAGATACTTATCCATCATGGAATACCATCAGGGAGGCATCTGATTGGCCCCAAATTTATTCTGCAGCATGACAACGACCCCAAACATACAGCAAAAGTCATTAAGAACTATCTTCAGCTTAAAGAAGAACAAGGAGTCCTGGAAGTGTTGGTATGGCCCCAACAGAGCCCTGGTCTCAACATCATCGAGTCTGTCTGGGATTACATGAAGAGAGAGAAGCAACTGAGGCTGCCTAAATCCACAGAAGAACTGTGGTTAGTTCTCCAAGATGTTTGGGCCAACCTACCTGCCGAGTTCCTTCAAAAACTGTGTGCAAGTGTACCTAGAAGAATTGATGCTTGATGCTGTTTTGAAGGCAAAGGGTGGTCACACCAAATATGGATTTGATTTAGATTTTTCTTCTGTTCACTCACTTTGCATTTAGTTAATTGATAAATGTAATCTATTAACATGTCTATTTTTGAAAGCATTCTTACTTTACAGCATTTTTTCACACCTGCCTAAAACTTTTGCACAGTACTGTATATATATATTTAAAAAAATACAGTAGCAAAATTGTGCAAGTGGGCCAAGATACACTGTAGGATTCGATACACATGGGAAGAGAGTGTCTCGATAGACAAGTTCACTTCTGCTCACTATGGTAGTTCTATTAAAAATGAAACAGCTTCCATACTGTACAAGTACCCTTGTGGGCAGATTTCCCATCTTTAGACCATTGTCCTTCAGTCCTCATCCACAGTGATGAAGAGGAAAGTTACCTGCTGTTTCCGTCGACCTGCTGCACTTTACTGCCAGTTTCTCCTTTGTTCAAGGACAGAGCCTGTGTGTGTCACTGACATTGTTTTCTCTCAGATTTTCTGTGACTAAAAAACCTTTCCAAAATAGCTTGTACAGTTAGACCTGCTTTAGGAACCACATTCTATAGCTAGACAATCTTACCGCGTACCATTAAAACCATAATTAATTAAACCAATTAAATCTCTAGCCAGTTTGCCAATTAAACACAGAGGTAAACCTTCTTCCAGTTGTTGTGATGAAACTTGGCAAGGACATTCTTCTTAAGAATCTCTTTTGTTAATGTGGATTGATTTTTAGGACCAGAATTGAACACCCCTGGTCGATAGTGACTGTTGATGTATCTGGTAAAAACTGTAAACTGCAGGTAAAAATCATTGCAAATACCAAATGTCACTACAACACCACTTTGAGGTCATTAATCAAGCTCTGACTGTAATTGCATTATAATTGTGGTGGAGAAATCACAAATGAAATCGGAACAGCACCACAGGAAACATCAAAGCCAACGAAAACCCTTAACTACAGTAGAGTCTCACAGCTATGGGGTTCCTCTACAGCAGGTAAAACATTGGTCTGGGCAATTATGCAACATTTCTTACATTAGTTGAATTTTTCTTCTGATTCCTTGTTTGAATGCCTTGAGGAGATCACTAATTCCATGTTACAAGTCTCAAATTGCCAACAGGGCTGCAGAACCCTGGCGACAGGGATACTGAAGTTGAGGTGCCTTCTGTCTACACTTGTACTGTGCTATATGCAAAGCATACATTGTAATGAAACTTGGTATTGGGCGTTCTATGGCTCCAGCTGTTCCCTGAATAGCTGGGTTATTATTATTAGCCATATTTGGGAACCTCTTTTGTGTTTTAATTCTACAGTACTACGCTAAGTCCAACCTCAGAATGTCTGAAAATGTTGAG
This sequence comes from Acipenser oxyrinchus oxyrinchus, assembly GCA_030684275.1. Classification (NCBI taxonomy): domain Eukaryota; kingdom Metazoa; phylum Chordata; class Actinopteri; order Acipenseriformes; family Acipenseridae; genus Acipenser; species Acipenser oxyrinchus. The sequence goes on along the minus strand of CM060263.1, from coordinate 24,611,828 downwards.
GCAGAGGGGTGATAACATTGATTTTGAGAACTATCTTTTTATGGATTATACAGTAACTAGACACACTGGAAAATGAATCCAAGATCTAGTTTTACATAATTACAAAAAGAAAGTGAGTGATGTGTGACATTTTGTACAATACAGTGCATAGGCTACAGTACACACTGTAACCAATCACTCTGTTTTCTTGCTTTTAGTTTCAGCAGCGGTACAGTAAAATTCATATATATATATATATATATATATATATATATATATATATATATATATATATATATATATATATATATATATACACTACCGTTCAAAAGTTTGGGGTCACTTAGAAATTTCCTTGTTTTGAAAGAAAAGCAAATTTTTTGTCCATTAAAATAACATCAAATTGATCAGAAATACAGTGTAGACATTGTTAATGTTGTAAATGACTATTGTAGCTGGAAACGGCTGATTTGTAATGGAATATCTACATAGGCGTACATAGGCCCATTATCAGCAACCATCAGTCCTGTGTTCCAATGGCACGTTGTGTTTGCTAATCCAAGTTTATCATTTTAAAAGGCTAATTGATCATTAGAAAACCCTTTTGCAATTATGTTAGCACAGCTGAAAACTGTTGTGCTGATTAAAGAAGCAATAAAACTGGCCTTCTTTAGACTAGTTGAGTATCTGGAGCATCAGCAATTGTGGGTTCGATTACAGGCTCAAAATGGCCAGAAACAAAGAACTTTCTTCTGAAACTTCGTCAGTCTATTCTTGTTCTGAGAAATGAAGGCTATTCCATGCGAGAAATTGCCAAGAAACTGAAGATCTCGTACAACGCTGTGTACTACTCCTTCACAGAACAGCGCAAACTGGCTCTAACCAGAATAGAAAGAGGAGTGGGAGGCCCGGTGCACAACTGAGCAAGAGGACAAATACATTAAGTGTCTAGTTTGAGAAACAGGCGCCTCACAGGTCCTCAACTGGCAGCTTCATTAAATAGTACCCACAAAACACCAGTCTCAACGTCAACAGTGAAGAGGCGACTCGGGATGCTGGCCTTCTAGGCAGAGTTGCAAAGAAAAAGCCATATCTCAGACTGGCCAATAAAAGAAAAGATTAAGATGGGCAAAAGAACACAGACACTGGACAGAGGAAGATTGGAAAAAAGTGTTATGGACAGACGAATCTAAGTTTGAGGTGTTCGGATCACAAAGAAGAACATTCGTGAGACGCAGACCAAATGAAAAGATGCTGGAGGAGTGCTTGACGCCATCTGTCAAGCATGGTGGAGGCAATGTGATGGTTTGGGGTGCTTTGGTGGTGGTAAAGTGGGAGATTTGTACAGGGTAAAAGGGATCTTGAAGAAGGAAGGCTATCACTCCATTTTGCAGCGCCATGCCATACCCTTTGGACAGCTTGATTGGAGCCAATTTCCTCCTACAACAGGACAATGACCCAAAGCACAGCTCCAAACTATGCAAGAACTATTTAGGGAAGAAGCAGTCAGCTGGTATTCTGTCTATAATGGAGTGGCCAGCACAGTCACTGGATCTCAATCCTATTGAGCTGTTGTGGGAGCAGCTTGACCGTATGGTACGTAAGAAGTGCCCATCAAGCCAATCCAACTTGTGGGAGGTGCTTCAGGAAGCATGGGGTGAAATCTTTTCAGATTACCTCAACAAATTGACAACTAGAATGCCAAAGGTGTGCAAGGCTGTAATTGCTGCAAATGGAGGATTCTTTGACAAAAGCAAAGTTTGAAGGACACAATTATTATTTCAATTAAAAATCATTATTTCTAACCTTGTCAATGACTATTTCCTATTCATTTTGCTATATTTCCTATTCAAACTCATTTCATGTATGTTTTCATGGAAAACAAGGACATTTCTAAGTGACCCCAAACTTTTGAACGGTAGTGTATATATATGAGACACGAGACACAAGTGCACTTGTTTTCTTTTATTAAAGAAGATTTAAACAAAACAAAACCACACAAAGCAAAAGGCACAAGCAAACAAATAACTACAACAAGTATCGTGCTGGTAGTTGTTTTATTCAAATTCCTATTTTACCCGTTCTCCACTCCTGAACACTCCCCGTGCAGCCAAAGCTGTAGATGTTTTATATTGTGGCAGAGGGATTAACTGCCTATTCTATTATTATCCCTTGGCCATCATTTGCATGAGTTTAATAAATCTGCGTGACTGTCAGCTAATTAAATAATTACTAGCCACATTCTCACGAGATGTACTAAAACATAAAACAATAACAAACAATGGAGGATGGCACTAAGCTCGTCCCGCATTTAAATAATAATACAAAACGTAATATGTCATGTTTTAATCAAAACTGTACGTGACTTTGCATAGCCACTTACACTTAGATTTGCATAATCTTCAGTGAATACAATTATAGCATCATTTTTCCAAACAGTACATTAGAGGTAGCCTACCCTTTCCTGCAATGGAACTTTCATGGCGACACATTCTCCGGTTGATCATTTTATTTTGCATCTCCATACTTGAATATGTAGAATATCTCTTTCATACACATATGTGGATTTATCCCTTGCAATGTTTCGCCCACGTGGTTTTGCTTACATACATTACCAATCCCTACCTATTTCACAGCTGTGAAAAATGTGTACTTTTATCCTGCACTTAAATCCAATGAAGTTATGTCTACCGGTCCAGGATCCTGATGTGATTATAAGCTTGTTTCAAATTTAAAAAGAAAACTGGACAGGATTTATTGATTGACACTTAACAGCAGCCAATAACCACTCTGGGCTCTCCTCACTGATTGGTAGATAAGGGCATCCGGGGCGGTGTTAGTATCCTAGGAGATCTCAACTGGTATTGTTAAGTGAGTGTCCAAAATGAATAAAACAAATCTACAATAATTACTGCAGCGGATCATGTACAATAATTTTGCATTCTACTGGTGACAAACTATTTTGTACAATCTGCAATGTGTCATTGGATCACATACGTCGAGCTACGATCCAGCGGCATTTAGACTCAGACAGCAATCAAAAACGAAAAAGGTTGCAGATAGTGCATTGCTTCAAAACGAAAATGTAAAAAAAAAAAAGAAAAATTCTCAAACAGCGGGACGTGACAACGTAGTAATGTTAAATATTATTAGTTTCGCTCAAGACAGACGGCTACAGTTTGATTTAAAACAAAATATATATAAAATAAATTAATAAAGCAAGTTACTCTTGATCTCTGCATCATTATCCTGTATTTATTCACAGGCATATATTCTCTGACTTTTAAAAGCAACAACACAGATTACGTTCTTGACAATAAGTTAATATATACAAGGCAAGTTTTTAATTTCATGGAATATTCGATTTCATTAAAATATTATCAATTTGTTATCATGGGGTCCCAATCGATAGATAATTTGATTAGTATCGTTATCGTTACAAGCCTAATGAACACAGCGTGTGTGTTCTACAGCATTTCAAATATTTAAGCGACTTTGTTACAAGACAGATAACTGGAGATAAAATGTACTTCCACTTCAACTAAGTCTACAAATCTTAGGATTGATTTTCCAGATACATAGTTGAGAAACAGTACCCTGGAAAGCAGTACTGTGTGAGGTCACCCAAGTTCATCCAGTCACTCTGCTAATGATGCCACATCTACAGTATACCGTGTGGTCATCTTGTTTGGAACCATTGGTCAATCAAGAGATGTAGTGAAACCTCTGACGTCTTCTAACCATTATGCAGCCAGATGTCTGTTGTCAGTTTGAAATGAACGGGGGAAAATCAACAGCAAGGATTGAATGGAGTGAGTGAAGCATGTGTTTTTTGTTTGAAAATTACTTTTGTTTAACAGTGTAAATCTAGTGTGTCATTTTAAAAAGTGGTGGCCATTTTAAGTGTGTGATGCTCATTATCAAAGCTTATAAAGACACACAAATGGAGATTTTTACTTTATACTACTTTACTAAAGGATAGTCTAGTACACATGCCAGATGTATATTTAAAAAGTCAGATTTTTAAAATACAGCTGCCCACTGTATTTTTAGAAAGGCTGCTTTGACAGCAATCAAATATTAAGACTTAAAAAACCAAAGTGGAAAACCGTATTGATGGTGTAGGCTATTTACATCAATTGTTTCAACCTAGTAATTAAACACACAACGCAAGCAAAATGATCCCCAAGCCTCAATCAAAGCAATACCTGCTTTTAATGAAGATTAGGTGCAGCCAAATGTATACTGTATGTCAAGTGCTTAAACCACAGCATCTGAGCACCACTCTGGGGTAATATTAGAAGCAAATCCCTAAAACACTGCTTGACAACAACATTGATTGTTCTGTTCAGCGGCGTTGTCGTGCTGCATGCATTGCAATTTGAGGTGCATTCTCCAAAATGCACTGCACTGTACGAGCTGTGACTTGAGTGTTGGTGCTTCAGTCATGGGTGCCACTGCAGAAATAAATCCTAAGCATTTATATCTATTTTTGCTAGTATTTAGGTAGTTTTGGTAGTGTATGTTTGGAGAATGTCCTCCTATTTCTGAATAGCTTCATTAAACATGGGGAAAAAACACAGGCCGTAAAGCACAAACGGCACAGAAGGCTGAATTGTGGAAGTAAAAAGACAAATTATGTTTCAGGTTAAAAGGGTCACTGAATCTTAATTACTCTTTTGAATTATTCATGATAACTACCACATTCATTTACAAGAACCACAATATTCCTGAACCCTTCTATGACAAATATGGGCTCAAACTACCCACTGTACTTTTGTGCCTAGTGCATAGTGTTTATTTAGCTGAAAACAGTGCTCTGGAATGGCTACCCAGTGTCATTTGCACAGCAACTGTTCAATGAAAATAGCTGTGCACTTAAATGGTCACCATGGTTACTACAGTAAGTGCCTTGGGGGCTTTTGGAAAACTAACTCTGGCAACTCGAGTACATTTTTGTATGAAATGTAAACAAATTATAATGTTGATAAAATTCCTAAAGAGTAAGTAGCGGGGTTCTGAAAAATATAGCGTTACACATCCCCATGTGCTGCTTCAACTGTTTAAATAACATACCTGGAATTTTCCTTTTCGTTGTTAACATCCTGACCACATTTTACACTTATAAATGTTTCAAAGCTCTTTTCAAAATGGCCGCTCTAGTGCACTGATAGTGTAAGGATTATTGCCCACATTGTCAAACAGGTAGCACAGCAATAACGATCCGGTACAGAACAGAAAAGCCAGGGCACTTGTTATGTTTATTTTTTTAAATCGCACTTCCTGCAGTGATTTAGAGGACAGATCGCAAACCCCAGTGCACTAGAGCGGCCTTTTTAATGTGAAAGAGATACAATACACTGTTGTAGTAGTTTGTTAATGCCTCCAGTTTGGTAGGATGAGTAAACCAAGATTTCACAATTTCAACCTTGTGTCATTCTTATTTGAGTTATTGGCGGAATGCACAATATTCTAGACTAAATTAAATGTGACCCTGATCTCAATTGCTTCAATTTTAAAATCATGGAGTACTTTTACAGAACTATTCAACCTACAGTATTTTCTGATTTAGAGTGTAGTAATTGGCTTGACTTTGTAGAATTAATGCTCCTTGTTCATCTAAAAAATAATCGGCTTTTTGATAGTGTATTTTAAAATATATATGTATAATAATAATTTTGAGTTGGTCCTCCATTCTTGAAATAAGGAGTCACCAGAATTGACAAGGTTTCAGTATGAAAGTCCCCTGTGCCGCTCAGTTTGAAACCTGGTGCACTTTCTGTTTCTCACTGAGACACTAACAGACCACTTGCTATGATGATCATGGTGAAGTTCAGAGTCTTTTATAAATGTTCACTAGGGCCTTTTAAAGTAGTTCTACTGTAGCTAACAAAACCAATTTTTATGAACTATGCAGTACCAGCTGTACATTTCCATTCACTGTATACTGTACTATAGGTCTCAAATGTGCAGTTTGAGAAAGAAACTCATGTTATAGTAAACTGGTATTTTCATTTTACATCACTAGATCTGGTTCTAGACGAGGTAAGTCAAGTTCTCAGTTTACTTGCTGTACCTTCCAGGAAATCTATTACAGCTTCACTTCCTAAACAGATATTTCACCTCAGCAGGATTTTTGAGGTCCAAGCATCTTACTGGCTGCAAAGCATGTGAATCATTAATCAAAGCAGTTGGTTGGTAATTGTAGGAAAGGCCAACCAAAGCAAAACTTTCCCTTTGTGACCTGAACGTTTTCGAGTTGGCTATATCTGAGTTGCATATCCTCCCGATTTAGTGCTCTGCTCTCTATTATGTCAAATAGGCTTCGAAATGCGTCATTATATTGTTTTGAGAATAAAACTACTGTAGAATAATACATCTCAAATATCAATTATCGTGCTTTAGGGGCGGTGTTGTAGCAACCACAGAGTGCAGTCCCTAGCAGTGTGCTAATCAGTATGGGTTAGGAGCCAAGCTCATCTAAAGCCATCATGATTGAGTGTATATAGCAGATTGTAATCTAGGGCTGGCAATGGAAAGTGAAACAAGCAATGTGATTGGTCGAGCAAGGATTGATGTCTCCCAGGTACATTGAGAAATAAAGCATAGGCTTCCACTGAGTTGGCATCTTGGTGCAATTGTACAATTCTACAATCATAGCAATCTCTGTCTCGTAGTCAGTCTACAAACAAAGACTTGAAATAATAAAAAACAAAACACGTGTGCTAGAGGAGGAGGGGGCGTGTCTTGGTTGCTGCTGTGGTGGTGCTAGGTAGAACTGTTTATAACTTTATCATTTTTGCGATTCTGGCTATCAGATGTCGTTATGATATTTAATTCATATATATATAGAGAAAGTCAAAAACAGACATATGCATACGATTTACAACGGAAGAGTAATTAACATTTTAAATCCAAAATGGGTCAAATTGACCCGCATGGCGGTTCTAGTGTTAACTTAATGTGTACTTCAAAGTTATAAATGGGACTACTTTATTAGCTTTATAAGGCTAATTAATAAAAATAATTTTTTGCCCTAAACATGATTTATACGTCCCGAGGCTTCCATATATTCCATATACAACGTATATGGACGCCGTGTCAGGCCTTATTGCATACTTGTACTACAGTGGATTTGACTGCCCCATTTCTTAGGGCTTCTAGAATATGCATTACTGAAATATTCTACAGTTGTATCTGTCCATTAGACAGAAAGCAGTTGAGGTACGGTACTCCTAGTTTCTCTTCACAGTACTTTCAACTAAATAATCTTGAGAGCTTTAAAGCAGATGTTCAGAGATTATAGTAATTCCAAGGTCTATCAGGTCTCAGAGTCTGTGTCTGTTTAAATTGCGCCTCGAGACTCATTTTTATACATTGGCTTACTGCAATGCATAGTTTTTATTGTATTGTTTTATGTATATTTATGTATTTATTTTTAATGTAAAGCGCTTTGGGATTTATTTTAATGAAAGGTGCTATACAAAATAAATATATAAATATAATCTATAATAATGGAATTTTTCAGTTTGTAGATCACTGTTATTTCACAGCAGCTTATCCCTGCTAAATACACCACACTGTCCAAAAAGAAACTAAAGACGAGTGTATTGGGCTGGCAGTGACTCTGCTACAGACACTTTCAGAGGGGTAATGCATCAAAGCACTGCAGATTAAGATATTAACAGAAAGAGTTTTTACATTCAGACAGATGGTGACATAAAATTAAGTTGGTGAAACCAAGCCGCAGTGTGACTCGGCTTCTCTGATTATCCAGTTTCACACTGCCGTCTGGCTTTCGAATGAAGAGTGAGCCATGGGTTCACCTAAGACACAAAGTAACTGATCCTACCATTATAGGCACAAAAGTTTCTGTTAATCCCTCGGTAAAGGCAAATTACTGCAGATTTCTGCCAGGAACACATCATATCCTATTCCTAATATGTTCCTAAGTTTGGGGTTCTATGCAGTTAAGTCTTGTGAATGTATTGATATTCGCGTAGTCTCCTGTCTTAACTTTAAAATATATCAGAATAGACCAGGGGTAGTCAATAGGCGGACCATGGTCCAAATTCGGATCGGCAGAACATTTTGACTTACCCGCCAACATTGGAAATGCTGTTAATTTGAGACAACATAGTTCTTACGAGGGTGTGGTGTGCGAGTGTACAGTAGGTGTTGCTGTGATAGTAAGTAGCAGATACAGTGAACGGCATGAATGAAACAAAATGTACAACAGTATTCGAAGCTAAAATGAAGTGAAACTGCATGCATTGGCTGCTGTTGCCTGTTTTGCAGTCATCAATCTTTCTCTGTGGTCAATAGTCGTCATTAGTAAAAAATAAAAAAAAATGAAATATACAATTTAGATACAATTTTTATAATTTATGGTTCGAGTTTAGAAAAGTTTAGTTACTGTGAGTATTGGCCGATTCGAAATGTACTGAATGTTAAATTACTATATTATTATTTTCTAGGTTTTTATATTTTTATTTGAATTCACTTGAAACAGAAAGCACAGCCATTTTTTAAATTATTTTTCTTTTGCTTCACTTTTGTTTGCTACAATACGCTTTGTTTTTGCAATGGCGAAACACAGTGTTTTAGCCTGCTAACACAGAAACATACAGTAGTTATACAATTTTATACTTTTGGCAGGGAAAAAGAACTCCTGTAGAAACAAGCCAGCAAAAAAGGCAGACTAGTGAAAAAAAAAAGCAAAAAACTCCTATAAACCAAGTGAAGAACATTGTGGGTATGGGGATAGGGGTCAGAGTTAAAATGTGCTCCGAACCTTCACCTTGCTGTAACTAAGAATTTCGGACCTTCACATAAAATAATTGACTACCCCTGGAATAGACCATTGTGAAGTAAGAACATTCAATCCATCAGTGCTCATCCGCTTCCACGTAGCTGATTGATCTCAAAACCAATGTTTCAACATGGCTAGGTAACCCATTCCACACCCTGACCACTTTCTTTGTAAAGAAGTGTCTTACCCTCTGTCCTAAGTCTATCTTCAAACCAACTGTGTGTCTTGCCCTAGTTTCTGTTGCTGCGATTGACGTATTGACTAGGGTTAACTTTGTCAATTCCTTTTTAAGATTTTAAAGACTTTAATCAAGTCCTACCTAATTGTTGAATCCTAAATTCATATTACAAATAAAACCTAGTAGTGGTGTGCAGTATACCAGTGCTATTGGTTCTTATTGAAAAGGTTTGAGTGTGCAGTATACTGCGTGTTCTCAGATCCTGTCAGTTCAGTCTAATACACTGCTGAAAATGGCTGTATAATCAATAAAAGAAACCCTCGCACAGGTCAGCTGAAATAGTTTTCTTGTCATTTCGGCCTAGTCAGTAGGTAGATACTGCAGATGAGCAATAGCCAGCAGATGACAGATGTGCAATGCATCAAGAGCACATTATTGACTAAAGATCCTTTGACCCTGTATCACTTTGCAGAAATCAATGCGATTCGGGCCAACTGACTATCATGTCATTTCAGTTCAGTGAAGAAATAGTATGGGGATCACCAGTGCATTAGGACTACACCGTGGAGAGATTGCGGAAATATGATATATAAGCTGGCATCTGCCCAGTATTGATCGTGGATTTGCTATTCAATCTTCAGATTAAACTTTTTTTTTTTCTTTGTCATGGTCCATCAAAAATTGTAGCTCCCACAATCACAGTACATTTTACATTCAAGACTGACTGGTGTTTGAAACTAAATTCTTTTATAGTTTTTCCTTCTGTACAGTCTACATTGTCATAAAACAATGTTGTTGTGAGTCCACTTTGTATACACCCCTCCCCCAAGTTTATCTGGCAGTTTATTTCCCCCAAGTTTATCGCCCCTGTCCACCCTTCAAACCCTTGCCTAAGATCTGCCTGTTAGCCTGTCAGGGTGATACCCTCACTGTAATGTTTAAATGCCTGTGTAACAGGGCGAGGAGCCCTGTACGTATTTATTTATTTATTTTTAGAACGGGGTCTCCCCCTCCGCCCCTGTGCAGTGTTATTTTGTATTTGTTTTGTATTATGATTTATTTATGTGACGGCGTTTTGTTTTGTTTTGTTATTGTATTTGTTTAGTAGCGTGGATGGGTCGCCCCATCCACAGTAAGTAAAAAAATTAAAAAAAAACTTGTGCAGATTATGGCCGAGGGGTAATAGAATAATTGCTAGCTAGTTAAGCCCCTCGGCCTTGGTATAAAAAGCCTGCAGCTCTCCAGCTCGGTGTGGGTTTATTAGGAGTGAGAGCGGAGAGAGCGAGGAGAGAGAATACGAAACTTAAAAATTAAACGTAAATACAGGAACAGTGACAGCAGTTGCCCAGCCTGACCTGTGTTGATTTGTTTATTTTGTGTTTGTGATTTGTTTTATTTAAAATATTTATTTTCGCTCTGTGAGCACAGTGTTTTTGTTTAAACCTTTTTATTTATTTTTGTATTTAAATAAACGACGCCGCCACGTCTTTTGTTTTGAAACTGCAGTACTTCCCTGGAGTCAGTTTCCTTCCTGTTTCTGACCTGACGTCACCGCACAGCCACCCTGTCACAGCCTGTTATTGAGTTTATTATTGTTTCTGTTCTACTGGCGATAGAGCCGCGGTATATTATGTGTCGTGCATGCTGTTGCTGTATGACGGTGTATTAAGATTAGGGGACTTCACTTAATGAAGTTGCCGTAGCTTGACATGTGGGACAAGTGTTTTGTTATAGCCACATGTTCGGTAATCTTCCAAGAGAAGGGGTAATGCTAATGTTCAGTCTTTACTGGTAATAGATAGGGACTAGATAATAATAATAATAATAATAATAATAATAATAATAATTATTATTATTATTATTATTATTATTATTATTATTATTATTATTATTATTATTATTATTATTATGACAATGATTGAGTAAACAATAGAATAGTTTAACGATCGTGTTTGTAAACAAATACGGTATTCATGCAGGTTAAACAAATAATTATAACGGAGAAGAAACACGTCTAATGTAAAATATATGAATGTTTATTGTAAAAAGTATGAATGGAATGAATGTTAAATAATAGCTTATTTTTGTATAAAATCATTTCAGGTGTAACTGTAGTGGAAAAATAAGCTGACAAATGGTTTTTGATTCAAAAATACTTTATATACAAGAAAGGTATACCTCCAATACAATCATATAAGCACGAGTTACAAACTGACTGCGGACCAGGCCTCAGTACAGCTCAGTGCATATGTTTGTATCGGAAAATCGGAAAATACAGATATCGGCAGAGTCAGTTCAAAAGAGATGAAAAGACTAACAAACTTTTACAAGATTTGATATTTATACCTTCGTAAGCAACTGGCGATTCCACTCCAATTTGTCTTGCTTGGGGTTTCCATCATTGCTCCCTCTGTGGGGGAAAGGGTGGGTGGCGCTCTGTCCATGACGCGTTGCATACTATGTTGTACATAGCAGGGCGCAACCATCTTGTCTTTCATCTCCTCCGTCTCTGCTAGTATCCTGCCTTTTGGCATTTAGCCCATCTGTGACTTCAAGTCGTGTTAGGCTATGCAAAACTGCACGTAGCTGGTTTTGACGATGGAAATGAGAAAACTCGAAACTTACACAATACTGTATAGAAACTTTTATATAAAAGCATATTAAAGCAACTGAATTAGTAAACACATTAAAACAAATAAAAGCACACTGAAACACAATCTAACATAATAAAAAACTTATCAATAATCTGTTACATGATTAATATTTTATGCAGAAAGCCATTACTACAAAACCTTTTATTGAACAATTGATCCTGTTAGGTGTAGGCGGGGCTGGGGCTTATTTAATGCCATGTCTTCCTGAGCATTATTTGGTCAGTCGTGATTGTCTTTGTGAACGTAATTCCCATTAAAAAAACCCTCAAATTGGCCATCTTTCACTAACAGCAAATACTAGTTTTATTCCCTAGCACTAGATTGCTGTTTTTATGCAATTTTAAAGTACAGCTGGTTAGTCGGGGCTCCCGAGTGACGCATCCAGTAAAAGCGCTCCATGCCCTGTAGCCAGGAGATCGCAGGTTCGAATCCAGGCTATGTTATTGCCGACCATGACCGGGGGTTCCTAGGGGGCGGCACACAATTGGCCGAGCGCCGCCCGGGTGGGAGGGATTAAGTCGGCAGGGCAATCCACGGTTCACCGCGCACCAGCGACCCCCTGTGGCTGATACTGCGGGTCTGCAGTGGAGCCATTCAGATCTGTGTTGTCCTCCGGCTCTATAGGTCTGGTGGCTTCACTGTGGATCTGCAGTGTGAAAAATGACGGATAGGCAGGAACACGTTTCGGAGCACGCGTGTTTCAGCCTCCTTTCCCCGAGTCACCGGGGGGTTGCAGCGGTGAACCGTGATAATAATAATAATAATAATAATAATAATAATAATAATAATTGGATATTCCAAATTGGGGAGAAAAGAGGGGTAAAAACTATTGGCGACAACTAAATACAGCTGTTTCTAGAATCCAAACTTTTATCATAATCTCTTAGACTCCTAATGACAGTTTAGGTGGTGCTTGGGTATAATTACATTTATTCTGAAGGTGTGTCTGTATTACTTGCAGAGGTCTCAACAAGTAGACACCATAAGTGATAAGAACATACAGTAAGAACATTTGCAAACAAGCTGTCTGGCCTATTTATGCTTAGTTCCTCGTAGCTGGTTGATCTCAAAATTATTTTTAAGATATGTCCTAAAGAATTCCAGATTCAGTATCAACAACTGCAGTAGGTAACCCATTCCATAAACCTCAACACTGTGTAAAGAAGTGTCTCCTACCCTCTGTCCTAAATTATCCAGAAGGTTTCAGTGATTTTTAAACACATTTTACAAATGTTTATGAGTTTAAATGAGCTTATAAAGTATCAACCCTCTAAACATATAAAAACTGTTTGTAAAACCTTACAGGACAGCATACCTTTAAGCTGTTGACCTTCCCATACACTACTGGCTAGAGGTTGCAGTGAAATCAGTAGCTGTTTTCTAATCTTGCCTGCATCCCGTGGGGTCTTCTGGGGCCACACTGTATTCTCTGGGAGAGGGCGAGGAGAGGGGGGGGGTCTGTGAAAGGAAGTCTGGTTTGGGAAACTAGGAGTTAGTTTCCAGAGGTCATTCATCATTATTAATCCCGCTGCTTGTGTCTAGCAGGGGGGAGTCAGCACAGTAATGACCCAGTAGAGACTGGAGTGGAATCCGGGTTTAGCCCAAGAGGAAATTGAAAGTTAAGCCTAATGAGGGAATTCAGGGTTAAGAAAAAAGGAAACCCAACTGAATGTGAGTCTGCACACAAAACCTAGTCGGTACTATAGGGTTATTGGTCAAAATTACAAGTGGCCTTATAAAAGTTTACTGCAGTAAATTTGCTCGGTAATTGTCCAGTTTTCTTGTGAGTTAAATGTTTTTTAATATGCTTTATTATTCCTGTATGGGCTTCACAAAGTTTTACTGTGCTTTATTACACTTTGCTATGCATTTGCTATTGTAAACTTTTAATGGTGGCTACAAGGCAAAATCGCAACAGTTGTCTTGAATACATTCTGTAAATACAAACCATGGGATTTTTGTTTAGTTGGTACAGTATTTACTGTCACCTGAATATGTGTTCTTGTAATATAATTCCATAATGTTTTCCTTTTTTTTTTTTTAACTGGTCCCTTACCTTTTTAAGATGTTTGCACATACTCTATCATGTTTTTTTTTAATTCTGTGGTAAGGTGACTGTTCAGTTCAGGAGCTGCTCTTCAGGCTGTGTTGCCTGTCCCTTTACCCAGAAATAAGAAAAATGAACACAGTATTTGAGTGATGGCAAAAAGAACCACTATGAATCATGTTGAACATCATGAAAAGGTAAAGGGGCAGTAAACATTTTTTAAGCTACTTACTCGTTTAGGTTTTCAGTCAAGCTCAACCTTTTCATTCATTCACAGATTTCTAATGTCCCACCAAACATTCTGGTAAAACAAACGCTAACTAGCCCAACATCCTTGATAACATGAGGCAGCAATATTCTCTCAATCAGCCAAAGATACTCTTCACAGTGATTATGATGACTAGTGATTATGTTGCCGGTGCTAAAAAACTAACCTCTATTGACTGTGTCTGTAAAGATACAAAAGACAAATTTGAATAGGCCATGCTGTTCATTATTTGCCAGTGTGCCTATAAATAGCATAATGTAAACAAATTGTCTTCAGAACATGTTTTGAATTAAAGCTGAAAGGTCATTAAATGTGCTCGTCTAACATCATGGACTTGCTTTCAGCAAAGATCTCGAATAAGATGATCCAAGCTGTCGTATTTTGTAGTCTAGTAAAAATCTTCCTCTGTTTTCACTGTTAATTTCCTTTTGTTTCTCTTTGTAGGCCAAACCTATTTATGGAGGCTGGCTGTGTTTGGCACCTGAAGGGACAGATTTTGACAATCCAATGCAGAGATCAAGGGTAAGAAATATTTAAGAATGTACAAAATAAGGGGTCGTTCTGGTAAAAGCATGGCCGTGTGGTGTGCAGGGCGAGTCACACACTCAGGGTGCGCTGGTTAGCGTCCTCGATGTGTGAAGTCACCGGTCTTCACTGCGGATTCCGGAGGGAAGTCTCATTGACTATCTTTCACTGCCCTTCACTGATTTCAGTATGTTTTTTTAATTGTAAATCGGCTAAATAAAGAGGGAACCGAAGCTGTGTAATTAGTTATCCTAAGGTAGTTTTTGTGTTATTTAGAGCTGAAAAAGTTCAGTATAATTTCTGCATAAAATGTTTTACTAAATATATAATAATTTAAATAATACTGTATAAATCTAATGCAATTTAATGCTGGTAACTAAATGGAGCATATTCTCAAAACTACTTACAAATCCTCATTAGTGCAGCTCTAAAATTAATAAGACACAACATTGGTCTGTTCTTCTAAATAAAATGTTTAAATGTCTGAGTTGTTGATTTACTGGTTTGGTAACTTTATGAAGTGCATTTTTACTATCTGCAAAATGATGTGCTAATGTCGATTTTGGAGTAAAAAGCTCTGTGACTTATGTCCAAAGTCTATACACTTGCCTTAGCCACAAATTATCTGCATGATTACTTAGCTGTATAGATATCTTACCATGAACTGCATATTTCTCAGGCAGGAGTCTGTAATAATTGTTTTTTAAACCAGGGCTGATTGTGTAACATTTGAGCTTTAACTCTTAAAACAATTAGCCTGCTATATTTATAAAGCCGGAATTATTTAAGTTTAGTATAATATCAGAAATAATATCAGAAATTACAGTATGATCCAAGTCACTAATAAGCTAAAAAAAAAAAAAAAATGATGGAAAATGCTCCACAATAAAATATTTACATTGGTATAATTTGCCTTTCTCTCCCTCACACAGAAATGGCAGCGTCGATTCTTCGTTCTGTACGAACATGGCTGCCTGCGCTTTGCTTTGGATGAGTCGGTAAGTTCACTTAGAGCTTCAGCAACACTAACTGCTTTTCAATTACGAGACCAAAATGTCAAAATACTTTTAATAGAAGATATAGACTACATGTGAACATGTAGGTTTGGTTCTTTCTTGGCATTTAAATGTATACCTGTGTGGCAGGGGAGAAGGCCTGCTGCTGTAAGTAGTGTGTGTGGGAATGTAAGGTTGGCAGGGATGGGGTTAAATCTGTCCTTGCCAGCAATCACAGGTGTGGCCATTCCCCAATTACTGCAGGGAATTGATGCTAATTGGGGAGTGGCCACATGTATAAAAAGATCCAGAAATCCTTTGTTGGGTGGGGGTGGGGGTTTGTGCTGTGGTTGTTGTATTGTTTATCAACGTTATTTTGTTTCTGTGACTGGGTCTAATTCCTGCCGGTAGCCAGCCTGGGCCGGGACGCTACCACCCTGTAACAATCTGAATTGGGTTTTTCATATTTGTATATTTTACAATTCAAACGAATATTCAAATATTCTTTCATTTTGATGTAACTGGAAAAACTTCTCGAGTAAAATGAATCTAGTATCCTGTCAAATTACCTAGTTAAAAAATGAGAGGAACACTTCTGTACAGTAGAACCTTATTGATGCATTGGCTTGCATCTTTTTGATACAATCATTTATAAATTCTGTTATATGAATGAATACAAACGTGGCCATTTCTGCCACTGAATATATTTTAAGCAGCATTTGCTTGAATACAAAGATTGTGACTGCATATTTTGAGAGAAATACAGTATGTGACAAGAAGGAAGTTGCTTTAGTGTGTGAGCTACAATGGGTAAAAAGTTTATTCCCAGCTGAAAACCTGGAAATTAAACGGGTTATCATTATTAATTGTTGTTATGACTATATAGCCATCTTCAAGAACAGCCTAGAAATGTCCTACTTTCATTCTTCAGGATTTTCAGTGTGTAATCAACCTTGCCTTGTTTGCATACTGAGCAGTTCTATATAGGAGATCTCACATCCAGCTCTCAGCATCTGAGCTACAGATGCCCCAGTGTGTCATTTGTATAAAGTAATTATTATCCCTGTGGGCGATGAACAGTCATCCGCCCATATGTTTTTATATACTTTAGTAAGACAACACATGTTCTTGAGTGTATTGACCTACTTGCAGTACTCATTAGTTCTGGCTTGTGATTAGTTGGGTTGGTGTATATTAGGGACCAGTTTTATGTCTGTTGTTGTATTAGTTTTTTTGTTTTTTTACCTATGCAAAACCTTATAGAATTGTAATTTGTTTGGTCATGGTGAGGGATGAGAGCATGGAGTACAAATCAAAGGAGCTGATGATGACATTGTACAATGCACTGGTGAGACTGCACATAAAATACTGTGTTCAGTTCCGGTGACCATATTATCAAAAGGACATTGTGTCCCTTGAGAGCAACCAGACTAATCCCGTGGCCTAAAGGAATGAGCTACGAAGATATGTTGAAGGAACTGAATTTACAAAGAAGAATTAGGGGGGACTTGAATGACGCCTTTACAATCTTAAAGTTAACCCAAGCCATTACTTTAATTGCAGCACAGAAACCCCGACCAGAGGACACAGTTTGAAATGAAGTGTTGATAGACGAAGGACAGAGTGTAGGAGACACGTTGTTGATGCTGACTCATTTGAATCCTTTTAGACCAAACTTGACAACGTTTTGAGATCAGTTACTAGAAACCGGACAAGCATTGATGTTAAATGAATGTTTCTTAAATAGTCAGACCCACTGCCAGCTAGCGTAATTTAAGTTTCTCCTACAGTCCACCTTAGCTCTGAACTGACCAGCCCCTGCTGTTCAGTCCTGGTCCTCTATACCACCAAACTTAGGTTTCTTAACCCTACAGTAGGCCTCCAGAGCTCAAAGGCTAGATAATTACCCTGTTAAACCACCTAGTCCACTTTGTACATTCTAAATATAGATCCATAATGTAAATAAACCACATAAACATGCCAATCTTCATCACTTCTGCCAGCTGGTGAGGAAATGAATGGGAAAATTGCACTATGGAGTGTTTCAGCATAATTGAAGCTGATTCAAACCATTTGTTTTTAAAGGACTGTGAGTTAGCTCACTGATCATGTGGAAGATTACATTTTGACCTTGGAAGGTTCGGAACACATTACCAAACGAACTGTCAGTGGTACTAATTTGCATAATTTACTGGCGCTGTCACTATAGCTACTAGTTTATATTTGTTTGAAAATCCTATTATCTTCCAGGTAATCCATATAAATGGAATACAACATGCACATGCAGTTTAAAATTACGTTCAATAGAACAGTAATAGAACAGTCACTGTTACAAGCAGGTTATCAGTAAGTCACATTTTACTACTTTAGTATTACAACTAATAAAAATAATAATAATATGAACTTACACTTGTCACGTGATCCCAGGGATTTGTTGTACCTCCATGATACATCAACAGTCACTTGCACAGTTTGCATTTTGGTCGTATGGGCATTTAACAAAAAAATCCCAAACAGCAGAGGGTTTTCGAGCCATTACTTTAAATACAGCTCATGCTATACAACACTTAGCTGTCGAGATGGCGAATGAAGTAATTAAAGTTCTGCCTCTGGATAATACAAGCTGGAAGGGGTAGGGGCAGATGGTTTTTCGAAATTAAAATGATTAGTGTTAGTGTATATATTGTACGTTTTAAACAGATTCTACCATAGCACTTCTCTTATAAATGTCTTGCACACTAGGTATTCAGTACATATTTTACTGAACAGTACATCCGCTATAGGTACCCCCCCAGTGGATTGTAATACAACAAAATGTGTTTTAGTAACACGCATTATACAAATCAAAAGATTGAACTTTGCATGCGAGTGACATTTAATGTTTGAATGCCACCTGACGAGCCTTCGAAGGTTTAGAACTACCTTTGAATTCCTGGCTAGCGAACGAACCTGAACACAGCCCAAGTTTTAAACACTTACTACAGAGAGACCATTATGCAGGGGTGCCATTTATGGGGATACAATGCCAGTGCAAGCTAAGCTGGCGGCAAAATTAGCTTCGCAGCCAGTCAGACATTGCAGGAGGGAGAATTCTGGCGCAATTTTTGTCTTCCAACCTACACACCCGTGAGTAAAACTTTCATTTTTCTTTTTACTATTATTTTTAAACAGTTTCAGTTTGATGAAAACCATTAAGCATTTAAAATAATTATCTGTAGGCAGTATCTCGAACATTATCGTGAGTGTTTGTGTTTTTTTGGAGAGAGACAGAAATAGAAAGTTAGGCCTCCCACCAAAAAAAAATCTGATATATACGTACAGTACACCGATAAACATTTCCAACCCAAGTGCCCAGTTGTTACTGCAGAATCATTTGTAAAATGTCCATTACAAGGCAGTATCAACAAAACGAATATGTATGTATTTATTTATTTTTTTAACACTAGATCCGCCACGGCAGTCATTTTGACGGGTTTGGATTTAAAATGTGAATGCAATGCGGTTGTCCTTTCTTTTATTTCTTTCTGGCTTTTTTTTTTTTTTTAACGGACAACCGCATTGCATTGACAGTACGCAGATTCGTTTACATTTTAAAGCATTAATTAGGCTACTTATGTGATCTGGTATGGATGAACACAAATGAATGTGTTTTAAGTGACCGAAAATCACGCCTCTATCTGGGGAATAGCTTGTCGAACTACACGTAGTGTTGTTGCGGCTTCCGAAAATTAAGATACCTCAGCGACTTTGACTGAGGTCGGTCGTCTTTAAGTTAAAACACACTCGTGCCTCATGGACGAACTGGATTGGCTTATAAATTATGGACCCTCTTTTAAGAGACCACCTGTGTTAAGAGACCACTATTTGACTGTCCCTTCAGTGGTCGCTTAATACAGGTTTGACTGTGTAAAACATGTTAACATAAAATGTTTAACAGGACCCTTGTAGCTAATATCTGCATGTAGCATTGTAATTTACTATTTAATTAATTAAATAATACAATATTAACATTAATTGTGAATGTATAGCGGGTACTTTTCCAAGAGCTCATATTTTCAATAACAATAGACACAGGATTCATTCATCTTACAGTTGAGTTCCCATAACAAACTGTATCCATGTAGGCAAAACAAATAAATACTAGTTAACAATAACAGTTGACACTTTCAGTTTTTCCATTAAAAAATGTTTTGCATTTCAACAAGGGCTTTTAAAGTTGTGAATTTATTGTGAATTAATTTATTGAAATTAAAACACTTTATTTTTCACTTAAGTCTCAGCAGGTTTGATGGACAGTGAGCCTGAGAGAGTTGGACAGGGACCCTGATAGAGAGAGAGCTAGCTAGATAGGAAAAGAAAGAGAGCTGAAGAGAGAGCTGGACAGAGACAGAGCTAGGCAGAAAGAGTAATGTGAATATCACCACTTTTTGTGAAGTGGATTTTAAATCCTAAACAAAATAAAATAAAATTATTGTCAGGTATAATTCATCATGTATTGAAAACAGTGCAGTACAATGGCACCCATCCCACCCTCATGCAAAAAAAAGAACATCTTGTCATTTTTCAAATGAAAGACCCCTGAAAATGGAAATGAACAACCATCCTTGAAAAAGAACTGTGAAAATACTTCTGCAAGTACCAGTGCCCTGCAGTCAACAGTAGAAGACAGACTGGCAGTGGCCCCTAACCGTATGGGCATGACAGTGGCAGCAGCCCCCATCTGCATAACCAGAAGATTGTGTTACACAGGATTCACCTGTTCGTGATGGGAACAACAACAGTATCTCTACAGCTGTAGATATTTCACTGTGCAAAGTGGAACAGCAATCCAGCCTCAGCTGGATTCATATCCTGCTACAAATGGTCACCGTTTCAACAGTAGCTGGTTTTCATTGTACCCCTTCATTGAATACTCAACTGTACAGGATTCTGTGTTTTGTTTTCCATGCTGTCAACAGAGCATTCATTGAGCGTGGATTTAAGAAATGGAAGGATTTTAAAAATTTGTTACAACATGCACTCAGTACTAGGCATCAGAGGGCTTTCATTGCATGGCAAGACTATATGAAGAGAAGGAGGACCAGTTCAGCATGTGTTGCAGACCAACTCATTTCCAGTCGACAGTCTGCCATAGCTGAAAATTGACGGCATGTTGAAACACTCTTAAAAGTAACGATACTCTGTGCAAGACAGGGTATTGCTTTTAGAGGGCATGACAAAAAACACGACTCCAGTAAGAAAGGCAATTTCATTGAAATCCTGGAGCTGGTTGCTTCCAATTAACCTGACCTTTTGAATCGACTGAAAAGCAGGTATGGTCACTACACATCTCACCAGTACCAGAATGATTTAATATATTCTGCGGCAGAAATCCTCAGAGAAAGTATTGTTGAGGAGGTCAAACAAGCCAAGTATTTTTCTGTTCTAGTTGATGAAACAAAAGATGCGTCAAAAAAAGAACAGCTGTGTCTTTTACTACGTTACCATCAAAAAGGAATCATTCAAGAAAGAGCTCTGGGCTGCTACTACATGAAAAACCTGAATGCTGAATCAATTTCAAAACTGATTATTGAAGAGCTGCAGCGTTTGAAGGTTGATCTTAGTCACATTGTTGCACAGTGCTACGATGGTGCTTCTGTGCAGAGTGGGCATTTAACAGGAATACAAGCTTGAATTCGGGAAAAGATTCCACACGCCATTTACATGGACTGTCATGCTCACAAGCTTAACCTTGTGATTGCAGACACATGTTCCAGCATCACCCAGTGTCAGGACATATTTTCCTTTGTGCAGGAATTGTACATCTTCCTCAGCTGTAGTTATAAGCACCATGAGCTGTTTGTCAAAGCACAGCAGGAGCTAGACCAGAAGGTACTTGAACTTGGAAGACTATATGAAACACGTTGGTCTTGTCGATATGACGCCCTCTGAAAAATGCATGCAAGATATGGCACTGTATTGGAAACACTGGAAGCAATTTCAGACAGCTAATGGACCCACAGCTAGGACGGCAAAGGGACTGTTGGCAAGGCTAAAGTCTATTCCTTTCTGCTGAGGCTTTTGGTTTTGGAAAGAATATTCAAAATTTTGAACACTGCTTCAGAAGAACTGCAAAATGAAAACCTGGATTTATCAAGTGCCATGGAATTGCTAGCAAGCAACGTTTGCTACTTGTCGAGTTATGAGATCATCTGAAAGCAAATGGAAGGAGTGAAGTTATTCATCTGAAACCATGGCCAAGGACCTTGAAATTCCAGTTCCTGATCAGGCAGTTGACCTCAGGAATCCATAAATAAAAATACGAAGAACAAACAAAATTACATCCAAGCTGGCTATTTTTTTTTATTTCTAGCACATTTGGTCAGTCATCTACATATGATGTTCCCAGGAGCACTGAAGAATCCATTAAAACAGATTTCTACCATCCTGTTCTGG
Organism: Acipenser oxyrinchus oxyrinchus; assembly: GCA_030684275.1. Classification (NCBI taxonomy): domain Eukaryota; kingdom Metazoa; phylum Chordata; class Actinopteri; order Acipenseriformes; family Acipenseridae; genus Acipenser; species Acipenser oxyrinchus. Next base: position 24,589,935 of record CM060263.1, on the reverse strand, counting down.
ACAGAATAATGAATGAGCTTGACAGGCGATTCACCTCCAACTCTGCTTTGCTCTCTGCATTAACTGCTTGTACGCCAAGCAGTGAATATTTTCTTGACAATGACAAATTAAGCATAATTGCAGATCACTATGGATCAACGGGAACCAATTTTGACAGTCTTGAAGCTGAAGTTGAAGCTGCCAAGATGCACATTGTGCCCAAAAACGTGACCTCAATAACAGAATGCAGAGATGTCCTGAATGACTTACCAAGAGGTTATCTGTCTTTGCTTTCAATTGTTGATATAGTGTTGAGCCTCAGATTCTCTACAGCATCAAATGAGAGGTACTTCTCCATGCTCAAGCGAATTAAAGACTGCTTAAGATCCACAATGGCAGATGGGCGCCTAAGTGATTTGGTACTCTCAGAGATAACTGCCATGCCCAGAGAGGGAACTGCCATTGCCCTGCCCAGAGAGGGAGCTGACACTGACATTTCAGAAAGTATGTAAATAATAAAACAAAAGGAATTCCTGTTTTGTACCACATCCTGTTGTCATTGTGTCATTTTTACTCCCTCTCCCCAGGGGGTGTGTAACACTACAGTAGCCTCCAGAATTATTTAGCAAAAATAGTGGACAAGTGTACATTTAGTAAATGAAAACATGAACATTGTAAGACTAGCAGTGTACTGAACGTCCCAAAAACATCTGTCCAAAATAATTGCATCTTTTTCTAAAAACATGATAAACTTTATTCACACCCTGTAAATTTAAAATTAAATTATTTTGGACACGTTTGTTTTTTATAGTCAACCTTTAGCAATTTCTAGTCGAACACGTACGCCTAAATTTAAAATGTACGTTCGCACAAGCATTTTTTTAGTCTCATATGCAGAAACTGTCTGGATATTTTCATCTGTGCTATTGGACGACACAGAAAGCTCTCCCCGTCAGCCATAACAAAAACTGTTGTCTGCATATATGTTACTGCTTGTTCTGATTTGTCCTAAGATCCACCAGAAATCTTTTGCGACCCACGTATGGGCCACCACTGGTGTAATAGAGCTTTTCCTCTGATTTGGAACTGCTTTTAAAGCTTGCCAGCAGTTTTGTTTTCGTAGTTTTCTCAATCTGTTCTGGGAGTGCTCAAAGGAAAATGGGGAAATCAGGGCAGGGAAGTCATTCTGTTGTGCCCCCAAGAATAGTAACTCGACTGAGAAAATATGTTAAAACATTTAACTGGGGATTTACCCATCTTTGTTTTTAGAAGACCTTAATTAAATGAAATAAACTGTGCCTTTTGTTCTATAAAGTAGTATCAAAAATATGAATATCTGTGTCTCCTTTAATCAAACATGATATATAATTAGGGCTTCTGGTTTTTTTTGGTTTTTATTAATTGTATTTTTCGGTGCTTATTTTAGCTATTATTGAGTTTTGTGTAAATCGTTTTTTTCAGGGCTTTTGTTTTTGATATACTATATGAAATTAGTGTTTTCGGTTACTTTCCAAAATGCTAGAGTATTTTTTTTTTCTGTCAAAGTACTGTATTACTTCAATTTGGTGCCGCTGCGTTTATTTGAAATTGATCAAAATGACTGCGGCCCTTAAACGAGGGCGGCGATTATACGAGGGTGGCCTTTATTAATACTATGCTTTACAAACGCTGCAATATTTTATTACATGATTTAAGGCATTTTAGGAGCAGCACCGTGAGAGGCTCTGATCTTCAGCAATATACTCTTGTGTGTTTTGGGGGCTTGAATACAGTACATTTACTGACAGTTAACGAGAGCCTATTAAGCAAGTTTTTTTTTTTTTATATATATAATTGTACAGGACTGTGGCGATGTGGCCGCGCCCTTGTGCGTAGTTTGTGTTATATGTTGCATGTTGCATGTGTTAATGTTGGTGTATAGCGATTGGTACACGGGATATAAACGGGTGTGTGTTTCACGTGTGTTTAAGGTATAATTGTAGTTAGGCACGAGGTTGCACGTAATTAATTCACGTGCTGGGATTCAAGTGAATAATTAATTAGTAATTGAATCCCAGCACAACAGTATATATAGATGCACGATTCACTCACTCGGGGGGGTTGGGTGTTCGTGAGTGGAGAACGGGTGAGAGAGAGAAAGAGAGAAAGATTGATTTACTTTGCTTCACTCACCGTTTGTCTGTCTGTTTACTGTTTAGTCCGTTTTGTTTATCTCTTTTATTTTGGCGAAAGTGCCGTGTCGTGTTTCTGTTTTGTGTACATACCTTTTATTTTCTGTTTTGATTATTAAACGCTGAGCGCCATCACGCGCTCAGCTTCACCAAAACCCCATCTCTGTTATTATTTATTTCCTGGCTCTGGTCTGGCGTCACCCACTGCTGCCGTCTTTGTGACACGTGGTGTCCTGCGTGGGATCTACAGCCTCCAGGACTCAGGCCAGAGCGGGAACCGCAGTTTTTTGAAGAGAAAAAAAAAAAATGGATTTTTTGGAGAAATGGAGGGAGGAAAGACGCTAGAGAGGAAGCAACAGCAGCACCCATCCTGCAGGCCAGTGTCAGAGGAGGTGATCGACTGGCTGCTGGATCAGGAGAAGCAAGGGGCCCCAGAGTAACATCAGCGCAGCAGTTGCAGGCGGTGTTAAAAGGTGCCCTGCACCGCTACTAACAAGGCTGTTGTCCTCTCTAGCCCAAAGGGGAGGAGCCCGAACGTCCCACGCCTGAGTGGGAGGAGCCCGAACGTCCCACGCCTGAGTGGGAGGAGCCCGAACGTCCCTACGCCTGAGTGGGAGGAGCCCGAACGCCCCACGCCTGAGTGGGAGGAGCCCGAACGTCCCTACGCCTGAGTGGGAGGAGCCCGAACGTCCCTACGCCTGAGTGGGAGGAGCCCGAACGTCCCACGCCTGAGTGGGAGGAGCCCGAACGTCCCACGCCTGAGTGGGGGAGCCCGAGCGTCCACAGCCCAAGAGGGAGGAGTCGGTGCGTCCACAGCCCAAAAGGGAGGAGTCGGTGCGTCCACAGCCCAAAAGGGAGGAGTCGGTGCGTCCACAGCCCAAAAGGGAGGAGTCGGTGCGTCCACAGCCCAAAAGGGAGGAGTCGGTGCGTCCACAGCCCAAAAGGGAGGAGTCGGTGCGTCCACAGCCCAAAAGGGAGGAGTCGGTGCGTCCACAGCCCAAAAGGGAGGAGTCGGTGTGTCCACAGCCCAAAGAGAGGGAAGTCGGGGCTTCCACAGCCCTAGGACCCAAGCTGCCAGCAGAGGGAGAATGCCTGCTGGTTCCACCTCCACCAGCAGAGGAAGAATGCCTGCTGTCCCGTGTCCACCAGCAGAGGAAGAATGCCTGCTGTCCCCGTGTCCACCAGCAGAGGAAGAATGCCTGCTGTCCCCGTGTCCACCAGCAGAGGAAGAATGCCTGCTGTCCCCGTGTCCCCAGCAGAGGGTGAATGCCTGCTGTCCCCGTGTCCCCCAGCAGAGGGTGAATGCCTGCTGGGTTCCCATCCACCAGCAGAGTGTGAACGTCTGCTGGTATCACTTCCCCCACCGTCACCACCCGGAGGAGAGGAACAAGAGCTGCCTCTGCCTCCACCACAGTCCCCTGCAAGAGCGGGAGAGCTGCACCAGTCCCCTGCAAGAGAGGCGGAGCCGCACCAGTCCCCTGCAACAGTAGGAGACCACACGCTGCTCGCACCTCCATCGCCAGGAGACTGCACGCTGCTCGCACCTCCATCGCCAGGAGACTACACGCTGCTCCCACCTCCACCGCTTCCTCCACTAGGAGCAGAGCAGCAGGAGCTGCCTCTGCCTCCGCCTCCACTAGGAGCAGAGGAGCAGGAGCTGCCTCCGACACTTTCAGGAGCAGAGCAGCAGGAGCTGCCTCTGCCTCCACCACCTCAACCGCTTCCACCAGGAGCAGAGCAGCAGGAGCTGCCTCTGCCTCCTCCACCAGCAGAGGGTGAGTACCTGCTGGTTCCGCCTTCCTTGTCGTGGGAGGACTGCTTGCCCCTCCCACCTCCACCAGCAGAGGGTGAATACCTGCTGGTTCCGACACCACTAGGAGCAGAGCAGCAGGAGCTGCCTCTGCCTCCGCCACCGCCAGGAGCAGAGCAGCAGGAGCTGCCTCTGCCTCCTCCACCAGCAGAGCAGCAGGAGCTGCCTCTGCCTCCTCCACCAGCAGAGGGTGAATACCTGCTGGTTCCACTTTCATTGTCGTGGGAGGACTGCTTGCCCCTCCCACCTCCGCCAGCAGAAGGTGAGTACCTGCTGGTTCCGCCTTCATTGTCGTCGGAGGACTGCTTTCCCCTCCCACCTCCACCAGCAGAGGGTGAATACCTGCTGGTTCCGCCACCGCCAGGAGGAGAGCCGCAGGAGCTGCCTCTGCCTCTGCCACTGCCAGGAGCAGAACAGCAGGAGCTGTCTCCGCTTCCCGCACCTCCACCACAGGGAGTACGGTGGCCGGAGCCCCAGAAAGGGGAGCTACCGGCTACAAAGACAGGGGGAGAGGTCAGGAGACCACTTTCCCCAGCAGCAGTTTCGCTGCAGGAGTTCTTGAGGCCGGAGCCCCACAGGAGGGAGCTACCGGCTACAAAGACAGGGGGAGAGGTCAGGAGACCACTTTCCCCAGCAGCAGTTTCTCTGCAGGAGTTCTTGTGGCCGGAGCCCCACAGGAGGGCGCTACCGGCTACGAAGAAAGGGGGAGAGGTCAGGAGACCACTTTCCCCAGCAGCAGTTTCGCTGCAGGAGTTCTTGAGGCCGGAGCCCCACAGGAGGGAGCTACCGGCTACAAAGACAGGGGGAGAGGTCAGGAGACCAGCATCCCCTGCAGCAATTTCGCTGCAGGAGTGGACCAGCATGCTGTCAGCCGTGCCACTACCGGCAGGGGTGCTGACAGCATTGCCAGCCATGGGCCCACTGAAGCCTCCCTTCCCAGCCGAGACTTTGTCCTGGACTGCTGGGTTTTAAAGGGGGGAGGTGGCCGTTGAGGCCATGTGTGCTGCGCACAAGGGGGGGTATATGTGGCGATGTGGCCGCGCCCTTGTGCGTAGTTTGTGTTATATGTTGCATGTTGCATGTGTTAATGTTGGTGTATAGCGATTGGTACACGGGATATAAACGGGTGTGTGTTTCACGTGTGTTTAAGGTATAATTGTAGTTAGGCACGAGGTTGCACGTAATTAATTCACGTGCTGGGATTCAAGTGAATAATTAATTAGTAATTGAATCCCAGCACAACAGTATATATAGATGCACGATTCACTCACTCGGGGGGGTTGGGTGTTCGTGAGTGGAGAACGGGTGAGAGAGAGAAAGAGAGAAAGATTGATTTACTTTGCTTCACTCACCGTTTGTCTGTCTGTTTACTGTTTAGTCCGTTTTGTTTATCTCTTTTATTTTGGCGAAAGTGCCGTGTCGTGTTTCTGTTTTGTGTACATACCTTTTATTTTCTGTTTTGATTATTAAACGCTGAGCGCCATCACGCGCTCAGCTTCACCAAAACCCCATCTCTGTTATTATTTATTTCCTGGCTCTGGTCTGACGTCACCCACTGCTGCCGTCTTTGTGACAAGGACTGAGTAGAATTCCAGTTGAATAAAAAACAAAACAACTAAACCCCCTACAAGAAGATATCTTCAGCCAGCTTTCGGACAGCGCTTAGAGTGCTGTCACTCAGTATGTGCTGTCACTCAGTAGTTGAGAACAAATCAATGATAGATGCAAATCAGGAAGGCGGGACATTGCCTTGCAGCACTGGGAAGTGTATTTATTGTTATTTTTGTAGTACTGTAGGTTTTATTTTTTAATGGGAAAAGGGTAAAGTCAACGTGAATTGATAAACCATTTCCACAGTTTTTTTCCGGTGTTTTCCAGTGTTTATTGGCTATCCACCGATTTCATTATTTTTTTTATATCAGGGGGTGGGTGTTTTATCGGTTAAACCCGAAAATCAGAAGCCCTATGTATAATTACATTGTAATAAAATTTAGTAGATTTCAATTTTTCTGGCTTTGCAATCTCTCTCACACTCATTATAGTGCACATGAGTCTTACAGCAAGAGACGTCGTCAACCATACAGCAGATTTATAATGAATTACAGGGTAAATTGTACAATAATCTTTTGCTGTACAGTACATTTAAATAATGTTAACAAGTAACGTTTCTTTATCTAAATTATTATTGAAACGTGTACCAATAAAAAATCAAATGTCTTATTTACTGTAGTCCGTGTAGTTGTGGTGGTCTGTACCTTTTCAAGTACCAGTTCAAGATAGAAAATAAGAACCCTGTTTCTGAACCAAGTAAAAGCATAGCAAAGTGTAATAAAGTGTAGGTAAACACAAAGCTCAGAGAGGTATGGTAAAGTGTATTAAAAACATTGAAAACCACAGGAAAATGTACTGTGAAATTTACTGAGGTGAAGTTTTAGAAGGGTTTGGTTTAATCATCCCTGCTCTTCTAATATATTATAAAGTTCATAAAAGTAAAATAACAGTGTCACATAAGTTGGCAAATATTTCAGCTAATGCTGTCATCAGCTTCTTCTAGTTTTACCTCAACGTTTTTAAAAAGCAAAGACCCTCTCCCAGATTCTAAAAGGGCATACTTTCACATTCTTCCAAAATGCCCATATTTGGTTAAAGTGCAGTGTGTCTGTTAGAGACTGGAGCATACTTCAACAAAGCTAGCCCTGAATCATGAAACCGCATGGAAATGTAAAATATGCTTGTGATTTACATTCCTCAGCCTGTCTGCTACAATAACTATTTCTGAAAAAGTGGATACGATTCTAAAAGGTTTTATGTTCATCATTTGTATGTTATTAATGGAATGAATGAATGTAATTATACAGACATGGGCCAGGCCTGTTTAAAAAAAAAAAAAAAAAAAAAAAAAAAAAAAAGTGGGACATTTATTATCAAGCTCTGTTTGGGCCTTTAGCAAACAAGCGCCTTGTCACACAATTAGATTCACATTTACCATTATATTTCAAATATTTATGTTCAACCTAAGTGCTTTGAAATGTTTAAAGGCTAATTGATGTCTGTTCCTGAGTTGTTTAGTGTGTTTTTGCAATAGGAGTAGGCTAATCAAGGTCAACTTGTGGCTGACTGCTTACAGGCCTGGCATTTTCTTTTAATCGATTAATCTCCCCATCTGGACGATTAATTAATCGATTAATCACACCCGTTTGCTATAGTATGCAATTGTAGTGAAATACAACTAAAAGTAATACTTGGTATTAATGCTATTTTTTGAAAGCATTTATTAATGACACCTAACGTTTTACATATCCCAACATATCCAATACAGTATTGGTTGTGGTACCGCTGCTAATGCATGGCATAGCATTTTATGTATTAATTTAAAAGACTTGCTTCGGATAACTTCAGATTACATGCTAGTAAACATTTTCATTTATTGTCAAATTGTTAAATTAGAGTTGCCTGTAAAACGTTAGGTGTCATTAGTAAATGCTTGCAAAAAATAGCATAAATACCAAGTGTTACTTTTAGATATAAAAAAACAAGTCTAGACTTACCTTTAACTTGTAGATTGTCAATATGTTTGTCAAAAGTTAATGCACTATCCAGCCATATACCAAGATATTTATAAGTTGTGACTTGCTCCAGTTCTGTCTTATTAAGAGTTATACTTTTATAGTCACCATTACAGACACCTACCTAAAGGTTTCTACAGTCTTTGGTCTTCATTTCAGTTTGCTGCAGTTAATGACTGGAATGTGTTACAACTTAGACTAAAGTTAAACAGTTTTCTTACTGTGGATGCCTTTAGCCGCAGGGTTAAATCCCTGCTGACTGATATCTGTGCCTGTTAATACTGATTTTTATTGTCTTAAATGTTATTTTTGTTTGTTTGTTTTAGTTATTTGTATGTTTGTTTCTATGAATTGTATTGTGTTGTGTATTTTTGCTCCGATGGTGTGAGCCTCTTGGCCAGGTCGTTATTGAAAATGAGAATCTGTTCTCAGTTGACTCATCTGGTTAAATAAAGGTAATTAATTTAAAAGCCCATTTATTTGTTTCACAGCAAAACCCTGTAAATGAAACCGTTTTTACTATTATTGTTACAGTATTGTTATTACAGTATACCTGTGACTAGCCTTTAAATAATGTTAATGCAATTACGAATAGTAATTGTAATGTTTGCCTCGCTTATTTTTTTTATTATAACTTAATTAAAGAATAAAATGTTACACGCTCGTTTGCTCGTTTTCTACATTCTGCACCCAGCAAAGCAGGTAAATTAAATTAAAAGCTAAGCCCACCCTCCCCCCATTTATAAACTGAAGCTGTATCTAAATCTAGATTTTTATTTTATTTGTGAGCAAAATGTATCCGATATTAAAACCTGCCGCCGCTACACTGTCAAATGAAGGAGGGCTGGGCGATAGAGGCGCTGAGCTACAATAGATCTTACACAAGCTCTGTGGACGGAGTTTGGTCAGATTTAAACGTAATCCCTGCCTGGGTACATGATAGTCAACCATCCTGGAGACCCACTGAGTCTGCCATTTACTGTGGAGCTTTTACAGTTGCCAGGAAGTCAGTAAAATGTATTTTCCAGTCAGGTCTTTCTAGATTTCTTTCTCACGCACTGCTTTGTGCTACAGCACGTGGGTAGACTAGATTAATCGATCAATGATTTTTTAATCGATCAACACCCACAGTCATGATTAATCAATTAAAAACCCAAAAAGTGGTTGGTTTCATAGACCCGAACTGCATCATTAGTATTAATCACTTTACATTGGTTCTGTTTCGTAGATAATTATTTAAAAGTGAGTCTAGCTAACGTGTGTTTTCATTTCACAGAAAGGTCAGTTGGGTAGTTTTCTTTTCGATGTTGCTGTATTACATATTGACCTTTTGCCATGCAAATAGAACATTAAAAATTGCACTTTTACATCTTTCTACTAAAAAATTTTTTTTACAAACACACATAATCAAACTGTTCCTATTATCTAATAGGAGCCGCTGATAGTGATAACATACAGAATCGGACGGGGAACCTTTAGCAGCATAGTTTAAGGTTGCCTATGTATGGTGTCAGTTTCAGACAATTTCACATATTAGTAATTGCATGGAGAAATATGATTTCTAATGTGTGAGTTACATGTTTGTTAGGATTTTCCTTTTTTATTTTCTGAAGCACAGCAATGTAAAATAACCCTCAGACGAGCAGCTGCAGTTACCCTGCACATCTTCATTTAAATGGTTGGCTCCACAGTTAAGTTGATTGAGCTAAGTTACCATCACAAATCCAAGCAGCTGTTTCTTCACTTTTGAAAAGGTTACTAACTCAAGTTAAAGTTGGAGCGTACCATGTCCTAGGCGATACAGTAGTTTGAAAATAATAGAGAACTCTGCATATCATACTGTGTGTTTGTTTGTAGCCTCCTGTGAACTCATTCACTCCAACGCTGCCCGCAAGATTTCTGCAGAAGTGCTTTGCTAATAATAAATGTGCAGTTTTTTTATGTGCAGTATTTTACAATCCTACTTTTAAAAATAGCAACCCATACAGTATTGAACAATCCCAAGATCCTGCATTTGGGAAGCGATTTTTCTCATATATGAATGAATTGTTGTTTTCTTTTAACGCTTCAGAATGGCAACATTTTGGCAACAGTGGCACCTTTATTTGCAAGCCAAGTACAGTATGGGACACACACACACACACACACACACACACACACACACACACACACACACATTGCAGCATATTCCCATAGGGTTTGGTCAATTTGACTTCACTCTCACGGTGAGGGGGCAGCCTATGGAAGGGACAACAAGACATTTTCCCAGGCTTTGTTTGTTTAACATAAGCATTTTTTAAGTAAGGAATGTTGTAGTTCCATGTTGTACTAAACTTGGTAGTTTGTTGGTTTTGTGATTTTATACTTTAAAGGGTTGAGACAGATGTGCCAAATTCTTGTTTTTAAAGTAACTGGAGACTTTAGTTACTGACTGATGCAGCTTCTGGTAGGAAAGGGATTGAAATTTAATACCAGCCATTAAGACCGCTTATCAAATTTGTTGAATATACAAATTAACGCTATAACGCGGGTCCCGGGACACACAATATGAGCAGTGTAACCGAAGAGCGTTATAAACCGGGGGGGGGCATTGCGGGACACATAACAACACACATCTGACAAAAATACAAAATAAAGTAACTCCCTCTCTATGATGCATGTATAGTGAAGCAAAAATGTAACTTTCTGTGAATTAACCATGCATAACACACCATGTAATCAACGCTATATTAAAAAAGGTAACTTTCGTCGTGGATGATTAGCAGTTTTTAAACTATAAATAGCCTGGCTAAACGGCAGTCGGGAGTTCAGTTTGAAGCGACAGACAAGCAAACCAAGTGCAAGAAGGAGAGTGGGTTGGACAAAGGGAAGAGGGAATGGGCTCGCCCCAGGTTCGGCTGCCGGAGCGGGGCTGAAGCGTCTCGTCTCCCGGAGAAAGCTGCAGTTCCTCGCAGTGCTCCAATTTCTAAATTAACTTAATGTTAAAGTAATTGAACCAATATAATGTAGTACAGTGCTCCCTTGCTATAAGGCTCTCGATTATAACGCGCCTCAGATATAACGCTCCTACAGCATGTCCCCCAATTCCCTATACTAGTGATTCATGCAATATTTCTATAGTAAATACAGTACCGGTGTTGTTCAAACTGTAAACAACTTCTCAGTCTAACTTCCGTTTCTGTCTCTCCCTTTTGATACAGTATCTGAACTGAAGAAAAGCTGTGCTGGCACTTTATAATACAAACATCTTATTCAGCATTTGTTTTATGATTAAACAAATATTAACCATGTAATAGGCCAATCTTTCCTAATGTATTTACTTTTCTGCTGTGCACAGCAAGTAAGTGCTGACACCCGCAGTATACAGTAGGCTAATTGCTGCAAATTGGCTGTGTTGGAAGCAATTTGAGTGCAGGTGTTTGAGCAGAATGTTGAATGAAACAGTGAGATCCTTGTCATTTCACTATTCATCATCCAGGACGATAAAATAACTTGACATACATTTGATGTGTTCTGTGCTTTACTGTCCTTTGCTAATGTGCGTGCTATCAATCCTTCATCATTTGGTCTTACTGTACCTGTAAAGCACAGAAGTTCCACTGTTTTTGGCTGAATTCACTGTAAATAAGCCCACTATCGTAACTGTTGAAGGGATGTGACAGTTAGTTATTGAGATGTTTAGTATAGGACTGTGTCCGAAGGTTTGTTCGCTAGCCAGGGATTCGAAGATTGTTTTAAACCTTCGAAGGTTTGTATGCCGGGTATGTTTTTTTTTTCTCCTTCCTATTAACAGAAACTGTTTGACAATGTGTTAATACTTACTATAAAACACACATCAAATGTCACTCACATGCAAAATTCGATCTTTTGATTTGTATAATGCATATTATGTAAACAAAATCCGCTACCACATCGTTATACATTACGTACGACTGGGGCAGGCTATAGTATCCAAAGCAGTGGGCTCGTACTGCTGTATTGCTTCAGTAAAATATGTACTGAATACCTAGTGTACAACTAGACGGTGTAAGAGAAGTGCTATGGTAGAATATGTTTGAAACATAACAAAATATACGCTAACACTAATCATTTTAATTTCGAAAACTGAGCACCGTCCGTCTCTCCCCGCTCCAGGTCGTGTTATCCACAGGCAAACCTATAATTTCTTCATTCGCTATCTCGACAGAAAAACGTTGTATAGCGTAAGCTGTATTTAAAGAAATGTCTCTCAACTGCTCTGATGTTTAGGATTTTTTTTTGTTAAATACCCAGACAACCAAAAAAAAAGTTGAATGCAAACTGTGCAAGCAACTCGTATCATGAAGGCATAACCAATCTCTTGGGTCACTTGACAAGCGTAAATTCATGTTATCAGTAGTATTATTAATATTTTAGTAGTAGTAAAATGTGACTGATAACCTTTGGAACGGTGACTGTTTAAATAAAACTTTATCTGTTGCAGCTGGTGCTGGTGCAGTGCAAGCTTACTGTATAGATTAGATAGCAAGCAGGCTCAATTACGTGTAAATAAACAATGTGTATTTTTATTTAAATTAGAAAAACATGATTACTGTTCTATATAACGTAATTTTAAACTACATGTGAATGTGTTTTATTCCATTTATATGGATTACCTGTAAAATAATAGGATTTTCAATCAAATTTAAACAAGTAGCTATGGTGACGTCACCAATAAATTATGCAAATGAGCACAATCGAAACGAACCTTCTAAGGTCAAAATGTACCCTTCGTTGCAGCCCTATTAAAATATGGTGGCTGAAAGTACCCACATGTGTACGACAGGTAGGGATTTTAAATCTGAGATTTAATGCACAGCTCTTTTATTGTGTTGATTGCCTGTTGAGTAAATGGAGGCAGAAACACTATGGGACAAGCTGTTTATATCTTGACCCACGGTGTAATATTTTTGCTTTATCCATTTAGAAGCATTGTGATTTCTGTTAATCCCACACATAATGACCCATTTATTTATGATGCTGAAGTCATTTATTTTCTTATTATGCTCTTTCTATGGGTAGCTCTGAATTCAAAGCTCTCTGACATCACTGGGTGCCCATACCATAGTGTAAAAAGCTGTGTCCTTGGTAAGTGTCTCATCCTCTCTCCACACAAACAGGTATTTTGAGATTCTCCCTGTGCGCTCTTGCAAAGTAGACCAATGCAGCTGAGCATTCTTGGAGCCAGTTGATGATGTCACAGTTGATGTGCACTTTCTCAGTGTAGCTACAGTCTACATAGATAACCATCATAAAAGCCAGACAGACTCCAAATGTGTGTACAGTATATGCATTCAGATATATGTCTCACTCATTTAATCATCACTTAAAATGTAATAGTCTGGATATCTAAATACAGACTTTCTGTGGTCTCTGATAACTATTCAGACATGACCACGTTGTGTGAGGCACAATTGGCAGATGTTTCATCTCATGTCCCCTGATGGTAAGGAGAAAGAAATTATTAGGAAAGCAAATTCCTGCAATGCTGACACATAGCTGTCAGTGCTGTCAAAGTCTTTTTCAGGTTAATAATAAACAAACCTAGAAGGTGCACCAGCGTTTAAGGCTTCAATAGAGCATGCAAGAGCAGTCATTTTATCATTGCTAGCCAAAAAAAGAGAATGCATTTCCTCCCCGTTAAATTCTATAGCTTTTCTGCTCACATAATTGGCATACCTATTCTGAGCTCAGTCTATATGGAAATGTGTGGGGAGATTCACTGTGAAAAAGTAATTCAATATTGACAGTGATTTCTTTCTAAAATATATAATGTTCAAGCCACACATTGTACCTTTTTATGTACAGTACAATAAAGATAAATGTTACAGTATTAGCAAGGAGGCTGTGTGGTCCAGTGGTTAAAGAAAAGGGCTTGTAACCAAGAGGTCCCCGGTTCAAATCCCACCACTGACTCATTGTATGACCCTGAGCAAGTCATTTAACCTCCTTGTGCTCCGTCTTTCGGGTGAGACGTAGTTGTAAGTGACTGCAGGTGATGCATAGTTCACAAACCCTAGTCTCTGTAAGTCGCCTTGGATAAAGGCGTCTGCTAAGTAAACAAATCATAATAATAATAGCATAACAGCTGGAAAAGAGAGTGGTGGAAACTATGTCTTAAATAATATGCTTATAAAGGAAAAGTAGTGTTTTTATTAAAATGTTTTACTCCAGAGCTCGGAATGTTGATTTGTTGTCAAAAAAAAGCCCAAATTGAGAAAAATTATCAAAGACATCCCAAAAGGTCAGAAACCACCCACCTTTTGTATTTCAAGCAAGCTCTGTGTATGTGTAGGAGCTTGAAGAAATAAACTCCAGAATTTCTGTTTTATGGACTTTAAGCTTGTGCAGTTTATTACACTACTATGACGGATTGTAATTGCCATATTTGGCAACCCCTTTGCGTTTAGTAGCAGAATCCCAAATATTGCCATAAAAGGAATACAAAAAACCCACCTGTTTCATCTAAATGAAAACAAATGTTTTGAACTGCCGGAGTAGAAAAGACGAATAATTGTTTTACTTAAAGTACTGTATGAATGAAATTAAATCTGGTCTTGATTTTAGCTCTTTCTACAGTACAACACAGTGTTAACCAATTTTTCTTCATTGTTAAATAAATACTGGCAGGCATACAGTGATTACTTAGTCTGCAAGAATTCCATAGATGTTAAACCAGGACTGGGCATTGGAATACAGTCGGGAAGATTCTATTGAGATTTAATACCCCATTTCCACTGCTTCCCACATCGTCCCTGTCCATTCGCAGACTCTTTTTTTTTGGCCTGAACTACTTCATTGCATAGCAGGGAGGCATGTGCTGGATAAGAAGCCGGCAGGGGAACAGAGCTCCACATTTCAAGCTTTTTTTCACCATTGCAATGGCTGTTAAGAAGAGTTTGGCCAAAAAAGATGATTGTGGCGCCATGTTGTAGAATGAAGAAACAAAAATTCTTTTAACAATCTGGGCTGACTCTGAAATCTGAAAATGCTGTGTAAAATCGCATGCAGAACGAAAATTAAAATAGCTTAAAACGTTCTTTCAATTGCAGATTCCATTGCTGGCCCGCAGTGGAAATTAGGCAGTAGTGAACAACAGGCTGCTGTACAGTTGTTATCCATTGTAGTGCAACTTGTCTATGTACATTAGGGGCTAAGCAGCAGTTGCACTCTGGTCTTACTTTATATCTTATAAACAGCAGGTGGTCAATGGGACTAAGTGAATTGAGCTACAGACTGTCAACCTAGCTCAATATAACTCCAGTTGATGTCATCCTCTATTTATTATCACTGCATGATCTGTCCTTTGGTTATAATGACACACATACATTTAATAATCATACAACTGATTTCCACCCCATTTGTTATAATTTAAGGGAAGCATAATATAAGGTTTACTGTACATGCAAGAAAGTTTCTGTGCAGTATTGAAATGGTCCAGAAATCCGGTAGCACAATATATAGAGAACAATACAGCGTGTTCTTTTTGTGTGTTTTTTTTTCGTGTGTTTAATTCTTGAAATGTGTTCACAATAGTATATATAAAAAATGTATTAATTCATATTATTGCAAATAATGCAATGCCTGCAATAGTTCCACAGGAAATGTGTTGTATCATCACTTTTGTGTGTTAATGCTTATTTTGGCACGAATTATTGGGGAACTCATGATACAGCTGGCTGTACTTATTGTCACCAGTTATTCACAGATATATTATAAGGTTCTGAGTGTATTTTTTTTTAAATCTATTAATATAAGTGGATGAAATATATCTAGAATCATGAACTCCAGAAACCCTTTTTGTTTAGTTTTTTTATGACTTGGACACATCCCCTCCCCCCAACACCCATAGCTGTAAAGTTATGGCTCTATTCTCTATGCAAATGGAGATACAGCTTGCTGCAAGGCTCTTTATTTTTTGTTGTTACTGAAAGCAGAGGTTTTGGAAAGGTGTAGTGTCCCACAGAGCCAACCAAACAGCAACGTTCATGTAGGCTAAACATTGTTTGGCAGGTACACTATTAGTGTGGTTTGGGATAAAATATTTCTGAATGTGCTGTGGGCCCCAAGGTACCCCAGCCCCCAGTTTGGGAACAGTGTGGTATCTTTATATCGATACTTACTGGTACTGTAGCTGAACCGCAACAGTATGCCAACTTTAATACTAGACTACCTTGCAAACGACAGAATAGTGTTGCTCTGAGACAGCTGGCTTATATTTCCTTGCAGTATTAATTTGAGGAGACCTCTCTGCGTTTCTTTAATTCCTTGCCAATTGAAACCGAGCACAGAAATTTTGGATCTGACCAAGGTGTCATCTTTGCAGTTTTGGTAGGATTTGTTTTGGAATAAGCTGAAAAAAGGCAGCATTTTAGAATTCCAGCAAAATATACTCAACAGGAAAGTGAAAAAGGAGACAGAAAGGCCATTTATGAAACAAAAATGAAACGGTATAAGACACTTTTCCACTGTAACCATACTCCCTGTTATCTCTTCCAATATTACCTTTTTTTTTCCCTGCCGTGGGTCTTGGATAGCCCTGGCAACATATACTTTAGTTTGTGTATGTACGTACATTGGCACTAAAAATGAACCAGTTACTGTACAATTCAGTTTTGTTTAGATTTTTTTTTTTTTTAAACTATAACTGGTATAAAAGACAAGGCTTAATTGATTCTGGGCAACAACAAAAAATGTAAAACCCCCACCAAGCACACACTGGAAATGATTTTTATATTTGTCTGGAGTGACACGTTGTTATTCCTCATTGATTCTCTTATTACAGCAAATGCATGCACCAGAATGACATAGTACAGTAATTACTTTTTAGACACCTGCCGATCGAGTGTCTATTGCCAGATCAAAAATAAATGAGATGGGGGAAGAGTACTGTATGTGTTCATATACTAACTACAGTTGTAGAAACACTTTGGTGAACCAGAATTTGTCTCTATCTTCTTTCCTAGCCGAGCACTTTGCCACAGGGGACTGTTAACATGAACCAGTGTACTGATGTCATTGACGCTGAGCCCAAAACAGGACAGAAGAATGCTCTGTGCATTGTGACCCCTGAGCAAGAGTATTTTATCCGCGGAGAAAGCAAAGAGCTCATTAATGGGTAAGTGGAAACGTACATCTTTGTGTTAAAGAACTGCTGGTTTGCTGTAACCAGACTCAGGTTTTAAACATTGGGTAGGTTGGAAGGGCATTTTCTGTTCTGCTATGAAGATAACATTTCAGGTTCATTAATTGAAAACTGTACTGGGAGAAATCAGCAAAGGTTGTTTCTTTGATTTGTAATAAGAATATGAGAGAATATATTTATACTCTCTATAGAGAGCACAGGAGGATATTAAGGTAGAGTGAGCTGAATCAAACTAAAATGGGTTTTATTATGGCTTTATTGTGCAATTAAGGAGACATTAACCCCTTTTATAAACAAAATAAAGTAAAACAAAATATTACCATAGTACATTGCATGAATGACCCATATTAGTTTTAAACTGACTTTACAAATGGCTGTCTATTATTTTCTACTTGTAACTGTTCTACTTGTAAATTATTAATTCAAAAAAACCTTCCTTGAATGCCGTGCTAATTGTCTCAAATTCTTATAAAATTACCACAATTTCTTAAAAGTAAATTTTTATTGTAATATGTTTATTTGAGGAACTTTGCTAGAAATAGCTGTAGTTTATAACTAATGCTAATGTGGTTTCCATGTACAGTGCTTTTGAGGTTGCATATATGATTAATAGTCAATGCACCATATGAAAAACACATTATTACAATATTACACAGGACATTTTTTGTCGTGTGAATTTGCTTTGGCTTGTCTGAATACCTTTCATGGGAGGCGGCCTCTGCTGCCCCTGCTTTGTCCATTACTTCTATATCACTAAATCCAAAAATATATATACTGATGCACAATGAAAACGCAACAGTCTAAGTTTTACATCATTAGCTCATTGGGGACATACATCATGTTATTTTTTATTATTATTTATTTCTTAGCAGACGCCCTTATCCAGGGCGACTTATAATTGTTACAAGATATCACATTATTTTTACATACAATTACCCATTTATACAGTTGGGTTTATACTGGAGCAATCTAGGTAAAGTACCTTGCTCAAGGGTACAGCAGCAATGTCCCCCAACTGGGATTGAACCCACGACCTTCCGGTCAAGAGTCCAGAGCCCTAACCACTACTCCACACTGCTGCCTTTTACATTTTAAATAGTGAGCAGATAGGTTTGTTGATTGTTTGAGAAGTATTGTTCCTTGGGATCAAGTCATGTGATGCCCCTCTTGAGTAATGAAGATCGCAGGGTTGCTACCTGCATGATTGCTACCTGCATGATTGAAGGTGGCCTGTCTGTGAGAGAAGTTTCCCGGAGAATTAGTTGTTCTGCTTCAACAATCAGCAGACTAGCCCAGAGAAACCAGGAAACCGGCTCTGTGAGGGACAGGCCACGTCCTGGAAGGCAGAGGGTCACCACACCGGCCCGTCACATCTGTGTAATCGTTTTCAGACTGCAGTGGCTACAGCACAAGAAATTCCAGGAAGAAATAACCTGCGCATCAGCAGAATGACTAACTGTAGCTCTCCATCTGCTTGATTTGCATGCTCGGAGGCCGTTCAGGGGTAATGTTGATAGCAGACAGACAAAATCGCCGTCTTCGGTGGGCCAAACAACATCTGAGGTGGCAGCAGAGAGAGTGGTGGAGTGGTTTATTTACCGATGAATGCCGTTTTGCCCTTGACAGACCTGACGGGAGACATCGTGGTGAGCGTTATGCTGACACTTGCGTTGTTCAAACCAAGCGGTGGGGCAGTGGAAGTGTGATCATGCGGGGAGGAATCTCTTGTAACACAAGAATGCCTTTGGTGAAGATTGAGGGCAACCTTACTGCTCAGTGATACATTGACAAAGTCCTTGAGGCAACAGTTTTTCCATTCCTGCAAGCCAATCCGGAAGTGTCGATTTTCCAGCAGGACAATGCAAGACCACACAGTGCTAGTGCGACTTCAAGAAAACAATATCGAAGTCTTGCCATGGCCAGCTTTTTCTCCTGACTGGAGTCCAAGACTCCAATAGAACATCTGTGCGACCAAATCCCTGTGCTATCCACAGGAGACAACCGCGACCAGCCAACCTTTGATAGCTGACTGCAGCTGCACAGAAAGAGTGGCGGAACATCCCACAGCAGTCTATCCAGAGGCTGATCAGGTCTATGCATCAACACTGCCAGGATTGTATTAATGCTCAGGGAGGTCATACCATACCCGATACTAACTTTGTAATGTTTTCATTTTGATAGTGTGTCACGTTTCATACTGAAAACTTACCATGTTTCTTTGATCTGTACTTTTGTTCACATTTTCTGTGATTTTGTTTGATATCTATGTTTAAAATATTTGATTAAATCCATTAGACCTGAGTGTTGTGTGTGTGTGTGTGTGTATATATATATATATATATATATATATATATATATATATATATATATATATATATATATATATATATATATATATATATATACAGTACTGTGCAAAAGTTTTAGGCAGGTGTGAAAAATGCTGTAAAGTAAGAATTCTTTCAAAATAGACATGTTAATAGTTTATATTGATCAATTAACAAAATGCAAAGTGAGTGAACAGAAGAAAAATCTAAATCAAATCCATATTTGGTGTGACCACCCTTTGCCTTCAAAACAGCATCAAGCATCAATTCTTCTAGGTACACTTGCACACAGTTTTGAAGGAACTTCGGCAGGTAGGTTGGCCCAAACATCTTGGAGAACTAACCACAGTTCTTCTGTGGATTTAGGCAGCCTCAGTTGCTTCTCTCTCTTCATGTAATCCCAGACAGACTTGATGATGTTGAGATCAGGGCTCTGTGGGGGCCATACCATCACTTCCAGGACTCCTTGTTCTTCTTTACGCTGAAGATAGTTCTTAATGACTTTGGCTGTATGTTTGGGATTGTTGTCATGCTGCAGAATAAATTTGGGGCAAATCAGATGCCTCCCTGATGGTATTGCATGATGGATAAGTATCTGCCTGTGCTTCTCAGCATTGAGGAGACCATTAATTCTGACCAAATCCCCAACTCCATTTGCAGAAATGCAGCCCCAAACTTGCAAGGAACCTCCACCATGCTTCACTGTTGCCTGCAGACACTCATTCGTGTACCGCTCTCCAGCCCTTGGCGAACAAACTGCCTTCTGCTACAGCCAAATATTTCAAATTTTGACTCATCAGTCCAGAGCACCTGCTGCCATTTTCTGCACCCCAGTTCCTGTGTTTTCGTGCATAGTTGAGTCGCTTGGCCTTGTTTCCACGTCGGAGGTATGGCTTTTGGCATAAGTCTTCCATGAAGGCCACTTCTGACCAGACTTCTCCGGACAGTAGATGGGTGTACCAGGGTCCCACTGTTTTCTGCCAATTCTGAGCTGATGGCACTGCTGGACATCTTCCGATTGCGAAGGGAAGTAAGCATGATGTGTCTTTCATCTGCTGCAGTAAGTTTCCTTGGCCGACCACTGCGTCTACGGTCCTCAACGTTGCCCGTTTCTTTGTGCTTCTTCAAAAGAGCTTGGACAGCACATCTGGAAACCCCTGTCTGCCTTGAAATTTCTGCCTGGGAGAGACCTTGCTGATGCAGTATAACTACCTTGTGTCTTGTTGCTGTGCTCAGTCTTGCCATGGTGTATGACTTTTATTCCTCCTACACAGCTGTTTCTGTTTCAGTTAATGATTGTGTTTCAACCTACATATTGAATTGATGATCATTAGCACCTGTTTGGTATAATTGTTTAATCATACACCTGACTATATGCCTACAAAATCCCTGACTTTGTGCAAGTGTACCTAGAAGAATTGATGCTGTTTTGATGGCAAAGGGTGGTCACACCAAATATGGATTTGATTTAGATTTTTCTTCTGTTCACTCACTTTGCATTTAGTTAATTGATAAGTATAATCTATTAACATGTATATTTTTGAAAGCATTCTTACTTTACAGCATTTTTCACACCTGCCTAAAACTTTTGCACAGTACTGTATGATATTTCATTTGTGTGTGCTGGGGATTTCCCCTATGCTGCTGCCAATGGGGGGAATTCTAACAAAAAAAACACTGCACCATTGAACCTCAATATGAAATGAACATTGGGGGGGCTGAGCTTCCAACGATACGGCCCCTTACAGTCTAGCTGCAACAATGACGGAGCAATAGACTCAAAACGAAACCTAAGCTGATAACTCTGTCACATGATGAGAGGCTTAACTTCAGGCGATCATAGTTCCGGCTAGGAGTACCGCATACACTCCTGAATACGTCTTTGGAAAGCCCCAAATCTATACTTTTAAACAAGCCATGAATCAGTTAGGTGGCTTTTACAGTGCCCGAGTAACATGTGCGCAACATTCGGTGTGCTGGCACCCCAAAGTGAATGGGGCTGTGTTTTTAGAGTTAAAGCGAAAGTCACCGCTTGCAAAACAACACCTAGATAGACTTAATATCGTCTTTTTTTTTTCAAAAATGTTTACTTACTGCATTGTACTAAGTTTCTATAATGCTTAAAGATAGCGGCCTAGAATCACGAACAAGAGAATAAAGTCTCGAGGCACTTAAAATATCCAGCAATACGTTTATTTATTTATTTATATATTTTAAACAAAACTATGCAGAATGCGGCTCGTAGTGCTTTCGTCACTGACACCCACTTCTTTAGAGATTGCTGTAGCGTTTCAGGCATTCTAAATTGAGTGAAAAATATAGTAGCTTGATATCTTAAAATATCTCTGCGGGATTTTCCTGCACTGAAAGTTGCAGATATGTGGGAGCAACTTGGAAAATGTGCGATTCCCGCGCTGAAATTCAAGCCCTGTGTGTGTATATATGATATATATATATATATGTGTATGTATGTGTGTGTGTGAAAAGATGTGTATCGCTGACAAGGCAATGAAATGGTTCATTTTAACTGGAGCAGCGCTGGTAATTGAATTGAGAAAATGAATGTACTAAATATCAAGACAATAATTAAAAGTGTTAATTAAAGAATCAGGTGAACAATGCTTTCTCTACAGAATTAAAGCCCAGTTTGAAAATGCTAGATGTGATAGAGGTATATAATACTGTTTGACAAAACGAAGACATGTTCGGTTGTGATTTATGTTTCATCACGGTGGGTTCACTCCCATTACAAAGGTGGGCCCTTTCTCTCCAGGGCTGGTCTATTTATTCACACTCACTTGACTTGAGTTAGACTCCTCGGTGAAGGCATTGGGATGTCCCCTTGCAATACTGCAATGTGTCACCTATCTGGCGTGATTCACACTTACTGACTGACAATTTGTTTACCAGCCACAGAGCTTCAGAGTCATCACAATCTGGGTGATGTATGACAATCGGAGGCTCTGCACATTCTAAGAACATTAAACCCGCTCAGGTCTCCCTCCCTGGATTCTCATATTTTTACAAAGATTAAGCATATCCTTTCAAGCTTACAGTCCGGTGGGAAGTTGCCGTCACTGTTTTGACAGAATTGCTTACTACCTCAAAGTAGTGAGCGATTCTGGTAGAGAATTTTCTTGAAATGTTCTGTAACCTCTTGGTAGTTACTAGAATCTGTGCTGGGGAACCGGATATACCCAATTACTTGACAATCTTTGTCTTTTCACTCTCAATAGGATTTTAAATTCAGTTATCCTGTGAACACAGTACAGAATGGATAAACAAACATCACAAAGGCCCCCACTGATTTGTAGCACAGCCTGGAGCAGAAAGACAGATGCTATTGAAGTTAGAACATAATCCGCACACTTTAGTAAAGGAATTTCAAAATATTGTAACATCTATAATGAGAGAAACTCAAACGTGCTGTTACTTAAATACCCACATATGGGAGAACTACTGTAAGGTATAACTTATTATTATGTATCCAGTATAATATAAATCATTTTCACATGAACTAAAGTTTTTGTAGTCACCTCTAGCATTTTCAAACTGGGTTAATTCTGTAGAGAAAGCGGCATTCACCTAATTCTTTAACACTTAATTATTGTCTTGATATTTAGTACATTCATTTTCTCAATTCAATTATCAGCGCTGCTCCAGTTAAAATGAACCGTTTCATTGCCTTGTCAGTGATGAAGATCTTTTCACATATCCATTGTACTTCCTGTTCACTAGAGCTACCTGTTATCTCTCTTACATTTTGTCCTCAGGGATGCTTTGTTTTTATTCACACAAACATATTTGTAGTTTTCACACCTTTTTATGTGGATATTTTCTATTTGTATTTGTGTGCATTAGTGCTTTCAACAGCTACAGTGCCTTGCATAAGTATTCACCCCCCTTGGACTTTTCCACATTTTGTAGTGTTACAACCTGGAATTAAAATGGATTTAATTGGGATTTTTACCATTTGATTTACACAACATACTTAACACTTTGAAGGTGCAAAATATTTTTTATTGTGACACAAAAGTTAATTAAACAAAAAAAAAATACATTTGTTGGTTGCATAAGTATTCACCCCCCTGAGTCAATACTTGGTAGAAGCACCTTTGGCAGCAATTACAGCTGTGAGTCTTTTTGGGTAAGTCTCTACCAGCTTTGCACATCTGGATCCTGCAATTTTTGCCCATTCTTCTTAGCAAAATTGCTCAAGCTCTGTCAAGTTGGATGGGGACCGTAGATGAACAGCAATTTTCAAGTCTTGCCACAGATTCTCAATCGGATTGAGGTCTGGGCTTTGACTGGTCCATTTTAAGACATTCAGGTTCTTGTTTTTAAACCACTCCAGTGTAGCTTTGGCTGTGTGTTTATTGTAAGTGTCCTGCTGGAAGGTGAACCTCCGCCCCAGTCCCATGTCTCTTGCAGTCTGAAACAGGTTTTCCTCTAGAATTTCCCTGTATTTGGCTCCATCCATCTTGCTCTCAATCCTGACCAGTTTTCCAGTCCCTGCCGATGAAAAGCATCCCCATAACATGATGCTGCCACCACCATGCTTCAACGTGGGGATGGTGTTCTCAGGGTGATGAGCAGTGTTGGCTTTGCGCCACACATAGAGTTTTGTGCTAAGGCCAAAAAGTTCAATTTTGGTCTCATCAGACCAGAGAACCTTTTTCCACATGTTTGCTGTGTCTCCCACATGCCTTTTTGCAAAATCCAAACGGGATTTGATATGGTTTTTTTTCAGCAATGGCTTTCTTCTCGCCACTTTTCCGCTTTGTGGAGCGTCCGGGTTATAGTTGTCCCATGGACGGTTTCTCCCATCTCAACTGTGGATCTCTCCAGCTCCTTCAGAGTTACCATTGGCCTCTTGGTTGCTTCTCTGACCTTACCTGGTCACTGAGTTTTGGTGGACGGCCTTCTCTAGGCAGAGTCGCGGTTGTGCCATATTCTTTCCATTTTTTAATAATGGATTTAACGGTGCTCCGGGGGATGTTCAAAGTTTCGGATATTTTTTTATAACCCAACCCTGATTGGTGCTTCTCCAAAACTTTAACCCGGACTTGTTTTGAAAGCTCCTTGGTTTTCATGATGCTTTTTATTTAGATATGCTCTCTAACAAACTCTGGGGCTTTCTAGAAACAGGTGAATTTAATCTGAGATCATGTGACTCTTTAATTGCACACAGGTGGACTCCATTCAACTAATTATGTGACTTCTGAAGGCAATTGGTTGCACCAGAGCTTATTTAGGGGTGTCACAGCAAAGGGGGTGAATACTTATGCAATCAAGACTTTTCAGTTTTTTATTTGTAAATAATTTTGAAAAACATATAGATTTTTTTTCCCCACTTCGACATTTATGGACTATTTTGTGTAGATCAGTGACAAAAAATCCTAATTAAATCCATTTTAATTCCAGGTTGTAACACTACAAAATGTGGAAAAGTCCAAGGGGGGTGAATACTTATGCAAGGCACTGTATTTATTGAAATAGTTAATAGCCTCTCTGGCAAGTAAACTTATGTTCTACAATGGTCTGTCATTAAAACTGTGTGAAATAATACAGCCAATGAAAAAATACACCAATGAAATGTATTTAATGACTGGCTTATCTCTTATTAAACATTGTTCATTTGAATCTTCAATTTATCAGGTGGCTTGAACAGCTCGTAGTTTATCCAAGAACAAATAAGCAGAACCAGAAGAAAAAACGCAAGGTGGAACCAACAACTTCACAGGTAAACCTGTCCCTTTAAAATTCAAGCATATCTTCCGTTTAAAGAGACGTTATTAGGCCTGATTCAATAACACTTGCCTTGAATGTGGTGCTAACATTCTTGGTTATAAAATAGTCAATTATTAAAATAACATTTTTTAAAGTAATAACATCATATGAGGAACTGTGTTTTCCTTGCCCATGCTACGTCTGCATGAATCACAGGAGTCTCATAATTACTAATAGCAGACACACTTTAGAAATACCACTGGCTACTACAAAGCTGCTGTGTTAATTAAATATGTTATCATGACTATTCAACTTTAAAGAGGGTTGCTTTTCTCCTCAATGTTCTGTTCGTGTAGAGTTTACCTCATACTCTCAGATTAGATCCTTATGTCAGTGACGGATAGGGTCCTAATCCCTGTTCATTAAGAAGTGGATTTCTAGTGTTTAAGCTGGATTAATTGACATAATTCATAACTTCAAGTGCTCAATCATAAAAGCTGATGCAAAGGGGTGGTTTATCTAGTAATGGCACTCTGGAGTGTAGGGCGAGTCATTCGATCAGGCGTTTGCTTGTTCGAATCCTGGGTTGCTGAGTTTTGGCTGTAAGCCCACTGAACTGATTGTAACACTTTTGTGGGTTGGGGAGGAAAATCATTTGGATATTGTTCACCTCACTGGTCAGGCACCTCACGAGTCCTGGCAGGGAATTCCAAGGCTGGGGCTTACCAAACAGGGTCCTTACCTCCTAGGCTGGGCCAATGTCTGACTAGCTTCAATTCTGTGGGTAAAAAAAGTAGAATTTCCAGTCCACCTATACGTAAATGGGTTGTAGGAGTGACTTTTCAAAATGGGTAAAAATTAAAAACCAATTGGAAATTGGTCCAAAATAAAACTTGCGGGAATGTTGTTATGCTAATAACAAGACCATACAGCAAGCACAGGATGGACCCTTTTGAAGTTTTAGCTCAAAATGTATTTTATTTTGAATCCATTTACCTCACTAATTATGTGTGTATGTGTGTGTGTATATATATGTGTATATATATATATATATATATATATATATATTTATTTATTTATTTATTTATTTATTTATTTTTATATTTATTTATATTTGGAGAAATTGTTTATTATGGTTTGTTTTATTTTAAGCTGTTTTGTTTGCAAATAAAAAATGACAGGAAATATCTTTTAGTATGGTAATATGTTGTGTTTGTCTTTTGTAGGAGCCGGGCCCAGCGAAGGTTGCTGTAACTGGCTCTGGTATTCCAGATGTAGAGAAGGTCCCAGATTCCCGGTTAACCATATGGCAGGAAGAACTAAACACCAGGGAGGTGGAAGCCTCCCAGGTTTGGCCTTCATCGGATAGCGGCGCATTCACTACAATGCTGGCTGAAGGGGGTAAGCAGGAAATGGCCTCATATCTAGTGCTTTTATGTCTGGATATTTAATTTTGCATCACTCATTGTCACGCAGTTTGAACAAATGTTTTAAGATGGCAGCCAAAAGTCTGCTGCTTTAATTACTAAAATGTTTTATTATTTATTTTCTTAAGTACAGTTTACAGAGAATGTACCATAAGTCAGGAAGACAGACGTTTTGGCTTGTGCTTTCATCACGGGACTCTAGCTGAACAATTATCTGCTTGACTTTCTTATTAGTGGTACCCAATGACAGTGGTAAACATTTCCATTAAAAGGGCAAGTCTGTCTATTACACAAAAGTTTGATCATGAGAATGCCAAGGGCTGTTGATACCGTAATAAACGTTTTATGAGGCGATTCCAATACAAGTTAATATGAGCAGTACAGTTTGCATTGCCACAATTTTATTTAAAGAACCCACCCAATTAATTTACCAAACTAGAAATAGTGGCCTCATATGAATTGGGGTTTGGGTAGTCTTAAGTTGTTTTGTGGCAGAAAAAGAAAATGTGTAAACTACAATTTGGAGTAAGCTTTGAAAATCTGCCCCCTGACTCTTACTGTGTAAAAGAGCACTATTGTACTTGTTTTTTTGTATTGACTAAATGCCACCTACTTTGCCAAAGATATGTCTGCCTTTATCTGTGTCATATCCTGTTCCATTATTGATTCTATGTCTATAAGATTATAGCTGTCTTTGAGATCAAGGGTGGGGACACCAGGTGTGGCATACCTTACTTGGCAGAGTTCTCATTATACAGAACAGAGAACTGGATCATATGTTACCATGGAAATGAAACACTGTTGATCAAATATATCCTTGAATTTTGCAAATTCAAATGTAGAAACTTATTGGAAGAACAATCGTAAAGATAGTCACGATTTTTATTTCTCTGAAACAAGCACCGTACAGTATTGAAAATAAAGACCAAACAATGAATACTTTTTTATCGCTTACATCTCTTTTCAGGGCCCTCATTAAAAATAAAAAAAAAGCCCATATGTGCTGATCATGCAGGCCTGTCCATCCGTTTCTCCGCTACATAGTGAAAATAACAGCCTTGATGTTGCACCAATCTTCACTTTCATCATATATATTATATTACCATATCATATACTCCTAGTGTCCTGTAGACATTTTGAAATTTTGCATGAAATCCGATAAACTCGATTTTTATACAAATATTTGTCAACTGTGCGATTTATTAGCCGATTATGAGAACCCTCTATCATTGTCATCGCATTGTTTTTTTTTCTTACCGTCCATATATATCTCTCATTGGTTTTGAACTGGTAAAATTGCCCAAAACCTAATATATTCTCACCAATACAGTATTCTTTTTTTTCTGCAGGACACGTTCCTCTGGATGGGACCTCTGATCACAGCTCTGTCAATGGGGACGAGAGGGACAGAGGTGGCATCCCTTTCCACCTCCCGCAAAGACCCGACATGCAAATTTTATCCCCGACTGGTAGTTC
The DNA here is from genome assembly GCA_030684275.1 of Acipenser oxyrinchus oxyrinchus. Lineage (NCBI taxonomy): Eukaryota > Metazoa > Chordata > Actinopteri > Acipenseriformes > Acipenseridae > Acipenser > Acipenser oxyrinchus. The sequence goes on along the minus strand of CM060263.1, from coordinate 24,562,286 downwards.
TTCCAGCAAGCACAGCATGGACCTCGGAGGGATCCCTCGATGCCAGTCCCCTGCCCAGAGCGATCCTTTCCCTTCCGGGAGCAGCCTGCTGTCTAACGGGTCTCACATCAGCGGCTCAATGAGTTCACTGGATTCAGATACCAGTGGAAGCACGGTAACGAGTACGGATAGCCACTGTGCTGAGATCCGGACTCAAAGGGCCTCCACACTGCATGACGCCCCTCGATCAAGGAGGTACGAGATGGAAGCGAGGAAGGCAGAGAAACGAAGTCGAGCGAGGAGCCCGGAGAGACTTGAGGAGGACCAAGTGTTTGGAACAGAGAAAAGGTAAGGAAATGCACAGCCAAGTTTAATAAAGCACAGTGAAAGCATGGTTACGCATTGGAAATCACAGAGAACTATGGTAAAGCAAAATTTAAAAAATGGCCAATGATGGTAAACTACAGTATGATAAATGCACAGTATATTCATGAGTGCTGTGTTTATTTCACTCATAAGGATTGCTGTAAACAACACAGCTTGGTGGTTATATAGCCAGTACAGTGCCCTATAATACACTATGAATGGATACCCTTGCGCTTTAACTGTAACCCAAGCTACGTCAACTGTGGAATAAACTTTAATAATCTCGCAAGGTATTTATTATTTTTTTTCATTTTTTGTGTAAAATCTCGGTATTCAGTTTGGCCTTTTGTGAAAGGTCAGGGAAAATAAATCCTCTTTAGTTACCCTTCAAACTCAGTATGACACTTATTGGCCATTTAACAGCATCAGAAAGGAAATGTCACTGTTGTAGATCGCAGTACACTTATTAAACAGTCTGGCAGAAAAAGAATTGGTTTAATAATTTAATTTTAGCTCGGTGAAAGAGTGGTATTCTGTGCCCTGCAGCCAAGAAGAAAAAAAAAATTCAGTCGTTTGAAATAAATACTAGACAGACTGTCTCAATTATAACCATTTAAGGGAACCTGCTGTTGCAGTGCATTTCCCAAATATGGTCAGAAATTCAAATAAAGCAATTCAATATTTTAAACCCTCTACTGCTAAACAACATGGAATTTTAGAATACCTTGCACAGTACAGTATGAACTACATCATGTTAAGGTTCGTAAAATATATTCTGAAACAATTACTTCATGTTTCATTCTTAAAATCTGAATCAGCATTACAGCACCGGAGCTAATTACAGTACTCAAACACAGTAATAATGTTCTTACTGTCGCAGACAAAAGTATTGGCACACTACATTTATTATACCATACTTCAGGGTAACAGATTAAGGACAAGTATGTAGTAAACCTTAACCATGTTTTAATAAAACAAAAGGCAAACTACACAGTCTCTAGTAATGTAAACCAATAATCTTTATAAAAAAGCAACCAAGCTGAAGTATTTGTTCATGACAAAAGTATTGGCACCCCTGCTTTGGTAAAAGCATAAGGAGGACACGCGAAATATTAAATCAGGGTGCTAATACTTTCAGACCTTACATCTTGTTGATGAAATTTGGGCCCATTCTGTCATGCATATTTTCTTCAGCTCAGACAGATTGGATACACAATGCTTTGCTGCAGCTTTTTTTTTCAGATCAGTCCAAAGCATTTCTATTGGCTTGAGATCTGGTGTTTGCAAAGGCCTTTCCAGAACTTGTATCTTTGTTTTCTTCAAGAACTCCAGTGTTGACTTAGCCCTATGCTTTGGGTTGTTGAAGATAAACAGTCTGCCAGTCCGACTATGAGAAGATGATATCCTTGTACTTTATAATGCTTTGATACATGGCTGCATTCGTTCGATCTTCAATCACACGAATGTGATCGAATGATCGAATCACCCTCATGTTTAACTGTAGGTACAAGGTTTTGTTCATTGCTTTCATTTTTTTTTTCTACAAACATACTGTGGTCCAACTTTGGAGAAAAGTTATATTTTAGTCTCAATGGACCAGGTCATTTTGTTGAAGACTTCACACTGGGTCCATTTCAAATTCGTTTCGTTTGAAAAAATGTATCAGTGTGCTTGCTATTCACACTTCTCTGCGAGCAAAGGGACTGAGTTCGTTTGGATGCTAACTAAAGTTTGTTTTTTGGTCCTTTTCCATTGTTTTTCAGGACCAAGTCCGTTTGTGTTCACAATGCAGTTTTCAAGTGAACTCGGTTCGTTTATATGGTGTATGTGAACCGGATGTTTACAATGTCCTGCAAGGCATATTGAAAGATGGCAGCTATTGATGTATTGCTCCGGTTTTTAATATAGCATGTCTTTAGATTCTTACATATTGCTGTGGAAGAAACACTGGGGGAGCACTTTGCTAATTAATACATGTATTGAATGCCTACAGTAGGAGAATAATGCAGTTTACAAAATTATGCACGGTTCTCCTACTGTCAGCATTAAACAGAGTAATTTAAGAAAAGGCTGAATATGTTTTACTATTTTTGTCCAGTTCGGCTTGGATTGTGGTGTCTCTGATCAAATTTCTGTCAAAGCTTCAGTTTCTCCCACTGTCCAGATTTCCACAGTGAACAACTGGGGTGTTTGTTATTCTTGTTATAGCGCGGGTCTCTGCTCGGCATAATAAAGACAACGTTAAAGCAAGCTTTTGCATTAAGCCTTTTTTTAGCTAACAGGATATCATTGTTTTACAGAAAACAGTAACACGGGGGTCCCCGAGTGGCTCATCGAGTTTAAGCGCTGCCGCTGGGAGCGCAGGATGAGTCGCACAGCTTGGACGGCGCCAGTTCACGTCCAGGCTGAGCAAAGAGGCCGAACTTTGCTGGGGACCCCAAGTGGGGCGTTACATTGACTCGGACGCTCCCGGGGTGGGGGATGGGAAACCGGCAGGGATTGCTTCTCCTCATCACGCAACAGCGAACCGTACTGGCCAGACACCAAGCACATTCAGAGTGGATTCACATTCAGCACATTCACATTGACGTTTAGCAAGCAAACCAGACTTTGGGGTTTAGGTGGACTCCGTACGGTTCATTTCCCAGAAGACTTTGTTGTTCACACATCATACCAAGCGTACCGAACCCTACTGAGTGCGGACCAAACCCTCTAAATGGATCCAGTGTGAACACAGCCTTAATTGTAAAAGTGCCAATACTTCTGTCAATATTTGAAATTTCTTCAGTACTTTTTAAGTTTTCTGTTAAACTACCAGAAATGGTGTGTTTTGGTCTATGGCATATTAATTAGTGGCTAATGTTTTACTAAATGCTTGTATTTAACATGTTTTCTTGAGATATCTTATATTAAGTGTTGGGTGCCAATACTTTTGTCTGTAACCTGTAATATGTTAAAAACTTTTCAGTCCTGTTAAACCTTTTATAGTCTGTATTGTAAGCCATACAATTATAAAACGACTGTGTAACAAGCTCTATTCTGGTCCTGCATGTGATTTATATTAATTCCATATTTTTAAAGAGCCAATGGGTCATTCCTTTTATTTATTTTTCTGCAACAGCCATGCTGTTTTAAAATGGTGTTTAATATAGTTTTTAATACTGTACAGTCCACCGTCATATATATTTCAATTTCCTGTAACGTTTCAAATTAACAAATATAATTATTTAAAATTTGCTTTAATTTGTGCTGCTTTCTTTCCACAGTCGCCCCACAGTGATTGAGAAGTTTGAGGCTCTGGAACTGGAGAATGCAGAGAGGATGGAGACTGATGAGCCCGACCTCCCAGCAGCCCGGCAGGGGAGGAGTGAAACCAGGCGATCCCAGAGAGAGGTACCTATTTCACTGGGCCTCAGAGGTCACAATGGGAGGGTGCTGTTGGCTCAGGAAGAAGCACAGTCATCTTTTGATGTTTTAAATCCTGACTACCAAAGAAAAGCTTTAGACCTGCAGTTCTCAATACAGAGTCTATAGACCTAACAACCAGGTATACTTCTGTGATTAACTTTAGTGCTGCAAATGTCATTTCCACAGTTTTCCCTTACCTTTTTGTGGTATTTGCAATTGAATAGTTCCAGGTGTTTTATTGTTTTTTTTGTTGTTCGTTTTTCCCCCCCATTTAACTTGTGCTTAGAGTCCGAATTGTGTTTCTTAAGCATAGGCTTTACCACAGCTACCTTAAGTGCTGAGGGAACTATACCAGAGTAAAGTGAACCATTTATAAGTTTTAAAATGTGGGTATTATTAACACATAGAACATATTTTGATAGTTTTGTAGGAGTAGGATCAAGAGAGCATGTAATAGATCTCATATGTTGAACTAGCTCTGTCAGTTCCTCCACGGTAATCAAATAAAAAGCCCCAATAGTAGCCTTAATAGGTGTAGTTGGTAAAATTGTGCTGGAGTCCTCCTTAATAAAAGGTGTCTGTGGAGTCTCATTTCTGATGTCGTCTAGTATTTTGTTTTTAAATAAATGTAAGAAGTCATTGCAGCTGTGAGAGGAGCCAATGTCAAGGGTAGAACTATTAGGGGAAGGATTAATTAATTTATAATTGTGTTCAACACAAAAGAGAAATATTGCCGATTAAATATATCATCATGGAATAATGGCCATACAAATGGCAGCATTTGTTCTCCAGAACTAATTTAGTAAACACAAGGTTCAAATATGTCCAGGGTTTGTTTTCTTTGTTAGAAAAAATAAAAAATAGCTTGTATTTAAGAAACATTTTAAAAACAATCTCATCTTGATAATTTGACTGTTTCAAGTTGGCAGACACAGACTTCGACCCATAATGTTATCGGCTGTCTATGTTTAAAAGATTTTCATTGACTCGCTCCATTGTCCTAATTTGTTCATTTCCTCATCTCTGGGCTCAGGCCTCCAAAGAGCCTGCCCTCCTTTGAAGAGTTTGGCGCAGTACCACCGTTTTGCATCATTAAATGAAAACTTTTTTTTTTATATATAAAAGAACAGGGTCAGCCTCCTATTTAAGTCGTTATCTGAACAGAGAGATCAACTCAAGGAGCACTGGAGGGTCTAGTCAGTTGTGCACAAAGATGTGTCCTAAAAGACCAAATGTCATAATATACTGCAATACTCTGCTTTTGTGCTGTTAGATAAATCTGTATTTTAATGTCATTTAATTTTACATTTTGAAACTTTTTAAAACTTAAAACAGCAAAAAAGAAAACGTTAAGTTGTGTGTGGTGTCTCTTATTGTTATAATTCATTCAATTTTGTGCAGTTTGCGTTGGAGAACTGTATAGCTTAGTATAAACCTGCAATAAATCACAAGAACAAAGACTATGTGGATAGATAGATAGATAGATAGATAGATAGATAGATAGATAGATAGATAGATAGATAAATAAAAAATTTGGACAAATCATGTTTGATTTCTCATGCATGTATGCATGATTTCTAATTGATAAGAAGTAATTTATTTATTTGAAATTTAAACTTTTTCATAAATAATGTAATTGTGAACCCTTTTCTGAGCAGCATTCCTTTGGATCCCTAATTTTGGCTTGTGCTTTGTTCTTCAGGAGCTAAAGAAAGATACAGCAAGAGAGTTTCATTGTTCTACCATCCCACCACTGAGAAGAGCTAAATCACTTGACCGCAGAACCACGGAATCAGTAATGACGGTAACTGATTTCTGTTCTTAGGTTTGAAAACAATAAGTAATACAGTAGTATAGTAAATTAATATATCATGTTATAAGGTGAAGTAAAAACAATTGTATTTTCAAAGCTGCTTCAAAAATATACATTCATACATTTTTTATTCTCTTTTTATTAAGTATTTATTTTATTTCTAAAAAGTCCCTTTCAGGTTCAGACTGTGTGTTTGCGTTGTTAATCTCATAGATTCAGTGGACAAGCAGATCGATTCTCTTGTTTTTTTGACATTTGACTTTTGCTTTTGACTTTCAAACCCCAGCAGGGGTTCCTGTGGCATTTTCCATTGCACCAGTCGGGGTTTTCATCCAGGACACACTGTCAGTATGTTTGTAGGTTTTACATTAGTGTGAATCCTTTAAAAGAAAACTCTCTAACTTCCATTTGTTGTAATACTTGTAATGCACACACTCTAGTGAATGATCAGATGAAATTTCCATTGTTTATGTGTTTTGGAAAGTTGGGTGAGTTGAGAAGCTTCTATCTCAGCTGTAGCAACACAGATGAGTATATCCTTCAAAATCTGTGAATGGAATTGAGTTCTAGTCCCCAAGTGCCTCTCCTGGGGTGCAGGGCAAGTCATAGAATCAGAGGGTCAGGTTTAAATCCTGGCTTTGCCAACTTCACAGGAGATTCCACAGGGAATGTTGAGTTGGCTCTGGTGTTCCCAAAGATTAGCCAGAACGTGGCACCTCAACTGAATACAGTGGCCTCTACTGGCCAGGTGTCAGGTGAGCTCCACAGGGCTGCTCTTTTTTCCGCTCAGGGGCTGGTAGCTCACCAGCATCTGCTGTTGAGCTCCTGGGTGTAGAGTCGATTGGCTTGACGGTGGGATTAGAGGAGGCCCACTGACCTTCAGAACTCAAGATCTATTGTGTGGAGCTGTTGTGATATTCCATACTGGGGAGAAAAATTAGGCTAAAATATGCAATCGAGTCAGTTGTTTGTCTCGTGAACACAATTAAAAAACTGACTTTAGAGGTTTTGAAGGAATATGAGAACTTCCACTTCCCCTAGCGTGCCTGAAGAGGACCGCTTCTTGTACATCAAGTATGAGGATCTTCCTGGGAAGTATTACTCCCATGTTATGGTCTTTATATATTCTTAAGAAATTGTGACATATATTGCTTATCTCAGTAAATGCAAAGGGTTCAGTATTACTTTTCCATATATGAGTGAAGGAAATATAAACCAATATACAGTACTAACAGAAGGATTAGCAAAACTTCAGGAGGCTAGGGGCCTGATTTCCCAAACCTGTACTCCGATTAAGGGTTAGTTAACTACTTTAAAATGTATGTATGGCCTTTACTTTGCCATTTTCCAATGAAAGTACTGGAACATTACATAGTTGTAGTAGAACTTAGTAAAGACCTGCTACTTTAACACCGTTGACATGCCCCCTAGTTAATATTAACTTGTTGGTGGCCAAAGCACTTTCTTGTAGGTTTAGGTTATTGCAATAAACATCACAGGATTTGTTATAGCAACATATGCATAAATAGGGTGATTTAAACAGTGGTCGCTCTAAACACCAGGGTACCAAGGTTAAACAAAAACAAAAAAAAATCAGCTTAATTGTACTCAAAAACCAAAATTTACAGCGTTTAATCCAGGTGTGAGTATATTTATAAATGTGAAGTACATTTACTTCAGAGTACTTGCTGAACCCAAGTAGTCTTCCTGGCATTATTTCTTTATCAGACAAGAGATGAAAACCAACAGAAAATACACTTTAGTTGTTACTTAGTTTACCCCCATTCATATACAAAAATGTAAGACTGAACCAAGCACATTGACTGGGCTAAACATACTAGATTGTGACACATGTAACTCGGAATAAATGCAGCTGCCACTTGATTTTCCAAAATTTGAAATCTAAAATCGATTATGAGAACAAAGGAGTTGATTCAAGTAGGCTACGTACACACACGCTGCAGTTGGCTCTACAACCGTATTTACAAACAGCACTCGCTGTGGTTGTTTGTTGTACACACACACACCTTATATTACTGAAGTGAGTGCACTCTTTGATTAAACAAACCACTGAACTCAAGCCGTGAGGTTTTGTGTAACATGGAGGCTGTGTTTTTGTTTATGCTTTTTGAAGAAAGTACAGTACGTAATCGATCGAGAGCTCATCAAGCACAGCTATGCTCTTTTCTGCAAAACCAGCGGAGACTCCGTTTTGCTTTTTCTGCACTGCTAAATACAGTGGTGATGATCTGCAATACCATGACGGTAGATCAAAACATTTGGGAGATCTTCCGACCAGAAGGATGATTGGAGCGACTTGATTGGTTTCCAGATGACTGGATTAAAAATGTTCGCATGTCTAAGGAGTCGTATATGTGTCTTTGTCATTTACTGAGACCTTTCCCAGAGTGCCTAAACATTCGGTATCGGTGGAAAAACGAGTAGCGGTCCCACTGGCATATGGGGATATGAATTGTCCCATATTGTTTTATTTATGCAAAGCCAAAAATATATATTTTTTCTTACAACAAAATATTATACAACTGTACTTTGATTAAATAAAAAAAAAGTATATTATATGTATTCAGTATTTACTATTGTTATGAATTTACTATTCATCAATATTACAAAATCAACTTGGCTCATCAGGCACCTGTATATATTTTTTATAGCCATGTTTATCACATGGAAATGTCTGATAAACAATGACATTCCACTGAGCACCAGCTGCGGTTGTGTTAGTGAGGTTGTAATACACACACAGTTAGTGCACATTAACAAACCGAACTGAATTAATAACCGCACTCGATACTTGCTCTGAAAATGATTAACTAGTGTGGTTGTCGCTGCCCTTTGTAACCGAACTGTGTGTGTAAACAAACCGTATTAAGAGCAAAAGGTGAACTCACAACTGCAATTAGCCTGTGTGTGTACGTAGCCATAGAGACTTTGGACACCTCTAAAACACAAAACACAACTTTACGAGCAATAAAGCGAGTGTGAAGTTGTCAAAATGGGCTTTTGAAATTCATGGTTCCTCAAGTTATTTTACATGGAAATAAGACTAACCCTCTTCCTTCACACGTCGTCTTCTCCTCTTGTCTCATCTGTCATTGGGAACATTGTGGTCGCAGGTACACCCTCCCCCATGCGGTTTGGTCTTATGTACGTCAGGCATTTCCATTACTTTGAACTGTTCGATAACCGCATGCATCCTCAGTGTGTCACTGGTTCATGCTCTTGCAAGCTTGTGACGTTCAGTTTCTCAGTGTTGCCTGCTCTCACTAATACAATGGTCACCAGTAGCTCAGCTCTTCAAGATCCTTATTTAATTTTACTGTGTGATATTTATAAAGTGCTCTCACTTTATAGCACTATTGTCAGGGGCCATGGTTGGCACCGTCTAACGAGAATGAAAGTGCTAGTTGAAAATGGGAGCAATGACCATGCAACTGTGGTATAAAGGACTGCTTTATAAAAGTGGAGCACTGTACTGCGGTGTTAACTTGATTCTTCATGAATGATGAATTTAAATATTGTATCGCTATTCTTAAAGGAGCATTATACTTGGCAATAGTAATGTCCCATATTGCTGTTCGTCATTTGTTATTAAACTTCCATAATGAACATTTTCATTTTGCCTCACTGTAAGTGTAAACAGCTGCTTCCTGATAGCTTATCACTGGCTGTGGTGCATGCCTGTTTCATGGCCTAGCCTCACTCTGGTGGACCATTGACTGACACCAGAAGTCATACGGTACCAGGAAACAGCTGTGTAAACTTTCCACATGTTTAGAGGGATGCTTGACAAATCTCAATATCCTTAATTAAAGTTAAAAAAAACTAAATAAACAAAGAACAAAGGCCTTTGTTAAAATGTTAAAAGGAGCAGTGATGGGAAATGGCCTTGGCTATCACTGCTTTTAAATGTGTGTTTCAACTACATACTCACGTTTATCACCAACATATACTTGAACATTTTAGAAGAATACCTAGTAATTGATCAAAGTCAGGAAATTCAGTATATATAGCCACCACTACAAATGGTTAAAAGATAGATGCAGAGCACTAATAAACTCAACCTGTAGTTGTTTAACTCTGGTTGTAATCTGTACGTCAGGTTAAATATACATACAATGGGGATAACTGTGAGAATCAACTTCCACAATGGAACAACTTGTAAGTGAAGGCCTGTCAGACCTGCTTGTGGGTGATGTCAGACCAGGAAGAGAGACACACAGTACTGGGGTATGAAACGCAAGTTTATTGTAAATAAAAGGTTTGAACATCAAACAAAACACTTTTGAATAACAAAACAAAATGGCACAGTGACCAAAATAAACAGACAAAACAAAACCGTGAACTAACACAGAAACAAGTAACATGCTGATTTAAAGTCAGCAAGAAGAGCAATTGTTTTCTCTAGTATGTAACTTCACTCACGCCTCTGAACCAAAACCAACCCCGTTCAGCCAAAGTTGTGGTTTTTATACAAGTGTACATTAATCAATCTAGAGACAGTCACATTCTGCATGAGTTTAGCATGGATATACAGTATTTTAACCCCATCTATGCTGTAAAATAATTAACAAAGCATTGTGTTTTTACACTCTAAACAATACAAAATAACACAAACTACACACAGTACGTCAAAACACCAACTATTTGTTCTTTTTAATTTTAATCTGTGTTCCTATCTAAGTGCTTGTCTTAGGTGCAGGTTATTGATGGGTAAACAAGAACCAGTGCATGTACAGTGCCTATAGAAAGTCTACAACCCCTTGAACTTTTTTCACATTTTGTTGTGTCATGCATTTAAATGAGAATTTTTTTCCACTTATCTACACACCATACTCCACGCTGTTAAGGGGAAAAAGTTTTTATTTAGAAAAAATATATATATTAAAAATACAAAACTGAAAGATCATAGTTGGATAAGTCTCCACCCCCCTGAGTTAATACTTGGTGGAAGCAACTTTGGCAGCAATTACAGCTGTGAGTCTGGTGGGATAGGTCTCTACCAACTTTGCACACCTAGATTTGGCAATATTTGACCACTCTTATTTACAAAACTGTTCAAGCTCTGTCAAGTTCCTTGGGGAGCGTTGATGGACAGCAATCTTCAAGTCATGACACAAATTTTCAATTGGATTTAGGTCGAGGATCTGACTGGGCCACTCAAGGACATTTACCTTTTTGTTCCTTAGCCACTCCAGTGTAGCTTTGGCTGTGTGCTTTTTGGTCGTTGTCATGCTGAAAGTTGAACTTCCGTCCCAGTTTCAGCTTTCTTGAAGAGAGCAGCAGGTTTTCCTCAAGGACTTCTCTGTACTTTGCTCCATTAATTTTCCCTTCTATCCTGACAAGTCCCTGCCGATGAGAAACATCCCCATAACATGATGCTGCCACCACCATCCTTCACAGTAAGGATGGTGTTCTTTGGGTGATGTGCTATGTTGGGTTTGCGCCAAACACAACGCTTTGCATTTAGGCCAAAAAGTTCCATTTTAGTTTCTTCAGACCACAAAACTTTTTGCCACATGGCTACAGAATCTCCTGAGTTTTTTTACATACTTCAAACAGGATTCAAGGGGCTTTCTTGAGTAATGGCTTCCTTCTTGCCATCCTACCAGACAGGCCAGATTTGTGGAGTGCTTGGGATATTGTTGTCACATGCACACTTTGACCAGTCTTGGCTATAAAAGCCTGTAGCTCTTGCAAAGTTGCCATTGGCCTCTTGGTAGCCTCTCTGATCAGTCTCCTTCTTGCTCGGTCATCCACTTTGGAGGGACGGCCTGATATAGGCAGGGTCTTGGTGGTGCCATACACCTTCCACTTCTTAATAATCATCTTGACCGTGCTCCAAGGGATATTCAAGGCCTTTGATATTTTTTTATACCCATTTTTTTTATACCCAAAGGGTGAAAATTTTGAAAGGGGGGTGTAGACATTCTATAGGCACTGTATATGAAGATAATGGTCAAATGTGTTCTGGTTTAAATTCCAAAGGGGCTAGATAATAGTTTAATACCACAGATGCAGAATGACCAGATAACTAGGGAACTGGTCCAACACTGCAGCAGCTGATAAGAACAATGAAATTACATTGAAGTGGACAGAAGACGAAGCCACTTTGTGGCTTGGAACTGGTTTCAGGAAACTAGGTTTCAGACCACTACATGGCACACCAGGGGAAACTTGGGGTTTGATACAGTAAAGTTGCCTCAAACTAGGTCTTCTGGAACCAGGGTTCAAGCCACTGTTCTTGAAAAAGGGACGTGTAGTGTTCCTTCCACTTTTACAATTCAAACACAAACAGCAACGTGGCAGAAATTAAGAAGACTTCTAGCTTATATTATAATGGCAAAACCACAATTTATCCACAATGTCAAGTACTCTGGTAGTTCTCATATACAGTGGCTCTCAAATGTATTCACCCCCCCTTGGACTTTTCCACATTTTATTGTGTTATAACATGGAATCAAAATTGATTGAATTAGGAGTTTTTGCCACTGATCAACACAAAAAAAGTCCATGTCAAAGTGAAAAATAAAATCTACAAATTGTTCTAAATTAATTACAAATGTAAAACAGAAAATAATTGATTGCATAAGTATTCACCCCCTTTGCTATGACACACCTAAATAAGCTCTGGTGCAACCAATTGTCTTTAGAAGTCACATAATTAGTTGAATGGAGTCTACTTGTGTCCAATTAAGGTGTTTCACATAATTTCAGGTTAAATACACCTGTCTCTGGGAGGTCCCACAGTTGGTTAGTACATTTCCTAACAAAAACTGCATCATGAAGACGAAGGAACATTCAAAGCAAATCCGGAATAAGGTTCTTCAAAAGCACCAATCAGGGGTAGGATATGAGAACATTTCCAAGGTATTGAATATCCCCCGGAGCACAGTAAAGTCCATTATTAAAAAATGGAGAGAATATGGCACAACTGTGAATCTGTCTAGAATAGGCCGCCCTCAAAAACTGAGTATCTGGGCGAGAAGGGTACTAGTCAGGGAGGCCACCAAGAGGCCTATGGCAACTCTAAAGGAGTTACAGTCTTCCACGGCTGAGCTGGGAGACACTGTGCATACGGCAACAATAGCCCGGGTGCTTCACAAAACTGGCCTTTATGGGAGTCACAAAAGAAAGCCATTGTTGAAAAAAACTCACATCAAATCTCGGCTAGAGTTTGCCATAAGGCATGTGGGAGACTCTGAGACCAAGTAGAAGATGATTCTATGGGCTGATGAGACCAAAATAGAACTTTTTGGCCTCAACGCTAAGCGCTATGTTTGGCGCAAGCCTAACACCGCACATCATCCTGAGAACACCATCCCTACCGTGAAGCATGGTGGTGGCAGCATCATGCTATGCGGATGCTTCTCTGCGTCAGGGCCTGGATAGCGCGTGAAGATAGAGGGCAAAATGGATGTAGCAAAGTACAGAGAAATCCTGGAGGAAAACCTGCTGAAGTCTGCAAGAGACCTGGGACGTGGGAAAAGATTCATCTTCCAACAGGACAATGACCCCAAACATACAGCCAAAGCCACACTGGAGTGGCTTAAAAACAAAAAGGTCAATGTCGTGGAGTGGCCCTGTCAAAGCCCAGACCTCAATCCAATTGAGAATATGTGGAAAGAGTTGAAAATTGCTGTTCACCAAAGGTCCCCATCCAACTTGACGGAGCTTGAGCAGTTTTGCAATGAAGAATGGGCAAACATTGCAGGGCCAGATGTGCAAAGCTGGTAGAGACTTATCCAAATAAACTGACTGGCTGTAATTGCTGCCAAAGGTGCCTCTACCAAATATTGACTCAAGGGGGTGAATACTTATGCAATCAATTATTTTCTGTTTTGTATTTGTAATTAATTTAGAACAATTTGTAGATTTTATTTTTCACTTTGACATTATGGACTTTCTTTGTGTTGATCAGTGGCAAAAACTCCTAATTAAGTTTGTTTCCATGTTGTAACACAATAAAATGTGGAAAAGTCCAAGGGGGATGAATACTTTTGAGAGCCACTGTATATTATACATTTAATATTGAGTAGAATCAAAGTTAGTTAAGCCTTGAAATTCAATATAAGTTTTATTGCCTACCTGAAAAGACCACACCATTTAAAAAGCTTTTTAAATCATGCTACAGTATGCCAATTTATGGTTCCCAGGCCAGTATATTTTGTTTGAGGTTGTTTGTTATTTATTGATGTATTTTATCCAGAATAAAACCCTTTAAAATGATGTAATTTTGTAATCCCAAGTAGCCTGGGAGACAGCAATACTGAATTTGGTTGCCAAGACATTACCAGTATACACATTAGCAGGACAAGTCGGTTTTGAACACAGATGTTCACTATGTAACTCCTTTTGTCATACACAGGTTGTATACCTCATGCTGGGAGACTGTAAATAAAACCCTGTGTGCAGTCACATTAAATAAATGTTAATATATTGCTGTAATTAGCGGCATCTACTGTAGTACATTGGTTTAATAGATGCAGTAATACGGATAACAAAAGGCATGCTACATTGGAATGTTACATCCAGCTGGATGCTTTGATTGTGAATGCTTGTGTGATGGTTCCGATTCTTCATAAAAATGTAAAAAAAATAGAAATAAAAAACTCTTTTAAAAGTCTGCTTATGAATTGAAAAAAAAAGGTTGGAACATTTTCACAGATTCATTCAAACTGTTAAAAGCTTAAATGGGGACCTATATTTCATAACCAAATGAGACAACTAATAAATGATATAATTTATTCAGATTCAAAATCCACCCTGAAGCAGAACACCTGCAATCTTTCATGTAATGCCTTACTCTTTTTACAGCCAGATTTATTGAACTTCAAGAAAGGTTGGATGGTTAAATTGGATGAGCAGGGACAGGTAAGTTATTTTGATTTTCAATCTGTAAAATTCTTTATTATAGTACATTCCCTTATAAAATGTTACTACAGTAATGTAGCAGTTTTCTCATGCTTCTCCCATTGTTATACTATGCATCTACCATATGATACCTCTTTGGGCATTACACTTTGCTATGCTTATTACTATGCTTGTTACTCCTTTTTAAATCCCTTCTGATCCTGTGCATAGTGCTTTTTCCACATGGCAGGGCACCCATCCACCAGAATGGTTTGAAGAGCATGACAGAGATGAACATCTGACATGTCCTCCACAATATTCTGACTCCATCTCTTTTAAAATGTAAAATGACTGTTATTTACAGGCATCAAAGAAAAGATGTGAGAGTCGCTCATCAACGTGAGAAACTGTAAGACACACATGGCATCATATCTTTAAAGCGAAAGGATTTTCTTTGATACTTGCGGACATTGGGTGATGAAAGCATGACACATGGTCTTTCACTGTGACCTTTATTTAAAACTAACGAAGGACAGTCGACATTGGAAGAAAATGTTCCTTAGTGCACGAAAGACAACATGGTTTTTCTACATTAGCTAAGCTATTCCATATAAGTGATTGAAGGAAGTTGCTTACTATTTTCACATTACAAATAGATTTTTGTGTGTTGTGAACTAAACCTGAACAAGAATTGCATGAATAAGAACAAACCGGTACATATGTTTTCAAATTTGACTTCAGGGGCCACTAACAGGTATCTCTTATTCTTATATGGAGCAATACGGCTAATGGCTAGGCACTTGCCTTTGACTGAAAATTAGCACTAAAAAGGAAATGTTTTTAAACTCATTATTTTCTTTGCAGTGCTGTCTGGCTTATACCAGGACTTACAAGTTTTCTATTAACTAAAGTTTCTTTTTATTTTTGATTTAATATACTTTTGCTTGCATGCAGTTTAAAATGTTTGTGTAAAATCCCAGTCATCAAACTATAGAATTTTTATATTACAATATTCAGACAAATATAAATGTGCCATTTCTGCTTATTTGTGTTTCTTTTCAAGTGGAAGAAATACTGGTTCGTTCTTACTGACCACAGTCTACGATACTATAAGGATTCAATTGCTGAGGAGGTGAGTTGTGTTTTTAATAAGATATGCAAATTGTTTTGCCTCATTTTCTAATAATATTGTATTTGTTTGTGGTTTAATAGTAATTGCCTTTAACAGCCTGTTAATAATTCAGTTTTCTTTTTCAGGCTTCAGACCTGGATGGTGAAATTGATTTAACTGCATGCTACAATGTCACTGAATACCAGGTTCAAAGAAACTATGGCTTTCAAATTCATGTAAGTCAGTCCGATTGAATGAATACTCTCCGGGGTATATCTAAATACCACCATTGTTTATATTGCATATGACGGTTATTAAAAGGAAACATATAACAATGTATGGTCTCTGGAGTGTAATTTAGTCTGTAAAACGATTTAAATCACTTCAGAGGGTCCCATTTTAAAAATGTTGACAATGACAGGGGGTCAAATAACCTGTATGATGCTATCTCAGAAAATTTTAGGATTTTACATCAGTATAAACTCTTTAGTTGTTGCAAGTCTTTTCTAAGAACAGTTGACTTCTGGCATCATCAGAAGGTCTCCTTCTTTTCAGACGCAAGAAGACGTGTACACGTTGTCCGCCATGACTGCTGGAATACGACGGAATTGGATCCAAGCTGTGATGAAAAATGTCCGCCCCTCAACTGCTCCTGATGTTGCTAGGTGATCATAAACAGTATTGCTGTTGAAAAAATATTACACTGTATGTTTTTTTTGTTTTTTTTTAATGTTGTTGATCAAATGAGGTGACACTGGTGTTTTGAATAATGTATTATAAACTTGCTGTACAATTTTTCCAAAAGTGATGTCTTGCATATTGCCACAAAATTTGAAACATATAAAACGTTTTAGTATTTTATTATTTGAAGTTAATATTTTTTAGGTTTAACAACTTTAGTAAAATTGTTCAGGCGGTGGCTGGCCAAGTTGGGTCCTCCTCTCAAGGGATCAGTTGCTTGGTAACATTCTTTGAACGCAGGTCTCTTAATTGATCGTCTCATTAGTAATGAATCGGTCAGGAGAGCGTGGCATTTTAATTTGTCAATATAACTATTAAACTGCTAGAGTGTGACATGCTAAATAGTCTTTTTTTTTTTTTTTTTTCCATTACTAGCCTGCCAGATGAACATGGTTCATCCACCCCCTTGGACGCGCTGTTGAAACCAGATGTGACCCAGGACTCGCCATCTTCTGGAGCTTCATCTGTAGAGCGAGAAGCCGGGCAGAAGAAGAGCCGCATCCGCGAGAGGAGGAGAGAAGGGCGATCTAAAACTTTCGATTGGGCTGGGTTCCGGCCGATCGCCCAGGCATTAGCGCAACAGCGAGCTTCCGAGACTGAGGCTTTTCAGGGCGACCTCATGGACTCTGACCGGACGAAGCGGCGCGAGGAACGCAGGAAAAGATACGAAATGACATCCAACGCATCCGAGGCTAACAAAACGGACTTTGAAAATTGTAGTTCCTCATCCTCACTGGATAGACAGCAGAAAGTACAAGAGGAAATCGAACGGCACTGGCAGCAGGTTGAAAAGACCCCGATTAGAGAAGAACGCCATGTTCTTTTAGCAACAGCATTTCAATCCAAAGAGACAGCAGAACTGGAACGGCTATTGGAAAGTCATAAGATAGGGGTGAGTATATCAAAAACTCTTTACTGCTAAATTTGTAACTGAACAGGCTGTAAGGTTTAGAGAAAAACACTTAGTGTTGCACATTGTTGTACGTTTGTTTTTTGTCAACAGATTAAAAAAAATATTTGTATTCATAGTCAGAGGAGCGCAGATTAGCATCCTGCCTGTGCGAAGTAGCTGATCTTCACTGGGGATTCCACCGGGAGCATCGCATTGACTCTGGTGCTCCTGCGGGTTAGGGAGATTAAACACTGCTGAGACTTTCACCTAATCGTGCGCCAGCATTTGGTTTATGAATGTGCTTGAAAAGGAAAACCATTGAAGCAAAATGTGTCCATTGAAAGATTTGCAATTTTAAGTAAGATACAGATTTAATGTCTGAAGGCAGTTTGACTTTAGTGGCGATAGTTTTATGTACGTAGGTTTCATAAGAATTGTCCGCTCCATTTTTTTTTTTTTTTTAACTGATTTTTAGATAGAAGAGCTAAAAGGTCAGTTGGAAAGTTGTCATCAGCAGCTAGCAGATTCGAACCAGCGTAAAATGCATCTGGAGTCCCAGCTGAGAATCGCTTTGGAACGTGAGCAGCAAGTCCTCTCGGGGTACATCTCACCGGTAAGTCAACCTCACAGCAACTCAAACCAAGAAAAAGGACTTCCTTCCTTTAAACTGTCTTTGCATGTCGTATTTTATAAACTGACAACTTACCAAAACCAGCCTGCATGGACAGCTGCATGAGGACAGACAAGAAGCAGAATCATTCCATTTGCTTCTACTTGTTCATTTTCTTCGCTGTCTTTTGTAAAGTCTGCAACTAGAAAATAAATCTAAAGTATTTGTATGCAAGCGCCTATACTATTTAGATGCTGCATACAGTTACGTATTAACATTTAAACAAGTTCTAGTTTAATATGGTTACTCTTAATGTTTTATAGCTGAAAAGCATGTTTTTCAATGTTGGAGTTGCTGTCACATGTACAAGACAGCAGTTTATAAATGTGTGGTGTACAATGTGTAACATGTTTTTCCTCTGTCAATGCCAGCATGCTGATAAAACTATTCATGTTTTATTAACAACTAGACATTCATACATATAATATCATTTATTTTCCATTTTCTAAATATGCATTTACCGGTAGTTTAATTTCATGAACTTTAGAACTGCCCATACTGTTCAGAACAAATATAACCAAATGTTGTGGTCAAGTTTTCTGTATATTTCGAAGAAAATCACACTTGTATACCAGTTTTTCCATTGTGTATTAGTCATGTCAAGATAGATTTCACATACCAGGAAGCTGCAGTATTTGTATCTTTGGAATAGTCATATAATACAACTGTTAGTTCCCTTATTAGGGATTGTAGATGTTTTGGTTTTCTAAAGGTTGTCAGAATGATTAAAAGGTATACACGTTTATAGCAAATACTTTATCTCTAAATTAGGTTTGTGATAGTAAAACCTATGTTTTTAAATTCCTTTAGCTAATACTGATTTTATTTATTAATTTTTATAAATGACAGCAGTTTTCATATATATATATATATATATATATATATCTATATATGTATATATAATATATATGAGGCATTGTGCTGTTTTTGTTAGAAATTAACATTGAATCCTTAAAGAATGTTCAAATGCAGGTTTCTCGTGCAAATTACATTTTTATAAATTTAAGACTTTTGCAACACTTCTCAATATGACATAACCACAAAGCAGTAATATTCATGGGTAACTATTTGTGCATGGTTTCTTTCATGGTTATTTTTTTTATTAAATGACAATACACTTTTTACGAGTTCATATTTTACAGGTTTCTTTTGGTATTGCTGGTATTTTTTAACATAATTGCAACCGAAAGCAAGTGAATTATATTTGTAAGTAAAAAACAATGGTCAAACATGTTGTTATAAGACTTATCTACGTACAAAGACATTGAAAAGATTATCTTCCTGTGATAATCAAGTAATATAAAACGTTTTGTATGAAAATGCGCGGAGATATTTTTAGTTTGCTTCTACCCTAGGAAATATTGATGTAAGAAAAGCCATATTGAATATTATTCAGCTGAACATGCTGATTTTGCTTATTCTTGTATTTAGTTCTGTATACTACATAGTAAGCCCCAGTAACTTCTATTGACAGTAGTATGCTTCCAATCACAATTACTGAATACTAATTTTGCATTACTTACTCCATAAAAAACTCTAACCTGTTTATATGCATGTTCTGTTGTGATTTACTAACTACAGTCCATTCAATCTTTTTTTTGTTTTCCAATACTTTTCAATTTTGACTTCCTTCCAGCAGAGAATTGGAAAACATTATTTGGTCACACTTTATTTTAAGGGCCACTTTTTTATATATATTAACTGTGAGCAAACATTGTTAATTTTGAGCTAAGGGTTATACATTAAGGTCTTTATAAACTAATGTAACGGGCAGAGTTGTGTGATGCACTGCTGTTCTGGATTCTGTTCCCTGTCGGTGAGATGCGGTTAAAAGCTCTCTAACCATGAATGCAGACCAGCCTGGCTCTTCTGCATTGTGGTTAAGACGCATTACGACAGTAACAATTTGAACCAATTTCAAATAGATGAGTTTATAATCCATAAGGCTCTGATGTTTGCAGTTTTAGCTGGCCTATTATATATTAACTAACATTGAAGAGAAAAAGAAATAATGTATATTAACATGTTTATTAGCTGGTTGTTAATAGTTAATAGGCGGCCCTTAAAATAAAGCGTGACCCTTCTTTTTCAACAAAGTTCTACTTTTTTATTTTATTGTCGAGAATATTACAAAAATAAAAGTTTTAATAGTTATGTAATTTTTCCAAAATAAGCAAAAATGAAGCTACGATTTAATAAACTTTTTACTCATGCTGAATGTTAACCACTGTCTGGCCCCCCCTTTTCTAAGCTGGAGTCCACTTTGGGTCATGAGGCAGAACTCGAGACCCAGAAGCAGAGGCAGGAACTGCTCAGTTCTCAAGCCCAGAGCCTTACAAAGAAGTACCAAGAAACTAAAGAGCTCCTACAGCAGCAAGAAATCAAAAAGCGCAGCCTGCAAGCTCAGCTGGGCCTCTCCCTTTCAGAGACACCTGGGAAAGAACTATCCCCAACTGAAGATGAGAAGCCCTTGCTGGAGGAAACAAGCAAGGACAGGGTTGAGGAGTTGCCACGAAACACTAATGCATTGACCATAGTGCTGCAGGATAGCGCAGACACGCTGAAGGAAATTGAGGGTCTTCTAATGGGAAATCCTGTGTCTCTAAAGCACCTTGTGAGATTATTACATAGTATAGCCCTGGTGCATTCAGAAGATGCTAAAAAGCCAATTTTAGAACCCAAGCCAGAGATTGCTGGAAAGTGCTGTCAAAAACTCTATGACCTCTTAAAGCAACAGCACGGAGTTGAAAACGAGTTTCTAAAGCACCACCTTATGAAAGCCGAGGAAAGGGTTAAGGAATATGAAGCTCGTCTGGAGGGGGTGCTGGGTAGGGAGCAGAAGCAAAAGTTAGATTCTTTAAAGAGCTGCGCAGCTCTGAGGCAGATGGAAGAGCATGTGGAGCTGAGCGAGGTGACAGTAAAGAGGCAAGCCCAAGATATTGAAATGTTAACCAACGAGAACAAAGTCCTGCATCAGCGTTACCAGGAAATAATGAACCAGCTTACAGAAGCGGATAGGGAAATAGAAAGACTCAAGTTAGAGTTGTTGAATGGCCAAGGCGGGCAGCAGCATCTGCAGGTTGTTGAAGAGCTCAACAAGACCAAAGCTAGGCTGGCAGAAAAAGGGGCAGACAAAGAGGTTTATGAGAAAGAATTGAATAGGAAATCTCAAAAGTTACAAGAAGCCGTAATTAGGTTAGAGGTGCTGGGCAGCAGCTTGAAAGAGACTGAAAGGAAGCTACAGCTGAGGGAAGCAACTCTGCAAGGTCTGGGGTTCCAGATGTCTGCAGAAGACGACACTCAGCTGCTTCTGGAAGAGAAAGAACAGCTTTTTCTGCAGTTGGACGTTGCTCAGGAAAAGCTGTCAGAACAGGAGAAGCAGCTTAAATCTGCAGAGCAGTCTTACAGGGAACTTCAGTGCCAATACAGAGAACTAATGTTAAAAAACAAAGAATGTGAAACGTTCTATGGCCAAAAGCTGTTGGAGGCCCAAAATAAAATGAAAAAGCTTCAGGGAGAGATTGCGGGAGCGAGTGTAGAGGAGGGAGGACATGGTTCTGAAATAAAGCAAGAAATTTCAGATGAAGAGAGGGTCAAGCAAGTCGTTGAAAAGATTAAACTTGAGTCGACAGCACTTAGTAAAGTTGCAGAGGTTTTAGGTAAGGCAGATTTTAAAATAGAAAAAGCACTGGATGCATTTACAAGTCCTGTTAAGGGTATTGGGTCCACAGTAGATTCTTCAGTAGAAGAGAGCCCTGAAATGTCACTTCTCAAGAAGATATTACTAGAAGGGGAGTTCTGGGTGCATATGTCAAATGTTTCTGATACCAGCTCTTCAGAGTTGAAAGAGAATGAGCTGAACAGTTACTTGAGTAAAGCATCAGATAGTGCGTTAGTGAAAAATAAAATGTTATTTTTAGCCCACAGGCTTTTCCATCTGTCTAATGCATGCCAGCCTCAGCTAGAGCTTGTTAAAAATCCTGATGGAGCTATTGAAGAAATTGTGAAGGATCAAACAGAGGCTCAGAGAATGTTAAAGTTTGATGAAGTCATTGAGGATGTTCAAAGAGAAGTGAGCACAGAAGGTAAAAATGAGGAGGTTGTTTCTTTGTATAATTGGCTCGATCATGAAACAGATCACCAAGTTAGGACAGGACTTGTACAGAATCTGCAGAAGAAAGTTTGCCTGCTAAATCAAATTGCATCTAGCATACAGGCTTCTGCAAACAATGAGCTGATGTCTTTGTCTTTAAAGCTTTTCGATAGTTTGGACAGCAAAAAAGACTCAAATGGACCATGGCTATCCATTTTGCAGGATGCAGTAACGCAGGCCCAACTGTTGTACATCACCTGCAGGTTAGACACTAAGCATAAAAAAGAGCTTGCAAAGTTAAAAGAGGACCAATCTGAGCAGAAAGCAACTGAAACAGACAACAAACAGTGTGCCGATTTAAAAATGCAAAACAAAGAATACAAGGCAGTGTTAGAGACCATGAAAGACAAGGTACCAGGGCTGGTAAGCTCAAAAGGTGAGGAGAATGTAATGATGACTCATATTCACATTGAGGGAGAGCCAATTGATTCTCTGGATAAGGCAATAGAAATTCAAGACATGGCGGCCAAGCACAAGAAGGAACTCGGAGAAGTCAAGGACGCCTATGAACTTGAGGCTGAGAAACTGAGGAAAGAGATAGCGAAGGCAGAAGAAATCCTGAAATTAAAATCAGAGGAGAACGTTAAGGAAATCGACTCCCTTACCGTCTGTATGGAAAACCTGACGAAGAAGCACAAGGTGGAAATGATAAGACAGCAGGAAGAATACGCAGCAGAAAGGAAGAACCTGGAAGCAAGACACACCAGGGAAACCGAGAAGCTACAAAATGAATTGGTTGAGCAGGCCAAGCTAGGACTTCTTGAGGGAAACCTGCTCATTGGAGAAGAAGGAACTACCGCTAAAGATAATGAGACACATTCCACTTCACGGCTCAAAGAAAAGATTCATGAGCTGGAATCTCAGATTAGTACCATGAGAGACGCAATGAAGCAACGTGAACGTGAAGGAGACTTATCGTCTATTCAGCAGAAATATGAAAAAGACCTGGAAAACCTGAAGGTGGCCGTGTTATTATTTCTCCTTTCTACATGTCCCCATAGTGTTGCATGGCGTTAACCCATTTTATGCATGTGTTTTGTAGTCTCCTGATGTGTTCAATGTGTACTGAGGAACCCATTTCTTCTCTATTCTATGAAGAAGCTTTTTTCCCCTCCTTCGATGTCTGCAGCACTTAAACTGATGAATAGCAAGATTAATATTACAGTGGTTGTAGTTTAAAAATATAAAATAAAACCATGAATTTTCCCTGGTGGGAACCTCAATTTCCTATAAAGGTCTAAAAGGTTAAATGTATTTTCATTTAAAAAATGGTATCAAGTACGATACTAAAGAAATCTCTGTTTGCAAGCCGTACTTTGTTAGTCTTGCATTTCCTTGGTCTTTTCACCTGGAGAGTGAAATTGTCCTTAACCCTTCACACCTTTCCTGTCACTAACCAACCAGCTGATTCCCCTTTTGACTGACATGCTTTCAGCCAGTAACATGCTTTGACCCAAAAGACACTACATAATGACCTAGGAAGTGAAACAGTAACAGACTACCTGAAATTAAGGCAAGCAAACTGAGAACTGTCTTTAATCTAGTGTAGTACCAGATATTTTAAAATGAAAATCAAAGGTGCTACAACATGTGTTTTTTTCAAAGCTGCACATTTTATTACACTGCAGTAATTAATCGTAATACATCAAATCTGATTTTAAAACAGTAACATATTCTTTATATCTAAAAATACATATGAAGAATAAATCAAGCTATGTATTTTGTAGTATAGTTTTTATCATAATACTGTATGTTACTGACAATTTGTAGACGCCATCATTATAACTGAAATGGGTTCCACAGGAAGTTGTTTGCTTTGTAGCCTTTTGTTAACCTGTTTTTCCCTTGGCTATGTTGACACTTGGAAAGCATATACAGTCGAGCCCTAATGAATTAACATCACTTTGATAGAACTAGATTTCTGTGTTACATTTCTGGTAAACAGAATTCAAATGACAATCTACATTTAGGAAAAATGGATACAGAGCAAATCATGGTCATTCTGGCTGTGATGTTACTGGGGTCTACTGTACATCTTTTGTATCTGCACCTTGTACTAAAATAATTGTACCTTTTCCCTTCCTTAGTAATCTGCTTTATGTCGTTAACACATAACTGCACTCCAAACTTTATTAACAGAAACAATATCCAGTAGAAACTAAACTGGTACTATCGTTAACTTATTAAGATTGCTAGAATTGCTAAAGCCTGTTGGCTATAGCTTCCTTAGGTTATGTTTTGATCAAAAATGGCAAAGAGGTTTTGATGGTCTGGAATTTTAGGATATGGGAAGTTTGTTTTTAGTTTTTTTTTTTTGTTTATTTTGTTTTTTTTTGTTTAATCACAAAAGAGCCTCCCAACTGTGCCTTGCTAATTTGACAGCATCATATAAAATTTAAAATGGATTTTTACTTCTCTTAATTTCTTACATGCTGTACAAAAATGTTGGCCATTGTTGTTAAAAAAATTAAAGTTAAAGTACTTGTAGCTAATAAAATAGTTCCATAAATGTTCTCTGCCATGCAAATCAATTTGTTATATAGGTCTCAGATATGCAGTTTTGAAAGAAAAGTGTGTTTGCATTTTAAAATATGATATCTAGTACTCCAGTTTAAAGAAATCTCTGTTTGCAAGCCATGCTTTTAGACTGTCTTGCACTTCATAGGTAATTTCAATAGGAAGGTAACAGGCTTTGACCCAGAAGACTGCTGGGGTTAAATGACCAAGGAAGTAAAGCAGTAACAGACTTCATGGAAGGCCAGGCAAGGCAAGTCAAGTAAACTGAGAACTTTAGTGTACTACCAGATTTCTGTTTTCTAATAAAAATGCAGGTTTGCTATAACGTGTTTCTTTCAAAGCTGCACATTTGAGACTGTGACAGGATGCCTGGGTGGATAGCGACTCGGAGACAGTAACTATAGGTTTTAAGCGCTCGCGTACCACAAAGTGAACAAACAAAAAGAACCCTCACCCAAGCAGTGCTATCACAGTGAGGTTGCAAACAAACATTCAGGAGCATGTGTCTCTCCCTGGCAGTTTTAAACAATGGAGCTCCTGCCTGTCTTAAATACCGTGTGGCCAGGGTTGATTGACAATTAATAATTATTTATTCATTTATTTATTTATTTATTTATTTTAATTTAGTAGTCGCCAATTTCGTTTTCTTGTTGTTTTCTCCTCAATTTGATAGTGTCCAATTATTTTTGTTTAGCTCAGCTCACCGCCACCACCCCCGCGCTGACTCGGGAGTGGTGAAGACGAGCACACGCTGTCCTCTGAAGCATGTGCCGTTAGCCGACCGCTTTTTTTCACACTGCAGACTCACCATGCAGCCACCCAGAGCTACAGTGTCGGAGGACAACGCTGCTCTGGGCAGCTTACAGGCAAGCCCGCAGGCGCCCGGCCAGACTACAGGGGTCGCTGGTGCGTGGTGAGTCGAACACCCTGGCTGACCTAACCTTCCCTCCCCACCGGGCGGCGCTGGGCAAATTGTGCGCCGCCCCCTGGGAGCTCCCGTCCTCGGTCGGTAAAGGAATAGCCTGGACTCAAACCGACGATGCCCAGACTATAGGGACAATTAATAATTCAATCAGCAGCTGGCCACATTCTGCACATGTATTTGGCAGGGATAGGAATTATCCCCATCCCTGCCAACCACCCCCACAAACACACCCAAAACAACCAGGGCTGGAATCTTAACTTCCACCCCTGCCATATCTAACACACACTTATTATACATATTTATACACAATATTTACAAACTATACATTTATTTACATGTGCAGGGCTTTTGTTCTGCCACAGAGACATATGAAGCTAATGGAAGTGTAACATGGGTAAGAGTTATGGGATTATTGTGTTTGCTGCAATTACTTTAACATTAGGTTGCTTGGGCACCTGTCATATTGCTATAGCGCTATTAGGCACTAACATTCTTTCAGTAAATCTTATTGCTGCTATATAAAAGTTGTAAATAACCATAAAAAAACTAATTTGAGTTGCAACGTACATTAGCACTGTGACAGCTTTACTGTGATCTGGCCAAGTGGTCTGACTTCGCTGACCACTATACAGTTGCAGGGTGATTTTTATTTATTTATTCCTTAAGGGAAAGTATTATTTACGCAAATTCCTAAGTTTGTGTATTTTCTATTTCTTTTGAAGATTTTTTTTTTCAAGAATGTTCATTATATTATGAAACTATTAGACCTAGAATTCTATTGGCCACCCGTCATCTAGATTTATGGAGGTGTCAACATCCTTTTTCTGTTCCTTGTGGTATTTATTAACTCAGAGTCATATAAATATGTTTTTAAATTTCTATTCATTTTAATTTATCTAAAGATATTTATAGGAAGTAAAATAGTTATATTGAAAATGATCATAGTTTTCTGAAAAAGTATGATAATAACAGTAATCGGTGTCTGGTTTTTAGTGGATGTTTTAGGGCTTATGTGTGTGTTTTCATATGGAAAAAAAAAATCTCTTAACAGCAAATTAAACATTAGATTGATCAGAAACCAAAATTTGGCATAGCACAGTGGGAAGGCCTTCTGTATAGGAGTGTGAGATCAGCAGTGGCATTATTTTATACTCTCATTAGGAGGCTTTCAGGAAACAGACTGGACTTGTTAAAAAATGGAAGTCATTTTAGTAATTGGCATGTGTGTTTAATGATCTAAAGGAAGTGTGTTGTATTTTTAGTTCAACTTTAGTTTAAAACTCACTTTGACTAGGTAGTATAATTTGCCAGTTTCAGAGAAGAAATGTGGATTGTTGGATATTTTGTAACTGCTAGATGTACAAATAATTCTCATAGACTTCAGTTCCTCAATCCCTGTAAATGGGGACACGACACCCCATAAAATGAAAAAACTTATTTTTTCTTGGAAATATACAGAGTAGTAGCTTTGTCAATATAAGTTGCAGTATGATACATAAAGTGATGGAAAGTTATCCCTTAAATGTGTTTTAAATTCTAATACATAGAGATACAGTAGTGCTTCATACCCATTGATCTTGAAAACTCAAAATATTTATCATCACTTTAGGCGACATGTGAGCGTGGGTTTGCTGCTATGGAAGAATCTCATCAGAAAGTTGTCGAGGAACTGCAGAGGAAGCATCAGCGTGAGCTGGAGAGACTGCACGAGGAGAAAGAGAGGCTGTTGAATGAGGAGACGGCTGCCACTATTTCTGGTGGGGACTTGAGGAATAACCTTTGTTAAATAGAAAATGAAAACAGAGGGTTATTGGTTTTATCCGTTGCTTCTGGTTCAAGAAACTGTTATCTACAAAACTGAGTCAAACCCCAACCCAGTTCCAGCTCCAAACTGGTTTACATGAACAATGTATGAAGGATTTGGGAATCCATTTTTTGAATTGATAGACTGTGCATATAAACTAAGTAATTGATAAACTAGACCTTGAGAACATATTCAATTAGCATTTACCAAACTTATTTCTAAAATGTACAAAAAACATTGATTCAACCCTATTGAAGAGTTCCTAACTGCCCTTAAAGAGTAAGTAGCAGGGTTCTGACAAATATAGCGTTACCCGTCCCCACGTGTTGCTACAACTGTTTAAATGACGTACCTGTAATTTTTTCTTTTCATTGTTAACATCCTGACAACTTTTTACACATACAACTTTAAAGTCTGTTTCAAAGCTCTTTTCAAAATGTCCGCTCTAATACAGTGGGGTGTGAGATCTGTCCTCTAAATCATTGTAGGAAGAGTGATTATCAAAATAAATGAAAAATCTGCACTCCTGATTCATCTCATCACAAGTGCGTAGGAGACCGCGTGTCAGAATGAAAAATGGGACACTCCCGCACACTGTATATTGCCAAATCTCACTTTTTTTTCTTCTTTAAAAGAAAATAGAGGCTAACGTTTCGGTTGTAAGACCTTTGTCAGAGCACAGCTTGTAGCTGTAGACACATATTAATAAAGGACACGCATGTGTCACAAATTAACAATCACGTAACACAGTGAACTGGCATGTTATCATCTGAAAACTAGTCGTAGGCTTCCGATTATCACAGTATAATCACGTTATGTTTAAGAGGATATACAGTACTGTGCAAAAGTTTTAGGCAGGTGTGAAAAAATGCTGTAAAGTAAGAATGCTTTCAAAAATAGACATGTTAATAGATTATATTTATCAATTAACTAAATGCAAAGTGAGTGAACAGAAGAAAAATCTAAATCAAATCCATATTTGGTGTGACCACCCTTTGCCTTCAAAACAGCATCAATTCTTCTAGATACACTTGCACAAAGTCAGGGATTTTGTAGGCATATAGTCAGGTGTATGATTAAACAATTATACCAAACAGGTGCTAATGATCATCAATTCAATATGTAGGTTGAAACACAATCATTAACTGAAACAGAAACAGCTGTGTAGGAGGAATAAAACTGGGTGAGGAACAGCCAAACTCAGCTAACAAGGTGAGGTTGCTGAAGACAGTTTACTGTCAAAAGTCATACACCATGGCAAGACTGAGCACAACAACAAGACACAAGGTAGTTATACTGCATCAGCAAGGTCTCTCCCAGGCAGAAATTTCAAGGCAGACAGGGGTTTCCAGATGTGCTGTCCAAGCTCTTTGAAGAAGCACAAAGAAACCGGCAACGTTGAGGACCGTAGACGCAGTGGTCGGCCAAGGAAACTTACTGCAGCAGATGAAAGACACATCATGCTTACTTCCCTTCGCAATCGGAAGATGTCCAGCAGTGCCATCAGCTCAGAACTGGCAGAAAACAGTGGGACCCTGGTACACCCATCTACTGTCCGTCAGAAGTGGCCTTCATGGAAGACTTATGCCAAAAAGCCATACCTCCGACGTGGAAACAAGGCCAAGCGACTCAACTATGCATGAAAACACAGGAACTGGGGTGCAGAAAATGGCAGCAGGTGCTCTGGACTGATGAGTCAAAATTTGAAATATTTGGCTGTAGCAGAAGGCAGTTTGTTCGCCGAAGGGCTGAGAGCTGCATACCTAATGAGTGTCTGCAGGCAACAGTGAAGCATGGTGGAGGTTCCTTGCAAGTTTGGGGCTGCATTTCTGCAAATGGAGTTGGGGATTTGGTCAGAATTAATGGTCTCCTCAATGCTGAGAAGTACAGGCAGATACTTATCCATCATGCAATACCATCAGGGAGGCATCTGATTGGCCCCAAATTTATTCTGCAGCATGACAACGACCCCAAACATACAGCAAAAGTCATTAAGAACTATCTTCAGCGTAAGAAGAACAAGGAGTCCTGGAAGTGATGGTATGGCCCCCACAGAGCCCTGATCTCAACATCATCGAGTCTGTCTGGGATTACATGAAGAGAGAGAAGCAACTGAGGCTGCCTAAATCCACAGAAGAACTGTGGTTAGTTCTCCAAGATGTTTGGGCCAACCTACCTGCCGAAGTTCCTTCAAAAACTGTGTGCAAGTGTACCTAGAAGAATTGATGCTTGATGCTGTTTTGAAGGCAAAGGGTGGTCACACCAAATATGGATTTGATTTAGATTTTTCTTCTGTTCACTCACTTTGCATTTAGTTAATTGATAAATATAATCTATTAACATGTCTATTTCTGAAAGCATTCTTACTTTACAGCATTTTTTCACACCTGCCTAAAACTTTTGCTCAGTACTGTACATGTGTTAAAAATCAATCGATGAGCTTAATAGATTAATAAGTACATCATTTCCAAAAGGCAAATAGTAAAATAAACATTTAATTGACAGTAAAGGACTAACTTAATATTAAATTACCAGGAAATTACCTATTTAGTAAATAGACTGTAAGTATAAATACTTATTTGTAAAAATTCAAAAAACATTACCACACTGGTGTAAAAGCTATACAGTGCATTACAAGGTAACAGTTAGTCCAATTAGTAACACTTAAAAATAATTGTTACATTCCTACATCCTTTTTTTGTTGCAGATTTTTCATTCTTAGCCCTCAAATAAGCATTTTGGACAGTTTTCAAAACAATTTTTGCTATATTTTCTTTAAATACACACTTTGTTATTGTGATTATGATAAACAGAAATACAGTATCTCAATGAAACTTAAATAACAACAGTGTGTTTTACAATTGTAGCATTATAATATAGATCACAACATAACATCATTTTTTCATTCCCAATGGTAGCATTATAGAAATATAAATAATATAATGTTTTACAATGGCAGGATTATAATAACATTATAATACTTGTGCAGGCATATCACTTTTTAGAAATGATTTTTTTGTGTGGTAGATTTTAAAGCAGACGCACTTCAAACCCTCATCAATGCTAACGTCTTTATCTAGCACACATACATCAGAAAACTTGTGTCGCAAATTTTTAATCATGTCATATACAGCATCTTCCTCAGTTTCAGCTACGGGTGTATAGCGCTGAATTATTATCTGTGAAGTGTAGGTACAATAAATAAATAGGTCGTTTTGACCAGTACCAAACCTGACAAGGCTTCCTTGCAACCTGAAACATGATTTCCATTACACGAGAGTAGATGTTAAAACTTCATGCTGATTTGAACTCGGCTCTCGCCAAGATAAGCACCAACTAGAACGTAGCTTTACAGTAAACTAATGTGATCCATATGTGTCTCCATCCATTTGCTCTTCCTTCCATATGATGATGTAGAAATCCTTCTGTCTGGTGTTGATGGCTGAAATGTAATGTTGGCTCCAGGGATCAGCTTATTGCCTCCCTAGCGCATCAGCACACACAACGGCTGCGATGCTGGCTCCGGGGATCAACCAAAGTGCGGTCTCCCCAGCGCATCAGCATGACAACCGTCTGAACTGGCAGTGCATCACACTAGTTCAAGATCAGTAGGGTACTTCTCTGGGGTCTTCAAGTGGGCACCATCCATCCTTGGCGTTTTGTCGACTAGCCCACGACACCTCAAGAGGGCTCGATGGTGATTCTGGCGTCCCAGCATCACCCCCCTCCGTCCCCCACTCAACTCAGCCCAGCTTACTTACCCGTACATCGGCTTTCCTTTCTATTGTGCTTGAGATCCCCAGCCAGAATCTTTCCGTCTCAACCACAGCCAGTTGCTGCTCCTCTCTGCTGCTTCAGATAAGTTCTTCACTGTGTGACGCAACTCTTGACCACTGAATCCGACGTCTCTGAGAAACCGGGTTGTAGAGTGTGCCACAAATCCTCGACAACCCACCTCCACTGGGTAAACCCAGACCAACAAATAAATAAAGAAATCGCCTCGTTTTATTCTCTGTAGATACACAGGCATCCATTTTTCATTCTCAGCTGCGTATATACAGATGACCTGGTCTGTCAAGCACATTTCTTAAGGACTGCTGCCATCTGCCAGTAAAAAACTAAACTGTATACACTTTTACAATACAGTTTTCTTATTTTTTCATTGAAGCACGTTAAAAAGACAGGAGTGACAAATTTGGACTTGCGTGTGCTCCACGTGGAAATCACGGGATAAGCAGCTGGGTGGTTAAAGGATGGCAAAAAAAATGTTTTTTTATGGTATTATTACTCTGGGCACAGTTACCACACTTATAGTTCCCATTCAGTATTGGGCTTAACAGAGTTTGCTTCGGAATTCTTTTTGGTTGAAGATTTGCATGTACCAATTTATCCTGTCGATTTGGACCTCATTTGAAAACTACCAAAGGTGGATCTTTAAACTGTGTCGTTAAAGCCGGATCAGTTAATAATAAATGCCAATGTCTATTAATAGCTGTTTTGAACAAATGAAATTTGGGAGTATATGTAGTAATAAATGTAACTAAATACTTTTTTTTCTTTCTTGTAGTTTTTTTGTAAAAGTTCAATCCGTGGTTTGTTTAAAGCTGAATTGTAAACTGCTTCAATCCAACTGTTTGGATAACCCCGCATAGTGAATCGATGTTTCATATCATCGGCTTTACCAACAAATTCCTCTGTGGAATGGCATACACATCTAAAGAACTAACTCTAAGTCTAAAGAACTGACTCTTAGGTAAACCTCTTTTCAAAGGCATTGGATGAAAACTGTTGGCTAGGAGTATTTTTTATCAGTTTCTTTTTGGTACAATGTAGTGATTAGACCCCTTTCTGATTTTTCTATCCACATATCCAAAAAATGATTTGTCTTTTGTTCAGTCCCTGTCCAAATACAAAACACACCATCTATATATCGAAACCATTTCAAAATTTTGGAACAAAACACATTTTCAGATGCATTATAGATAATCTCCTCTTCAAAGAAACCCACATATAAATGTGCCTAGATAGGAGCGAAAGTTAATCCCATGGCTGTGCCATTTACCTGCAGATATAAGTCTCCTTCAGAAGTAATTCAGATTCAGAACAAAGGATATGCTAGTTTATTAATAAATTCAGAGGGGGAAATCTCCCACTCTCACGATTTTTCAGTTAATAATCCCAAAGTTTCTAAACCACCTGTATAGGGGATGTTTGTGTATAAATTTCTACATCAAAGGTAGCCAGTAATGTGTCATTTGGAAGATCTAAAGTTGATATTTTGTTTATTATATCTGTATAATGTCTAATATACGAAGTTTAATAAAAATAAAAAATCTACAAAATTAGATAAAGGTTCTAAGAGAGAGCATATACCTGCCACAATTGGCCTACCTGGACAATCTGGCGTCCTTATTTTCGGTAAAGTATAAAAGACGGGTCGAATAGGATGTAAACAATGTAAAAATTCAAACTCTGCCTTGGTAATCCACACTTTTTCTTTTGTAGTTTCCAAATAAGTACAGTACAACGTCGCATATCCGACCCCCCTGTGGACTGGGGTATAGGTGGAAATGTGATAGTCGGATTTGCGAACATCTATAGAAAAAGCATTTACACATCCATAAATAGGTTAGTGAACAAAAACAACAAAAACTACACATTTTTTGCTTTAAAAGTAAACAAATGTAAGCAAGATTAATTAGGCTACAAATGCACAGTGTCACTATGTGGTTTGTTGTAAGCCATCTCCACACAAAGCTTTTAAAAAAAAAAAAAAAAAAATACAAAACAAACGGTAAATGTACAGTAACCTGCACACGATGGCTTCTTTCTGAACTCTAGAAGTCCCTGACGCCCTGGTTCTGCTTTCTTAATATTTCTGTCACGGTACTTTGCACTCTTTCTTGATTTTGCCAACAGCCGATAAGCAGCTCGGTTTGAATATTTGCTTCAGCTATTTTAAACAAACGGCCGGTAAGCATTGCGTTTATGAAGCTTGCTTTGTTTAATTCAAATGCATTTAAAAGCTACAACAACACGCTGCCAATATCTGCAAGCGTGCGCTCCATCATATAAACACATTGCACAAAATTTCTCGGCTGGTGTATTGAAACGTCACTGCTACACACAGCTGACTGACACACGCACACAGCCTGTCTCTGTTAAAGGGGAACACACCAAAAGGCTGATTGCTATAACGCTTTCTTTCTGTTTCCATCGCAGAAGCTGCATTTGCTGCCAATGCCGTTACTCTTGTAGCCTACTTTTAATATTTATTTATTTATTTATTTATTTATTTAGCGAGGCGGTTAATTGATCAGGGCGGTTATGTGACGGTCGGATATGCGACGTTCCACTGTACCAACTTTTTTTTGAAAAAGTAACGTTGGATCATTCTCTAGTTTTCTATAGAACTTGCTATGTATTTCAGATCTATAATTACGCCTTGAACAACAATCGCTCCACCCTTATCAGCTGGCTCAATCACAGTCCTTTCATTAATCGTTCATTAATTCTGTTAAAGCACATCTCTCCTCTAAAGACAAATTAGCTTGTACAAAATATGGTCTAGTTTCAAGAGCTTTCATAACATCTTGCTCAACTACTCTACAAAAGGTGCATGAGGTACATTTGGGCTAAAAATAAATTTAAAAAAAAAAAACATAAGTGCTTTGGCTTTTCTGTTCTGTACCACATAATGGATCATTATTGCAGCATTTTAACTGTTTGACAATGTGGGCAATATTCCTTACACTATCAGTGCACTAGAGCTGATATTTTGAAAAGAGCTTTGAAACATAAAGTTATGTGTAAAAAGTTGTCAGGATGTTAACAAAGAAAAAACATTTTTTACAGGTTATTTAAACAGTTGTAGCAACACATGGGGACATGTAACCAGTGTGGGCCCGCTCTATTTTTCGGAACCCCGCTATAGAAAATGCAAGGTGATGGTAATACACAAGGAGTTGTTTTGTTAGCTCTGTGTACTTTCTACTTGGCATAAACTTTCTCATATGGCAGAGGATAAAACACAAGTAAAAAAAAAATCAAAACCTAAATCTTACAACATGTTTTACCAAAAAGCACACTACAAGCAATCTTAAGGCATAGTTGGTATGGATAATCAAAAGTGATTGATTGAAGATAAGTTTTTCTTTAATTAAAAGGTAATGTACCTGATTTAAAGTACAGTCAGAAAGAGGAGAATGTACTGCATGTGGTCTAGAACAACAGCAGGTTCCACTTTTCAAGCAGCTGTTTTTCATTTCAGCTATTGAAGCAATGAAAAATGCACACCGAGAGGAGTTGGAGAAGGAGCTAGATAAAGTTCGGAAAGCAAACAACGGCACAGAAAACGCAGACATTGAAGAAATCCGCAGGCAGCATGAGTGAGTTTCTTCAATGCAGGCTCTCTCTCTCTCTCCTTTCTTTCTTTCTTTCTTTCTTTCTTCTCCTCTCTCTATAGAACAAGACTCCCCAGTACTCTGTCCCCTCAGCTTCTTCCTTCAATGACACATCTATTGTGAAATTACAAGTGCTGCCCTCAATTTCTTTTTAATTTTAATTTCTATAGGATTAACGATGTTCAAACATTTAAAATGTAACATATTCTGATTTTCTTCTAACACAAACAAGAGTCATCATGAGCTACAACGAACTGTCTAACCCAGAATGCTATAACCCCATAATACAAGTCTGTAATAATGACAATGCCTTTACTATACAAGTTGACAGCGAGTGAGCTACAAATGTTATTCTTTTCTGAAGACATGCCTTTTTCAAACATGCAAAACGATACAAATAGCAAAATTATGTAAAACAAATTGGATAACTACTTACTGCACTGAAAGGAGACTACACACTCTCAATAGTGTATTTGTTTAGTGATACTGTACTTCAGTAAAATGCATTGAAGCTAAGTGTTATAATTGAGTGTACATTGCAAAACTATAAAAGCATTTAGACAGTTTATAACCAATAAGCTTTATTGTCATTTTTTTATATATAAAATGTCCTTGGAATTTATCAGTGTTTATTTAAAAATATTGGAAAATATACATTTCCAGGTTAATAATGGATAAAAAAATCAGCTCATATGCTTCTGTTTGCTATGAATGTTAACAGCTGTCTGTTTGCTGCGTAAGCTCGTGAAGTTAACCTGTACTGGACTGTATTGCACTCAACAATGTATAGATCCAGTTTCCCACAGTCTTAGTCCCAACAAAGATTTTCCGGTATTATCGGCTTTATCAAATCAGTTTTTCCATCTTTGATCGCTGTTATAGAAAAGCATAGTTACATAGTGTGCAATGATGTTTTTGTCCTTGTGTGTGGTGACATAACTTTCCAGTAACTTAAGAAGCAAAGTGTTGTGGGTGAGCAATTACAGCAGGAAAAGAACAACAAAAAAAGGAAAATATCTGCAAAATGTAGAAGAATGAATTAACTAAAGAAGCAGAGTGTTTGGCTTGATCAGCGATAAATAGGGGTACGAAGGAGATCTGCAAGGCGTGGAACACAACCAGGAACATGAGGATAAATCAGAAGACTAGTGATTAAGTAGGTGTTTCATTCTCTAGGAAACAGGAAGCCAGATTCTGCTTTTTGGTGCATGTAAGGACAGGAGCTGCATGATTATAGAAGAGCTGTACTTTAGGTTTCATAATAAATGTGCACAGTACAATGACAGTGGTTTCAACTTTTGTGACCAGTTGCACATACCCTGATTAGCGCTAAATATGTTATGTACTGTAGCATTATAAAACCCCCTGGAAAATGAATCAATCTGGCAGTGATGGGAAAATCTTTTGAAAAAGTAAATGGAAAATGTGCCCACGTGTCTGTTTTAAAGGCTGGTGTGTGTGATTTGTTTGACAGGGAGGAGCTGGCCTCGTTCCAGCGGGAGATTGAGGTGCTGTCAGAGCAGTACTCTCAGAAGTGTCTGGAGAACGCACACCTAGCCCAGGCCTTGGAGGCAGAGAGGCAAGCCTTGAGACAGTGTCAACGAGAAAACCAAGAGCTCAATGCACACAATCAGGTATGGGCTGTGCTTAATTCATGTGTCCTATCTGTTATCAGATTTTCCAGTCTAGTACTAATGCCATTCTCTAAACAGGAAGATATGTATTTGGTTCCTTTTTACCTTAAAGTGATTGTAGCTTGCATTTTCACCACCATGCACATCCATTCATTATTTAGGTCTCAAATGTGAAAGAAACACATTTAACTTGAAAACATAGTATCTAATAATGCACTAGAATAATGAAAACTCTGTTTGCAAGCCATGCTTTTACACTGTCTTACACTTCCTGGGTCATTTCGCCTAGATATTTGCCTCACTCCTTTCGGGGCTTCTTTCCTGTCAGTAACCAAACAGCTGCTTCCCCTAATGATTGCCATGTTTGCAGCCAGTAAGATGCTTTGACCCCAGAAAACACTGCTGGGGTGACATGACCTAGGAAGTGATGCAGTAACAGATTCCTGATGTCATATTCTGAAATCTAAATACACGTTTTCTTTCAAAACTGCACATTTAAGACATACATAGTTAATGAAAGTGAACGACAGGTAAGATTTGATGAATTTATTTTGTTAGCTACAAATTAAATGTGGAGTATTGTTTCAGCCACTTTTAAACATTTTAATGTTATCCCCAGCTGTGACACATGTCCATGGCATCAGGCATATAGTGGAGTCGATTGCATGTACATCTACACACGTCGCTGGGGGTATATGATGTCTGTCTCTGTATGCCCTTCTAGATAACCAGTTGTCTAAATAACTATGTTTTAGTAATATACTGTAAATAATGCAACCGAGGTGTCACTGTGAATATGACGGGTCATATTATTTGCTGCTCCTTGTCATATGTGTTTAATACCACTGGTGTAAACAATAGCCTTGCTAATTTTACAGGAACTGAACAATCGCCTGGCTGCTGAAATAACACGGCTGAGATCAAGGGTAACCAATGAGGATGGAGGAGATACCTGTACATTAATACAAGGCACGGAGGTGTACGAGTTAGAGGTAAGACTTCAGACACTGTTTTTAGAAGGGAAACCACCTGGTGAAATCTTCATTTTATAATGGACACTGCCAAGACTAGTGCAGCATCCAATGGGATACCTGTGTTTACAATTACAGAAACCCATATTGACAGTGTCAACCATACATTTTTTTGTTTTTACCAAATTAGTCCACTAGATGTCAGCATTGACACATTACTTAAAATGAATTTTAGCCTTACAGTCTGACAGACCAATGCTGATATTTTCAAAAGCAATTAGTTCAGTCCAATTTTATAATAATGACTTTCTTAACCATAACATCCTATTATCCCTATTTTATTCCTGAAAAAAACTAGAGTCTGCTTCTGAAAAGACTCCTAAAGCTGACAAACAAGCAAACATAATGTGCAGCTGTAATTTCTATCCATTCTGCAACTGTGATGTTCCATTTACTTGCTGTTGGATATCCCTATCATATCTAAAGCCTCCCAACTTCAGAAATTCACAAAAAGTGGTTTTTAAACTTGTGCTCATTATATAAATAAAACATATGTTCACTATATTTGGAGTAGAATGTTTTATTCCATAGAGAGCGTTAAAACAATGAACCTCTTGAGATATACATACACCGTGTCTGCAACAGTCTTGTACTGTGTTTAATCAAAGACATTTCGTTCAGGTCATGTTGCGGGTAAAGGAATCGGAAGTACAATATCTGAAACAGGAAATCAATTCCCTCAAAGATGAACTACAGGCAGCCCAACGAGTAAGTGTATTAGATAATTACAAAACCATTGTAATAGTCAACTGATGACCGCTCAACAAAAATAACTTGCAAAATGTATCAGGTTTGCTGTGTTTAGCAACTTGCATTTTTTTCTAAAACTAGAATCTTTCCAAATACGGCATTTTGCAGAAACACCCTGGATCTAATCAGTTAATCCAAACATCAGAAGTTTTATATAGCCTTGTTTACCCTTTGTCTAACATGAGGTCCAATTTGTGTTTAGATCAATCAAATAGACCACACTAACTGTAATACATAGCGATAAATATAGCCCACAATTATGTTATAAAAGTTAATACGTCACATGTGTGGTTATAGAGATTTTAATCTCGTCTCACCGTCAGAATCCGTAATGGCAGTGCATCGCACAACACTGCCATATAAGAAATGTCATCTTGTGCACCCTAGACACGAATAATTAACTTGATATAATTCACAAAAACAGATCTCTGCATGCCATATATTTTGTGCCAGGAGCAGTTGGGAAATCCTCAAGGGTGATTGGTTGATTTCTCAAGTGTGATTTGTAATAGTGTATAACTAGCTAAACCTGTTTTTGTTTGTTTGCTTTATTTTAGGACAAGAAATACACAACAGATAAATATAAAGATATTTACACAGAGCTGAGTATTGTGAAAGCCAAATCCGAAAGGGATCTGAATCGCTTGAAGGAGCAGTTGCAGCTGGCTCACGAGGCACTGGGGGAGCAGTCCTTAGAGAAGATGGAATGCAGTGGCTATGGTAAGACTTCAAGGGAATCCTTTAGCAGCTAACAGGTGTGGGATATTTATGTGGTTTGTAGGGACACTACACTTTTACAACTAAACCGAACATTTTGTTTTACATACAATCTGTTTTGTTTTTTTCAGTGTATCGGTGTACCTTTGAAATAATATATGACAATATCCTTTTTTTTCTGTCAGATATCATGAAGTCAAAAAGCAATCCAGATATCCTGAAGATGGCAGCAGCAGCAGCTAAACGGTCAGAGCGGACAATGAGGTCAAAAGTGAGTGATTTTATCTATTGTTTATGAAATACCTGCAGATACTTCTATACACTTGTATTGTTTTGTTGAAACACTGCCTGGCCACCTTATTAAGACCTGTCTATCCAATTTGGATTTGGCATCTAACCTGAATTAGAGATGCAAATGAGGTATGTGATATGTGCAGCACAATAGCAAACTGTCTACCAGAAATGGGGAAAAGCAAAGATCTAACTGCCTTCGAAAGAGACATGATAGTGAGTGCACATTCCGTACAAAGGAAAACCTGTAATCTGGATCAAAGTGATCCGGATTTTGTAATCCTATATTTTGGGATCGAGATTACTTTATCGGGATCGTTTTGGTCAGTTTTTTCAGAAAATGTCACTGCTATCCAGATTACGGAATTTGTTTTCTCAATCACAAAATCCGGATCAATGTTATCCAGATTACTTTTGAAAAACGGCCTGAAGACACCTTCCAACACCTTGTGGAGTCCCTGACATGCTGTGATCAGGTGACTCAAACCGTTATTAGGTACAGGTCCTAATAAAGTAGCCAGTGTAAATGTCATTTGCACACATTTTATGGTTTCAAAATCTATACAGCACCAAGTACTGTACAGAGAAGCATACAAGCATCTAAAAGGTATTTTATATTGATATGTTTGCATAATCAAATAGAATTAAAAATGAGGCTCATGGACATGGACAAGATTATTTGTTTAGTGCTGTTCTAACACTACACAAGGTGTGTGTTTTTCATAGAGGACATCATTAGGTTTCATGCTAGTTTTTCCAATAAAACCAAAATGAAAGTCAGATTGTCTAGCGAATAATCAAGTTCTATGTAATACAGATAAACATAGGTATCACATTATTATTTTCCATAAGGGCATATTGTCAACTATCAGTTGATAACCTAAGTCTGGTATCCCCTGGTTTGTCATGTTTAATATGATTTAGCACAGGAGATTCTTTTTTTTCCCCCCACAAACAGAACCTGCTATATTTTTTTTATACTTGAGTTTCTCCCAAGTTTAAAGGTAGAATAGAGTATACAAAATGAAATCAATTTCTAACCTACTTATTAATTATGTAAAGTATTGTTGTGAACCATGCTGAGCTCAGACATTTTAAAAAATACATTTCAATAAAGGTGTAATAAAAAACTTATACCCCCAATTTCTTCTACCTTTTAATATATCAGCAATCAGCTTGAATCTATGAATGTTCGAACAGCTGCAGTATCCCTAAAGGCTCCCAGTTAATGCGAAAAATATGCTTATGCTTTGAATCATATTTTATGGCCTTTTTGTTACATTTAAATAATGTATAATGCTTCTTTAGCATCATTATTAACAGTGCATGTGTATTCCTGTATGAAATTTGAGACGTCAGAAGGCTTTGTATCTCTGCTAAGGGATACAAGTTCATGAGGTATATTTAAATGATATATGAGACACACATATGAGTAACTTCAAACACTTTTAATGTTGAAATCAAAATAAAATGAAAGCTAAGGTTTTTGTCAAAATGTTGGTCTTATTATTATTTTTTTATTATTATTATTTACAAGTTTCATTAAGTCAAAATTCTTCAAATTTAAAAACAAGTTTACTTATTTTTATATTCAGAATGGATGCCAGTACTGTTTTTACCAGGATAGACACAGATTAGCTTGAATGAATTAATGTCTAATACAAAATGGTTCACTAAAGATAATGCAAAGATAATCTACCATAATGTAAAACTTAAACTTGGTGTGGTAAGTTTAACCTGTTATAGCTTGTGTCCTTTACCCGCTTACTGATGTAACCATTCATTGAGACTTGGTATGTATTTGAAGGAACTGTTCTTTTGATACTTAACACTGGCTGGTGCATTTCCTTCCTTTGTCTTCTGTAGTCTGTGAGTCAAGACATGCCCTGGGATAGCTAGAGCTGCCTGATGATTGATACCTAGTGACTTCCTTTAGGTAAACTATCTGAAAAGCTGCCTTTTACCCAAGTCGTTGTGTGTGTCCATTCACTAACAATGCACTGCCTTTCTGTGGGGATTGTTCTTGGCTTGGGTTTAAAACAAAAACTACTTGTGATGCATAACAGCATTTGCTTAGTGTGTTTATCAGTGTGTTTCCAAATACTTTTTATACAGTCTATTGTATACATAGTATCTACAGACAAACCTGCTTGTAAGAGACCATCTAAACTATCTGACTGTAAATATTCACTCAAGGGAGTCCCCCGAGTGGCCTGGTAAAGCCACAGCCGTTTAATGGGCAGGGTCATACAGTGCAGGTTCACATCCCTTTGCTCAAGGGAGCACCTGCAGGGCTGGTCTTTGTTCTCCAGAGGCCAGTAGCTCACCAACATCAGCTGTAGAGTTCCTGGGTGTAAAAGGGCAATTGGCTTGAGCATTCAGGCCACCTGAGCTGTTGCTTTGTTGCTGCTTAATTGGAGGGGAAAAAAAACAGGAGTAAAGTAATTGAACACACTACAAAACAAAAAACAACACCATCTCATTATTGGGAAAATGCAACTGTTCTCTTGTAGGCTTGCACCATGTAACATATCTGATTTAATATAGAATGGTGGTCTTTAATACAGGTTTGATTGTTTATAAATAACTATAGGTACCATCCTTCTCAGAGGGGCAAAGGATTTTAAATCTGTGCGGCACTACATTGTAAACAATGACACTTAATAGTATTCTGACAGTTAGCCTAAGTTTTGTGTACTAATACGCACACTTACCTTCTAAATTGTCTGAAATGTTATTCAATTGACATTAATCATTTTCAAAATTAGCATGCGTTAAAGGTTGTGCTAATTTAAACTCTTATTCTTTTGTAAAATTTCAGTTTAGTAAAACTTTATATGTGCTAGCTTGATATTATTTTTTTTGTGTGTGTTTTGCCCAAGCCTTGATGCGCTTTGTCTCATTAAACATTGCAGACAAAAGCTGCACGTTATGCTCCTAGGTTTATCCAGTAACAGATCCTGTTCTTTAATCGTAGATGTTATTTTTGCTTAGTTTGAAAATCTCATTACACTATGTGTTTTGTCAAAAAAAGCATTGCAAGGTGTGGCAATTGCCAGTCAAGTCCCGCATTACAGAAATGATCTCCTCCAAGTTTATAATGATCTGTTTTCACTTACTATACAATGAGCTGTGTGTTCTGTGTTAGGCTCTCACTCTCTGCAAGTAGAGAAGTTATTCTTATGAGCTATTCAATCAAAGAAGGACATGTTCAAACACACTCCTGCATCAACTACCAGAAACTCATAAGTGCGATTACGTGATAAGTGGAATCTCTCTGCCATTCACTTTCTCCAAATCATGATATCCTGCTATAAAACAATATGCTACAGTCTGGATAGCCCCACAGGTCCCTCTATGTAATTAAATCATTTTTGGTATTTCAAATTACTGATTTGAAGCCAGACTCTGTGTGGAAGCAGCACATCACTAATATTTGCCTTTAAGTCCAGAGCCTTAAAAATGAACACACTTTATAATAGCTATACAGTACCTTGAGTACAGTTGTTTGTGCTGTGCCTCTTGAAAATGTCAATCAAATGTATTGATTGCCATGATAGATAAATAACATTCACTCCTGTAGCTCCTGTGTAAAATATATTTCTATGTACACATTTAATTAACTAAATGGAGCATTGATTCCTTGAAGTTATTTCACTTATCACCACTCATAAAGGGAGAGTACTTGTATTTCGCAGTCTTGGGCCCTGTCCACACTATGCCTTTAAACCGTATTAGTTTGCGTCTACACTACACAGCGTTTAATACTGTACTCAAGAACCGGACACGACACCACCACGGGGTAGTCTCAAGTCCGGTTCTAAATTGGATCGCATCAGGTAGTACAGTTTGTCAAAAGTGTGAGCGAGAAGTGATCAAATGCTGAAATCAAGGCACATTGATATCTGGAGCGATGAAATCGGGCAAGGAAAACTTCAGAGATCAAAACGAAACGCATACATTTTGATAACATTATGGTTTTTATGAAACAAAGCCATGATGTTCATGCTAAGAAGCACTATGTATTCCGTGGGCACAGGCTCCATATTTGCCGTGTTTAGTTCCACAGTCTCTTGCGCTGCTAGGAACTGTAACTAAACTATTTTAATAGCCCGACTAAACATGAAACGGTACTTTAGTGTGGACGCTTTGAGCTGGATTAATTAAAACTTTTTTGAGTATGGTTCTCGAGATCAATTATGTAGCGTCGAAAGGGCCTTGCAGTCATTTTGCTCTCTGGTGTGCATAAAAGCCAACCATGTAGCTAGTGATCAAAATGCTTTCATTAGCACAGAAGCTTGACGCAGTGTAGCGTAC
Organism: Acipenser oxyrinchus oxyrinchus; assembly: GCA_030684275.1. NCBI lineage: Eukaryota > Metazoa > Chordata > Actinopteri > Acipenseriformes > Acipenseridae > Acipenser > Acipenser oxyrinchus. Next base: position 24,518,893 of record CM060263.1, on the reverse strand, counting down.
AGACAGCAAAACTGAGGTATTACCCATTGATCCAGCTCGGTCTGCCAATGCCTGTGCTCAATTCCTCAGACAGCTGGATATTACTTTGTCTTCCAAGCTTGGTCTCATCTGCAGCTTGTAAACACTGTATGTTTGTGGTTTTCCATATCCCCCCAAGCATTGTTCCCAGTGTTATGGAAGTAATTAGGCAAAGTGCCTATGGAAGCATTTCTTCCATTTGCGCCACAGACTTCCTTAGAGATTGTGTTTTTATGCTTGTTTTCAGCTACTTGAAAGACATAAGGATCAAAGTGCAAGTCCTTTAGGTGCGCTAATAAATAATATCCTGAAAACCAAATAGCTCCTGGATAACATTGTTTCTGACAGGAAATGTCTTTAAAAAAATAATTTACGCAAGATGCACACTTGCAGAAATTAGCAACTTTTCAGTAAAATGTTTCCCAAAAAAAGTTGTCATTTTTGTCCATTGAGTGTATGTATTGTATACCTTTTAATTATTGAAGTTTAAACAAATAAGCATTAAAAAACAAACCTAAAATAGTATAATTAAATACACTATCTTTCCACATCTAATTTCATTCATACATACATGCATACATACATACATACATACATACATGCATACTGTTTGGGAACAACAAGAGGCCCTTCTTACTACACCATTTGCCCCTTCTAAGGGGATTTCGTTTGATTTGCTTGATAGGTACTGTACATATATATTCTAAATACATACATACTATTCATGCATACACAGTTTCTATGACTAACAGTAAACTATTTGCTTTGTATAATTTTCCAAACTGCTATATTTTTGTAATGTGTGGACTTCTTGGCAGGTATAATATTTTAGAAAATGCCAGCATTGCTGATGGTCATTCAGGTGATTTGTTCTCTTGGATACTGAATGACTGAAACGGTAACAAGATATCAAGATTCAAGTCAGGTTATACAGTTAAGAGGTGCTAGGATCCGGTGATCTGTCACGTGCTGGGCTTGTCTGCAAATCATTTATGAATCCACCCATTATACAAGCAGAGTCAGAAGTGTAGAGTCCCATAGTAATTATTTCGAGTGCAGGCACAAGTTGGTACAAGTCAATGTCCTTACATTGTTACTCAGTATGTTTTCTTAGGTTGTAATTTTTACATATTTGTTTCTGATATAACAAGCAAAAAAAGAATTACCTGTTGTTTATGACTTCTTACTAGCCCTGTATTTACTTGCAACCTCCAGATTTACCATTTTGTGAAGTGCGTCTGTCTTGTTATTGGGGTGTAATATAGGGATTGTGATAGAAGAAATGTAGACATTGTCTTTCAAAGAAAACTGTCCTATTCATTAACTTGTACTGAAGCCTGCATTGGTGTAACAAGCATGCTTATTTAACGTTGTATCAACTGATAAATGGAAAAACAAATGAATATTGAAGGAATATGTCTTTCGAAAATATTCATCATGTCTGATTTATTATATATTACCTGTCTAAAATTATCTTCTGTGTATTTCTTACTAGTCTGTATTTCTGTGCATGCTATCACTATTTACCTGGCTGGATTCATATTGTTTCTTCTTCATTGAATCCTATGTTGACCTACTTAAGTTAATTTTCTTATGTAAGCGCCATTCTTAATTATTATTATTTGTTTATTTAGCAGACGCCTTTATCCAAGGCGACTTACAGAGACTAGGGTGTGTGAACTATGCATCAGCTGCAGAGTCACTTACAATTACGTCTCACCCGAAGACGGAGCACAAGGAGGTTAAGTGACTTGCTCAGGGTCACACAGTGAGGTAGTGGTTGAGGTGGGATTTGAACCGGGACCTTCTGGTTACAAGCCCTTTTCTTTAACCACTGGACCACACAGCCTCCTTAAACAATATAATCTTCATATTTATCACATGCTAAATAACAAACTGAAGACTGAAATTATTTAAGGATGGCACTCGCATTAAGACAAAAATAAGAATGTGTTGGTAGACAAGTTCATTTCTTCAAAGATACCCTATCACACTACCACAGTAAATATTTCATTGCTGGGGTTTCACTTGCAGGCTCATCAGACATAGAACACATTGAGGGTGCTTAAGGGGATTTGAAATGTATAACTTAATTGTTTGGTTCTAGTTTTGTCTGATTTTAACAGATTTTATAAAGTGTGCCTTACACAATATTTATTCAAAGTGTTCTTCCATTTAAGTTTAAAAAGTGTCAGTGTTACCTCAGTTTGCATTCCACTAACATGACTATCTTTCTTTGCAGAGTCTCAAGGAAGGCCTGACTGCTGAGCAGAGACTTCACCTGTTTGACAACAAAGACACAAAAGAATTCTAATGCTGTTCTGTCTATAAGCTTTGCTGCATGTTTAGAGAGCGCTATATTTTAGCACAGAATGTAATCATCTAGAACGCTACCCTGGTTACTACAAACGTCTTATATTTAACATAATATTAGGTTTCATGTTTTGTCTAGAAATTGCATTCCATGCACTACAGTTACTGTGACTTGCGTGTCTTAGTGTGTAAATATTCTTTATTTTTTAT